>CM065595.1:29138421-30338421 GCA_033119425.1 Bufotes viridis
TATACAAAAATATATATACTGTACTATTATATACATTATATACAACCTATTATATATCAATATATATAACAATATATATAATGTACTATTATATACACTGCACCCTATTATATATATCGTATAGTATTATATATACTGCACCCTGTTATATATACAGACATACAAAAATAAATATACTGTACTATTATATACATTATATACAACCTATTATATATCAATACATATCACTATATATATAATGTACCATTATATACAATGCACCCTATTATATATATCCTATAGTATTATATATACTGCACCCTGTTATATACATATACAGTATATATATATATATATATATATATATATATATTGTTAGGGGTCACCACCTTTCCCTCTCCCTTAGACAGGGCTTTCCCTTTTCCCTCCCTTTGCATCACACGTCTGTGATCGGCACGCCGGTCGTGATATTATATATGGCCCTTATTTTGTGTAGTTAGAAGGGGGGGGGGAGTTGTTGATTTTTTCTCTTACTCACTTTCTGCCTATTTAGAATCCAGTATGGATTCTATTGCTGCTTTGACAAAGCAACTACAAGGCCTGTCTTTGGAGGTGGCAGGATTGAAGGCGTCGATCCTCCAGCAACAGCAGCAATTGCAGCAGACCTCAAGCCCAGCGGTTGCTATGGGTAACCAAGTTGCTACGGAACCCAAGGTTGTTCTTCCTGACAGATTTTCTGGGGAAAGGGACAAATTTGTGACATTCCGTAAGGCCTGTAAGAACAGCGTGTGGGAAATGTTACTTCCCTGCTACAGGGGGACCTGCAATCCTGGGAGTTGTCTTTACCCACTGTTTCCCAGGCTCTCCGGTCAGTGGATGGATTTTTTGGGGCCTTGGGTCTTGTATATGATGAACCTGACGGAGTCGCCCTGGCTGAGTCGAAGTTAGGGAGACTCCTATAGGGAGATCGGCCAGCAAAGGAGTATTGCTCAGAGTTCCGTAGGTGGGCTACGGATACTCAGTGGAACGATCCGGCTCTCAGGAGTCCGTTCTGCTCTGGTTTATCCGAAAGGGTTAAGGATGCACTTGCGCTGTATGAGACCCCCTTTTCCCTTGATGCTGTTATGTCCCTTTCTATCAGAATAGATAGACGTCTTAAGGACAGAATGAACGATCCTGAGCAATTAGTAACCCCTCCCAAGCAGCAGCTAGTCTGTACAGACCTAGATGAACCTATGCAGCTAGGAGGAAGTACTCATCAGGTCCGTCCTCCTGAGGCTCGCCGTAGGCATGGGGTTTGTTTTCTCTGTGGGGGGAGGGATCATTTCATTAATGTCTGTCCTTCCATACCCAAAAACAAAACGACTGTTGGAAGTGGAGGATGTCAGCCGGGGGGTATACGTTTCCTCCATACGAACGTCACAGTTTGTGTTGCCAGTGGTTGTTGTTTTTGGTGATAAGACGGAGACTATTTCTTTCTAGACAGTGGAGCAGGGGTTAATTTGCTAGATGCCCATTTTGCCCAGGCTATGGGTTTGTCTTCCTGTATGCTACAGAGACCTATTCCCATATTCGCTATTGACTCTGCTCCTCTGTCTCAGAGAAACCTTACTCATATTGTCCATAACTTACACCTTTGGGTAGGGGACCACCATAACGAGAGCCTTTCATGTTATGTTCTGGAGGGCCTTCCCTCTCCTGTGGTATTGGGTCTTCCCTGGTTGGTAGTGCACAATCCAGTGGTGGATTGGCAGGCCAGGGAGATATTGGAGTGGAGTGAGCATTGCAGAGAAAATTGCTTAAATACCAATTGCCAAATGGGGAGAAAAAATGGGGAGAAAAAAAATACCAATTGCTTAGTCGCTTCCACAGCTACTCTACCTACATTTGTTTTGGATTTTGATGACGTTTTCTCTGAGAAGGGTTGCCAGAAGTTACCACCTCACCGTCCTTATAATTGCCTGGTTAACCTGATTCCTGGTGCAAAATTACTCAAGACCAGGTTATATAATCTTTCGGGTCCCGAGAGACAAGCCATGAAAGATTATATCTCTGAGAGTCTGGCTAAGGGACACATCAGACCCTCTTCATCACACGTGGCTGCAGGGTTTTTCTTTATTAAAAAGAAAGATAGGGGCCTGCGTCCTTGCCTAGATTTCCACGAACTAAACAGGATAACCATCTGAGACCCATACCCTCTCCCTCTCATTCCTGACCTGTTTAATCAGATTGCGGGTGCTAGGTGGTTCTCCAAACTTGATCTTAGGGGGGCCTACAATCTGATTTATGTCTTCCAACATTTCGTTAACGATACTTTTAGTCATCTTATCGGCAGGTTTGTGGTGATATACCTAGATGATATTTGACTTTATTCGTCTGATCTGAAAACACACGAGGTACATGTCAGACAGGTACTGCAGGTCCTACGGACGAATAAATTATATGCGAAAATGAAAAGTGTGTCTTCGCTGTTCAGGAGATACAGTTCCTGGGCTATCTATTATCTGCTTCAGGTTTCCGTATGGATCCTGGGAAGGTCCAGGCAATTTTAGATTGGGATCTTCCTGAGAACCAAAAAGCACTGCAAAGGTCCTTGGGTTTCGCAAATTTCTATAGAAAGTTTATTAAAATCTATTCTGTGATTGTCAAACCCCTTACTGACATGACTAGGAAGGGGACTGATTTTTTAAATGGTCTGACACCGCTAAAATGGCATTTTCCTCTCTAAAGGAGAGGTTTACCTCAGCACCTGTGCTAATCCAACCGGATGTCTCCCAGCCTTTTATTGTTGAGGTAGATGCATCAGAGGTGGGAGTGAGGGCTGTACTGTCTCAGAGTCCGTCTCCTAGCAAATGGCGTCCTTGCACTTTCTTTTCTAAAAAACTATATGCAACAGAAAGGAACTATGATATTGGCAATAGGGAACTATTAGCTATTTAACTAGCGTTTGAGGAATGGAGTCACTTTTTAGAGGGGGCAATCCACCCCATCACGGTGATTACAGACCACAGAAACCTTCTGTACCCCCAATCAGCTAAGCGTCTCACCCCTAGACAAGCTAGGTGGTCTCTATTTTTTACCAGGTTTAACTTTATCATCACCTATCGTCCTGGGGCAAAAAATACCAAGGCAGATGCATTATCTTGTAGTTTCACTGGAGGGGGTAATGTGGGTGATCCGGTACCCATTCTACAGAGAGGAGTGGTTGTCTCTGCTGTACACTCTGTTCTGGAGGGGAAGGTGTTAGAGACCCAGGGGGATGCCCCGGTCTCTTGCCCCTCGGAGAAATTGTTTGTACCGTTATACCTACGTCTCGAATTGTTAAAGGAACATCATAATTCGGCACTTGCTGGGCACCCGGGTAATAAAGCAACCTTGGAGCTACTGTCTCATCGTTTTTGGTGGCCAAGGTTGCATCAGGATGTAATGGATTTCGTGTCTACTTGTGCACGCGCTAAAGTCTCTTATACACGTCCAGCAGGGTCTTTATTGCGACTTGTCATTCCCAATAGCCATGGACACATCTGTCAATGGATTTCATCACTGACTTACCTTTGTCTGCGGGTAACACAGTTATCTTGGTAGTAGTGGACAGGTTTAGCAAAATGGTACACTTTATTGCGTTACAAGCAGGGCCGGGCTGACACAGAGGCTGGGGAGGCTCCAGCCTCAGGGCGCCGGCAGGGGCCGGCCAGAGGGAGAGGGACTGACAGGGGGGAACCGCTCAGCACTCCCTCCTGTCATTCCCTGATTGTAGCGTGACCAAGCTCTGTCCGGTCCGCAGATACAGACAGCATCAGTCTCCTGTACCCGGCCGGACTGACAGGAAGTGCGCACACAGTTTGCACTTCAAGTCAGTTGGCTCGGTACAGGAGACAAAAGCTCCTCCTCCTGTACCCGCGGAGGCGCAGACCATGCAGAGCTCGGCCACGCTACAGCAGAGGTATGAGGAGAGGAGGGGGAGAAGAAGGAGCATGACAACATGGGGGGGGAGAAGAAAGAGCATGACAACATGGGGGGAGGTAAGAGCATGACAACATGGGGGGGGCAGAAAGAGCATGACAACATGCGGGGCAGAAAGCATGACAACATGGGGGGGAGAAAGAGCATGACAACATGGGAGGGCAGAAAGAGCATGACAACATGGGGGGCAGAAAGCATGACAACATGGGGGGCGGAAAGAGCATGACAACATGGGTGGGGCAGAAAGAGCATGATAATATGGGGGGCAGAAAGCATGACAACATGGGGGAGAGAGCATGACAACATGGGGGGGCAGAAAGAGCATGAAAACATGGGGGCAGAAAGCATGACAACATGGGGGAGAGAAAGAGCATGACAACATGGGGGAGCAGAAAGCATGACAACATGGGGAGAAGAAAGAGCATGACAACATGGGGTGGGGGCAGAAAGAGCATGACAACATGGGGGTATAAAGAGCATGAAAAGATGGGCGAGAATGACAGGGGGCAGAAAGAGCATGACAAGAAGAGGGGATTATGACAAGAGGGGGAGAATGACAAGAGGGGGAGAGCATGACAAATTACTATGTGGGAGCACTGCTGTGTGGTTAAGGCGTGTGTGGGGGACATTACTGTGTGGGGGGCAGTGTGGCGGACATTACTGTGTGGGGGGCAGTGTGGCGGACATTACGGTGTGGGGGGCAGTGTGGCGGACATTACTGTGTGGGGGACAGTGTGGCAGACATTAATGTGTGGGGGGCAGTGTGGCAGACATTACTGTGTGGGGGACACTACAGTGTGGGGTGGCATTATACAAAAGCTCTGCAGATGCAACTCCCGTGTATTGGGTCACTACAATTTGGGTGGTCATTCACTAAATGAACTCTGTTATGGGGAGGATCTGTGGATGACACATATTTGTCATCCACAGACACCCCCCCCCCACCCCCCCAAAACAGGGTTAATTTACTGAATGACCACCAATAAAAGAGGTGGGGTCACATATGCTATTTCATGATGACAGCAGGGCCCGTGCAGTGACTGTATTCTACTACACTACAGTTATATAGTTAAGATTATATACAGTGTGTGTGTGTGGGGGGGGGGTGGTGTAATAGAATACAGTCACTGCACGGGCCCCGCTGCCGCTGTCATCAAAAAAGAAGATACAACCCCACAGCTTCACCCCTTGTATTGGGGGTCATTCCTACATGGACCCTGTTATGGGGAGGGGGGATCTGTGGATGACACATATGTGTCATCTACAGATTCCCCAATAACAGTGTCATCCATCACAGATCCCCCATAGCAGTGTCATCCACAAGTTGGAGGAAGGGGGGGGAGGCGTACTTGGGCAGCTCAGCCTCTGTTGGTGGTGGACCTTGTCCCAGCCCTGGTTAAAAGCACTAACTAATGCTAAGACTCTAGCTCAGGTATTCTTCAGTGAAATCGTGAAGCTTCACGGGGTCCCTTCCGATGTTGTTTCAGATCAGGGAACCCAGTTTATTTAAAGGTTTTGGAAAGCTTTTTGTCCCGTTTGGGGGTACACTTGTCCTTTTCCTCAGCTTTCCATCCTCAATCGAATGGACAGACTGAGCGTACCAACCAAAACCTTGAGACAAACCCAAGGTGTTTTGTGTCTGAAAACCAAGAGGTGTGGTCATCATACTTACCGTTAGCTGAGTTTGCTATAAATAATTGCCGTCAGGAATCCACTGGCAAGTCACCATTTCTTGGTACATATGGTTTTCATCCCCAATTCTGTACTTTCAAAGAAGGGGGGGTCATCAGGGGTTCCCGAAGAGGAACGGTTTTCGTCATCACTTTCATCTGTATGGCAGAAGGTGCAAGCTAACTTGAAAAATATGGGGGGTAAATATAAATGCATGGCTGATAAGAAACGTTCGCCAGGTCCGGACCTAGGAGTGAAGGACTATGTGTGGTTGTCTACTAGGAATATTAAGTTAAAGGTTCCCTCTTGGAAACTGGGTCCTAGATTCATTGTGGCTTTTTGCCTGGAGCTACCTCAGACTTTTAAAATCCATAACGTCTTCCATAAGTCTTTACACAAAAGGTATGTTGCAGCTCTAGAACCATCACCGCTACCACCCCCTCCTATTATTGTTGATGGTAATCTGGAGTTTCAAATACCCAAAATTGTTAAATCTCGTCGGGTCCGCCGCTCTCTTCAATATCTGGTGCATTGGAGGAGTTACGGTCCCGAGGAAAGAATGTGGGTACCAGCGTCAGAGGTAAACGCCAACAGGTTAGCTCGGGCTTTCCATGCCTCTCATCCTGAAAGACCTGGTCCTGAGTGTCCGGAGGCCCCTCGTAGAAAGGGGGGTACTGTCATGAGGGTGTCAGGAGCCACATCTGACTACGTTATACCCAGGGTCAGGAAGTCGCAGTGGGTGGCTGTGCGCTCTGTCTAAAGATCATGCTGTTACTTAATGGTAGCTTTCTGTGTTTGCCTTGCAATCCTTTTTCTCTCACTTTGGGATCCGTAGCTTCTTCTCCTCAGCTGTTTCTTGTCCGTCACTCCCAACCTCCTTATATTCCCCCTTCCCACTTCTCTGGTTGCCAGATATGAAGCTTCCTGCCTGGACTTCTATACTGACCCACTGGAGCTGTGTAGCTGTTGTTCTTGGTTGTCGTACCAGAGCGTTACCCTCCGGATCCCTGTTGGGCTTTTGTTGTCCGCTGTTGTCGCCCACCTGGGCTTATATGTTTTGTCTGTATTGTCAGTCCTCTCCCTGGTGTTTTCCTTTAGTGTTAGTGGTGAGGACTAGTGCTCCCACCGCCCTATTCACTACTTAGGGCTCATCTTAAGGAAAGCCAGGGTTTAGGCACGTGATAGGCGTACGGGTGAAAAACCCGTCTAGGGACGTCAGGGCAGTCAGGTGCCAGCTTCTAGGTGAGTTAGGGGTCGCCACCTTTACCTCTCCCTTGGACAGGGCTTTCCCTTTTCCCTCCTTTTGCGTCATACGTCTGTGATCGGCACAGCGGTCGTGATAGATCCCTGGGTGCCGCTCTACACATACATATAGGTAGTTTACAATTGTTGGACCGGTGAAAGGTCCTCTTTAAAAAAAAATTATGTCAGGTAGTGTTTCTAGGTTTCTTTACAGATGCACTGATGCACAGATGCATCTTTGTACACAGGTGGAGTACCTTGAAAACCCCTGTCTTGCTTGGAAAGAATTTACGACAGCCATTCTAATACCTGTTGCTATAAAGGAATGGCACAACATACAGACATAAAAATAGATGCTCCAGAATTATTATTATATGGGGAATGCATGTAGCTATTAAAACAGGCATCTCAGGAGTGGTGAAAGGTCCTCTTTAATGGGTAGAGTGGAATAAGGCCCTGCCAGAGCTCTGGCAGTGACTTATTGCCTGTGAGAACGAAGAATTGGGCAATATCATCTGTCAGGGAAGATTTAAGAATGCTCCCATACACATAAGACAGTCAGACATTATTGTTGAAATTGTCGGGTTCAGCTGACTACGCTCTTATGTGTATTTTTACATCTTTACTTAAGGAAGTTGTCTATTCCTTTTCAAGTGATGGCCTATCCTCAGCACACCTATCCCTATGTGTATGTAGTTGAGTTCCCCAACTCCTTCAGCTTCTCTCCTGCCTCCACCTCCAATCCGCGTCTACAGCATTATAGAGATCTGACCAGGGAGACAGTGGGGACTTTTATAGTTTTCAAACATTTTTATTGAATCGTTCAAAAATGAATTTTATATACTGACCAAGCAAGACATAGAGGGGGGAAGTATGGATGGGGTGGGGGGTGTAGCTGATAGGAAGACCATGAAATTCTTATTGATATGGTCCTCCTAAAAAGTCAGCCAGAAAATACACCTGTGTCAGTCTGTGTTAGTTCCAGAACTATGAAACTGTGAATCCAGATTTTGGGTCTGGGATGGTGATGAGCTCCTCGGGAGACAATCCTTGAACTTGGGTTCGGCTGGAGACTACGTATGTTCAGCCTTGCTGGATTTGAAGGTCTAATTCTTTTCTACAGGGAGCAGTCTAAGCCAGACAGGTGACGGAGCAGCAAGGTATGTCATCTTATGGTAGTTGGACTTTGCATGTTTCCTTACATATTAGGGAAGACTCCCTTTTATGACTAAGAGTTTGATGTGAAGACCACTTCTAAGCAGTCAAGAAAAAATTAGGGCTAGGCCGTTAGAATGTTAAGGTATGGACCACCAAAGGTGGTAGTCCGTTTAAAAATTGAGTCAAAAGGCCCTTAAAAAAATTATAAATGTAGCCTGAGCATGGCTGTGATGGTATTAGGTCTCAGTCATGTGCCGTGTGTGATGACAGGAAGTACAGATACGAAGGCGACATTGTGTGTTTTATTGCTCTAAGATTGTAAGATCTATCACAACATCTGTAATGACTTAGATCTAAGGAGTGAATTTCTAATGTCATAGTGTTATACGTAAAGTGAAATATTACTTACGTGCAGTAGACGAAGATGGCAAATATTAGGAGGAACACAAGGAGGACGAAGATTGGAATTGCCGCTATCACTCCTATTGGCATGTTCTGGAGCAATTCAACACTTTTCAGAAAATATCTAAAAGCCACTTTGTGTCTAGGGATGCAGATTAGGACAAATTTATGAAATTGTCTTAAAGAAAAACTGCCTTTGC
Organism: Bufotes viridis; assembly: GCA_033119425.1. Classification (NCBI taxonomy): domain Eukaryota; kingdom Metazoa; phylum Chordata; class Amphibia; order Anura; family Bufonidae; genus Bufotes; species Bufotes viridis. The sequence continues at coordinate 29,147,037 of CM065595.1, forward strand.
TGCCCAAAACAACCTTCATTTTTCACAGTATAATGAGTGATTTCTGGGTGATCTGCGCTCTACTGTATACGATGTCCAAATTAAAATCAACAAAAGTTCTAGCATTTTAGAGAGAAAACTATAATCGTAGGTGAGTGACGTGTTCTCCTTCACCTTCCCTCACAATCACATCTACATCTCCTGAACATTTGTCTAGAACCAGGTGATGTCATAATAGTTATTGCATCATTTTTTGGTGACTTACAGCATATCGCCTAACCAATTTTACTCAATGTATTCCTATGAGTAACAATTTCACAGTAGTTTTTATTTTGTAGTGTGAGATCATAAATACCCCCCAGATTTTTTAAGACTGGCAGTTCCTACACTGGTCTTAATAAGAATTATGTTGGAGTAAGATGTGCTAACTTTTAAGTGATGTCCTCATAATACATTTGGTGTGTTCTCTGGTTGTCCATATACCAGTAGGGTAAATCTACTGTGAGCTGGGACAGACGTCTTTTATTATTTACTCCAGTTTCTGGCTACAAATCACAAGAAGTTGCATATTTTTATACAAAATGTGGCTTGCAGAAAAACTAAGACTTTTGTATGTTAGAAAACTGGAGGACAGCCTTTACCAAATCCCCCCCTAGGTGTAGACCTAGCCTTAGTCACACAATCGCTGATAATGCATGTATTATTCTCATCTTATAAAAGCCATATCTTACACACGAAGGACACTTACTGGCTGTCTCCAGATAATTCTCCATTCCTGAAGAATATTGACTCTCCACATTCAGTGGAGGTAGTGGACGGCAGGTTACACAGGTCATCCAAATAAATAGCAGCAGCAGTACAGTCATCATTTTCCAGCAAGGAAACTGTAGTCGCAGGGGAGTGATGATTGCACCTTCTCCTCTTTTCACAATGACACCTATGTCTCCTGAGCACTGACCTTTTGTTTAGAACTCGGTGATGTCATAATATCCGCTATGTCACCCCTCTGTGACTTCTGACCTTTCATACACTATTATGACATCACTATATATATCTCCCCTCTGTGACTTATGACCTTTCATCTAGCCCATTACTACACTATTAACCATTAATACTGTGTGATAAATGTTATGAAGTGGGCACATTTACTGTAATATCGTGCTCGATATAAATGTTATCGTAGATTCAGTTTCACTGAGATTACCAGTCTGTACTGTTACCAGTAAAGGCCCAGTTTTCAGTTTTTTACTGATATGTTAAAAGCAGCTTCCACTCTAGTGAAACTGGGCAACCCAGATATTACATGTACAAACATACATGGCCCCTTCATAAGATTAAGTCTCCATTAAAGGAATGTTATTCCAGCTGTTGCAGAGGATATCTTCTGCCCCATCATGTTTCAATATTTTTCTTGCACAAGTGCCGTACCGCCTCACCACAATTGTCCATACTTCCGCCCACAATATCCCATTTCAGCTAATGCGCATGCGTGCATGACGCGCACAACGCAGTGACGTCACTCCGTGACGTACAGCACCGTGAGTGATTTTAAGCGCCAGTAGCCCCATGCACCTGCCATATCCAGGATCCTTCTGTGCTACACCACACAGGTAATTACCGCATTATGCTCTGACTACTTAAGGCATCTTACATTGCGCTTCATATTGTGCTTCACATTGCGCATTGCTATTATCTTATACTATGCTCTACCCCTTGACCCCTTATCCTCCTTCTTGCCAAATACATCTACCTCATCACTGTCACTGCACCCCAATCTTTCTTTTCTATCTACTCCTTGACCTACCTATCTCCATCAGGACAACCCCTTTTTCCCCCTCTGCTCTTCTTTTCTCTTAACATCTATAACCACTCTAGAAGTCAGGCTATAGTATACACATCATGATTTTTCACTTACCTCATATTATTTCAGGTCCCGCTGAGGAAGGTCACATGTTGACCGAAACGTTCGGGCACGTTATATATGTGGTCTATATGATATTACTCTAACCTGGATGTATACAATTAGCCTGTGAATGAAATTTATACACCAATAAAATGTAAATTCATTTTGCAATGAACTAAGGAGTGCCGTGGATTATCTCTACGTTGCAGAGGATATGACTGGCAACCGCCAGCAAAATCAGCTACTGGCCAGGGTTTGTAGGAGCTGCAGCGGGTTCTACCTGAATGAGACAACTCCTCTAGGGTATGGCTGGATGGTGACACTGGTCGGGCCATAGCAGAGTAGCAGTGATCCCATAGAAATGAATGGTCTCTAATAAAAAAAATATAAAAAAAACTGCATTTTTGCAACTCGCACAGCGATCCCATTCACTTCTTTGGGATTACCGATACTCTGCTATCCTGGAGCCTGTAGTATTTCATATAGAAGTTATATTACATTTCCATCATGGATTGCTGTTGGAAGAACTGCTATAGTCTATCAGTGGAAGTGTCCTAATCGGTTTAATCTCAAACAACTCCCAAAAAGCACATGAAGAGGAAACAAACTTGTCTTCTGTCGTGAGGTTTAAATCTAGTAAGACCGAAATCGCACATGAGCTTTCATTACTTGGCTGCAGTGGTGACTTGCCTGTGTAATCTCATGTGACAGCAGCAGCCAATCACTGGCTTGCAGAGGCGTAGCTAAAGGCTCATGGGCCCTGGTGCATGAATTCAGCTTGGGCCCCACTTCCTTCAGTGCTTTGTGGCCAGGTGCAGGGAAGCATATAGCCTTTGTGCTGCCTGAGACAAAAATTGAAAATGCACCTACCGCCCCCATGCCAAATTCTTGAACTGACCCCTTCCTTCCAGCCAGAGGTGTAACTTGACTAGCATGCACTTTCTATGATACCGATGCCTTCTTATGCAGCACAAGGATCTTTTGGCCCCCCAGGCTCCTTAGCCCGGTAGCGACTGCTAATTCTGCACCCCTTAACGCTACGCCCCTGCTGGACTTGCCTTGTAAACTGCAAAGGACATTGATTGGCTGCAGTGGTCACATGGTGTATGCAGGCATGTCACCTAAACAAAGCTGGATGGGAGGATCAATGCTGCTTCGCTGGAAGGAGAAGAGAATTAAACTGGTGAGTATACCTTTTTTTTTGACAACTTCTAGCTTTGGGAAGATTGTGGAATAACTCTGACAACCCCTTTAACCCCTTAACCACTTCCAGACCGGGCCATTTACCCCCTTCCTGACCAGGCCTAATTTAGCAAATCTGGCATGTGTCACTTTATATGGTAATAACTTTGGAGTGCTTTTACTTATCCAAGCCATTCTGGGATTGTTTTCTTGTGACACATTGTACTTCATGACAGTGTTAAATTTGAGTCAATATATTTCACCTTTATTTATAAAAAAAAAAAAGTTAACGAAAATTTTAAAAAATTTCACTGTTTTCTAAATTTGAATCTCTCTGCTTTTAAGACAGATAGTGATGCCTCATAAAATATTCATTAATTAACATTCCCCATATGTTTACTTTATGTGGGCATCATTTTGGTAATGTAATTTTTTTTTAGGACATTAGAAGATTTAGAATTTTTGAAGCAATTTTTTAAATGTTTAAGAAAATTTCTAAACTCAACTTTTTTAAGGACCAGTTCAGTTCTAAAGTCACTTTTTGAGGCTTACATAGTGGAAACCACCCATAAATTACCCCATTGTAGAAACTACACCCCTTAAGTTACTCAAAACTGATTTTACAAACTTTGCTAGCCCTTTAGGTGTTCCACAAGAATTAAAGGATAATGGAGATAAAATTTCTAAATTTCAGAACAAAGAACTCTAAACTTTACAATTTAAATGACTCAAAAGTCACAGAGGCCGACCCCAACGCTAGAGAAACAACCCAGAAATTCTTACAATCCTAAAAACTCCCCTCACTTATCCCTTTAGCTGCTGTAGACCTAGTTTGCCACATTTCGGAAGAGGAAATTAAAAATGTAATTTGGAGCTTTTCGCCCAAAAAGAGCTTCCCCCTGCCTTACTATAAGACCTTTCATGAAATCTTGATACCTTACCTGACAAAGGTGAGGTTCCCTCCTTAGACAATCCCAAGAAGCTTTTTATTACATTAACCACCTCAGCCCCCCTAGCTTAAACACCCTTAATGACCAGGCCACTTTTTACAATTCTGCACTACACTACTTTCACCGTTTATTGCTCGGCCATACAACTTACCACCCAAATGAATTTTACTACCTTTTCTTCTCACTAAAAGAGCTTTCATTTGGTGGTATTTCATTGCTGCTGACATTATATTATATTAAGTGTATATTTATTGGTTTGGGTAAAAGTTATAGCGTTTACAAACTATGGTGCAAAAAAGTGAATTTCCGCATTTTGAAGCAGCTCTGACTTTCTGAGCACCTGTCATGTTTCTTCAGGTGCTAGAATGCTAGGATAGTATAAATACCCCCCAAATAACACCATTTTAGAAAGAAGACACTCCAAAGTATTCACAGAGGAGCATGGTGAGTTCATGTATCATTTCATTTTTTTTCACAAGTTAGCGGAAAATTACACTTTCTGAGGAAAAAAATTATAATAAAGTTTCCATTTCTGCTAACTTCTGGCAAAAAAAAAAAATCTCCCACAGACTCACTATGCCCCCCAGTGAATACTTTTGGGTGTCTACTTTCCGAAATGGGGTCATTTGTGGGGTGTGTTTACTGTTCTGGCATTTTGGGGCTAAATTGTGAGCAGCCCTGTAAAACCTAAAGGTACTTGTTGGAATTTGGGCCCCTTTGCGCACCCAGGCTGCAAAAAAGTGTCACTCATGTGGTATCGCCGTACTCAGAAGTAGGGCAATGTGTTTTGGGGTGTATTTTTACATATACCCATGTTGGGTGAGAGAAATATCTCTGTAAACTGACAACTTTGTATAAAAAAATTTAAAAAGTTGTCATTTACAGAAATATTTCTCACACCCAGCATGGTTATATGTAAAAATACACCCCAAAACACATTGCCCTACTTCTCCTGAGTACGGCGATACCACATGTGTGACACTTTTTTGCAGCCTGGGTGTGCAAAGGGGCCCAAATTCCAATGAGTACCTTTAGTATTTCACAGGGCATTTTTACGCATTTAGATTCCAGACTTCTTCTCACGCTTTAGAGACTCCTAAAATGCCAGGGCAGTATAAATACCCCACAAGTGACCCCATTTTATAAAGTAGACACCCTAAGGTATTCTGTGAGGGGTATGGTGAGTTCATGTAAAAAAAAAATTTGTCACAAGTTAGTGGAATATGAGACTTTGTAAAAAAAATAATAATAAAAAAAAAAAAAAATTCCGCTAACTTGTGCCAAAAAAAAATATATTCTGTGAACTCGACATGCCCCTCACGAAATACCTTGTGGTGTCTTCTTTCTAAAATGGGGTCACTTGTGGGGTATTTATACTGCCCTGGCATTTTAGGGGCCCTAAAGCGTGAGAATCCATATGCGTAAAAATGCCCTGTGAAATCCTAAAGGTACTCATTGGAATTAGGGCCCCTTTGCGCATCTTGGCTGCAAAAAAGTGTCACTCATGTGGTATCGCTGGACTTAGGAGAAGTAGGGCATTGTGTTTTGGGGTGTATTTTTATATATACCCATACTTTGTGTGAGAAATATCTCTGCAAACGACAACTTTTTAAATTTTTTTATACAAAGTTGTCAATTTACAGAGATATTTCTCTCACCCAGCATGTAAAAATACACCCCTACTTCTTCTGAGTACAGCAATACCACATGTGTGACACTTTTTTGCAGCCTAGGTGCACAAAGGGGCCCAAATTCCAATAAGTACCTTTTAGGAGGGCATTTTTACACATTTTTCTTCTCACGCTTTAGGGCCCCTAAAATGCCAGGGCAGTATAAATACCCCACATGTGACCCCATTGTGGAAAGAAGACACCCCAAGGTATTCCGTGAGGGGCATTTGAGGGTCTCCGCAATCATTACATGTATGCTCAGCATTAGGAGTTTCTGCTATTCTCCTTATATTGAGCATCCGGGTAATGAGATTTTTTTTTTTCCGTTCAGCCTCTGGGCTGAAAAAATAAAATAAAATGAACGGCACAGATTTCTTCATTCGCTTCGATCAATGTGGATTAAAAAATCTCTGCCAAAATCAGTGACTGCGGTGCGGTGGGCTGGGCGCTAACTACCTAACAAGTAGCTAACTAACTGGCGGTGATAAGGGACCCTTAGGCCCCATTCACACGTCCGCAATTCTGTTTGCGGAACAGAATTGCGGACCCATTCATTTCTATGTTTCTATTGGGGTTTGGGTGTGGCTCCAATGGCTATAGTGGTGGGTGGGTGCTCCAATTAGAGTTGTTCCCCAATACTCTTAAGGTGAACCAATGTAATATAGTTATTGGGCACTCCTTACCCAGATTGTGCAGATAAGTAGATAGATTAATGTATACTGATACTGAATCAATGTGTTATAGAGTCATAGGTTTATTCACTCATTAAAATCTCTCTAGATAAGGAAAGAAACCAAATAAAAAATATATAAATAATATATAAAGTATAAAAATACAAATACAAAAATACATAAAAGCATGAAATTATTTAACATCGTACTATGCAAAACTATGCTGTTATGGTATGAGGATAAAGTCCATTCCATTGCATGTGTCCGCTTGATTTATAAATACTAGATGGTATCCAACAACAATCACTTATTTAGTATATAAATCAATCAGTGTTGAATCTGAAGGAGTCGGCCCTCTACATAGCAATGAGGGGGGTGTTGCAGAGAGCAACGAGGATAAAGCAAAACTATTAAATATTTTTTTTTCTCTACTATATTCACTGAGGAAAATAAACTGTCAGATGAAATGCAGAATGTAAAAATAAATCCCCCATTAAAAGTGCCCTGTCTGACCCAGGAAGAAGTACAACAGCGACTAAAAAAGATTAAAATAGACAAATCGCCAGGACCGGATGACATACACCCCCGTATCCTAAGGGAATTAAGTGATGTCATAGCCAGACCATTATTTCTGATATTTACGGACTCTATAATAACAGGGAATGTTCCACAGGATTGGCGCATAGCAAATGTGGTGCCAATATTCAAAAAGGGTCCAAAAACAGAGCCTGGAAATTATAGGCCGGTAAGTTTAACATCTATTGTTGGTAAACTGTTTGAAGGGTTTTTAAGAGATGCTATCTTGGAGTATCTCAATGAAAATAAGCAAATAACGCCATATCAGCATGGCTTCATGAGGGATCGGTCATGCCAAACAAATTTAATCAGCTTCTATGAGGAGGTAAGTTCTAGACTTGACAGCGGCGAATCAATGGATGTCGTATATCTGGACTTCTCCAAAGCATTTGACACCGTACCTCATAAAAAGGTTAGTATATAAAATGAGGATGCTCGGACTGGGAGAAAATGTCTGTATGTGGGTAAGTAACTGGCTGAGTGACAGAAAACAGAGGGTGGTTATTAACGGTAGATACTCAGATTGGGTCACTGTAACTAGTGGGGTACCTCAGGGTTCAGTATTGGGCCCTATTCTCTTCAATATATTTATTAATGATCTTGTAGAAGGCCTGCACAGTAAAATATCTATTTTTGCAGATGACACTAAACTGTGTAAAGTAATTAACACTGAAGAGGACAGTTTTCTGCTACAGAGGGATCTGGATAGATTGGAGGCTTGGGCAGAAAAATGGCAGATGAGGTTTAACACTGACAAATGTAAAGTTATGCACATGGGAAGGAATAATGCAAGTCACCCGTACATATTAAATGGTAAAACACTCGGTAACACTGACATGGAAAAGGATCTAGGAATTTTAATAAACAGCAAATTAAGCTGCAAAAACCAGTGTCAGGCAGCTACTGCCAAGGCCAATAAGATAATGGGTTGCATCAAAGGGGCATAGACGCCCGTGATGAGAACATAGTCCTACCACTTTACAAATCACTGGTTAGACCACACATGGAGTACTGTGTACAGTTCTGGGCTCCTGTGAACAAGACAGACATAGCAGAGCTGGAGAGGGTTCAGAGGAGGGCAACTAAAGTAATAACTGGAATGAGGGATCTACAGTACCCTGAAAGGTTATCAAAATTAGGGTTATTCACTTTAGAAAAAAAGACGACTGAGGGGAGATCTAATAACTATGTATAAATATATCAGGGGTCAGTACAGAGATCTGTCCCATCATCTATTTATCCCCAGGACTGTGACTGTGACAAGGGGACATCCTCTGCGTCTGGAGGAAAGAAGGTTTGTACACAAACATAGGAAAGGATTCTTCACTGTAAGAGCAGTGAGACTATGGAACTCTCTGCCTGAGGAGGTGGTGATGGTGAGTACAATAAAGGAATTCAAGAGGGACTGGATGTATTTCTGGAGTGTAATAATATTACAGGCTACAGCTACTAGAGAGGGGTCGTTGATCCAGGGAGTTATTCTGATTGCCTGATTGGAGTCGGGAAGGAATTTTTTTCCCCTTAAGTGAGGAAAATTGGCTTCTGCCTCACAGGGGTTTTGCCTTCCTCTGGATCAACTTGTAGGAAACAGGCCGAACTGGATGGACAAATGTCTTTTTCGATCTTATATACTATGTTACTATGTTACTATGTTACTAGTGTTCGCTAAATTACATGTATGCTCAGCATTAGGAGTTTCTGCTATTCTCCTTATATTGAGCATCCGGGTAATGAGATTTTTTTCCGTTCAGCCTCTGGGCTGAAAAATAAAATAAAATGAACGGCACAGATTTCTTCATTCGCTTCGATCAATGTGGATTAAAAATCTCTGCCAAAATCAGTGACTGCGGTGCGGTGGGCTGGGCGCTAACTACCTAACAAGTAGCTAACTAACTGGCGGTGATAAGGGACCCTTAGGCCCCATTCACCGTCCGCAATTCTGTTTGCGGAACAGAATTGCGGACCCATTCATTTCTATGTTTCTGTTGGGGTTTGGGTGTGGCTCCAATGGCTATAGTGGTGGGTGGGTTCTCCAATTAGAGTTGTTCCCCAATACTCTTAAGGTGAACCAATGTAATATAGTTATTGGGCACTCCTAACCCGGATTGTGCTGATTAGTAGATAGATTAATGTATACTGATACTGAATCAATGTGTTATAGAGTCATAGGTTTATTCACTCATTAAAATCTCTCTAGATAAGGAAAGAAACCAAATAAAAAATATATAAATAATATATAAAGTATAAAAATACAAATACAAAAATACATAAAAGCATGAAATTATTTAACATCGTACTATGCAAAACTATGCTGTTATGGTATGAGGATAAAGTCCATTCCATTGCATGTGTCCGCTTGATTTATAAATACTAGATGGTATCCAACAACAATCACTTATTTAGTATATAAATCAATCAGTGTTCGTTGCCAGATGTTTTCACCGCAACCGCTGATAATTATCACTTTTTGTTTGCAGGTATTTTTCAACCGTAACCGCTCACTTGATATTCATGCAAGGATGCAACGGAACTCATCAAGGGTGTCAGTTATCCCCTACCCTTTTTGTCCTCATAATGGAAACTTTATTGCAAGCGGTCAGGAAACAGGAGAACATTAGAGGTTTTCCGGTGGGGGAAAGAGCTGAACTTTTTGGCCTTTGAAGACGACCTGCTATTCCTAACGACAAAACCACTAATCAGTCTACCAAAGCTTATACAGCTGCTGCAAGAGTTTGGCATTATGTCTGATTACAAGGTCAATTATACCAAGTCGGAGGTGCTGAACATATCAGTCTCCCAGGCACTGGTGCCCGGCTTAAAGACGTGTACCAGTTTCTTGTGGGCTCCCACATCCATTACCTATCTTGGAGTGCGTCTCTCTAAAGACCTTTCAGACATATACCAGCTTAACTACTCCACCCTGCTAGTAGAAATTACAAAGATGTTGAAATCCTATGAGGCATTATGGATCTCCTGGCTTGGTAGAAGAAATCTACTGAAAACATACATAATGCCAAAAATACTCTATATCCTACAAATGGTACCCATCCACTTGTCTCCTGCTTTTTTTCCCTCTATTAGAAGTCTCTTTTCCGGATTTGGCTGGAAGAAAAAGAGAGCTTGACTAGCTCATGCTATGATGATCAAGAAGAGGGAGGCAGGTGGCCTGGGTCTACCTGACGTGCACGCTTATTACAATGCGATACAGCTGAGTAGATGGTTACAATTGATATTCCCAATAGGGGAGGAGGATCCCTTCGCAGTCTCTTTCTCTTGGAGTTCACACACTGATCTAGAATACTTATAGTTCCCTGGCATGAAGGCTAAATTAGAGAGAAATATGAATCCCAATGGGGCCCAATGGAAGTATGGTGACATTTTGCACATACCCTAGCCCCGCATCTATCCCCTCTTGTACCAATGTCTCTCTCACCCGTTCTGGTTGACGCTCTGGAAGCAGCAAAAAGCTGGAAAGTAGAAGATGCTTTTCCAGACAAAACCATCTCCACCAAAGATACCTTTAGAGCCTTTCTCCCAACAGAAGTATCTGAAATGTCATGCTCCTTTTATTATACTATTTTAAATGTATTTACGCCAAGTTTTTAGATAAGGCAGCTTTGAGGAGGAGTTACATGGCGTATGAGAGGTTGATGATATGAAAACTTCCCAAATGTAGAAAAATCTCCCATATATACCAAAACTTTATCATGCAAGGTACACTATCTAAACCAGCTTATCTGTCATCCTGGGGAAGGGAACTGGTAATCACTCTTTCTGACGCAGAGACCAAAGGCATGCTGAGGCATTCCCAGGGCTTCTCACGTTGTGTGCGCCTTCAGTAGAGACATTATAAACTACTATGTAGGTGGTATAAAACCCCTGAATTTCTTTACCTATGTAATGTCTCTGACTCAGACAGATGCTGGAGGATCCTATTTGCACATTTGGTGTGAGTGCGTTGCCATTCAAACGTTTTGAAAGCAGATTGAATCAATGAATGGTGTGGGAAGGTTGACCGAATATGCAACTTTAAAGATCTCATTGGCAGGACACAAAGGAGACATGCAAACATTTTGAAAATATTGGAGAGGGCTCTCATGAGAAGATATGGTTTCCTCTGTCCCCCCCCCCCCCACCACTCTTGGTCTAGTACATTTGTTGTTGGCTAGTGTCCATCTCAACCGGCCCTGTTGAAGGGAGGTTGGATCCACATCTACTATGGGGGGACGGGGAGGAGACACAGGTGACTTTCCCTGGTGAGATGTTCTCTTGGATATTAGGACCCTGACTATACCGCACATTCCCCCCCCCCCCCCCCCCATGTGTCTCCCCTGAGTGTTCCTGTCTATTTGTGTTTCCAATCTAACTTGGTAATAAAGGAGTGACGAGGGGAGGAATCACGTTCTATCTGACCACTTCTAATTTGCATTATGCACACATTCCGTCGCATTTGGTTAATGCGTCATTCTAATATGTCGACAGAGGAATGGCGTGCATTACATGAATTAGTCGATGACCACAGCATCACCATTAAACCCGCTGACAAAGGAGGTGCGGTTGTGGTCATGAACACCCATAAATATATCATGGAGGCTCTACGTCAGTTAATAGAAATTTCGGTTTTTCAACAACTAAACAGAGACCCAAAGTGGAATTATGAAAAAAAATCAATCATATATTACAAGAAGGTTTTTTGGCTGGGTACATTGATGAAAAATTGAAAGATTTTCTGACTGTTACCCACCCGAGTACACCTATACGGTATTTATTACCAAAAATTCATAATGATCTACATAAACCTCCTGGCAGACCGATTGTGTCTGGCACAGGATCTCTATTTAGTAATATTACAATTTTTCTGGATAAAGTATTACGTGTATACGCAGTCTCTTCTAAATCATATGTACAGGATACTATGGATTTTCTCAAAAAACTATCAGACATGGCCATGCCTCCTGATGCTATATTGGTTTAATCTGACATCGTGAGCCTTTACACATCAGTTTAGTATTCAGGTTAGAGAGGCTTTATCACATTCTGACCTTTCTCTTGGTTGTAGGGATTTTATTTTGATACTTCTATACACTATCCTTACATGCAACCATTTTTTATTTGGTGATCATTTTTATTTACAGTTTAGATCTCCTTCCTCGAGGAGGCGTTCATCTATGTGTCGCCCCACTTTGAACATGTATTGAGGTGGTGGCGATACATAGATGACTTTTTTTTTATTTGGACAGGGACTGAAACACAATTGTTAACTTTTTTTGATTTTCTGAACTCAATAGATGATGATATAAAATTTACATTGTGTTACTCTAGGGAGAAGCTTAATTTTCTTCTCTATACAATAATTTTTTCATAAATATATACACTTCCTAGTACTGTACATTTTTTTAAGTGGACACATATTTTTGTTGTATGTTCCCCTCCCATTTTTTATACTTTACAATAAAAAGTTATTTTATTAAATGATCGAGAAGGTGAAACATGAGCCCGTTATTATTTATTTTCTTATATATTTTTATTTATAATTTTCACAATATTTTTTTTTTAACAAAGGTGATTTACACGAATGTATTTCTGTTTCTGTGGGTGCAGTGACATATGCACTTGTCGTAATGTTGATCACTATGGTGTATGTCACACAGGACGTGGATTAATCTAATTTCACCATTTTATTTTTTTTATTTTATTATTATTTTCTATTTTTTCTTTATTTTGTAAATTGTGGGAACACTGATATGCATTGCGTCCGCCTACTAGGTTGCTTTACATGTGTATCCCCTTAATCATGGAGGTCCTTTGTGATGACAGTCCTGGAATGCGGGGCATGTGATATGGGCTTGCATTCCAGGAACGAGGGCCGGATGTGCTGTGGTCAGGAGGTTACTGGGTGGCCATGTGATCAACAGTGCTTCCAGTACGTCATGGACATGCGCACTCCACACATCGAGACGCTATGGAAGCACATTGTTACTCCATATTGGTTGGTTGATCCCTCCCTATTCATTTCTATTATTATATTTTTAGTCATTGCACCTGGCACTTTCACGTTTGTTATTGATGATACAATAATTATATAATTATGAGATGATTAAAGGAGTGACGAGAGAAGGAATCACGTTCTATCTGATTCCATGCATATGAAATTGTGTTATGCACACATTCCTTCACAATACCATTTGGTTCATGCAAATATTTGTACTGTCATTTTATTAGTATCTTGTTGTATTATGCTATATATACAATGACTTTATGTAACATGATTTTATGTAACAAAATCAATAAAAGTGAATTTACACAAAAAATCTGAATTTCACTTTTTTGGCAGATTTTCAATTTTTTCTTTAACACATCAAGGGTTAACAGCCAAACAAAACTTAATATTTATTACCCTGATTCTGCGGTTCACATAAACACCCCACATGTGGTCATCAACTGATGTAAGGGCGCACGGCAGGGCACAGAAGAAAAGGAGCGCCATATGGTTTTTGGCAGATTTTGCTGAACTGGTTTTTAGATACCATTTCCCATTTAAGGCCTCCCTGATGCACCCTTACAGTAGAAACTCCCCAAAAGAGATCCCATTTTGGAAACTAGGGGATAAGGTGCCAGTTTTATTGGTACTATTTTGGGGTACATATGATTTTTAATTGCTCTATATTATGTTTTTTGTAAGGCAAGGTGACTAAAAATTACTGTTTTGGCACCGTTTTTATTTGTTACAACATTCATCTGACAGGGTAGATCATGTGCTATTTTTATAGAGCAGGTTGATACGGACGCAATGATATCAAATATGTCTACTTTCTTTCTTTGTTTGTTTCAGTTTTCCATAATAAAGCATTTTAAAATTATGTTTTTGTGTCTCCATTTTCTGAACGCCATATGTTTTTTTATTTTTCTGTCGATCCTCTTGTGTAGGGGCTCGTTTTTTGCAGGAATAGTTGACGTTTCTTCTGCTACCATTTTTGGGTACATATGATTTTTTGATCATTCATTATTGCACTTTATGGGGCAAGGTGACCAAAAAATTGGTTGTTTTAGTACAGTTTTTATTTATCTATTTTTACAGCGTTTGAAACAAAAAAAAAATGGTGTTTTAGTGTCTCCATAGTCTGAGAGCCATAGCTTTTTTATTTTTTGACCGATTGTCTTAGGTAGGGTCTCATTTTTTGCAGGATAAGGTGACAGTTTGATAGGTACTATTTTGGGGGGCATACACCTTTTTGATCACATAAAGAGCAACACCAAGCGAAGTTAGGTGACAAAAAATGGCTTTCTTGGCACAGTTTATTTTTTTTACGGTATTCACCTGAGGGGTTAGGTCATGTGATGTTTTTATAGAGCAGGTTGTTACGGATGCGGCAATACCTAACACAATAATAGCAGTTTTGAAGCATTTTTTTTTTTTGACCGATTATCCTAGGTAGGGTTTGTGGGATGAGGTTACGGTTTGATTGGTACCATTTTGTGGGACATATGCCTTTTTGATCTCTTGGTGTTGCACTTTTTGTGATGTAAAGAGTCGTAATCAGTGGCTCACCTAGGTGAACAATTGGATATAGGTGCTTTATCCTGGACGTACCCGACCCTCGGTAAAAGATAAAGTAGAATTGAGAATATATCAATATCAACACCCACTGAGTAAGGAGCACGTGGTTCCGAAACGCGTTTGGGGGATAACAATAGCCAAAAAGCCGTACCTGGCTATATAAACATATATGACAAACACGAAGAGCGCTACTCACTAGCCGCAGAGGAGCACTCACTAGCCGTACCCGAGTACTATCAGGGCAGCAGTAGCAACGTGACTATTTACCTGCATAATGTAACAAAAGTCCAGCTCACCAAATCCTCTGTGTGCACGGATCACCCGTGCAAGCACAACCACCACTGATGGATTGCAGGGTGGTCTGTAACCATGGAAACGAGAAATGTATAGTGTCATGGAAAAATGAATCCAGCCAGCAAAGGAAGCAATATGGATAATAACAATACATTAGTGAGTGGCTTGTATTAACTTTCCGGCGGCCGGCGGGATGAAGATCGGGGCTTTAGTCCTGCCTGAAAGCGGAGGTAGCCGGGGGCGGAGCTGTTAGCCTCGCCTCTGGGACGAGATTTCTGCTGCTGGAGGCGTTCTTGTGTATTCAAATATAGGCGGGCTGGGCACATCAGGGGGCATTCCTGGGCTCCTTGGCAGAGAAAAAACACCCCTCTGGGCTCCTTGGATCCTAATTTACATAATGGAAAAATCGTTTTTTAAGGAAAATGACAAGAGACAAAGTAAAAAGAACAGATCCGGATATAAGGTACTTTATTACACATGGCTAAAGGAAAAAAAATAAAAAATGGTGATATGCAGGTCACAGATTCCCTTTACGCTGGGTTCAGCCCTGAGCGTTTCTGAGACGCGCGTTTTTGGCAATAGTAAACGTGCGTTTTACGCGCGTTTGTGTGATTGACTGCAGTGTTGTCCAATGACCAAATATCCCTGTCTATATGAAGTTTGGCCTTTCCAGCATGTTGCAAATTCATAAACGCGCGTTCGAACGCGCGTTTTCAGTGTCAAAAACACGCAAAATACAAGCGTTGCGCGTTCCCATCGAAGTCTATGGGCCAAAACGTGCGACAAACGCCCCAAAAAAAGCTCAAGTACTTGTTTTTGCGTCGGGCGTTTTTCAGCGCGTTCGAACGCGCTGTAAAACGCGAAAATGTGAACCAGTCCCATAGGGAAGCATTAGTTTGCATCGGTTATGCGTTTTACAGCGTGTTCGAACGCGCTGTAAAACGTGCAAGTGTGAACTGAGGGTTAAGGACCAGGCCATTTTTTGCAAATTTGATCAGTGTCACTTTATGCGTGAATAACTTTAAAACTCTTTTACTTATCCAGGCCATTCTGAGAATGTTTTTTCGTCACATATTGTACTTCATGACACTGGTAAAATGGAGTAAAAAAAAATCATTTTTATTTATAAAAAAATACCAAATTTACCGAATATTTGGAAAAATTAGCAAATTTCCAAATTTCCAATGCCATTTTATATTTTTGGGACGTTACATGGCTTAGAAGTTTAGAAGCAAATCTTGAAAATTTTCAAAAACCCACTTTTTAGAGACCAGTTCAGATCTGAAGTCACTTTGTGAGGCTTACATAATAGAGACCACCCAAAAATCACCCCATTGTAGAAATTACACCCCACAAGGTATTTAAAACTGATTTTACAAACGTCATTAACCCTTTAGGTGTTCCACAAGAGTTAATGGCAAATGGAGATAAAATGTCTGAATATAGATTTTTTGGCAAATTTTCCATTTTAATCCATTTTTTTCCAGTAACAAAGCAAGGGATAACAGCCAAACAAAACTTAAGAGTTATTGCCCTGATTCTGTAGTTTGCAGAAACCCCCCATATGTGGTCATAAACTACTGTACGGGCACATGGCAGGACATAGAGGGAAAGGTGCCATGTGGTTTTTGGAAGGCAGATTCTGCTGGACTGGTTTATTAACACCATGTCACAATTGAAGCCCCCCTGATGTAACCCTAGAGTAGAAACTCCATAGAAGTGACCCCATCTAAGAAACTACACCCCTCAAGGTATTCCAAACTGATTTTACAAACTTTGTTAACCCTTTAGGTGTTCCACAAGAGTTATTGGCAAATGGAGATTACATTTCTGAATTTAAATTTTTTGGCAAATTTTCCATTTTAATCCATTTTTTCCAGTAACAAAGCAAGGGATAACAGCCAAACAAAACTCAATATTTATTGCCCTGATTCTGTAGTTTGCAGAAACACCCCATATGTGGTCATAAACTACTGTACGGGCACACGGCAGGGAAAGGAGCGCCGTGTGGTTTTTGGAAGGCAGATTTTGCTGGACTGGTTTATTTACACCATGTCCCATTTGAAGCCCTCCTGATGCACCCCTAGAGTAGAAACTCCATAAAAATGACCCCATTTTGGAACTACGGGATAGGTGGCAATTTTGTTGGGATTATTTTAAGGTTACATATGATTTTTGGTTGCTCTATATTACATTTTTGTGAGGCAAGTAGGCTTGAGCGAACCCGAACTGTAAAGTTCTAGTTCGTACCGAACATTACAGTTTTTCGCACCCGGACATTTCCGTAAAAGTTCAGGTTCGTTGTTCGGCGATTTCTTCCCGCTTTTTGAAAGGCTGCAGGGCAGCCAATCAACAAGCGTTTCACTACTTTGCCCTAAGAAGCCATCACAGCCATGCCTACTAATGGCATGGCTGTGATTGGCTAAGTGCAGCATGTGACCCAGCCTCTATTTAAGCTGGAGTCACATAGAGCCGCACGTCACTCTGCTCTTCTCAGTGTAGGAATAGGATGCTGCCGCTTCTGTTAGGGACAGATTAGGTAAGAAATCTGTTGAACTTGGTGGTGTTATATCTTTAAGCTACAGCAATTAATGAGGGTGCTATGCTACATTTTTGTACCCAGCCCTGAGCCCAGTGATACTGCCAAATAATTTTTAATCCATCTGTTAGTAAGGTGGGGGTCGGCGGCTATTTTAGCAACTGCAGTGTCCTTGCAACTGCATGTGACCTGCATGTGTGCCATCCTGCTAGGGACATCAGTCTAATCCTTTTTTGGTAGTTCAGTGGTAACATAGTGCATTTCTGTAGTTTTGGGCAAAAACCTGTATTGTGGTGCCACAGAGCACTGTTGCATACAACGCACAAAAACGTATTTTAAAATTTAGCAGTGACATACTGTATTACTGTATTTGGGGGACATAAACCCCTATTGTTGTTCCACAAACCAGTTTGGCATACAACGCACAAAAACCTATTTTAAAATTTAGCAGTAACATACTGCATTTCTGTATTTGGGGGAAATAAACCAGTATTGTTGTTCCACAGAGCAGTTTGGCATACAAAACACAACAACCTATTTTTAAATTTAGTAGTGACATATTGCATTTCTGTAATTTGTAGCAATAAACACTGGTTTTGTGCTACATAGCAGATCTGAGGCCTACCCTGTATTTCAGTCATTTTATGTAACCTTTTGAACTCCGCATCTACATAGTTGGTTGCAAACACACAGGTTTTGTGGTATATAGCTCAGAGTTGGCACCTGCAGCCCTTGCCTATCAGTCTTTTACCTCACCCCCTTGCAAATCAGCCAAGCAATCTGAGCCCCAAGTCATGCAGCAGTCTCTTATGCTTTTTGATGACTCTGCCGGCAGGGTTTCCCAGGGCCATAACCATAGCTTGAGATTGAGTGCACAGATGCCCAACCACTTAGGTTTGAGGATGAGGACATGGGAAGATCACCGCAGCACGTCTCTGATGATGACGAAACACAGGTGCAAACTGCTGCGGATTTCTGCAGTGTGCAGACCGACAAAGAGGGCAGGGGTGAAGACTGGGTGGAAGATGATGTTGTGAACGATGAGGTCCTTCACCCCAAAATGTACCACTTAAATCCATGTTATTCATGGGTGGTGAAAAACTCATATTTTTTAAGGCCAGGAATTACCTTTGAGGCCTGCGCTGCATATGTGACGGGGACAATAATATAGTTAATCCGTCTGGGAGTTCAGGGGTTGACATATTCCAATGTTTTGCTGTCAAGTAACCCTGCACTGCATAGGTGACAGGGACCGAAAATTTGAAAAATCTTCTTTTAAATTGTTGGGTGCAAAATTACCATTTTTGCTGGGTACAAACCCCTGCTCTGCATAAGTGACAGGAACCGAATATTTGAAAAATCTTCTTTTAAATTGTTGGGTGCAAAATTGCCATTTTTGCCGGGTACAAACTCTTGCTCTGCATAGGCAACAGGGACCGAAAATTAGAAAAATCTTCTTTTAAATAGTTGAGTGCAATATTACCATTTTTGCCGTGAATAAACCCCTGCTATGCCTGGGTGCCAGGGGCCCACATTTTTAAAAATCATCTATTCCATGGGTGGGTGACAAGAACCCTTTTTGCCGTGAATTAACTCCTCCTCTGCCTGGGTGCCAGGGGCCTACATTTCTAAAAATCGCCTGTTCCATTGGTGGGTGACATAAATGCCGTTTTGCCGTTAATAAACCCCTCCTCTGGCTGGGTGCCAGAGGCCTACATTTTTAAAATCGTCTGTTCCATTGGTGGGTGACATGAACCCCGTTTTGCTGCTATTTAACCCCTTCTCTGCCTGGGTGCCAGGGGCCTACATTTCTAAAAATCGCCTGCTCCGTTGGTGGGTGACATGAACCTCATTTTGCCGTAAATAAACCCCCTCCTCTGGCTGGGTGCCAGAGGCCTACATTTTTAAAAATCGTCTGTTCCATTGGTGGGTGACATGAACCCTGTTTCCTGTTTTGCCGTGAATAAACCCCTGCTCTGCATAGGTGACAAGGACCTAAATTTCTAAAAAGTGCCTGTTCCATTGGTGGGTGACATTAACCCCGTTTTGCCATGAATTAACCCCTCCTCTGCCTGAGTGCCAGGGGCCTACATTTTTAAAAATCGTCTGTTCCATTGGTGGGTGACATGAACGCCATTTTGCTGTGAATTTACCCCTCCTCTGCCTGGGTGCCAGGGGCCTACATTTCTAAAAATCGCCTGTTCCTTTGGTGGGTGACATGAACCCCGTTTTGCCGTTATTTAACCCCTCCTCTGCCTGGGTGCCAGGGGCCTACATTTCTAAAAATCGCCTGTTCCATTGGTGGGTGACATGAACCCCATTTTTCCGAGAATAAACCCCTCCTCTGCCTGGGTGCCAGGGGCCTACATTTTTAAAAATCGTCTGTTCCATTGGTGGGTGACATGAACCCTGTTTCCTGTTTTGCCGTGAATAAACCCCTGCTCTGCATAGGTGACAAGGACCTAAATTTCTAAAAAGTGCCTGTTCCATTGGTGGGTGACATTAACCCAGTTTTGCCATGAATTAACCCCTCCTCTGCCTGAGTGCCAGGGGCCTACATTTTTAAAAATCGTCTGTTCCATTGGTGGGTGACATGAACGCCATTTTGCTGTGAATTTACCCCTCCTCTGCCTGGGTGCCAGGGGCCTACATTTCTAAAAATCGCCTGTTCCATTGGTGGGTGACATGAACCCCGTTTTGCCGTTATTTAACCCCTCCTCTGCCTGGGTGCCAGGGGCCTACATTTCTAAAAATCGCCTGTTCCATTGGTGGGTGACATGAACCCCATTTTTCCGAGAATAAACCCCTCCTCTGCCTGGGTGCCAGGGGCCTACATTTTTGAAAATCGTCTGTTCCATTGGTGGGTGACATGAACCCGTCTTTCTGTGAATAAACCCCTGTTCTGCCTGGATGCCAGGGGCCTACATTTTAAAAAATTGCCTGTTCTATTGGTGGGTGATATGAACCCCGTTTTGCCAGTGAAAACCCCCTGCTGTGCATAGCTGACAGGGAACCAAAGTTGGCAAAAACATCTGTTGATACTAAACATTTTAGTATCTCCATAGTTTAAAGTCCGTTTTTCTTTTAGTTTTTAAACGATTGTCTAAGGTAGGGGCTAATTTATTGCGGGATAAGAGGACGGTTTTATTGGCACTATTTTGGGGGGCATATGACTTTTTGATCGCTTGCTATTAAACGTTTTGTGATGTAAGGTGACAAAAAAATACCTTTTTTTGCACCGATTTTATATTTTTTTTTACCGTGTTAATCTGAGGGGTTAGGTCATGGGGTAGTTTTATAGAGCAGATTCTTATGGAAGCGGCGATACCTAATATATCTACATTTTTTTTATTTTAGTTTTACAAAATATCATTTTAAAAAAAAAATGCAAAAAATTTTTTTTTGGGTGTCTCAGGTCTGAGAACCATAGTTTTTGTCAGTGGCTAAATGGAATTAAAACTGGGGAGGGGATTATAAGTTTAGTACTCCATGGAAGTGGCACTCACTGAAGCAACAAATAACGCAGAGGAGCGGATGATCTGGGCACGTGTCACACTGAGTGGTGGTGTCCTTCCACATCCCCCTCCTGTGACACACACTGCACTTTTTTTGGGTCCGTCCCTTCTTTTCAGTATGGGGGACCACACCTGAAAAGCGTTGGCCAGGGACTATCCGGGCGCCTCCAGTTCCCGAGGTACTCCAACCTGCTCTTTCCCAGTCAGAAAAGATCAGGGCCTTGAGGACTGCCTCATAGAACTGAAGGAATTTCCCTATGTTGCCAGCGCTCTGGGACAGCACAAAAGAGTTGTACAAGGCAACCTGTACCAAGTAGACCGCAACTTTTTTGTATCATGTCTGGGTTTTGAGCATGGCGTTATATGGCTTGAGGACTTGATCAGAGAGATCAACTCCTCCCATATACCGATTGTAGTCGACGATACAATCGGGCTTGAGGACCGTTGTCGCGGTACCTCGCACAGGGACAGAGGTGATGCCATTACCGTGAATTGTGTACAGTACAAGGACATCCCTCTTCTGATTATATCTGACCAGCAACAGGTTTCCACTGGTAAGGGCACGGGTCTCACCCCTGGGTATAGGTACCTGGAGGAGGAAGGTAGGGAGGCCACGTAGATTTTTCCGCACGGTCCCACAAGCGGACGTGGATCTGTCGGCAAGGGTCGGGAACAAGGGGATACAAGTATATAAGTTATCCGCATACAGGTGGTAACCCTTATCTAGCAGTGGGTGCATAAGGTCCCACACAGGTTTTCCATAACACCCAGAGTGGGGGGGGACATTCTGGGAGTTGAATACGGGAATCTCGCCCCTCGTACACACAAAACTTGTAAGTGTACCCTGAGGTACTCTCACAAAGTTTGTACAGCTTCACGCCATACCTCGCCCGCTTAGAGGGAACATACTGGTAGAAAATGAGTCTCCCCTTGAAAGCAATGAGAGACTCATCAACCGCTATCTCCCTTCCAGGTACATAGACCTCCAAATGCAGGCATTTCCGAATGGCCTCAAAAGGGAAGCGTGTCATGGCCATACAGTACAGAGTGGGGTCTGGTAGAGGATGCCCCCACTCCAGTACTGCCTGACACTGGGTTTTTTGACTAGGTCCATGTGCAGCACGAGGCCCCAAAACGTCCTCATCTCGGCGGGACAACTGACCGGAGTCCAGCCACCAGCCCTAGTCAAAAAGGAGCCTGGGTGTTGAGCAATGAACTGTTGGGCGTACAAGTTCGTTTGCTCCACCATCAGATTCACAAAGTGGTCACTGACAAAAAAGACTAAAATAGTCATATTCAGTGAAGCCCACTGTGGGAAGCTGAAATCTTGGTTGGCCAACAAAGTCAGGAATCACAGGCTCAAAATCCTCTGGGGTACACCATGCAAGTTCACTGGTAGGGGGCTCAGGTGGACTTATCTGGTGGGCCGGAAAACTAGTACGAGCCCCAGAGCTGCTCATACTAGTGTGGGCCACAGGGTCCCTGGCATGGCGGTCCCCTTGATCCACCTGGCGGCATCTCCGTCGCCTTGGGGGCTCATCATCATCGCTAGATGAGGAGGACGATGTGGATGACAAGAGGAAAGTGGGGTCATCCTCATCCTCACTTGGGCTCTCGGAGTCGGAAGCAAGCTGGGTGTATGCCTCCTCGGCTGAGAACATCCGGCGGGCCATAGGGGAGTGTGCATGTGCATGTGTGTGCGTGGAAAACTTTATTTAGCGTGTGTGTGTGCAGGGGAACGAACTAAAAAAAATAACAGCCCAAATTTTTTTTGAGAAAAATAAAAAAATAAAAATCTGCGGTCCAAAGCTGATCAGCGGTCAGGTGGGCGATGCGCTTACAGTGGCCGGATGCTAAAGAGTGCCGGCCACAGTCAGCGTACGCAAAGAAAGAAAAAAAGCATGCGCCCCAAAAAATGTGTGTGTGTGTGTGGGGCAGGGGGGCAAGCTGCAGCACCCCTGGGGGGTCTAGAGTCACACAGCTGTGCTGTGGACCCCAGACATCCAATCATGGTGATGCAACAGGGGCAAACTTTTTCTTCCCCCTAAACTTTCCCTGAGTATCCCTAACCTAATCTGTCCCTAACGTACCATTTAGTGCCATATGGTACTGTGGAGGGTCAGAAGGGGGTGCTGGTCTCTGGAGATCCACGTGCAGGCTGCTCTCTCTCCTCGCTCCGGATGCAGAATGGAGGAGCAAAGGAGAGCAGGGGGGAGTTAACCCCCGCCTGCCCGTGCAGCCAATAGGAAGCAATCCTGTGAGGTGATGCAGGGGGTTTGTCACAGGACCCCCTCGGCATTGTCACAATGATTTCAGCCGGCACTCTCTTCCAATCACAGCGCGCCGATGATCGTAAATACACAGGACGTACCGGTACGTCCTGTGTCCTTAAGTACCAGGGCATCAGGACATACCGGTACGTCCTGTGTCCCCAACAGGTTAAACATGTCAACCGCTCACGCCGCAGCAGGCGCCATAGCCGGCAGGTCTCTCCTGTTTCAAATAGCAGAGGCCCATGGCTGATGTTTGCGACTGGAAATAATGCTGATCGCAGGCATTTTAGTCATTAGTTGACGTGGTGCAGCATGTCCACGGCATCTAAATGGTGAAAAAAAAACAGAAGTACGTGCTTCCTGGTTAAGACCAGCTCCACCGTGAGGTGATCGGGGAAGATGGTCAATAATTCTAATACGTTGAGTCTCTCTAAAGAGACCCAGCATATTAGAGCTGCAGTTTCTGGATATTGTAGCCTCCTAGGTGGGGCTACAAAAAAAGTTAATTTATAAAAAAAATTAAATCACCTCCCTCTCCCTAGCATAAAAAATAAATACATAAACAATAAAAAATATAAACATCATGGGCATAGCTGCATCCTAAAACGACCATACTATTAAAATATAAAAATATTGATCTCATATGGCGAATGGCATAACGGAAAAAAAAAATCTATCAAAATTGCCCATTCACAATTTTTTCATTGATTCTCTGTTATCAAAAAGTCACACACACTCCAAAAAATTAGCCCCCACACAGCTCAGTAGACATAACTATAAAAAGCTATGGGGGTCAAAATATGGTAATGTAAAAAAACAAAAAAAACAACAACATTTTTTCTAAGTTTTATTTTTTTCAGTACTAAAACACAAAAAACCTACACATATGTGGTATCATACTGACCCAGAGAATGAAGGGCACAAGTTAGTTTTTCTTGCAGAGAGAACGCCATAGGGAAAAAAAACATAATTGCGTTTTATTTTTTGTTCCACCCCATTTGGAATTGTATTCCCACTTCCCACTACATTGTATGCCATATTATATGGTGGCATTACAAATTACAACTTGTCCCACAAAAAAACGAGCCCACATACATCTATGTGAATGGAAAAATAAAAAAGTTATGACTCTTGAAAACAGGGAAGAAAAATGAAATCGCGAAAATGAAAAAACCCTCCGGTATCCAAGGGGTTAAGGCAGTTACCCTGTACCTTGAGGGCAATATGTTGGCTGTATATTTGTCCTTTTGAGAAGAGAATGAATGCTGATTTCTCAAGCTACTAACTATATTGTTAAAAAGGTTTTCTGGGATTATAAGATTTAGCTGATCCCCTTAATTCTGCTGATCCTTGGGGATCCCAGAAGTATAAAATACCTAGTGGTTCAAACCTCCAGACCTGAGCCTCGATTATGATAAGAGTTTTCTTCTGTGACTAGTGCCCCTGTGTTAGACCTGTGATCACACGGGTTGAGAACAGCTTGCTGCTACATGTCTGGAGGTCAGGTATAGACGGTAATACAGCGCGCTCCTACTTGTCCGCAGGTCAGGTATAGACAGTAATACAGCGAGCTCCTATGTCTCCGCAGGTCAGGCATAGACGGTAATTAAATTCCAAAGTCGAGTGACTGGCGGTGGTTGACAGCTTGACTCTTCTAGACTGCCCAAGGCACATTGACCCAGGACTTCTTAGTTTTGCATGAGACATCCGTGTAAACAGATCCTGACATTTCTCTAAGCAGTTTTTACTTTATCAATCCAATTAGGTCCATGCCTGTATATGTATCAGGCTCTTTTGTGCCAAGCACACTGAGATTTGTCAGATAACTAAGGTAGGTGCTGGTAATTGTACCCTGAACAAATAATATATTTTAGCTTATATCACCTATTGTGTGAGGAGCAGCATAATGATTAGAGAGGTAGCTCTGAAGCTGTCAAAACTGAAGCACGCTGTAGCACCTAATTGGGGGTGAATACAATTTTGCAGCCATTTGCTTTTGCTCCGATGCACGTAACATAAAAAATAAATTTACTATTATGTGTACACAGCTCCAATGCGTTTGCATGGTTACAGCCTGCAAAACCATCCTGTGTGTAGTCTGATCCTGCAGTTGTGTGTTACCCCTCTACCTCCGCCTCAACTTCTACTATCTGTAGATGGATGAGAAGAGGGGGACAAAGGATTTGAGTACTACATACCTGCAGTGATAGGGATTCCAGCATTTTGGCTGAACATATGTGTTGTCCCTGCAGAAAAAATTAGAAAGGCTACTTTTACATATGCGTTTTGGTATTCCGGTTTTGAGATCCAGCAAAGGATCTCAAAACCCAGCCAAAACAGTTCTGTTTAGTCATCATGCATTTTGAATAGAAATGCATCCGTTCAGGATGCATCAGGAGGTCTTCCATTCCAGCAGCATTCTGTTTTGTGACCGGACACAGCTGTAAGCTGCGGTTTTGTGTCCGTTCATTAAAATGGAAAAAACTGAATCAGTCACTAAAAACAATGCAAGTCAATGGTGACAGATCCATTTTTTTAGGATCCAAAAAAAAAACGGATCTGTCACACATTGACTTCCAATGTATTTAGGAAGGGATCCAGTTTGTTCCATTTTGATTTCACACAACCGCATCTTAATGGAATGGATGCATCCTGATGTGTAATCAAAGCGGATCCATTTTGGTCAGGTTTTGAGATCCTCTGCCAGATCTCAAAACCTGAAACCAAAAAGCATATGTGAAAGTAGCCCTAGAAAGAGACTGTGCAGAAGGGAAGACTGGTGAAAAATGCCAGATACAATTCATATAATGGCCGAATATAGTGTCATTCTCCATATGTACACACACAAGAGCGTATCCTGAAAAGTCCCCTGTACCCTTTAAGACGTTATTGATCAGTTTATTATTCTCCATTTTCCCTGAGCTACCAGTGCACCAAATTTATCAAAAGTCACAACAATGTTTCTTGAATTTGGAGCCACAAATGCTGCTCCACAATGTCCAATTGGAGTTATTTTACCGACTATTCTTTAAAAAAGGTCACAGTTATAAATCTGGTACAATTACAATAGCTAACACCGCCCACTTTTAAATAACTTTTCAAAAGTGTTGAGAGTGGTGTAAAACTACAAAAAGTGTCAAAACTCAGCACAAAATTTGTAACTTGTATATGCCAGAAAACTGGCGTTCAAACTTGGTATGTTCCCACTATCTGCTATGTTGTCTCCCAACACAGCACAAAATGGCACTTGTGCTAAAATTTTTGACTTTTGTATGGCAGAAAACTTGATACGTTCCCAATATCTGCTATGTTGTCTCCCAACACATAGAGCGGAGGAGATACTGCTCTTTTATAGCAGCAACAGTGTATCCTATTTGTGATTTTTCAATGCAAATAATTCTATAGGCAGCGTATAGATGCATAGAAAACATTCAGGAAAGAAGAGAGAGAGCTACCTGGTTTTCAAGTTAAGGGTCCATCCACATGTCCGTAGAATTAGTCCGCATCCGTTCCGCAATTCTGCGGAATGGGTGAGGACCCATTCATTCTCAATAGGGATGGAAATGATAAGGACAGCACACATTGTGCAGTCCGCATCCACATTTCCGGTCAGCGAATCCGTACTTCCAGTCCGCGGCTCCCGAAAAAATTAGAACATGTCCTATTCTTGTCTGCAATAGCGGACAAGAATAGGCATTTCTATAGGGGTGCCGGCCTAGTGTATTTCGGATCTGCAATACACTACGTAGGTGTTAATGCAGCCTAAAGGGAATCTGTCAGCAGATTCGTACCTATGACACTGGCTGACCTGTTACATGTGCGCTTGGCAGCTGAAGGCATCTGTGTTGGTCAATGATGTTTTGATACATGCAAATGAGCCTCTAGGAGCAACAGGGGCGTTGCCGTTACACCCAGATGCTCTGATCTCTCTGCAGCTGCCACACCCTCTCCACTCTGACAGGGCCAGGCACGATGGTGTTTTTACTGCCTGGCCCTGTCAATTACAGAGGAGCAGTTGCAGAGAGAGCAGAGCTTCTAGGTGTAACGCAGTTGCAGATATTAAAATATTATTGCTGTGCTTATTATGCAGCTGGTTTTATCAACAGGCAGGATTCTCTCTGGGCTCAAGTGATGGAAATTGTATAAATGAATACAAGACAAAAATCTATATTTTTTTTCATAGCATTATTCGTTACTATTCTAGAATGTTGATTCCCAAAAAAATAAGAAAGCGTTAAGGCCACCGAGGAGCTCATCACACTCTTCACTTCCAGTCCTCATCCATTTTCTGCGCTATCGAGTACGATCGCGCTGATCTCTCACAATTGACACTCCATTTAACTCCCACCATGTGGCATTGCTACTGCTATTTTAAGTGAACTCTTGTGCCAATGTGAATCTAGGATTTCCTCTTCTGCCTAGAACGTGGAGGGATCTGACCATACCCCTTCCACATGCAGGGATATACCCTTGAGACAGAGAATGACTGTGACCATGGGAGACGTATGACAGCAGGCACTACACAATCCAGCCACCAGCCTGGTCATCACATTAGGCAGAAATACTGTGCTGTGTGTGATCAAAGAACGGAGAGCAAGAGTCACAACCAGTGTCCACAGAAATTCTAAATAATACAATGAATACCTGAATATTACATGACGAAGTTGCCAAAAAACTTGACTACTGTGACCACTGACTGTATGGAATATGAGGCGCTTCTGGTTGTCAGCAACTGATATTAGGCTATGTTCACATCTTACACACACGCCCAAAGTATTTCACTATGATGGAAAACAGTCTCATATACTGGCCATTTATTTCCTTTGTAAAAATAGCAGACTGCGTGGTATTTTTCCCTATGTCTCTTTGCTTAGCAAGGCATGGTAGAGGACATTTTCTTAGGCCTCTTTCACACTTGCGTTCTGAGGATCCGGCAGGCACTTCCATCCCGCCGGATCCATCAGAACGCAAGTCGCCTGAAAGCATTAGAAGACTGATCAGGATCCTGATCAGTCTTCGAATTGCTTTCAGGTTACTATGGCAGCCAGGACGCTATTAAAGTCCTGGTTGCCATAGTAGGAGCGGGGAGCGGGGGAGCAGTATACTTACAGTCCGTGCGGCTCCCGGGCGCTCTGAATGATGTCAGAGCGCCCCATGTCCATGGATCACGTGATCCATGCGTGTTAGGTGCGCCCTGACGTCACTCTGGAGCGCCCCGGGAGCCACACGGATGGTAAGTATACTGCTCCCCCGCTCCCCACTACATTTTACCATGGCAACCAGGACTTTAGCGTCCTGGCTGCCATGGTAACCATTGAGAAAAAGCGATGCGCCGAAACGACGTTTAGCTTAAGGCCGGATCCGGATTAATGCACTTCAATGGGCATTAATTCCGGATCCGGCGTTACAGCATGTCTTCCCGATTTTTAGGACGGAGACAAATCCGCAGCATGCTGCGCTTTTGTCAACGTCCAAAAAACGTTCACATACTGAACGGAAGACATCCTGATGCATCCTGAACGGATTTCTCTCCATTCAGGATGCATTAGGATAATCCTGATCAGTATCTTTCCGTCCTAGAGCCCCGAGGACGGAACTCTAGGATGGAAAGCAAAAACGCTAGTGTGAAGGGGCCTTATACAGTAGAAAAAAAAGTATGTTGATATTGGCCCAGCTTATGCAATTGTTTTGGCATACAGGGAATTATAGATATGTCACAGTATACATCGAGAATACTCCCAACATATAGCTAAAACATGGGGTGTGGTTAGAGTCTAACATGACCTCATATTTGTCGAAGTATGGGCCATGTCTGATCAGTATGTGTCAGCAGAATAAAGGGGGTGAGGGGCTTTGCCTGGTATTTAAGTGAATAAGATTGAGGCGCAGCTCTAGGGACAACCACAGAAAGCATAGGCACAGGCCACAAATATGGCATGCTATTAAAATGTAGCTGTCATTTCTGTCAAAAATGCCTCTGAAGGTTTACCTAATCAATCTTCACAGCGTAGTGAAGACGCTCTTGGCTCATTGTTGCTGCCCTAGCTGGCTGCCTAACATATACTGTATCCAAAACTGGCTATAAATACCATGGGGGTTATTTACTAAGCTGAAATACATCTAAATTAGGCTTATTTCAGGCGAAGATAGCAGCACAATGGTTAGTCTCCCCGCTCAGGCAAGGTCTAAAATTGTGGGCGGGGAAGGGTCGGCAGGCCTGTCTCATTCACCATTTTCTATGCCTGTTTTAGGCGTAGAAAATGGTCTAAATGTAAGACAACAAAGAATCTGTTTTACATTTAGAATTGGCGCTGGATGTGCCAAAGTTATGGAGAGGCCGGCGTCTCTTTATAACTTCGGCGGAACCACCGCCAGCTTAGGGCTTTATTAAGACCAGCGTCTAAAATGCTAGTCTTAAAAGGGGTTGTCCGGGATCAAACTTATTTTTTTTAAAACATCTTACTCACCTCTAGTAGCCAAGTCTATGTTCCCAAGATGGTTTTAGGTAGCTTTCACACTGGAGCCTGGCTCCTACAGTCCCCAACAGATTGTTTACATGTCTGTTTATCTGTGCCATCACTTCCTGCCGCACTGCATTGTGGGTGCCAGCCCAGCACAGCATCTCCTGGTTTCTATAGTGTAACATCCTGTCCCTGCCCCCGCCCCCTCATACATATTCATGCCTCCTGCACATCATCCACTCCTCTATAGGTCCGCCCCCCTCATACATATTCATGATTCCTGCCTCATATTCCTCCCCCGTAAACTCCTCCTAGCTCTGGCCAATGTCATGTGCTCAGTGTCTGCAGAGCCTAGAGGCAATGGAGGCAAACAGTGAACTAACATAAAATACTAACATACCTGACAGCATCACACTATAGGGGCATGGCCCCACATGTATCAATAAACATACGGAACAGCATCACACTATAGGGGCACGCTCTCACATGTATCCATAAACATACGGAACAGCATAACACTATAGGGGCACGCTCCCACATGTATCCATAAGCATATGGGACAGCATCACACTATAGGGGCACGCTCCCACATGTATCCGTAAGCATACGGAACAGCATCACACTATAGGAGCACGCTCCCACATGTATCCATAAGCATACCTGACAGCATCACACTATAGGGGCACGCTCCCACATGCGAAATCCGTGGATCCGCAAAACACACGGTTGTGTGCATGAGGCCTAAGGGAGCATTGACACGAACGTATTTTTATGCCCCTATATCTCTATCTATCTAATGTCCTGTCTGGTTGACATCAGTACACTGCAGTGAGTGCTGAAAGAGTAGGTGCCATCTGTATGCCTGGCACTACCTAACTAGCCACCAGGAGATGCAGAAGCTTACTGCCGGATCTCCTGCGTCTCCCGGTGACTCGTTAGCGCACAAGGTATACATATAGGTATGCATATACACTGTTAGCGATCACCGCTGACAGTGTACCGATGTAAGCCAGACAAGGCAATATATATATGTACACTTGAGAAAGATCCTGCAGAGGATTGAAACGTTGTATGGTCATGGGCGAATAAACATTACTGTTTTCTTCACTGAATTCTCTGGAGTGCCGTCGATTTCATACTGCTGTTTATTGTTCCTTGGTCAAGGTTTTATTAGCTGGCACCCATATACATATTGATATATATATATATATATATATATATATATCTAAAGTATTTATTGCCAGTTTTAGCTATATATTAGGGATGCAGGGAAGGCAGCAGCAGTGAGCCAGGAGCATCTTCACTGTTCAGTACTGTACGGCGTTGAACAGTGAAAATGGGATCTCCATGGTAACTCTCAAAAAACAACTTCAAAAGCATTTTTTGTCATGAAAAAAATGCAAGACCAATAAAAAAAAAGTACTGGTATATTGCAAAAATCATTAGTGGCACTTGTCCTCCACATTTAACAAAAAAATAAAAAATAAATTAAATGACTGCTGCATTTTTTTATGCAGCATGTGGATAAGAATTCAGAAATTTTAATCCACTTTGCTGGTAATGTACAAAGCTGCAGATATGCCGCACGAAAATCCGCAGCTAATCGGTCCCGTGTTAACCCAGCCTAAAAGGCAGCCACTTATTGCACAGATTTCCATAGAATAATAAAATCTATTTAATCTTTCTGCATTCAGAGACTTTGCATAGTGTAAGTGCAGATCGCGTGTGGGGTATCCTGCAATAAAATGGAGATTGTGCAAAGCAACGATGAATAAATTAGACATTTTTCCGCCCAGGAGCTAATCATCCAGCTGGCACAGGCAGGCCACCCCTCGGTTTATCCAGTGCTTCTCACACATGTCAGTGGGCAGCTCGATGGAGAGGACGTAGTTGGTGGAATGTCCTGTTGTGGACAGTGTTCCTCGTCTTGCACTGGTTTTGTACACAGGGCAAAGGTATGAGTTCTGGGGGATGAACTTGAAACTTTCTCCTGGCTTCAGCCATATAATGGGTAAAGAATCATAGAGAATTTTAGGAAGAGATTCTCCTAATTGCATTTTCTGTCTATCCCACCGAGCTCCTTCCAGGAAAAGTCCTTTAATATAAGCGCCATCTTCTGGAGGCTCGTCTATTGTGTTCTCATGAGAGGTCACCTAAAATGAAAGATTGGGAATCATAGTGCAATGAAAATGTAATAGATTGTAAAAGTTCTTTTTTTTTTTTTTTCGCTTCCTTGTGTCCACTTGCTGCAGCTAATCTGGGGCTGCCTCTAAACAATATCAGTCTCCTTCCCCCTCTGGCAGCTGTGAATATGGTTCCTTCTTACATCCAGCCTACATACATTTTGAGCACCTGGTGGTGCCATGCTATGTAAAT
The DNA here is from genome assembly GCA_033119425.1 of Bufotes viridis. Taxonomy (NCBI): domain Eukaryota; kingdom Metazoa; phylum Chordata; class Amphibia; order Anura; family Bufonidae; genus Bufotes; species Bufotes viridis. The sequence continues at coordinate 29,178,984 of CM065595.1, forward strand.
AAATATAACATTTCACTAGATCAATTTTTATTGCTACATTTTTTTTTAGGATGCGTCGTAAATATGATATTTACTGATCGGGAAACCCTATTAAAGGCATTGTCTGAGATTAGTTTGCCTATTTTCTATTTTCAAGAAAATAATATCACTCTTGTTTGGTATTGCAGCTTAGCCCTATTCAAGAGAATGCATGTTTTAGAATGCAGCTATGCTGCAACGTTAGTTACAACCCAAGGACAAGAGTGGTTCTGATTCAGTAAAAATATGCAAACCCATTTTTCTTATCTCAGACAACCCCTTTAAGAACCTCTGAAACTGCAAATGTAGTGGAAGGAGTAACACAGGGCAACGGGGCAGAGCAAGTAAAAAAGTAAGAAACCACATTCAACCCTGCAGCAGATATCAGCCTTAGGCTTATTGCACACGACCGTATGGCTTTTTCAGAAAAAATACGGATGACGTCTGTGTGCATTCCGTTTTTTGCGAAATGGAACAGCTGGTCCCTGATAGAACACTCCTATCCTTGTCCGTTATGCGGACAATAATAGGACATGTTCTAACTTTGAACGGAACGGAAATACGGAAACGGAATGCATACGGAGAACATTCTGAGTTTTTTTGCGGACCCATTGAAATAAATGGTTCCGCATACGGATCGTATATGGAACGCAAAAACGGCCTGTAAACTGATAAAATAAACGTTTGTGTGCATGAGGCCTTTAGGTCCTGTCACACAGAGTTTTGGCGCATTTTCTGATTCGGAGTCCAAAAAACAACTCCTAAAAGCTTTCAATTATTTCAATGGGAAGCAGCACTTGCTTTTTGGTGTGGTACATACTGCAGCAGAAAAAAGGAGCAGCATGCCATATCGGCGCAGAATCTGCTTGAAAGACATGAATGGAAAATGCTGATTTGGAATGAAATATACACCCCAAATTGGTTTTAAAAAACGCACCAAAGGCCCCATTCACACGTCCGCAATTTGCGGACCCATTAATTTCGATGGGGACAGACGATGTACCGCCCGGGCTCCGCAATTGCCGATCTTCCGGGTCCGCAATCCCGTTCCCGAAAAATATAGAACATGTCCTATTCTTGTCCACAATTGAGGACAAGAAAAGGCATTTTCTATGAGAGTGCCGGCGATGTGCGGTCCGCAAAATGCGGAATGCACATTGCTGGTGTCCGTGTTTTGCGGATCCGTGGATCCGCAAAACACACACGGACGTATGAATGTAGCCAAACTCGTCAAAAAGACTAGCCTAAAAAAACGTTTTATAAATCAGCACTGATTTTGAAAGGCAAATTTTCAAAATTTGTTGTGAATGTAACCTTAATGCCATAACATTTTCTTACCTCAAATTGAAATCCGATGTGATCTATGGGAATGGTGTACTTTCTTGCATAATTCTGGGAGACGCCTGTCAGGAATGACTGAGTAAAATAAAATCCAGAAATCCAGAACACCTTGGGCGGCCCATTGTCTATCCAGTCCTGTGAGGAGTACACACATCCCATTAGTGTCCAGATTGGTACGGATTCAATTAAAGCCAAATCATAAAGATAATTTCTAACACCGTGACCCTACGTGCCTCCATAACTGACTAACCATCAAGCGGCAGATCTATCAGTGAACGGAGGCCCCATTATGGCAGTGCAGCACCAGTTACAGCAATGGGAGGTATAATGAAAAGGGCCTAATCAAGAAGAATTGCAAATCTGGTCCCAACATGGTGGCCTTGATTTTACAATATATGGGTCCCAATTACTATCTTGTAGTTGTAATGTTTCATAGTAACATAGCGGGTCATTTATTATGATACCTTTCTAAATGTAGGACAGCTCAGAAGTTGTCTTACATTTTGAAGCGGTGATGGATACGCTAAAGTTATGGAGAGGCGAGCACCTCCTCATACCTCCTGCGGATCCACCGCAAGCTATAACGCCAGCTAAAACGCCGGTCTTAATAAGTGTGCCCCATAGCTTGTAAGGCTGAAAAAATACATCTGTCCATCCAGTTCAGCCTGTTAGCCTGCAAACTTGATCTGAAAACTTTATGCAATGGGGATGCATAAAAGCCATATTATTCCCATTCATTTCCGAATCAGCGGGCCACTGTGCTTGAGAAGAGGTATAATAGGCTTATTTAGGTGCCCACAATGGGGTACAAGATGGACAATAGGGCGTTAATGGGTCCTGATCATGTACCGATATGGGCCAAGGTATTTCTGAAAACTACAACAGTTGGTAGTAGTTGAGACCCAATGATACAAATTCTGGTGCTGTCCACAATGGAGAAGACCTCTTTTCCATTAAGATGAGTGAGGATTATAGGGGTTATAATGCTGCTGTTAAGACTGTAGTAAGATGAAAGGGAAAGATTTTGTTATATCTGCTTATCCACGTAAGTGGGGTAGGTCTAATGTAGGGTTGTCACGATACCAAAATTTGATTCGATTTCGATACCATAAAAAAGTATTGCGATACTTGATACCATGCGATACCACACGAAAAGAATAAAACACCAAAAAAGCCTTGTGCATTCCGCATTTTATGGAACGTCCGGCCCATAATAGAATAGTCCTATCCTATTTTTTGGGTGGACAAGGTTACTAAAAAATGGGGAATCGCAGATTTTTTTTATTCTGGTATGGCGTTTACCGCATAGGAGATATCTTTTTATATTTTAATAGTTTGGACTTTTCAGACGTGGCGATATGTAAAAAGGCCGATTTATTGGCCTGTATTTGTGGGAGGGGCGTTGGTAGCACATTTATAGGTGCCTGGTGTGCAGTCTTAGGCCATCTGATGCAGCACATGGGCTGAATCAGCAGCTTCCGTACCCACTCGGCGTTCAGGAACCCAGCTGAGGTCCACCCAGTGAGGTTTTGCTGCAAGCTCGTGCAGCATCTTCCTGTTACAGTCCCGCCGGCGGTGTGTCGGCTCCTTTGGTGAGGAGGAGCAGCACCGCACCGGAGCGATCTGCCTGGCAGCCCACGTCTGGCGCCAACGCGGCAGCACGGTTAGGCAGCAGGGGTCAGCGTGACTACGTCTCGTTTTCTCGCAGGACAGTCTGTCCGGCGGTGTGTCGGCTCCTTTGGTGAGGAGGAGCAGCACCGCACCGGAGCGATCTGCCTGGCAGCCCACGTTTGGCGCCCACGCAGCAGCACGGTTAGGCAGCAGGGGTCAGCGTGACTCACAGGTTTCTATGTCTTGCACAGGCCGCCGTGCTTCGCAAGGTGCGGGATGGTAGGGTGCCATTACTAGAATTATATTTTACACATTCATGTCAGCGGCAAATGGGTAGTGGCACTAGCTGCATTTTTGTGTTTGGCGGCATGGACCTTGGTTATGGGAATGCCGCCGTGGTCAGTGCCTCCCCCTTTGGGGGAGGGGGATTAGGGGGTGAATATGTCATTAGTTTGTCTGTGTATATCTGCATGTCTTTCTTGTCTGCTTTTACTTTCTTGCTCGCCAGGAAACCTCTCTCTCTACCTGCTATTTATTTCTGCAGACAGTTTAAGGCCTTGTTCACACTAACATTCAGCATTATCCCCTTACTGGCATTATAGAGTATGAGATGCCTGCAGCTGATTAGTCCAGGTGAGGCAGGGCTGCTGTTAACAGAGTGTTTTGTTTCTTTAGTATAACTGCTAGTTTGTGATATGTGTATTAAGTAGACTGTAAGCTCCTCTTTGTTGAGGTATGTTTCATTTGTAACATTTTTTTTTGGAAAGTTAAAATGCGTGTGTATCACTTTAAGGTTGTGAACCTGAATCTGTGTACTTAAAAGCACCTGTGCAAGGGTGCTGGGGATCCATCTTCAGTTCAGAATGTTAGCTGGACACTGGGGAAGCTACTTGCTACAAAGGTAATTGCAAAGACCCATGAGGACCATTTATTTTGCTGTTATGTTACCTTGTTTTATTGCTTTACTTTAGCTCAAAGTAAATATGAGCGTTGCTTTTGCCAAGAACTGAGTTTAGACTGTTTTAACAGCATATACACCCACATCTCAACAGGGGGTACGTGCTGATGGTTGCAACGTTTATATGTACTCCTCTATAGCAGCGTGGTGTGTTGCGGGTGGTCTATATTATTGCATGCCTCATGTCAGTGTCAGCATACTACCACAGCCAGGATCATCATTGCATGTCATTTTTGCTTTTCAGGTCCTGTCACAGCTCTCCATTCTCAGTTGGTGGGTTCAATTACATCTTTTGCTCAGGTAGTAGGATAAAAAACAAAAACAAAACTAAAACTTTATTAGCTTACAACTCGCTACTTGAAGTTTCTTTAAAGGTTGCTATAGGTTCAGAATGTTGGGTAAGTCACATTTTCATTAGTTTGCGGTATCACAACATCAAACCGGACACGTCACTCAGGACACAGTGGTTTCAACTATTTGTTTTTTCTGATGCTTCCGCTGGCACTGGTTTTGTTGCCATTTTTTGGCCCCCAATATAATAATTTTTATTTCGACATTTCATTCAGGGTGCCCAGTTCGTGTCTTTCAGCAATTACTGGCAGCAGTACCAAGACCTTGAGAATACTCTGTTGCGGTTCCCACGGCACCACTCACCCAATTTAGGGTTGAAACCGACAGCTATCAGGCTTTTCCTTCAGGTCAGGTGCAGCCTCTAGGAACAAAAGTTCTGGCCCATTTTATCCGTAAATTAGGTCGATGGCGCTCTGTATGTTCAATAGGTTCATACCTCGACCTAGTTGAGAGATGTTCTTGCATTCCAGAGGTTGGTCATGTTACTGTTGTTGCTATAAACTATCGTGTATCATTTAGTTGTGGGTTTTTGCCCTCTTTTAGGCATTCCTCCTACGCAGCGGTTATGGCACAATTCAAGCTGCTTAGTTTAGTTAGTCAGGCAGGTAGACGGTTACGTGTCATGTAGCCCAAACCACAAGTATGAAGGCCGATTTATTGGCCTGTATTTGTGGGAGGGGCGTTAGTAGCACATTTATACCAGGCAGGCGCCTCCCTTGGGTGGGTCGATGGTGCTGCGTACCCTCCCAACCCGCCCTACTTTTTCATAAACACCTTGCAGGGTATGCCCTCTTTTAGGTATTCCTCCTACGCAGCGGTTATGGCACAATTCAAGCTGCTTAGTTTAGTTAGTCAGGCAGGTAGACGGTTACGTGTCATGTAGCCCCAACCACAAGTAATATGTTTTTTTATTTATTGTTTATATATTTTATATGTAAAATTGGGAAAGGGAGTGACTTATACTTAATATTTTGGTGTTTTCCTTTTTTTTAAACTTTTTTTTTTTTTTACTTTCTATCTAATAACTATTTCTCCCCTCCCCTTAGGGGCTAGAACCTGGGATCTTTTGATACGTTGTCCTATTCCCTCTAATAGAGCTCAATTAGGATGAATAGGACTTCACACTCTCCCTGCTGCCCTGGGCTTTGTGCACACAGCAGCAGCGAGCTGACCATGGCAGCTAGGGCTTCAGTAGCGTTCTGACTGCAATGGTAACCGATCGGGGCCCTGCGATTACACTGCTGGGGCTCCAATCGGAACTGCCAATACCACCAATGAGGAGGAGGGGAGGGGACCCTGTGGCCACTGCCACCAAAGACTAATATTAAGGGTGTTGGGGGGGGGGGGGGAGAGGGAACACAGCGCCACCAATGTTTTTAATACTGGGGCTGGGGGTGGGGCGCACTGCGCCACCAATGAAGATAACCCATTAATACAAATTTAGGAGGCGGGTGCCGGCTTCAGAATCACATAGCCGGCACCTGGCCTCTATGTCAAGAAGGTTAATTGCCGTGGATTGCAGCACCCTGTCATAAAGGCCGGGTGCTGGCTAAGTGATTCTGCAGCCAGCACCCGCCTCCTGTATTTGTATTAATGGGTGAGTTATCTTCATTGGTGGCACAGTGGCAGCTGCACGGGGGGGAGGGAGAGACACTCTCCTTCTCCACTGTGCTGCTGAGGAGAACATGGCGCACGCTGAGAGCAGCGCATGCCATATTCTGTGATACTAGACTGAGCAGTATCGAATCGATACCAGTACAAAAGTAGTTATTGGGCATCGATAATTCGATACCCAATGCAACCCTAGTCCAATGTGCACGTACCCCCTAGATCCAGGGTCAGCAAACTCTGGCACTCCAGCTGTTGTGAAACTACAACTCCCGGCATGCATACTTACTTGGCTGTTCTCGAAACTCCAAAGAAGTGAATGCAGCATGCTGGGAGCTGTAGTTGCAGTGCAGGGGGTTGCTGACCCCTGCCTTAGACAGAGTCCTGAGATCAGATCTTCAGGAATAAATTTGTGCAGAAGTTAATGTACATATAGCTCTTAATTATTTCTAGATAAACGGTTTAACCCCTTCAAACATTAGGTCATAAATAAAAACAAAATATCTGGTTGTTAAGTTCCCAACTGGATGCATCTGTAAGGGCTTAATTTTTATAAACATAAAGAAAATGTGTATTCAGTACCATACTGTACCACAAGAGGGCAGCACCTGGCTATAACATCCCACATGTCTGTGTTACTACCATAGATTTTAGATGTATACAATTCTTAATACAAACATTTAAATGCGTGCAAAATGTATTTCATGACTTCAGTACATCCTCAGCAGATTGCATGGTGCAATCATCTGTCCATTATGTAAGGTGCCTATAAGTACCTGTGTGCGTGATTCCTAACTAAACTAATATGACCTAACCCTAATTGCAATTATTATCCTGAGCACAGGATTGGAGTGAATCCTGCTCACCTGCCACTCCATTCATGTGGGGGGCACATAGAATCACCCCACCGATCAGACACTTATCCCCTGTCCTGTGGACAGATGAATTTTAATTCTTGCAACAATCACTTTAAATGATAAAGGTTTGGCTGCCTGTAGTCCCTACTGGGGGAGTTCAATGTTGGAACAGTATAAGTAAGCTCATAAGCTCCCTCTACTGGTAGCTGTAGGTATCCAGAACTGTGTAATGTAACCTAATCCCTACATAAGTGCTTTTTCCTCCCACTTCTTCCCATCCTGAGAGAACTGCTACCTGGATCAAGTTATAACAGCTAGAAAGAAGCTCCGGCTGCTGTAACTTAAAAGAATAAAAACAGGATCTTCAGAAAACCTCATCCTGGGCCCTCCTCAGCTATGCCCTTGTCCTAATATGACGGCTTTACTAAATGCTTGTATTCTCCATTTTACTGAATTGAATTCTGCATTGTGTCATTCCTCTGTTTTTCCTCCTGCATGTTACCATTTCCTTTGTCAATGTGGTGTTTCCCTATACATTTTGGCACCGTTCAACTAATGCTTAGAGTGTCAGAGGAACAGTAACACCCAGTTGTCAGAAAATATGCCCCAGAATTGTTCTTATACAGGAATAAAACACACATGTCACACATGGAGAGGTAAGAGGTGCTCTTTAAATTTACTGTGTCTAATCACAGACATTACCTGTAGAAATTGCAGTCGGGAGAGCAGGTCGGACACATAGCTGCCCAGTGGCTTGAGGGATGGGTAGGATTTGGCTGCCCACATGGTGGGCACTCTTCCCACCAGCATGCTATTAAATACGTTCTCCAGCTCAGATGACATCAATACCTGGCCTTTCACGGCTTTGCCCAAATTAATCAGACTGCTCCGTACAACTTCTGTGAGCCTGTGGCCAAGAAAGCAAGCAGGAGGTTTGCAGCATGAAATGACAGAATGGTTTTTAGTGCTGGCAAAAAAATGATCTCAGGCGTATGAAGTCTGTTTTATGTGATAACTCAGGGAACCTCTGCTAGGGCAGAGAACATATCCCAAAATCCTACAGGGTTAAACGCATGCAAATCTAGCAGCAGGAGCTTGTGAGGACAAAACCGCCTGTACCTTTTGGCTAGATTTTATGTAAGTAGGTGAAGCTTGTGTGCTGACTGATGCTGAACTACAGATTCAGTCATGTTGTGCAGCATTGGCCGTATAATATGGGAATAGCTCTCAGATGTCTCTCTCATCACTTAATTTTAGTCACCAAGTAGAGATATACACAGAGGGTCATAATTATAAAATCTGACATTGGATAGGATGAGACTAAAGGGGTTGTCTGGGAACATGGCTATCTTATAGTGGTGTTCTCAGGCCCCTGATATTGATGACATATCCGCAGGATAGGTAATTAATATCTGATCGGCGAGGGTCTGACACCATGCACCCCCGTCGATCAGCCGTTCTCTGTGGCCCACAGTGCCAGAACTGGCTCTTGAATGGAGCAGAAAGCACAGCTCCGTTCAAAGTGTGGTGGCCGCAAGATTTACTGTGCCTTAATTTAAAGTCTCCAAATAAAACGTCTCTAAGTAAAATCAAAGTCCCCGAATAAACACCACTCCATATAAACCTATAATCACTTTATGCTGATAGGCTGCAGCGCTGGCTTACCTGTTGAAGCGGATTAATTCCTGTCTAAGCACTGTGTTCATAGACTCATCATAGACAACAGGATATTTCTCCATCACTTTCTCCAGATTAAAACCACTTGGTAATTTGTTCAGGATATCTCTCGCCAAATCCTCAACTATTTCCTGTTAGAAAATAGAGATAAGGATTGCTGGAACATATATGAGGTCTTCCCTCTGACCGAGACCCCTGTGGCACTGTTAGGCCCTATTCATACGACCGCAATGTTCGTCCGCACCCGTTCTACAAATCTGCAGAACGTGTGCGGACCCATTTATTTTGAATAGGGACGTGATAGATGCGGAGAGCAAACACTGTGTTCTCCGCATCCGCATTTGCGGAGCGCGCCGCCGATCTTCCGGCCAGCGGCTCCACAATAATATAGAGCATGTCCTATTCTTGCCTGCGATTGCGGACAAGTATAGGCATCTCTATAGGGCTGGTGGCAAGGTGTGTTGTGGATCCGCAACACACTACGGACGTGCGAATTAGGCCTTAAAGACCAGGAATACCTTTGCACCGATTGTGTTTTATTATTGTTCACTTACCTCCTAAATGGAAATGTAACCAGTTGCTGGCAGGGCCATTTACCCCATTCCTGACCAGACGCATTTTCTATTATTTTTTTCTGTTTGGTTATGTAAATGGGGCTTTATTTTTATTTATTATATTTTTTTATTTATCTATTATTAATTCCCCTTTCCATTATGGTTGTTTTGAGATATATAATTTTTTTTATTTTACATAGAAACATAGAATGTGTCGGCAGATAAGAACCATTTGGCCCATCTAGTCTGCCCAATATACTGAATACTATGAATAGCCCCTGGCCCTATCTTATATGAAGGATGGCCTTATGCCTATCCCATGCATGCTTAAACTCCTTCACTGTATTTGCAGCTACCACTTCTGCAGGAAGGCTATTCCATGCGTCCACTACTCTCTCAGTAAAGTAATACTTCCTGATATTACTTTTAAACCTTTGCCCCTCTAATTTAAAACTATGTACTCTTGTAGCAGTTTTTCTTCTTTTAAATATCTCTCCTCTTTTACCGTGATGATTCCCTTTATGTATTTAAAAGTTTCTATCACATCCCCTCTGTCTCTTCTTACTTCCAAGCTATACATGTTAAGGTCCTTTAACCTTTCCTGGTAAGTTTTGTCCTGCAATCCATGTACTAGTTTAGTAGCTCTTCTCTGAACTCTCTCCAAAGTTTCAATATCCTTCTGCAGATATGGTCTCCAGTACAGCACACAATACTCCCAATGAGGTCTCACTAGTGCTCTGTAGAGCGGCACGAGCACCTCCCTCTTTCTACTGTTAATGCCTCTCCCTATACACCCAAGCATTCTGCTGGCATTACCTGCTGCTCTATGACATTGTCTGCCCACCTTTAGGTCGTCTGATATAATGACCCTAAATCCCTTTCCTCAGATACTGACGTTAGTACTGTATCACTGATTTTATATTCTGCTCTTGGGTTTTTACGCCCCAGGTGCATTATCTTGCACTTATCGACATTAAATTTTAGTTGCCAGATTTTTGACCATTCCCCTAGTTTTCCTAAATCCTTTTCCATTTGGTGTATCCCTCCAGGAACATCAACCCTGTTACAAATCTTTGTGTCATCAGCAAAAAGACACACCTTACCATTGAGGCCTTCTGCAATTTCGCTGATAAAGATATTAAACAATATGGGTCCCAGAACAGATCCCTGAGGTACCCCACTGGTAACAATACCATGTTCTGAATATACTCCATTGACTACAACCCTCTGTTTTCTGTCCTTCAGCCACTGCCTAATCCATTCAACATTTTGTCTTTTTTTTATTTTACATTTTGTGTCACTATAAGGTAACGCAAGACTTTTGAGGGACATTTAACTTTACGTTTTTTTATAGCAGATTCCTCTGTTAACTGGCGCTGACATGGGGAATACAGCCCCCAGAGAGGCTGTACAAGTTTATACAACCTAGCTGCAGAGCGGTATTGTACACAGTGTTCGCTCCCGCATGACTTCTCCCCTTCCCTTCTCTCAGTGTAAGATCTAGCAGCAGGGATGAGAAGGGGGTTGTATACAGCAGATCAGAGTATGAAGATGGGGGAATGGATCTGAGAAGAGCAGGTCACATAAGCTGTAGATAGGGAGGAAGCCACATACAAGGCAGTTTGCAGGGGGAAGGCAGCAGCATCCTGGACACACAGGTCCAGCATCTATTACTGGGAGGGAAGCACCTACATAAGAAAGGTCTGTAAGTAGGAGAAGATTGTGGAGGCCATTCCAGTGCCGGAGGCTACAGGCTGCAAGCTCGTTATCAGTAGCGTGCAGCCACTCTGTTACATGTTTGTTTGTTTCTAATTGTAGCTCCTGATGAATAGGCTGTTCTAAGTGCAGCCAAGAAACGTGTCGAGCTTACACTACGCTTGGAATCATGTTTAGAAATTAATGTAGCCACATGGGCATTAGTGATTTATGCGGATTTGGAGTTGTGCCTGGAAAAGCCTGAATGTGTTAAGCAGGCGGGAGCACTTATACTCAGAAGGGTGCTACGTCGGGACATATGGCTGTGGATTATATTAACAGCAGCTAGATTCCATGGAGCTTAACAGTAACACCCCATAAGCGCAACTCACACCATTTTTAGGTTAGAGTTCTCTGAATCAAAATGAGACTCAGCCACCCCTGTGCCATTCAACTGTAGAATACAGGGTATAGATTAGAGGCACAGTAGATAACAGTGGTGCAAGTAATATTTTCTCAAACACTGCACCGCGCTTTCTCTGACGCCTAGCCCGAATATAGTTACTGTGAACGATCAGTGACTTTTTAATGATTTTTCAATAAAAGTAATTTTTTAGCAACAGTCAAGTAGTTAACATAAATATTAGGGGGTCTGAAAATGAATAAAGATTACAGACTTGTTTTTTTTCCAGACGGTAGCAACTAACATATATAAAAATATATATTTTTTCCATTTCAATAGCCTTGTCTGTATGTGTCTATGTTTGAATTTGTGCCTTTGTCAGTGTTCCCACACTTCATGCCCTCCCTCCTTGACAAGACCCTGGTTAGTCTCTGAAAGGTGATCCCTGGGGGAATATTTTACGTTATCTCCCTTATGGTGAATATGGTAAGGAATTACTGTCAGTAAGTCATAAAACAGTTAAAAGAAGAGACAGGAGGAAAATGAATAGACATGAGACATGTGGCACTGAGTAACAGTCATGAGAAGATTTAAGAGGTGACTGGATTGACAGGAGAGTGTGGTAATGTAGACAGAGGATGCCTCTCTACTTTTAGTCCCTGATTTCAATAACCATCTATAAATTATTATAATGTAAGCAGGATCTGCAGGGATGGGTGCAGCCGCTGATGGTTATGGACACGTATGATAAATATTAAATGTCCAATGTAGGGTGTGCTATGAATGTAAAGCAGCCGAGGCCGCGTTCTGATGGACATGTTTATCAGCCTGTTTCACCACACTAAATGTGGCTGGTAGGAAGAGAGGCCTCAACCTTTTAGACATCTTTGTATAGCTGGGCAAAGTGCACCCACAAGTCAAGTCCCCAGAGCCTGCACTTTCTCACATAGTAAGGGTTGCTGTAAAGAGAACCTGTCACCAGGTCAATTAAACAATATCAAGTTTACAGCTTTTCTGTAAATGATTCTTAAATGAGTCCTGGTTATTACTCGATGCGCTAAAACGCATCACAATGATAAGCACTTACCCTGCTGTGGACTCATTCAAGCGGAATTTATACAGTGACAATTCCTCTTTAAGAATTTGATTTCTGTCATTTTTATGAGATCTCCTGTTGCTGTATGGCCTATAATCAGCTGTCTCCACAGGTCGTGCTTCACTCTTCATCACGCGCAAGAAGGCGGAGGACACATGTCCAAATCTCGATGCATACTCCTGTGCTTTGGTGTCTATTGCACATATGCTGAATCCCCTTTTTGGCACATGCACATTAGAAGCAGTGTTTATAGTAAAGAATAGCCATCACTACAGAACACACTGCTTCTACTGTGCACGCGTCAGGCATGGGAATTGTAAAGATTAGCCTTTACTACAGGACGCTCTGCTTCTACTGCGCACGAGCAAGGCATGGAAATTGTAAAGATTAGCCTTTAATACAGGACACACTGCTTTTACTGCGCAAGCGCCAGACATGGAAAGTGTACAGATTAGCATTTACTACAGGACATATTGCTTCTACTGCGCAAGCGACAGGCAAGGAGGTGGTTGCTTAAGCAATAGAAGCTAAATAATGGTAGCACTGAGACACATCTTCCATTCTGCATGCGTTGAACAAGGGGGCCTGGTATATGAACAGTAGAAACCAAATTATGGGGAGAATGGACTGTGAGGCAGTTTCTAGTGTGCATGCGCTACACGGTTGATACAGGCATATGTGAACTAAAAACTAAGTGAAAGGAGGGAGCACTGAGACATGGACATGTGGTCATGAGAAGTAGTAATGTTCTTGATACTTTCTCTCCTTTTTATGATCCATACTTGATTTTGGCTTCAAAAACTGCATAAAAAACCTGAACATGGGGGTGTACCCTCAGGGTTGAAGTTGCTTATATTTTCTGCCTTCTGCCTCACATGCTCCAGTCTACACAATGCTCCATTCCATGGAATAAATACAGTAGGTGGTGTAATTTCCAAAATTAGGACAATAATATGTATATATAAGATGTAACCAGGTCTAAGGATGTGTGTATATAAGCTAAGAATATAAGATCCTAAGCATCCCCTTAGTGGTGGCTTTAGAGTTTTGTATAAAAAAGTGGAGCTCCGACTGCTGTAAAGATGACGTTCAAGGGTGGACATTCACTTAAAAGTATTTCTACAGTATTAAAAGGGTTAACCAGTGGTTTATTTTTTTTTTATCTCTCCTCCCCCCTTGCAGGACCTGTGAAGGGATGTATACTTACCTGCTCAGTTCCAGCTCAGTGGATCCCGGGATGTTTTCACTGCACTACTGGTCCCTGGACATAATGGGCAGGGTCATGTACACCACTGCTGCCTTCAGCAGTGATGTGTCCAAGCGGCACTAGGACCCATGGAGTCATAACCGAGTGCCAAAAAGCAGGTAAATAAAGTTAGCTCCACAGGTCCTGCTTAAGGACAGACACTACTTCTGCTATTTTGGAATCCACCCCTGGTTTTGGCTTCAGAAACGGCATAAAAAACCTGCTAGTGTGTCTGTACCTGAAATCATTATCTACAGACATAATAATACGTGGCATTACCTGAGAGGATCTGCCACTCCCAGTTGTTTGCCTGGGAAGAGTGAGAAGAACGCCGTCAAATAACTGGTTGGTCTCCTGGTTATCCTTAGTTATGTCTGCGTTCTCATGGAGCCCAAATACCTCCGGATGAGTAATTAATGGCAAACCTCTAATGTAATCCACAAAAGACTGAAAGAAAATGAAGACGTGTGAGTAATAAAACATAACGTGAGAATGAAAAATGGCAATAACAGCAGCGTCCTCTGTTACATCACATAACTTATTACTTAGATCCAAGCTTTGCAAGGCAGTAAGTTCACCTGAACTGACCACTATATGGCGTTTCTCTAACCAGACACACATTCTACGCACACAGCCACCGATATGAAGGGTTCTTAGCTGACAATATTATATTAGCTTTCCTGTAACAGAAATCTCTAAGCAGTGCCAAAGGGGTTCAATGGGTATTATTATAACACTAATGGATTCAATAGCCAAAGGCTATAGGAATTCTGTTTTTGGCCTGTTTTTTTATTTCTTTTAAAATATAACCTTGATTTTTTCTTGTTTAAAATAGACAAAAAATAGGCAAAATATTAGTATTTATTTTCTCCTGTCACCTTTATTACTAAAGGCTTTCTGGGAATATAAATACACATATTTTTCTTTTAAAGGTTATATTTTAAAAGAAGAAAAAAAAAAAAAAAGGCCAAAAATAGAATTCCTATAGCCTTTGGCTATTGAATCCATTAATGTTTACAAATAAATTCGGGGCCAAAAAGGGTCTTTGCTTCTAAAACTATTATAACACTACACTAGTGTCACAGACGTTCCCGCGACAGGTGGTTTGATCTGACGTTTTCCGTTTGGATCAAATGACGTCTGTGTTGTTTCTGGTGCTTGCCATACCTTCTTTCCCCAGGTGTGGCTATTAGGGTCATTTAACCTTCTCAATTTATTGTTGTTTCTCCCACTATGCTATGCGGTTCATAGCTTCAGTTTGATTTGTGGATAGCTGGTGTGTGGATCTCAGATGAGTTCCTGATGCTGCCATAGCCACTTGAAGTTAAGTGTTTTCTTTCCCTTTTGTATTTTGTTTGGGTTATTTTGTGTGTTGCATTTCCCTGTCGCCTGAGGGAGACTCCTGTTCGCCCTTCCTTTTGGCGGAACAGGTTGTCTCAGTCCTGACATTAGTACCAGGGTCCTATAGGGTGAGTTAGGACATTAGGTATTCCTGTGTATGAACTCACCTACCTTTGGGGTCTGTTCATGCTGGTAGTTAGTCAGGAGTTTAATAAAGGTTTTACCAGGAGGTGTCCATCTCTTTTCCCTAGTTTCCAGGACTTATTCCCTCACCCCTTTCCCTCCTATGTTTGGTGTGGTGTTTCCCTCCCACACCCAAACGTGACAGCTAAACAGATAGATGGATAGATAGAAACAGGAAGTGATGAGTAATACAGGTACCTGTGATGTGACCTCACATGGCCGCCGTTAACAGAGGCTGCAAGCTGACGGTGGAAATATCACAGACTAAATCAGCTAAAATAGACTATACTGGCTACAAACACATATTACTGTATAGAGACCCACAATAATAAGTGTGATAGACAGACAGATAGATAGGCAGAGATATAGACAGACAGACAGAGATATAGACGATAGATAGATAACAGATAGATAGATATTCATTCAATACCTGGTAAGTGCCACATGGGGGTACATAGTACGAATCTCCTGGTGACAGTCTGTAATTGTCCGTCTGTATCTCCTGACTGTAGAATATGGACAGCAGTGACAGAAGGAGACGTCTGTCCTTGTCATCCGTCACTCTCCCTCCATAGTTACATTCACCTACACATAAAAATACAATTATTAGTTCAATTGGACACAGCAGTTCACAAAGACTATTTTATCTAGGGATACATGCTTGTTTTAAGAAGTGCTGAATTTTTTCTCCTGGTGACTGTACTGGACAGAGACCTGGGTCATGGAGTGCTACGGTATCATAGTATCATAAGATCTCTACATACCCCCACAATACTCTGTTCCTCTGTCCACAAGTCTATTAAGACAGCTCTTAAAGTTATAATGTATAATGTGCTGCATTTACAGAACACATCTCCTTATATATCATTTATATATCGGCATTTTATTGCTTTTAGTGTGTTTTCAGATGAGAAAGCTCAGTGAGATCATTTTCACATCTAATATATGAAGCTGAGGAATCCGCACGTCACATTTACAATCACGAAATTTGGCACACAGGTACATCAGTTGTCCAGGAAGGTTTAAGACTGGGTCTCAGCTCTCTAGCACGTACCGTTCCTGAGAAATTCCCCAAAAATGCATTAGCCAATAGAAGCCTGGTCACATGATCCTTATCAGCCAATAGAAGCTCGCAGGCCCTTAGTCTCCGCATACACACAGTTTTAAACCAGGTTTCCATAACAACCAAGTCTTTTTTTTTCACTGCTGTAGGTCAGCTTTAAAGGGGTAGGGCTCTGTGGATAACACTGTTAAGGAAGCGGAATGCTGTGGAGGTCACAGTTCAGGGGTAGGTAGGGTGGCCTCTTAGACCACCCTCAAAAAACAGACTTAAAAACCCCGGCCCCGCTAAGCCCAAAATCATGTTTTAGTCTGAGAGCCATAGTTTTTTTTTATTTTTTGGGCCATTGTCTCATGTAGGGTCTCATTTTTTGCGGGACGAGGCGACGGTTTGAATAGTACTATATTGGCATACATACGACTTTTTTGATCACTTTTATTACCTTTTTTGGGAAGTAAGGTGGGCACTATTTCAATTTCATCACAGTTTTTATTTTTATTTTCTTATGGTTTTTTTTTACATTTTTTTTTACCCAGATCCACTTGGTTCTTGAAGATCCAGTGGGTCTGATGTCTGTATAATACAGTACAGTACACTATGTAGTGTACTGTACTGTATTTCACTTACACTTTTGTCTGAACAGATCTCTGCCTTTAACAAAGATCTGTTCAGCACCATGGACAGCAGGATGCCTCAGAAGGCGTCCTGTAGCCATGGGAACCTTCCCCGTCTGCCACAACTGAGCAGAGGGGGAAGGGGAAGGAGGGGGCTCCCTCCCTGTTAACCCCTACCATACAGCAGTCCCTACGGACCGCAGTATGGAAGGGGTTAAAACGGCTGTCATCTGCACAGATGTCAGCCATTTGAATCAAAGTGTCAGCAATGTGTTAACACTCTGATTCAACCGCTCGGCCATTCTGAGAATGAACAGGGGTCAGGCGGATGATCGCGCGCCCGCCCCCCACACTGCCGCACGCCTCCTGTCCGCCTGCAATCCCCCCCCTGCTGCACCCCCCCCTTTGCGCACCCAGGCTGCAAAAAAGTGTCACACGTGGTATCGCCGTACTCAGGAGAAGTAGCGCAATGTGTTTTGGGGTGTATTTTTACATATACCCATGTTGGGTGAGAGAAATATCTCTGTAAATTGACAACTTTGTATAAAAAATTTTAAAAAGTTGTCGTTTACAGCGATATTTCTCACACAAAGTATGGGTATATATAAAAATACACCCCAAAACTCATTGCCCTACTTCTTCTGAGTACGGCAATACCACATGTGTGCCACTTTTTTGCAGCCAAGATGCGCAAAGGGGCCCAAATTCCCATGAGTACCTTTAGGATTTCACAGGGCATTTTTACGCATTTGGATTCTCACGCTTTAGGACCCCTAAAATGCCAGGGCAGTATAAATACCCCACAAGTGACCCCATTTTGGAAAGAAGATACCCCAAGGTATTCCTTGAGGGGCATGTCGAGTTCACAGAAAAAAATTTTTTGGCACAAGTTAGTGGAAATTGATATAAATATATTTTTTTACAAAGTCTCATATTCCACTAACTTGTGACAAAAAATAAAATTTTACATGAACTCACCATACCCCTCACGGAATACTTTGGGGTGTCTTCTTTCTAAAATGGGGTCACATGTGAGGTGTTTGTACTGCCCTGGCTTTTGAGGGTCTCCGCAATCATTACATGTATGGCCAGCATTAGGAGTTTCTGCGATTCTCCTTATATTGAGCATACGGGTAATGAGATTTTTTTTTTCCGTTCAGCCTCTGGGCTGAAAAAAAAATAAAATGAACGGCACAGATTTTTTCATTCGCATCAATCAATGTGGATGAAAAAATCTCTGCCAAAATCAGTGACTGCGGTGCGGTGGGCTGGGCGCTAACTACCTAACAAGTAGCTAACTAACTGGCGGTGATAAGGGACCCTTATGCCCCATTCACACGTCCGCAATTCTGTTTGCAGAACGGAATTGTGGACCCATTCATTTCTATGGGGACAGACTTTGCTGTGACAGGCTGCTGTGAAGGTCAAAGATAAGGGGGTGGGTGCTGTGGAGGTCCCATTTTAAGGGGACGGGGCACTGTGGCGGAGGGGGGTCAGTATTAAGAGGTGGGGAGCTGTGGCGGTCACTGTTAAGGGGGGGTGGTGTACTGTCGATATCTTTTAATGACACACACAAACATTAGATTTTTGCGCCAGAGCCAGTATCCAGAACAAAATTTCAGATTTGTATATATATATATTTTTTTCTTTCTACTGTCTTGGTTGATAATTATGCATTTAGTCAGTGAACTACTCATGTACTATAAATGATAATTTACCTGTCAGGTAAGTCAAGGCCTCAAATGGAACCTCCTCGTATTCATTGAGGAACATCTGAATCTGTCTCATGCTGATTCTCAGGTCAGACTCGTTAAATTCGTAGGGGATATTCCAGCCTTAGAGAAAAATAATGAAAAATCTGTAATCTGTGGAACAGAACATGAGACATGTATTTCCTGTACATGACGGAAAATATCGCTAGCTCTATTAACCTACTGGTTCTCGTCTGTGCTCTCACATGCGATCAAAGCGGGATCCATCCTTTCCTCTCCCTTTGGATGCTGCAATCGCCTTTGATTACAGCATACAATGGATTGAGTGTTAGTGAGCAGAGGTGCTGTTGCTGCCACTGTTAAAGGGCATCTGGCTATTGCCACTGTGCCTCCATATTCGTAGCAGGACTGGCTGTAGTACACATCCCCAGTCCTGCCTTAAAGGGCATCTGTCAGCAGATTTGTACCTATGAAACTGGCTGACCTGTTACATATGCACTTGGCAGCTAAAGGCATCTGTGTTGGTCCCATGTTCATATGTGCCCGCATTGCTGAAAAAAATGATGTTTTAATATATGCAAATGAGCCTCTAGGCGCAACGGGGGCGTTGGCATTACACCTAGAGGCTCTGCTCTCTCTGCAACTGCTGCACCCTCTGCACTTTGATTGACAGGGCCGGCCACCAGCCATATACTCTGTTAGAAGCTGTGGCAGTTACAGGGAGAGAGCTGTAGCAGAAAGGACAGAAGAGAATCTAGCAGAGCAATTGGAGCACTGAATGAGGAAATCTCTGGATCCCTGAGGTACATGGCTGTAATAATGTATGATTTAATTTTTTTTTACCCCAGTTATGTCATAGCCCCTTTAAGCTGGCAACAAAGGAGCCCTATAAGACAGTCAGACCACTTTACATGGGCCGATGATCGAGAAGAACGGCGCTCGTTCCCTATCATTGCCCCCCTTGTAAACATGCTGCTGGTCCACTAACAGAATAGACCTCTAGACCACATAAAATAAAAAAACGACAAGTGATATTTGATGATGGTTGTCGGACCCTCTTACAGATTTTGTGTTGAGGCCTACCACGCAAATCTGAATATTGTTCTGATTTCCTATGATTATAATAGGTTCTACTTTTTCAGCACTTTCCTGAGAACCTTAATATACATCACCAGGGGTGAATCTGACTAACGTATCCCATTTCTACAAGCAGATTAGTGTGACTTAGGCCAAGTTCACACTTCAGTTATTTGGTCAGTGATTTCTATTAGTGATTGTGAGTCAAAACCAGTAGTGAAGCTTACTAAGAAATCAGGTATAGGCCTCATGCACACGACCGTCGTTCTGGTCCGCATTCCAACCTGCAGTTTTTGCGGCTCGGGTGTGAACCCACTCACTTCAATGGGGCCGCATCCGTTGCTCCGTTCCGTAGCCCCGCAAAAAAAAATGGGCCGTCTGGTCCTCTCCGCAAATTGCGGCACGCACACGGACGCCATCCGTGTTTTGCGGATCTGCAAAACACACAACAGTCGTGTGCATGTAGCCATAATGAAAGATCTGCACCTGTTTTGTGTTTTTGACCCACTCCCACTGGTTTTGGCTCCCAATAACTGATGGGAATAACTGAAGTGTGAACTTGGCCTAAGTCACACTAAATCTGCTTGTAGAAATGGGATACGTTAGTCAGATTCATCCCTGGTGATGTAGAAATCACACACGCTGTAATGTATACAAGACTCCGGCGCCTTAATGTAAGGATCGGTCCTGTAATTACACCTAATACTAGCTCCTTTTCTGTGGCATAATAATCACTTAATCATCTCCATTAACATTAGGCGCTATGAATTGGAAATAGTGATGTGGGCGTCATTTCTGAAATCTGTATTCCTCCAGTATAGATAATATAAAATTGATCTCTTTAAATGAGGTTACTGAGCCGACAATACATGGCACAACTTACAGGGGCAAGACGTAATCCTCCTATTTACTGCCTATAATAATTCTACCCTTGTCATAATGGAAATCACTACCTGCGCTGATATCCTGATTAGCCTGTGCTTATAAACAGCAACCATTCGCAATAAGCGTAGCTGCGGTATAAGGAGGAGGGATACTGTAGATTCTGACATCATCAGAAATGAGAATGAAAATTTGTTTCTGATTCTGCTAGATGCTTCACAGGAGTTGTTGTAATTGATGAGCTGAAAAGCAGCCATAGTAAAGAAAATAAATACCCTAAAGCAATGATGGCTAACCTTCGACACTCCAGCTGTGGTGAAACTACGACTCCCAGCATGCTCCATTCATTTCTATGGAGTTGTAGTTTTACCACTGCTGCAGTGCCGGAGGATAGACATCAAAGCCCAAAAGGGTAATGACTTACTGTCAGGAAGCCGGGGACGTCATCTTCCCCCGGGGTCAGAGGGTACAGCATGGGGTACAGGTCTCCCTTCGGCCTGGCAGACCCACGGGTGCCCCATCAGCTGTTGGCCTTGCTGGGGGAGGATCCCGGCCCACACACACACCTCACCTTTGCCTGCCATTGGCCCGCGGGAGAAGAAGCCTCCTGGTCACCTCGGAGACCATGGGGCGGACTCACACCCCCTGGCTATAAAAACCTGACCAGAGCCCTGGCTCATTGCTGAGTTATTTCACCTTATGGTGAGACATACGAAGCCTCCTAGGTGCCTTGTTCGCTGCTTCCTGCTGACTTCCCATGTACCGAGCTTGACACAACCACCGTTTCTGACCCTGTACTTCCCGCCTCGACCTAGGATTTTGCCTGACTACTCTTTTGGATTTCCCTGTGGTACCTCGTTTCCTGGCTGCTTCCTGCCAATGGGTTCCCTCCTCGCTGTTCTCCCTCAAGCTCACCTGTCAGAGCTTGACACTTACTTGTTAAGACAGCAGCGCGACCAAGGTAAGACAGTCAATCTTCACTGATTCAGCAACAAAAAGTTTATATACTGGTATCAAACCAAGTAAAACTTTTCGGGCCAGTCACATCAAGTTGTGTTGGTCTGACAAAGGGGCCGCTCTGGCCCTAAAACGCGTTACTTTAACAACTCTAAATAAACCTTTTGTTGCTGAATCAGTGAAGATTGATTGTCTTACCTTGGTTGGGCCATACCCCATACCATTTTCTCCTGCTCTTCTGATTATTAATCCGATGCCGTGAGCGATCTGGAGGGAGTGTCTGGCTGAAATTCGATCTTCAGTTTTACTACCTGCATGACTGGTTGTTGCACCCTCAGGGAGCTCTGCTGCAGGAGCCTTTCGTTATACCCGACGGTCCTCCCTAGAAAGCGGTCTCCTCTTTCCTTTTAGAAGTTGTTAAGACCTCAGCTACACTTACATAATTCACTTGAAAAGTCAAACATCTACGTATTGTCAAAAACTCGCTTGAAAAGGGTGTGGGTAGAAAGAAGGTGCGAGACTTAACAGGAAAAAGACAGGACTTATGATGAGAGCATAAAATTCAGTCTCAAACTAAGCCAACCAATAGATGGCATAAAGTTACTTGTACCACATTTATCCTCCAGCCTGAGCCACTGTGATAAATCTGGTACAAGGTCTAAGTTTACACCATCTACAGGATTAGTAAATATGCCTTAGTGTATTTAGATACATTATTTTAGGCATAATGACGGTATAGAACTAGGGGTGTTAGGGCTAAACGTTCCCTAGACCCCAAGTTTTTGTGGGTAGGCAATTGAAACCAGTCCTCCAACATGTTGTCTGTGCAGAAGTGAGAAGGTGCTCCTCAGATGCAGCTGAGCCTTTGAGAAGACAGAGCAAGTGTCACCTGCCTCTCTCCAGCTCCGCAGCCTTCACTAATTTCCCACAAATTATCTTGTCCCCAGGCTAACAGATATATTAATACACCGTTAACACCTTGCATGAATGCAGCCTGCAAACATCTTACCTAATGGGCCAAAATTTCGTCGCTCCTGAACTAAAGCATGGAAAAAGCAAAGTCCAAATAAGAGTTTCTGCCACAACTCTGGTTTCTGGCAGCTGCTGAAGAACACAGGGTCAGATATGGGGTCATTCAGATATGATCGCAGCAAATTTGCTCGAAGGCCCTTTGGGGGTTCGTTGGTCATTTTGATGCCATTTTGAAGGATGCTCACTGGAAACTTGTCTGAAGGGTAACTAGTCAGCCAGAGCCTGAAACGACAATAATTACATTACACAATGGACCTTAAATACTGCATTTGTTTCTACCACAATACAATGACATACTCTGAAAATTCAATGTCTGCAACAATAACAGAGATTGCTGTGAAAACAGAATGTCTTAAACAATTCAAACTAAACTTTAGATACACACTGAAATGACTTTAAAGTACCGCACCATCCAAATAATGATGTATGCTCCGTAAAGGAAAACATATTTGAATACCAGAGCTACACGTGTATCTTCTTTTTTTTAAATTCGTTTTATTGAACAAATGAATTGCACATACAGCATTAGAACAATGCACAGTACAAGGTCACATCACATATTTATGCATAGTACCGGTTAAGATCAGGTACAGCAGCACAGTATATACGAAGATTACAAGCGGTTATCAACACAATGAAGTAGTAAACAATCACAAGTCATATATTTCCATCATGATCATATATACCAGTCGTCAAAGTGCGTGAGTTGAACAGTGTTCGAGAAGAGGAGCACCACACACCCCACACCTTTTGAAATTTATCAGCTCTCCCCCTGTTCTTATAAACTATGTTCGCATATGGAACAATCCCATTAACCAGGTGTTTCCACTGTGACAATGTCGGGTGGCGATCTCCCATCCACCGGAGTGCTATAGCTTTCCGTGCTAAGAAGAGTACCTCCCTGAGAAAGATCTTAATATAGTGCGAATAATCAATGTCGTTAAACATTCCAAATAAACAGACCCTAGGTACTAAAGGAATAACAGATCGGAGTAATTCTGACAGAAAGGTGGTAATTTCCTTCCAGAAAGCCTGAATGTAGGGACATGCCCACATGAGATGCCAAAAGTTGGCTTCCATCGCTCCACACCGGTGGCATCTGGAGTGATCCCTCCTGCCCATTTTGTATAAGCGTAACGGAGATAAGTAACTTTGGTGTATAATACAAAGCTGTATGAATTTGTTATTAACAGCTGGTGAAACTAAGCTAGGTGACTCCAGTATGTCTGCAGTGTCCTCCTCAGTTAGATCTGTTATAGTGGATCGCCATTTGGAGATAGCTGGAACAGGAATCGACTTGAATTTAGTCCCTAACAAGTGAGTATACAGTGCTGATATAAACCCACGCAGTCCCTGAGATCGAATTACTCCTATCATGGGAAAATTGGAGATGGACACTGAGGTATTACAAAATTGGATTTGCAGAGCATGTCTCAATTGTAAGTATTTGTAGAACGAATGCCTGGGTAGGTCGTGCTTTCCCTTCAGTTCTTCAAAAGAGAGGAGAGCATTATCAGTATACACTGCCCCTAAAGTGCACACACCACGGTCTTTCCAGAACTGAGGCTCAGGAAGAACCAACAGCTGTGGGAGCATAGGATTGTCCCACAAGGGGGTCCAATCGACAGAGTCCTTAAAGTCATGCAGTGCCTTACACGCCTTCCATACTTGGGCCGCTAGTCTGTGGACGGGCAATAAAGACCTTGGGAATAATGTTGGCTGTTCCAATACCGGCCATAATGTATTAAGACTCAAATAGGTAGCCAAGTGGAGTTCGGGTCCGGTTGGCGGGCTATCAGAAGAGGTCCATGACTTAAGGAACCGTAACTGCCCGGCTAAGTAATACACATATAAGTCAGGCAATGACATTCCACCCTGGCCCCTTGGTCTGCTCAAATTATCAAGTGAAAGTTTTGGTCTAGTAGTTCCCCACACAAACGCTGAGAACATAGATTTAAACTTCTGGAAAATAGTTTTGGGGATGATGCATGGCGCATGCTCCATTATGTACAAGCATTTAGGGAGTATAATAAGTTTTATCAGATTAATACGTCCAGAGACCGACAACGGTAGGGACCCCCATACCCTGAATTTGTCCTTACAATACTCTAGAAGAGGTTGGACATTCAGAGTGTGAAAGGAGGTTGTGTCTTTAGTGATGACAATACCAAGGTATTTAAAACTAGAGACTATCTGTAGGTCACCCCTATGAGTAGCAGAGTCTGTGTCATACAGAGGGCATAGCGCTGATTTGGACCAGTTGATGCGTAGGCCTGAGTAGTATCCAAAAGTTTCAATTAGAGTGATAGCTCTAGGGAGCGTATCCTCCATATGGGACATAAACAGCACCATGTCATCTGCGTACAATCCTATCCTTTCCTCCAGACCTCCTATTTTAATTCCCTGAAACTCCGCATCATTCCGTATACGTATAGCCAATGGCTCTATAGCCAGAGCGAACAGGAGCGGGGAGAGGGGACACCCTTGTCTAGTACCCCGGCCTAAGTGAAAATCTTGAGAAAGGGTCCCGTTAATCAATAGATTGGCTTTAGGGTGTTTATACAGGATAGATATCCACTTAATAAAATTAGGGCCAAAGCCAAAGCACCTGAGAGTAGATAGCAAATAAGGCCATTCGACCGAATCAAATGCTTTGGCTGTGTCCAGGGATGCCAGTGCCCATTCCGTCCCCATCGCAATCCAATCTGGGTCACCACTTGAACCCTCCTAATATTATCCGTAGTGGACCTGCCGGGTATGAATCCAGATTGGTCCTGATGAATCAGTGCCGCTATATGTTTATTCAGACGTTGTGCCAGTATTTTAGCAAGGATCTTATAGTCTAGGTTTAATAAAGATATCGGTCTGTACGACCCGCAATCCGTAGGGTCTTTCCCCGGTTTGAGGAGGACTACAATAGTGGCATCATATAACGAGGGAGGGAGGCACCCATTAGTAAAGGAGTGCAGAAACATTTTGTGCAGAGAAGGGGTTAGGGATTCTGCATACCTGGCATATACCTCCAGCGGCAGTCCATCAGGGCCGGGGGACTTTCCATTCGCAAGAGATTTAATAGCCTCTACTATTTCACTTTCTGAGATAGGGGTTTCCAAGCGTGCAACATCCGCTCTCGTTAGTGTAGGAAATGGAATATCATTAAGGTAAGTCAGGACCTCTTCTTCAGAGTATTCTACTCTAGCTCTATATAGCTCCTGATAGAACTCCCGAAACCTCCCAACAATGTCATCTGGTTCAGTTATCACCGCGCCATTCGTCGCAGCAATGCGTAGGATAGCTGGTGAGGACTGATTCTGTTTCACAATATGCGCCAATAATTTACTAGATTGGTTACCCAACTCAAAATATGTCTGTTTCGTAAAAAACAGTTTACGCTGGGCTTTCTCCTTTAAGATGGTTAAATATTGCCGTCCCTTCATTAGCCGCGATTCCTTGTTCCCATCCGTCGGGTTCTCAATATATACTTTTTCTAATCTAGAACATTCCAATGCCGTCTCCTCTTCCTGTCTAGCCGAGGCCCTTTTAACAAAGGAGATAGAAGACCGCAGGCAGCCCCTTAAGTACGCCTTCAGAGTCTCCCACACTAAGGAATGATCCTCATGAGCCGCGTGGTCGGCAAGGAAGACTGCCATTTGATCGGGAATGCGATCTGAAGGCGCAAACAAGGTCAACCAGAAGGGGTGAATTCGCGTAGGTTTGCGACGTGTATTCTCCGTCGCCCCAATCCGCAGCAGTAAGGAGGAATGATCAGAGACATGTCGCTGTTCATAGTCAAGCTGATATGGAACTGAGTACATGGCTAGATTCCCCAGCATGTAATCAATGCGAGATAATGTATTATGACTGGAGGAATGGCAGGAATACCTCCTCATCTCGGGGTGCTTTACACGCCAGAGGTCCAGCCATCCCACCTCCTCTATCAGACTAGCCAACGGAGAGCGAGGTGCCCCAGAACTGCTTGCCGAGTCTGCAGAATTGAATCTATCCAAAGTGGCACTTAGAGTCATGTTGAAGTCTCCCATACAGAGTACTCTAGCTTGAGGATATGCCGCTGCAAAACCCGCAGCCTGAGTCAGTACCTGCAAGGTAGCTGGGGGTGGTACATACACTCCCAGTATGACATAGAGGACACAGTTAATGTATGCTGCTATAAATACATAACGCCCGCCAGTGTCAACTTGCACCTTATCAACCTCCCATCTAACTGATTTATGCACTAGGATAGATACTCCCTAGACAAATTAGTGTGGCAGGAATGTCTCGCCCATTGGACCCACGGTTTTTGAAGCCTACGCGTGGTGTCCAAAGTCAAGTGCGTTTCTTGAAGACACAAAATATGTGGGTTAAGTTTCCGTATCGCTGAAAAGACCATAGTGCGTTTCTTATTACTACCCAAGCCCCTGACATTCCAGGACAGTATACGTATTTCCGTCATGTTAACATAGTGGTGAATGGATAGCAGTGTCTATACCCCACAATATCACGACCCACCCAGGCATACATCTCCAAAGTTCCCACGAAGTGACCCAAGTATTGTCGATATGTGCATTGCAAATACAGCAGTTCAATAGAACTAAACATCATCAACTGAACAAACATAATAGTAAAGAAAAAACTAAATGAGATTCTCGCTGGAACCTTCATCGGTCAGCAGTCAACTGAGCTTGGAAGGGCTGCTTAAATACCGTGGCTAATAATAACACAGGGTGTGCGTTTGGTATACTTTACCAGTCGCACGTAACAATATAAGAGATGTTGAGCCGTCCGCCTCACACCTCAACTTCAAGCAATATCGACTCACACATCGGACAGGACCATACATCTCGATCCTCGCATGAGGACCACGGAATGATACAATGTGTAGCGTTGTCTATACCCCGTCCGATGTGTAGTCGACAGATACGCACATATGTCAGTATCATAACTACAGAAGAAAATAAGTGCAGGAGAAATATGGAGGGAAAGAGAGGAGAAAAGAACAGAGTAGAGGGGGAAGGTGAAAAGGGAGAGAGGAGTTGTAGGCAACAGAGACATAGTAGGACAGATGAAAGTCCAATGTCTATAAATCTGTAGCCTCATAATAGTGAGACAGCTGCATTATAACAAAAACCTGCAGTCCTCAAGGAAGGAATCAGGCAATAGCTTTCTCAAAGTTGGCGATTCATCTCGGACTTCTTGGCGCGCGATGTCTGCCGTCAAGCCATAAAGTGGCCTCAGTCGGGGAATTGAAGAACTTACTGGCCTCCCCATCTACAACTCGTAGCCTTGCAGGGTACACCATCGAGTATGGCAAACCGAGATCCCGTAGACGCTTCTTCACAACTACAAAGGTTGCCCTCTTTTTCTGGAGCTCGGCGGAGAAATCAGGAAAAAGCATAATTGCAGAATTGTTGTAGCGCAGCTCCTGTTTACGCCGTGCCATCCGCAAAATTAAGTCTCTGTCAGTAGAATTCAGGAGCCGAGCTAAGAGTGGTCTTGGAGGTGTCCCAGGTGGTAATGGCTTAGCAGGGACGCGGTGCGCCCTCTCAATAATGAAGGCACTGGAAAATGCCGCATCCGGGAAGGTTTCGCGAAGCCAGGTGGTGACAAATGCACAGGGGTCGGTGCCCTCCTCTTTCTCCGGCATTCCGATTATCCGTAAGTTATTCCGGCGTGTGCGGTTTTCATAGTCGTCACATTTCTGTTGCCAGAAGTCCACTTTCCTCTCCAATTCACGTAGCTGATCTGGAACAGGGGCCATACGGTCCTCCATATTGGACACTCTGGTTTCAGTCTCTGCGATTCTTTCTAGCATGTTCTGCATATCATGGCGCAGGAGACTTATGTCCATTTTAACTTCCTCCAGCTTGCCCACCATCGAGGTCTTGCAGGTTGCAATGGCCTGTAACAGTTGGTTAGTAACCTGTTTAAGCGTTGGTTCAGGCTCAGAGCCTTCATCCTGCTGTGTATCAGGAGAATTGTCCAAGGCGGGAGGCAGCGCGGCCTGCAAGTTCCCGCCGGCGCCATCTTGGTTTTCTACACGAGCGAATTCTTTGAGCCTTTCAGTCGCTGATGAGGACTTGTTTCGTGACATATTTGATTTTCGGGATCTCCCCGGTCTCCTGCTCTCTCTCGAGGTAATGTTTGCGCTGGGTAAAGTTCAGGATTAATGAGAAGTTGAGGTTCACAGCTCGGAGCTCCGCTATGTGCGTCCTCTCATACCGGCTTCCGGCCACGCCCCCACACGTGTATCTTCTTACTATACTCCTGAACATTGAAACTGCAACACCAAGAAGGACAGGCGAGGAAGTAGCAGGTGTCGCTGAGATATGCAGATCAGCAAATTTTCAAGCACCTAGCTCCAATCTTTGGAATGTGGGAGGGGCATGAAATCCAGATCGAAAGCAAAGTTTTTAAGCCATGACACTTCAAAAATGGTATCAAGTCTTGTTAGATGAATGCGCGATGCCTCCTGTTCATTGATGTGCCACTTATAACAAACTGAGAGGGAAAGAATCCTTAAACCAAGAGACCTTGGTTTATCACTCCACCAGATCACTAAGCGCCTAGGTCGAGATGTCAGCACTGTTCAGCTTTTCGTGACAACAACAAACTTGATCGTCTGATTAGAAGAAAGGTGAGTAGTAATCCAATCTGTACTGGAAGTGAAATTGGAAGTCACATCTCAAGCCTGGGGCGGTAAACAGTGTTTACGCAAAGCATCAGAAGGCGTTGCATTACATTGGGCTACGAGCCAGAAGTAGAGCTACAGGTTTTCCACTAACCTCATGCCACCACTCTCAAAGGCAATCATGTACACAGCAAAATGGCAATGGAGACTGGAGATTATAGCTGGAGATTGGTCTGGAGACCATGTGGACCTTCACAAGGGAACATCACACTGGTCCTAATCATGGGATTATGATGTGAAGTGGCATAATGTATGGTAGCTGGACCCCTCTAGTCCTCATTTCAGGTAGCTTACGGCTCACCGTTACATTGATTTAGTAGTGAAACCAGTGGTACAACCATTTCTCCAAAGAATCCCAGGAGCTGTTTTTCAAAAGGACAACGCCAGGACGCATGTTGCTCATGTTACTGTAAGCAGCCTGCATGGCCTACACATTGTGGATGTCATTGGTCAGCAATTGTAATGGGAACTGCCAACAGTGGATCTTAGTGATTTGTGTGCCCAAGTGCATTTAGTGTGGCACAACATTCCTCAGACAAGCATTACTCACTGATAATATGCCGAGGCATGTAAGTGCGTGTATTTCTGTGTGTTGCGCTCATACTCGATACTGGATAAATTGAGATTTTTTGAATATTTTATATTCATTTTTTTATAATTTGCACGTTATTAACATGTTTATCGATCCTGTGATTTTTCATAATTCCACAACTTTTCCTTCTTGATGTTGCATTTACAATGTTGAGGAGTGTAGAAATCATGATATTTGAAGCCAGTGCTGTTTCTTTTGGACTTCTGCATAATACAACATCTGCTAAAATTTACCTGGGTTGAAGCCCATGCATGATTTGGGTGACAGCTGTAGACCTCCATCATTCTGAGTGATCGGCTGTTGTCACTGACAGATCCTCCAGGCACTTCCTGTCCATCGTAGGTAATAAATGGCTATGAGGGCAGAGTAGCTCCCTCCCTAAAGACCGCTATACACAGGCCGACACAGCAGGCAATTATCAGGAACAAACTGTTCGTTCCTGAAAATTGCTTGCTTGTCAAAGGAAGAGGGAGCACTATTTATTACAGCAATCATCTCCTATGTATGTGGATGGGCAATTGCTACTGAGATTGCCATAAAGAATGATTGTTTCTGGGGAGCAGCTTGCTGTTTACTTAGCCCAGAGACAATGAAAAAGGTGTCCACATCCCTGATGCTTTGGCTCATACACTGGGTGATCGGTTGCCCCTTTACACTGACCAATTATCAGGAACAAGCCTTCCTTGGAATGCTCCTTCCCAATCATTGCCCCGGTCATCGACCTTAAGAGCTCCAGCTATGTACTGACACAGCCCCACTGTTCCTTGATATAGGAAAGCAGTGTAATTTCTGCAAGCACATGGTGGACGTATCTTGGGTTAGAATAGACGCCAAATTTTGCAATGGATCGACTCAAATGTTGGAAGTGACCCATAGCAAAGAGCTCTACTACAGCTACTGGATTTTAGTTTCCGAAACCAGATGTGTTCTTGGGAAGCAGAACATTGTATAAAACTGTCAAGGATCTGGATGAAGTGGAATCTCACGTGCAAGTTATGGCTGCAGACAGAGCCATAAATATAACATCATGCCATGTGTTTTAGCTATACTATTTTATACCCTTTTTTGCTGCTTCCATTCATCTTCCCCCCTGATGATTTATATGTCAGGGAGAGAGAGAAGCCTTTTATGTATACTTGCTTATGGTCTTATCAGTAATCTATCTGTGACATGCACAGGATGGATGCTACTACAAAGCATATTGTTCTTCAGCACACACTGACACC
This sequence comes from Bufotes viridis, assembly GCA_033119425.1. Taxonomy (NCBI): domain Eukaryota; kingdom Metazoa; phylum Chordata; class Amphibia; order Anura; family Bufonidae; genus Bufotes; species Bufotes viridis. The sequence goes on from CM065595.1 coordinate 29,209,763, forward strand.
AAAGAAAACGTCTTCCCATTCACAGCGCTGACCGCTTTAATGCTCACGTTGCAACGGCGTACCTGAACTTTTCATTAGTATTCTCAGGCACAATGGTTTCCTCGCATATCTTTTCCAAGGATGGCATCCAGCTCGTGGCCAGGTGACAGTTCTGAAGGACAACCCATGTCCCGTCCTTAATGGCCTGACTGATCATTCTGGCTGCGATCGGCCCTTGACCCTGTCCAAGTGAAATGGTCTGGATGTTTTCTCCTCCCATGCCGAGGTCATCCGCAAACTTTAATAAACCTGAGGTCAAACAAAATAAAAGACAAGAAATAAGAAAAATGAGTCATTCTGGTGGCGTACAGCCAAAGATGTTTTTTTTTTTTGTTGTTGCAAGAACTTGAACATGGAGATAACTATGGGGGTCATTTACTAACCAGAAATACGCCTATATTATATATTTTACTTCCTGAGGGTTAGCATGTTGGCTCAGTGATTAGCGCATTTGCTTAGCTGGGCTGATACCTGGGATTTTATCTTACCAAGGGCAACATCTGCATGGAGTTTGTATGTTCTTCACATTGTTTGTGGTTCTTAGCCAGGTACTCTTGGAACTACCATGGAAGTGAATGGAGCATGCTGGAAGCTGTAGTCTCACAACTGTTGGGACCGCTGAAGTTTGTTTACCCCTGCCCAGTACAGACTGCTGCCCCTAAAGAACAGCACAATATGTTGGTGCTATATATACGCACCGGCCTATAAGACACACCTAAGTTTAAGAGGAGGACAATAAGGAAAAAAAATATTTTTCATTAGACCTAAGGTCAAACCAGCAATCAGACCCCCAATATTAATCAGACCTCAGCAGACAGCCCCCAATGTTAATAAGACCCCAACAAAACCTCAGATCAGACCCCCAATCAGATCTCAGCTCAGACCCCAAAGTGTACGACCCCCAATCAGACCTCAGATAAGAGCTTTTGTTGGCGCTATACAGATGCATTTCAGTGAATAGCTCAGTGGCTATACTAAGGGGAGTAATTAATTATGTGACGTAAGCCGCTTTTTGGCGTACTTTTGTCGCAGATTTGGTTACAAAGGGGATTTGCGGACTAATCTGCAACTTTTCCTTGCTCACGCCACTTTTCCGAGCTGATGGGAAAAGGGGCGTGGCATATGCGGGGAAGAGGGCGGGCCGGCCAGCCCATCTCATTTCCCATTTTCTAAATCAGCTTATGGCTTGGAAAATGGTCTTAAAAGCATGTTGCACAGCCGGGGGTCACCTCTACATAACTTTGGCGCATCCACCACCAACGCAGGGGTATTAAGACCGGTATATACATTGCCGGTCTTATTAAATGACCCCAAAAATGTTTAATGGCATGCAGTTATATAACATTTCATATCCAGGTGCTGGTTTGAAAACTATAGACTATTTTTCGTGGGACAACCCCTCTAAGGCAAAATACTTATAAAGGGAACATCGACAACAGATATATAAAATAGGCCATCATACACACAACACAACATTTCAATATGGGAAAAATACCACAGGCAGGGGTGAACTGACCATAGACCCTACAGGTAAATGTCCCCGTGGGCAGATGCCCAGGGGGCCGCCCGAGGCCTCCTCATAGCCAATGGCCAGTTAGAGCTGATGCTCTCAGCATTAATTAAACGGTTGTCTCAGTTCAGTAAGTGGCATTTATCATGTAGATAAAGTTAATACAAGTCACTTACTAATGTATTGTGATTGTTCATATAGCTTTTTTTGCTGGCTGGACTAATCTTTCCATCACATTATACACTTGTCGTTTCCATGGTTACGACCACCCTTCAATCCAGCATCAGTGGCCGTGCTTGCACACTATAGAAGAAAAACTGGTCTCTCTGGTGGCCAGAACCACAGGAGCGCACATAGGTCGGCGCTTTTCTTTAAGTGTGCAAGCACGGTCACCGATGCTGGTTTGAAGGGTGGTCGTATCCATGGAAATGAGGTGTATAATGTGATGGAAATATGAGTCAAGCCAGCAAAGGAGGCAATATGGAAAATCACAATACATTAGGAAGTGTCTTGTATTAACTTTCTCTACATGATAAATGCCACTTGCTGAAGTAAGACTACGCTTTAGCGCTAGGAGCATCAGATCCTGACTGGTGGTCGCCCTCCTGAACATCAACTGTATCGATACCCTCAGAATGGTAATATGGCAGTATTTTAAGCTGCGCTGTGGTATTTGGTTTTCGTGCAGCCGTACGGTACTGCCAGCCCTATCTACATCTGCTGTTCCTTCCTACTTGCACCTTCTATTAGCCCCGCCTACTTCTGTTGTCCCTCCTTACTTGCGCCTTATATTGGCTCTGCCCACTTCTGTTGTCCCTTCCTACTTGCTCCTTCTATTGGCCCCGCCCACTTATGTTGTCCCTTCCTACTTGCGCCGTCTATTGGCCCCGCCTACTTCTGTTGTCCCTTCCTACTTGCACCTTCTATTGGCCCCGCCTACTTTTGTTGTCCCTTCCTACTTGCGGCTTCTATTGGCCCCGTCTACTTTTGTTGTCCCTTACTACTTGCACCTTCTATTGGCCCCGTCTACTTTTGTTGTCCCTTACTACTTGCACCTTCTATTGGCCCCGACTACTTTTGTTGTCCCTTCCTACTCACGGCTTCTATTGGCCCAACAACAGAGAAAACAAAGTATGGTGTGACAATGATCTTAAACTATAGGGTTGCTCCTGCACTGATCATTATCCTGGAGGAGGAAGCAGAACCATTTGCCTTCTCTCAAGGTTGGCATGCCAGGTCCATGGGGACGGGCATGCGGCCCCTCTGGTACCAGTTAGGCATCACGGGATGCATCACAAATAACCTATTAGATATGAATTACATGTATGCACTATAAAGACTGAGGGGGGTCCTCACAATAATTTCCAGCACCCCAAACTCTGCCAGAGGTTTTCTTCACACACGTGCTCTCAAATTATAATAATGACAGAACTACAAGGACTTATGTTCCTGGAGGTGTGAAATGTCTTAGTGTAATGAGAATAGAGGCGCGCTGCTAATTTATGTGCCAGTAAAGGAACAACATTTCCATTAACTTCTTGTTTCTTTCGCTTTTCGATTCCAGGAATCCATGAACCAGACACGTGTTTGGTCATAAATTGCTATCTTTTTCCTGAAGATCTATTATTCTAGGAAATGTAAACCCATGCAGACGATTCATGTCATTATGCGGAAATGCAATGGTATATAGATTGTGCTGTGATCCAGGATAGGAACGAGCACAGCGTTACCGGCGGCGGTGGGATGTAAAATTACAGATCGGGTTATACAAGTGAGGACGTGCAACAAGGGGATCAGAAGGAAATAAAATATACCTATGGAACAAAATCCCCACAAAATGATAGTAGAATAGAGAAATATAATAATAAAGGGGAGACTGGATGGACGTCTTGTTATTTTTCTGCATGTATCGCAATCAAGCTATCTGAGCATATGTTATATTACTTTTTGTCTCCAGTCAACAATGGACTGGAAGATGTCTCAAGGCCAATGAGATATGTACCTGTGAACACTGAACGCTGCCCTGACATCCCGCACATCGCGATCGGCCAGTTTCAATCAAGAGACAAGCCGCTGCCAAACTCCTGTTGTCCCCCATGGGAACCAAGGATCGGGCATGTTGAGATCCAACATACTAGAGCAGTGATGGCTAACCTCCTGCACTCCAGCTGTGGTGAAACTACGACTCCCAGCATGCTCCATTCATTTATATGTAGATCTGAGAACAGCCAAGCAAGCAAATTCACACGAACGTGGTTTGGTTCCGCATCAGACGCATTTTTTGTGGCTCGGAAGCGGACCTATTCACTTCAATGGTGCTGTCAGCATCTGTTGCTCCGTTCCGTGGCCCCGCAAAAATTATTGATCATGCCCTATGCTTGTCTGTTTTGGGGACAAGAATAGGCATTTCTATAATGGGCGGCCCGTTCCGTTCCGCAAATTGCAGAACGCAAAACACGGCACGTTCGTGTGCATGAGCCCTTAATGTGTTGGGAGATTTATCCAGCATCTAAGCTAAATGTTGGGTGAAAATGTTTACGCTTGCATCCTGTATTTGCTTTATATGATATATTTTTTAATAAATGTACATTTACTGTCCATGCCAAACCTGGTGTGAACAGGGCTTTATGACGCGGTGTGGTGATCTGTATTGTGCGGGACACAATAGCATAGTCTACTAAATTATTGTGTCCTGCAAAAAAAAGACAGATGCAGACAGAAAGCAGGTCAAATGCAGCCCCGAGTTTAACCGTTTGGACTCTGATTGCCTCACTGACGTAAATGGATCCACTAAGGGATACGTTTGCATAGCATTTTCAGGTATTAACAACGTATCCCATCAGAGAGCTAACACTTGATGTCCACGGCTACTTACCTTGTCATATACAGCACATACAAAGGGTTTGATCCTGTTTTAAGAAGAATTAAAGAGGACCTCTCAGATCTCCTGCAATGTGCACCCTAGTAAATACTTCTGTTCCCCATTAAATAACAATTTTGCAACTTTTCTTACAACTCTGTGTTGTGCTGCTCCTCTGCTATTCTTCCTGAATATTTATGAATAAATTGACAAGAGGACATAACTGTTCCCCTCATCAAAGAGTTGTGTCTCTCCACAGTCAGCACTGATTTGACAGTGTCACAGTGTGTAGGGACACCCCCCAACTAGTAACAGCCAGTTGTCAATTTAGTAGTAAAAAGAGAGTAACAGCACAACACACCGGCCCAAGAAATCATCTTCCAAAATCGTTATTTTATAATTAATACAATTATTTACTGAAACAGACATGTCAGCGGAGGTGACCGGTCCTCTTTAAATGGGTTGCCCATTAAAGGGGTTCACCCATCTCATACACTGGTGACATATGACTAGGACCTATCTCTAGAACGAAGCCCACTTTCCTTCACTTTGCGGGCCCCGTTCTAGAGACATCCTAATGATATGCCACTAGTGTATGAGATGGACCAACCCCTACTATCGGACTGTTGAAAATAGCTGAGCAGCGCGCTTGGCTATTTTCAGAAGTCCCATAGAAATTAATTGGTAGCGCACCACGCTGGCGCAGTCACCACTCCGATCACTTTTATGGGGCTAACAGAAATAACCGAGCCAGTGCTCGGCTGTTTTCGGCAGTCCCATATAAATAAATGGAGGATGGCTGAACATGCACGGCCCGCTCTTCATCACTTTGCGGGCTCCATTGTAGAGATAGGTGCGCGTCCCCGAGGTGGGACCCACACCTATCAGATATTTGTGGCATATCCTAGCAGTGTGGGATAATAGGTCAGCCCCTTTAATGTATATTAATATATCATTGGAAAAAATATATATTGCTCGTTTAAGCTAAAATATTGTCAGCATATAAAAGATTTTTACCTGCCATCGGATCAGCTCCAGGGGACAGCACAAAAACCAATGGGGCACAACAGTTTGAATCATTATAACTTCCTGCAAGGTCAAACGTTGGGGGCTCAATGTATGTCCTGCCCATATTTCCCGCAATGAATTCCTGGACGGCAGGGACCATTTTGTCAGGGCGAAGGCACCTCAGGATAACCAGGAGATTTAATCCGGTTAATTCCTGCCATTGATCTGGTAGAGTCTCGTCCTGGGGTTTTACGGAGTCATAAATCATCTTCCATTTTGAAATATTGCTTTGAAAATGTTCCATAAAGCCACTGAGGGGTTGGAGGTTGGAGGCACGAACAATTTCAGCCCAGGATTTATCTGACAACCACTCAGGAGCAGGGTTAGGATGAGGGTTATCGAGGGCCACTCCACCAGTCAGAAGGAAACGCCAGATTTCATCATTAATTTTATTTTCTCCTTTCATAATCCCTATGGTCAGTAGAAGCGAAAACAGGAGCTTGTCCTTTTCAAACAGAGACCTGCACACATTGTTGTAGATACTTTTTGTAAAATGATTTATTATATTGGATATTCTTGTCTGGAGGTCATCGCTCTTCTCACTATGGGCAAGGGAGTGTACATAAAGGTTAATGAACCAAGTCAGAGAATACTGATACATTGGTTCAATGTTTGCCAGGTCGGAAATGCAGAAGAATACAATGGAGGAATGAATAGCCACAGGCTTGTATCCCATTCGTGTGTCATCAATTTCCTTCTCAGTGGCGGTGGCAATCTGCTGCTTCTCTGAAATCTCTTCAGACAAGAGTTTGGATGAAGATAACACTTTAATGGCGGTCTCATCCTCTAAGATGTTTCCTTTTGAGGAGGACAGTACCTCTAAAATTTTGTCTTCTATCTCCTTCAGCTGTTTCTTGTTGGTGGCACTTTCAATGATGAGTTGGTTCTTTTTGTCCTCTAGTTCTGGCTTTTCTTTTGCCGCAACTATGCCGAGAAGCTGGTCTTGAAGGCCCAATGGTGTGATCATAAAATTCAGAAGGCACACCTTCACGGCCACTTCTGGGAGATAATGGGGATTTCTTAACCGGGTGGTCATATAAAGTCTAAAATCTTTGGAATACTCTATAATATTTTCACCCAGTCGAATATATTCAACCCCTTGCTGCTTAAATGTTTGTTTCAGCAAGAGTGGCTCCAAAACAGCATCTATTTCTTCTCCAATATTTTCAATCAAGACTGGGTTTCCGAACTGTATTGCATTTTCTAAAGTTCTTGTATAGTTTGCGTCTGATAACTTGATGACTGAAAGTTTGCTGTGTTTTTCCATATTCTTAATCCATTTGTTGGCCTGTCCTTGAGGATCGATCATCAGAGCCCATCGCCTGGAATTCGAAACAATGATACCATTATCTATGGAGAATGAATCTACTGGTAGACCGGCAATCTGCCAAGCACGGATTTTAACAGGATCCCCAAGGGTGGTACTCAAGCTGAAGTAATTTGAGCTCGGAATTTTCTTTTCTTTGCATAAAACATGCCATTTGCTCTGGCATTGCTGCCGATAGTCTACTGTGAAGGCCCCAAGGTAGGCTACAGTACCAGAAGACAAAAGGACATCCCCAGTGAGGTTTGTATACTTTGTCCCTAACAATCGGGCAGCCTCTGTCCATCTATCCTTCTCTCCTCCAAGGCCACTGATAAGCTTCTCTGCACGTACGAGCTTTTGTGAACAGATCTCTATGTTCTTCTCTAGCTCTTCCTTCTTGTTATTCATTGCTTGCAGGTCATCGTTTAGAGCTTGTAAACGGTCTTCCACAGCCTTCAATTCTGCTCGCTTTGTGTTCAGTTCCTGCATTTGTATCGCTAATTTGGCCTCTGCCTCTTTAAGACGTTCACGCTTTGGAGCAACCACCTTTGCGACGCGATCATACACTTCCATGGCTCGGACCCACTTACACAAACCCTCACAAGCTGAAGACACATTCTTAATCACAGAAGGGAGGAAGTCTTCGTGGTTGATGAATTTCTCTCTGATTCTTTTCATATTTGCAGGGTTAATATTATCCTTATCGAAAGCTTTCAAACTGTCTAGAAACCTCAAGTCTGCAAGCACTTTCCTAGATGGACCCCAGTAGTCTTCCACCATTTTACCTAGGGTGAAGAACAAGCAACATTGAGAACTCATATTCAAATACTAAAATGTTTATAGTAATGAAACCATATAGTATATTATCCACTAGTAACTTTTATCTGCTCTACATGTATGGTATCTGTGCTAACTAATATGAATGAGTCTGCTGAGATTTGCATGCATATTACAGTCCCATTCATCTAAACTCAAAAACTGTTAAAGGGGTTGTGCAGGGGTTTTATATTGATGACCTATCCTCAGGATAGGTCATCAATAACAGATCTGCAGGAGTCTGACACCCCCGCCGATCATCTGTCTCAAAAGACCACAATGCTTGCTCTTATGCAAGTGATTGGGAGAGGAAGGTGTCACAGTGCCGCTGCTACGATCTAGACGGTGAGCACTGAAGAGGAAGCCGTGCTGATCGGTGGGGGTGCCGGGTTTCAGACTCCCAGTGATCAGATATCTTTGAGCTATCCTAAGGATAGCTCATCAATATCTAAAAACAGCACAACCAATTTAAGCTAACCTACACTTAAGGAGGCAACACTCCATGCAAGAGCTGCTTCCTCTTCATTACACTACGTGTCCTCTCCCTTCACTTGAATGGAGAGAGTACTTGTAATTACACTCACTTCCGAGACGACGAGCAGTGTAATGAGGAGGAAGCAACACTCGCATGGAGTGCCACATCCTCTTCAAATAGCTTATCGGTGGGGGTCCCAGGTGTCGGACCCCTGGCCAAGCCGATATTAATGACCTATCCTGAGCATAGGTCATCAATGTAAAACCCTCACACAACCCCTTTAAAATAGCTGCAAGTTGTCTGAAAACTGCATTTTAACTAGAATCTTTTCTATCTATACTAGGGATCTGGTGGAGGTTTATTATTGGAACAGATTTGCTGCCATTTATGCTTCTAAAATAGACAAGAAAGAGTCAATTCTCAGAAGAAAATTAAATATACTTTAACCACTACTCAATGGCACATCTCAAGACTGTCAAAGTCAAATCTTTAGCATCCCGATGTCCCCACTTTTAGTAAAAAGGTGTAATTCTTAAACTCGTTTGCGATGTAAGCATCGCAAAGGTGTCAAATCAATTTGCTCATAAAAAGCATAAAAAGAGGAGAACATGTGCATATCTGTTATCGGTTTTCTTCCGTTTTGTGGAAATCAAAACTTTAGTTAAAGAGGCTGTGTAAGATAAGAAAAAGAACAGTTTTTTTTCCCCCTACATACACTCTTTTCCATAGGCTGTGTCTGGTATTGCAACTCAACCCCATTCAAGTTAATACTGTACACATCCTGTGGATAAGGGTGGCACTATTTCTGGAAAAAAAGCAGACCCTTTTTTTCTAATGTTCAAAAACCCCTTTAAAACTAACCTGTTATACAGCATCCTTAAGGCCTAGTTCAAACTTCAGGGATTTCCATCAGTGATTGTGAGCCAATAACGAGAGTGGAGGCTACACAGAGATAAGGTATAATGGAAAGATTTGCACCTCTTCTGTGTTTTTGACCCACACCTGGTTTTGGCTCATAATAACTGATGGAAATCACTGACGTGTGAACTAGGCCTAGAGAGGTTGTCCGTGACCTAAATATTGATGACCTATCCCCAGGACAGGTCACCAATATCTGATCGGTGGGCTTCTGACTCCTAGCACCCTGCTGATTAGCTGTTAGAAGGGGACGTGGTCAGGTGAGTACTGCAACCTCTTCTTCAGCCTGTGATGTCATCAGTCATATGGCCTTTGTGCACCTTAAATGTGACTGAGCTGCAATACCAAGCACAGCCACTATAGACCATGTCCGGCGCTGCGCTTGCTATACAATGAAGAGGCTGCAGCGCTCGTCCCATCACAACGACCACTTTAAAAAGCTGGTCGGCAGGGGTGCCAGGAGTTGGTCCCACACCGATCTAATAATGAGGACCTATCCTGAGGACAGATCATCCATTATTTAATTCTCGGAAAACCCCTTTAACTTATGTAATTGTGGAATGCCCGTTTAATACATTTTGATTAAATACTGAGTTGTTTGCTTGAGTGCTTCCGCCAGTATATATATATATATATATATATATATATATATGCTTTATCATAAAGAGCATGCTGTTGTCCTCTCACCTGTTCCTCCTGGGTCCGGCTTCCTGTCCGGTTTTATGCCTTTCATCACACAGATGCTCTCCATGACCAGTTTTACAGGGCCTGGGGGATTCTGCATAGATTTTACTAGAGAGATATCATTCTGGTTCAGAGTATCAAGAGCTGATAAAGCTGCCTCGAGAGCCGGCAAGGCCTCTGCTAGATCCCCTTCGCATTCATCCTGTAAGGTCATGACATGAAAATTGAATTGAAATAATGAATCTTAACCTATCTTGACGACATCACTGTAGTTCCTACAGAAACTCTCACAACGATTATTGATGTTCATGATTATACATTGTGTTAAGCATCAAGTATAGTGTGTACCAATAGATGGTACCCTATATAGCGATGCACATGCCTCACATCAGTGGTCTGCTACCCGTGGTTCAACAGCTGCTAAGCCACAAGTCTCGGGAAGCCATCCTGCTGCCTCCGCCACATGCCCCACACTTCAAGTATACAGGCCTCCCTCAATAAAGACTGGAACCAAGGCATTCATACAGTTCACATCTTTGCACGCCCCATCGCCAGTATGTATAATATATGGTGGAACTGAATATCTGTCTCGCATAAGGGGATTTTGATAAGGGGGTGGGCTTCTCAAAGAGGTGATTATAAGGGATTCAATTTGGCATCCTTCCCTTTGCACAGTGAGGGAATACACTGGCAAATCTTTTCCAAATGATGGCGGCAGTGGAAATAGACAGCTTATATGTGCTCATGTTATGAGGCCTGGGTTATGACACTTGTCAATGCAAGCATTCTGAGAGGGACCCTGGAAGACAAATCACGTCATGCAGATAATAATTTGTACTTCTATCCAACACAAATCAGTACGGTAGGTGTGCGCACCACGTACAGCAGCCATAGCAGACATTTATCATTGCTGCTGATGACAATGTGAACAGCAGGAATGCACAGTTATCTAAAAGCCATAGGAGCCATGGTATGTTTACTGGAAGCTACAAATCTTCTGCCTCCCGAGAAATATAATTCTATATCCTAAGCTGTCCTAAATAACTGTGAGATATCCGCAGCGCTGACAGCTCAGCAAGAGGGAAGGAAGATATTCTTTTAACTAGAAGCAGCAGGAAAAAACTTCTGTTCAAAAATGTTACTAAAAGACCTGATCAGTATCATCTTCCATGGCATTATTTTATTAGCAAAAAACATAAATGTAAAGGGGACTTCAACCTAAAATTGATCATATGATAACAAATGAAAGCAGCAAGGATAGTTTTACTTCCAGCAATATCTATGAAGACTGCCACCATATGCATTTACACAAAATAAACACATTAAAAGCTATCTAGGACATTGGTTTACCTAAATGCATTTATTTTTTATAGGGTTTTATTAAAAATGTTACTTTGTTTGGCATCTGCAGCTTCTATTTATCACAGTACACAGCAAGCTGCAGAATGCCATTCACAGTAAAATCTGTCAGCGCTTGGAAGACTTAGGCTAGTTTCAGACGAGCGTATCCTGTACTGAAATCATGGTGTGTGTGTGAGTGTGATTCCCCGTTATGGACACTGCTCATTTTTGCAGTAGCGTACAGCTTTTAATGATTTATAATGCTGCGTGTCTCTGCATGACCTGTATCTTTTTAATTATACTGACAGCGTTATGTCAGTATAAATATGTAAAAGTAAAGTCAATCAATATAATGATGTGCGCTCCTGTGAAACGAGCAGTGTCCATAACGAGGAATCACACTCACACACGGAGTGTTATGTTCGCACCAGGACATGCTCGTCTGAAACAGGCCATAGGGACAGATTTATGAAAACTGGTGCAAAGGAAAACTTGGCAACAGCAGCCAATCAGATTGATCCTTTCTTTTCCGAAAGGAGCACTGAAAAACGAAATGTGGAATGTGATTGGGTGCTATCGGCAACTGCCAGTTTTTCTCCGCACCCGTCTTGATAAGTCTGCCCTTTAGTCTCCAGTCCCTCTCTCTCTTTTCTCTGGAATGATCTTCTACACTGATTTATGACAAAATCAAACTTCAGCTTTGAGAGGGGCCGGAGGCCGAGCCGTCAGATGAACTCTCTCATGGAGTTCACAGTGAATGGCATTCTACAGCCTGCTATGTACTGTTTTACACAGAAGATACAGAAGCCAAACAGCGCAAAAATTTTAATAACACCTTACTGCAAAAATGTTTTTCAGACAAAAAGCAGGGAGGACACAATGGAGCTGACTTCTTGAGGCTTACAAATTTAAAAAGGTAGAGTATGTGTAATTCTTTTTATGTATAATTCACACAAACTTTAGCAGAAGAGTATGAAATGATCATTAGACGAGCTGCAGGTTGTGGTTCTCCACCTGACTTATGTGAGAGTGACTGTCAGGGTCTTTTTACTATTATAGTAGCTGTCATAATCTGATCTCTAGAAAGGAAAGCTGGTCTATCCATGTAGTCCAATTAGGTAGCCAAGGCATGACACTAGCCATTATTATAAGAGCACGGTGCTCACAAATTGCAAAGACAGCTCGATCGATTCTGGCTTTGGATTTAATTTGCAAATCCAATGCGCTTCGCCCAAAGTTACATTGAAATATTATGCCTCTTGCTTGAACATGCATTGTTTATCGCTAAAAGAAATGTGTCACATCTAAAGAAATGTACACTCATTTTATGTCACACTTTAAAAAGATTGCAGTGTCCTCCAATACTACGACTTTGAGCAGCTCACCTTTGACCAATAACATTATATGAACACTTTTAAAACCAATTATTTTTTATTGCTCCAATGTATCTAAAATGGAAAAAAGCCTTTGGTTAAAAATTACCTACCGTTTTGTTTTTACAGCTCCTATGCAGACCTACTACAAATATAGTCCTTTCCGTGTGTCCACTACTTCTAACTAAACTAACAAATGAATATTATCAAGAAGAAGTGGAGGGATGGAAGAAGAAAATATACCGTACATGCAGGACCAGACTGCACAGAGTTTGTGTGTAGTCTGTGTGAGGATCTGGGGTTGTGGGTCGTATTAATCACCTAGGCAAGATAATGATGCAACTAGCTTTATTCTTTCATCCAAAATGAAACAGCAAATGCAGATAGATCTCCTGGAGGAGCTGAACCACCGGACATTCGGGCAAACACCATACGAGCAAGACCCAGTCTACGATATTCCAAGCAGGGACCTGCAGTACCACTGCCCAGTCACAGGCTCTACCCACTGTCTCCCAACGTTTTAAGTAAGCCCACAGCTTTAGTATCACAGTATTGCAGCCACAACCAAAGCTTATCCAGACCATGGACACAACGACCTAAGCACATGGGTCTAACTCCTACCACCAACAACCCCATGATCCCCTAGTCAGTGTCCTAAGTACCCCAACGCTGCCCCCGGGTTTGAGCCAGTCCCCCTTGTGAGACTCCTGTGGAGACGCAACCACTGGGTCTACCTGTCACCATCCACATAATGGGAGTAGTGGCCTGGAGAGCAATGGCTTAATTGAGGCCCCCGAGACACTAAGGCTGCGTTCACACCTCCATTTCAGAGTACCGGCAAATGCCGGCTGAACAAAAAACCATTGCATTCAACGGTTTTTGTCTGGCTGAAACCTGGCATTTATGCCAGAAATCGGCCGGATCATCACTGGACCTTATTGAAGTCAATGGGATTCGCTGGTGAAGTAGAGGATCCAGCAACTGATCCGGCAGGCTGTTCTGTACCGGAGATGTAAACGAGGAGATTACCAATCTCATGCCTGGCCACATGTGGACATATTGTCTGGCCAGCAAGTCTCAGCTCATGGCTCCAGGATCTGGGTGAGCATTTACTGTGAAGGTGTGAACTGTGTCTCCCATGGCACCCTTCCCGAATTTCCCAGTAAAGCTATGGGGTCCGGAGGTTGACGGAGTCCAGACAGGAACACCTCTTGTCCTCCGTTCCTGATGTACTACCCTGACCCATTAAGAAAGTTTATGCGCACATTGAAATACCAGAAAAAGAATACAGCTTATAAACCACAATGATAAAACTCTATGTAACCGGCGCTTCATTCTGGAAAAAGTTTGCATTCGGGGCACACTGGGAACTTAAGGTGGCCCAGGAAAAAACCCCAATGTTGTAGGTGGGTCCAAATTCACAGAAGGCGGGCCAACACAAGTAGATGAGGCCAATACAAGTTGTCAGGGTCAGCAATACCATAGTGCAGCACAGAGTACCATCCCACAGAACCAAATACCACTAATGCGGTACAAAATACTACTCAGAAGCTTCTCCACTGTGGTGGCCATCAATAGCAGCCATGTTCTGTCCTCCTCCTCCAGTTGTCTCTAATATGGATATGGAGCAGAGGGTTAGAAGGTAAGATTTTCAGCATGCTGCCTGGACTTCGTCTAATATAGACCCCTATAGTTTCCCAGTAGCATGTACCCAGCCAGCGGCAGTGTGGAGGGCTAGGGTGGCCCTATGGACATGAACCCACCAGGAAAACTCCCTGCAGGGTCCATGGCCAGTGTGCCCCTGTTCACATAGCTTAGAGCTGTGAATTCTGCCCTAAGTCCTTTGGTCCTGTAATCTCTAGTCCACAGCCAGCATATCAAAGTCTGTTCCCAAGGGGACAAATAGGTCTGCATAGGAACCGTTGACACAAAATGGATAAAAAAAAAGTAGATCATTTGCAAAGTTGCTTGTTTTTCAATTTGAGATACTGTACTTAGAGGCAATGTCAAAAATAATTGCTTGTGATGGTGTACACAGCCGCTGCCGCTCAGCAATTTGTGTGTGAACAGGCTTTTCACTGCTGTGCCTTTATACCAGTCAAGAGGTGAAGACAGAAATTAGACCATTTAAAAATAAAATTGATGCAAGGACGTCAGGATTTTCCAGACTCAACAACAAACATGTCAGCAGCTTTCATGTATAAGACTAGTCGGCTTCTCTGCTTCACAGTTCTGGAGAAAGATGTGAGGAAGAAGCATTCTCGAGACATATTCATAAGATTTCACAGATTTCAACTTTATTTTCATAAAGTTGGAACTGTTCCCGTGTGTTATAAAAATAGAACCCCAGAAAAAACAGATGCAGTAAAATATTTGCAGAAAATGTTACCTGACACAATAGCTAAACTAAATCAATAATTAAATTCCTGTCTTTTTTTCTAATCCAGCCAAAAAATAAAGTCTTGTCCAATTTATTAAAAAATGACCGCAAGTGTGTTATTGTATGTTCACCTTCTTCATCCACCGCCACTTCCAGTACTGCCTCTCTGATCCTCTGCCACCACTACAGCCATGATGTGCACCTTCATCCCTGGACACCACAGCATCACTGGCCTCAGTGGCATATGGCGCATGACTGCTGAGGCCACTGAAGGGCTGCAGCGGTCAGGTGAAGTATATGGACATGTCATCACTGCAGCCAAACAAAATCGGGCAGTGAGGAATGGAAAAGCAAAGCTGGAAGCGGCAGGCGGCAAGATAGGTGACATTTTTTTAAAGGGGTATTCCAAGATTTTTATATTGATGGCCTAACCTCAGAATAGGCCATCAATACCTTACTGGTAAGGATCTAATAGCCCACAACCCTGTCTATCAGCTGTTCCCAAGTAGCCCAATGCAGGAATTACACAGCTCTGTCCATTAGTATAGTGAATGGAGCTAGTTACTGCAGCGCTGCTACTATTCACTTCAATGCGAGCAGCACTGCGGCATATCAGAAACGGATCCTGAACAACCAACTCTCCTGACATGTCTGTTTTAGTAACTAATGGCATTTTCTGTGTAATGATAATTCTGGAGCCTCATTTCTTAGGAATCTGTGTGGTGCCTTTCCTCTATTATTTCCGCTAGAAGTTTATGAATAAATGTACAACTGGGTGTTTCCAGAGTGTGCCACTGGTAGCACTGATAATAGAGGAATGGCATAGAATAGGATCATAAGACTAAACACTCCAGAATTGTCATTTCATGTGCAATACAAGTATATACAAAAATATTAAAACATACATATCAGGAGTGGTGATATATCCGCTTTAAGAATTTCCCACCATTTTGTCTCTACAGCCGCTATCCAGATCAATACATCTCCATGATAACAGGCAACAAACTTTGTGAAGTCTGATCCTGTAGTCATACTGACGTCTACTTGTCCTCTGTTGCTTACTAACATATAGCTTTTACATTAGCAGGGAGTATGACTGCAGGATCAGACTACACAGGGTTTGTTTGTTGTCTGTTACCATGGAGACACTATTTGCCAAGCCGCTTTATTTTTCATTTTGATGCAATAAAACTTAGTTATAAACTGTCTTTACATAAAATGATGATGTTTATACAGGTGACATTGTAAATTGAATAAGTGGCACCATTGGTGGTAATCTGCCTTCACAATCTACATCTTATATGTGACAACCACAGCAAAAAACATCCATTATTAGGGAACTACTAGCAAGTCTGTGTCCACACCAGATGCAGGGGTTACCTTAATTGCCTTAGAAGCAGCAGCAGCTTCATTGGCCACCCTTTCATCTGCCGCCACTAGTTCTCTCTTAGCGTCAACTTCCACAGTCTCCTTTTCTATTTTAATCATCATCTTCTCCGTTTCGGCTGAAGTTTTAATCAATTCTGGTTGAAGCGCAGTAAGCTCTTTTTGCATAACTGAGACCTAATGCAAATTACATGAAGGGGAGCGATAATTAGCAATTTGTACGACTCAACAGACTCAGCTACAATGGGAATCATTAAATCTTATTAAAGTTTGGAGAAGAAAACAACATAACAAAGAGGCGCAGAACAGCCACCTCTCGCTTGTACTTCACCACGTCATTTGCACATTAAAAGGGCTCTCTTTTTACATCCATTTATAAAAGATGAAGAATTAAGCAGAAACACGCCAAGCAATCTAGGTCGGTTTGCAGAGAATTATTAACTAAAGTAAACTAGGGTTAGCAAAAGATCATGTCAGTCACATTTATCACAGAAATGTCAAACCATGTAATTCCTGATAATATGTTCTACGTCAGTAGCTGCACACAGATTACGAATATTTCTCCTTGGGGTTCCTCTGTATTACATAGGATGTATCTTCTGCCTAACAACCGCATGGCTTCCTATCTGGGAGACCACGTAGATATACAAAAGTGGTTACAGGAAATTAAATGTACAATGCATAAGCATTAGGTCTCTCCTACAAGTAGGCATGAAAAGACTGCACATCATGCAAATCAGAGGAAGAGTCCGTGTACAAGAAAGACTTTACATCATATGCTATCAGTGTGCCGAGAGATATAGGCTTAACTTTTTTCATCTGGGAGACCACATACATGTATGAAAGTGGTCAAAGGCAATTCAATGTGTGATGCATAAGCATTAGGTATCTCCTACAAGTAGGCAGGACAAGACTGCACATCATGCAAACCAGAAGAAAAGTCCATGAACAAGAAGGACATACAGTAAATACTTCAGATATTATCTACAGAATGTGGAATTTTTCTTAATTGACCTTCTCCAGATTTAGCACTTACTTGTGATGCTGCAAAATCGAGTTTCTCCAGACCAACAAGGTAGCGGTTTCTCATAGTATCAACCTCAAGCCTTTTGCTGTTTAGCAGTGTCTTGAAGGTAAGGATGAGCTCCAGGTATGAGGTTGGTGTGACATAGTTGTGTCTGCGCAGAGTGCTATAGTAGCTATCTGACAATTCTTTGACACTTTCCTGAAAATACTTGCACATGGAAACGACCCTAAAACATTTTGGAAACAGAAACAGATTAATGCGTCTCAAACAACTGAGTACATTTATAGAGAATTTTTTTCTCAACGAGATAAACATAACCGCAGATGTCTTCAATTTGTGGATCTCTAACTGTTGTGAAGCTACAACTCCCAACATTAGCTGACAGTTCGTAATAGGTCATTAACCTTTAAAGAGGCTGTTCAGGTTTACATTTTATTTTACTAAGAACAGAGAATGTGGTAAAATAAAAAATATATATACTTACCTGTTACTCCAGTGATGTTTCTCAGGTGGTCCTGCTGGTCTTTGCTTGACTTATTCTGTGGTGATAATGTACTACTACTACACATGCAGCACATGACTGCTGCAGCCAATTACTGGCCTTAGTGGTCTCGTGCCATATATGCAGACATCACCACTAAGGCCAGTGATTGTTTCCTATCGTCATGAAAGCATGAGCACAACAATACTGCAAGAGAGTAAACCATAGTATAGCATACGTTTTTTTTTTTTACCTACTACCCTACTTTGAGTCCATTTTATTAAAATCCTGGACACCCCCTTTAAAGGTACAATGCATTCGGAAAGTCTTCAGACCCTTTCACTTTTTTCACAGTTTGTTACGTTGCGGCCTTGTTAAAATAAAAGAAAGGTCAAATTATGCTTAGAATTGAGGCCAAAAAGTTAAATAGTGGTTCAATCAGACCAGAGAATCTTGTTTCTCACAGTCAGAGTCCTTTGGGTGCTTTTTTGCAAACCTTCATGTGTCTTTTACTGATGAGAGGCTTCTTTCTGGCCACTGCCATAAAGCCCTTATTGGTGGTGTGCTGCAGTGATGGCTTCTGAAGTTTCTCCCCTCTGTACACAGGATCTTTGGTGCTCAGCCAGAGTGATTATTGGGCTCTTGGTCATCTCTTTTACCAAGGCCCTTCCCCCCCTATTGCTTAGCTTTGGTGGGAGGAGTCCTGGTTGTTTCAAAAATCTTCCATTTAAGAATTATGGAGGCCACTATGCTCTTGGGGACTTTCAGTGCAGCAAAAAAATTTACCCTTCTCCAGATCTGTGCCTCCAATCCTGTGTCTGATCTCTACAGGCAGTTCTTTCCTCCTCACAGCTTGGGTTTTGCATTGTCAGCTGTGAGACCTTATATGGACAGGGCTGTGTCTTCCCAAATCATGTCCAATCAACTGAATGTACCAGTGGTGACTCCAGTCAAGGTGTATAGACATCTCAAAGATGATCTAGAGCAGTGGTGCCCAACCATTTTTCATCCGAGGGCCGCACTAGATTGGTATAAATTTCGCGGGCCGGAACCAAGTAGCTTTGCTAGAAAGAAATGCCCCTGTGAGGAGTACGTGTTAGCACAACTACTGTGAAGAGGGCACATATCTGGCCATTATTGCTGTGAGGGGGCACGTGTAAGTATTACTACTGTGAAGAGCGAACATATCTGGCCATTATTACTGTGAGGGGGCACGTGTGCATTACTACTGTGAAAGGGGCACATATGTGACATAACTACTGTGAGGGGGCACATTCCTGGGCATAACTACTGTGAAGAGGGCACACATTGGGGCATAACTACTGTGAAGAGGGCACATATTTGGGCATAACTACTGTGAATAGGGCACATATCTGGCCATTATTGCTGTGAGGGGGCCAGATATACAGTAGTTATGCCATATATGTGCCCTCTTCACTTTAGTAATGCCTCCTCACAGCAATAATGGCCCGATATGTGCCCTCTTCACTGTAGTAATGCCCAGGTATGTGCCCCCTCACAGTAGTTATGCCAGATATGTGCCCTCTTCACTTTTGTAATGCTCACATGTGCCTCCTCACAGTAATAATGGCCAGATATGTGCCCTCTTCACGTTAGTAATGCTCACACATGCCCCCTCACTGCAATAGTGGCCAGATATGTGCCCTTTTCATGTTAGTAATGCTCACACATGCCCCCTCACAATAATAATGGCAAGATATGCTCATGTGCGCCCCCTCACAGTACTATTGCACACATGTGAACCCTCACAGTAATAATGGCCAGATATGTGCCCTCTTCACTTCAGTAATGGTCACACGTGCCCCCTCACTGCAATAGTGGCTAGATATGTGCCCTCTTCATGTTAGTAATGCTCACACATGCCCCCTCATAATAATAATGGCCAGATATGCTCACGTTTGCCCCCTCACAGTACTATTGCACATATGTGTCCCCTCACAGCAATAATGGCCAGATATGTGCCCTTTTCACAGTAGTAATGCCCATATACATTACTACTGTGAAGAGGACACATATCTGTCCATTATTACTGTGAGGGGTATGTGATATATGCATGTCTGTATGATGTATGTAGTGCAGCGTGTGATGTATACATGTGTGATGTATGTAGTGTAGTGTGTGATGTATACATGTGTTTGTATGTAGTGCAGAATGTGATGATCACACACTGCACTACATACATCACACATGTATACATCACACACATGTATACATCACACACTGTACTACATATATTCCACACATGTATACATCACACACTGCACTACATACATCACACATGTATACATCACACACTGCACTACATACATCACACATGTATACATCACACACTGCACTACATACATCACACATGTATACATCACACACTGCACTACATACATCACACATGTATACATTACACACTGCAATACATACATTACACACATCGATACATTACTTACATTACTGTGATGTCACCTTCTTCCGCAGGTCCCTCTTTTGCCTGGGATGTAAGCTTCGGAACCTCCGCTGCCATGCTTTAGCCACCACCGGAGCTGCCCCTCTTCCTTTAATCTCCCGCCGCTTCCCTACTGCAGGCACTCTCCGGCGCCCTCCCAGTCCAACCAATAGCAAAGCTCCTTGCTGCCTGGAGCTTTGCTATTGGCTATTGCAGGTACAGGCAGCATCGCTTTGCTGCCTGTGCTGTTTGCAGCGCACCTTGCACTGAAAAAATGAGGGAAAGGTTCGGGTACTGTGCGGGCCGCATGACACGGCTTCGCGGGCCGGATTTGGCCCGCGGGCCGTAGGTTGGGCACCACTGATCTAGAGAAATGAGAGGCCCCAGAGCTAAATTTCAAACATTTCTAAAATTCTGTTTTCACGTTCTCATTATGAGGGACTGAGTGCAGATTGAAGGTGAAAACATTTTTTTTTTATATTAGCACAAGGCTGCAATATAACAAAATGTGAAAAAGTGAACGTGTCTGGAGACTTTCCGGAATGTATTGTATGTGAAACCAGACAAACCCTTTAAATATCTGCACAACATACTCTTTCCTAATGTCATCATCAAGTTCCACGTCTTCTAAGAATTTGTTCGCCACCATCTCTAAGGCATCAGTTGGCCAAGTTTGGAACCAATCAATGGTGCAACAGTTGATCAATGAGGGAAACATTCGAAGACGATTTCGGAAGGCATCACCAATAGGGCTCATTGCTGATAGGAGAATAACAGAAGCCATTGTTACTATCATTACAAGTATTAGGATTCGGCTTACATCATCTAGACTTAAAAAGAACCTGTCACTTGGTTAGGGGCCACTAAACTACCAGCATGCTGTTGAGCAGCTGAGATATAGGGTCTTAAACCTGCCCATAGCAAACCCATCCATTTCTTCAAAGAATAGTAAATGAATCTCAAACTTACCAGGAGAAGAGTCCGTAACCTTTCTCCAGAGGTACTAGTCGCATTCACACTGTGCTAATGAAGCCAAGGATGGTACATCTCACTCCACTGTGCATGTGTTCAATGTGCCGTGCATTCAAAGTGAAGCGGAGTGTTTCATTTACTATTCTTTGGATGGATATTGTAGGATGGATAGGTTTCTATTCTAGGATGGATAGGTTTGCTATGGGTGGGTTTGGGACTCTATACCCCAGCTGCATAACAGAATGCTGGTGGTTTAGAGTCCCCAAACTGGTTGACAGGCTCCTCGTAAGTCTCCTTACCCAGCACAATGTGTAAGTTAGCTCTGACTCTCTCGATGAAGAAATTGTACATAGCCATAGGGGTGGCTTCAATCTTTTTCCCTTCTGTTCTAGCAATGGACTGCATTTTCTCAACTATATCTGCTTTCTCATCTGCTGGGAATATATTGGGGACATCTCCAGTGTTCAATAACATGTTGATATCCTCAACAAACACCTCGTCTTTGATTTGGTTATCGCAAAACAGGAAGACTGTGTTTTTCCCAGCGACCCCTGCTTGCAGCATTACTTTCTTGACGTCTTCCCGCCATTCGTTTATGGTATAGTTCTTTGTTATTTCAATTTGAAAAAGTTCAAAGGCATTCATGAAGGTGGCCAGTTTGGTAGCACTCTGTCTACCGCTTCCCCCAATTCCAACCAACAGCAGGTGACCATTGTCCTGTTTCAACACCCGACAGATCCTCGAGATGTGTTCTATGGCAAACTTAAACATGACCAAAGACATTGGAGCTTTGCTGATATTATTGAATTCATCCAGGTAATATTCCATGATGGATGTTAATTGTTTCAGATCTGTGATTTCATCATATACTTTAGTGTCACTGTCAGGTTTAAAATAGTCCCCAAAGAAGAGGCTTCGGATGTTGTCATCAACCACTTTTCCAGTAGGTGCCAAGTGGCTTAGAACCTAGGAGACAAAACACATAAGATGCACATAATACCAATTATCTCTATGATAGTTCCTCAAACGTAAGACAATAAAGGCTTTATACCACTAAAAATACTTATCTATGGATAAAAGATAAGTGTCTGATTGGCGGGGATTCAACAGCCGGGACCCCACTGACCACAAGAATAGGGGCCCTGTTTTCCCCTGTCTGAATGAAGCAGCAGTCATGCATGCATAGTGCTGTTCCATTCAACTCTAAAGGTGGCCGAATACATGAGATTAAAGTTGGTTGAAATGGCAGATTTTGGCCATTCTGTTCGACTGTCGTTTTAATAAACTAGCACAAACGTTCGCGATGGCCAACAGCAGACTTCTCTACCGAAACATAAGTCATCTTGCTAGAAAAACTTTGGCCGTTCATCAGCCGAATACGCATGTTGATGGTATAATCGGCTGATCTTGCCGCTGTGTTGAAGTACCCGGAGCTAGTTTTTATTGAAAACGTACTCCCTTGTCGGCCAGTGTAGTTGGTGGAATCATTCATATAAACGATCCCATGAATGATAGGTCATCCACAATGCGGCTGATCATTATATCAAATGTATAGCCAAATCAAACACCCTAATCTTATCTACCCTGATATCTGTGCAGAGATATCTTCAGATTTGTAACTTTTATCATGACCGCTTTCCATTTCTGGTCTGCTTCTCCTGGTCTTTTTACATCTCACCCATCATATAGCAAATTAAAGAAGACGTATCTGGTTTAGAAACCTATTTTCATATTAGGAAATTAACAGAAGGGTAAGGGGGACCCTCGTCAGGACTCTCTACTATTAGCCACAGCAGAATGTGGCTACAAAGAGCATCTCTTGCTCTGGAGGACCACAGATGTCCTGCATTAAAATGAAAACCCAATGATTTCAATGGGCAATGTGTAATTCTTAATTTCCCCTGCTGTGGCGCTGCAGAGAAATTGAACGTTTGCTGTTGAGCTTCCCTGATCACTGGGGTCTCAGCAGTGGAGGACACGTCTAACAAAAAATTATGTAAAAGTGTACAAATAATTTTGTGGAACTTAAAGGATTAGTAAACTTTATAACCACACACTTAAGAAATACTGAATCTGTAATATTGATAATGTCCTAATATCAGTGCATACAGACTCAAGACTGCAAAGAAGTAGTGTAAAAATAACACTGCAACGTTAAACTATTCACAAAATGCTGGTAATTCTGAAGGGTGAAGTCATAATGTGACATAATTACTAATGGACTTTCAATTCTGATAAATTCCCCCCATCAAGTTTATGAATGTGATTTGTGGAGATCATTAGCAACCTGTCATGTAAAGACGCCAAAGAAATCAGTTCTTAAATATCTAGCCAGACAGAATGAAACTTTTGCTGCTCTCCAAAGTTAAAGCTGTGGAGAACCTATCCTAGTCATTTGTTTTAAATGGCAATTTGGCACTTATTCTAAGGGACCCGTCTCTATGGTACATTTCTAAATTTGTAATCATTAATAATTATGGTAAAGTATTCTCTGCTTCACAAAATACAGAGTTTAATTTATATCAGTAGGTTGTTTCTGGGGAAAAAAAAATCGGGATACTCCTTCCATTCTTGCTTACAATAAATAATGGAGGCTTATTTAGATCTGCAGTGGGTAGAATGATTCCAATTACATGTACATTGCTTTCTGCTTCAGGCTAGTATAACATCTTGTTTTGCCATTGTTCTTTTTGTATTTTGAGAGACTTAAGGGCTTAAAGGCTCTACACCTTTTGGGGCAATTTTTTTTGTGCACTGTACTCATTATGATCTAAAGATCATGTTTTTCAATTGGTCTTTATAAAAAATATGGAATCCTGTTTTTCTGTACAGAGTTGAGATGCTCTACTAGAAGAATCTGACCTGACAGGCTCCTTATCTCTGCTCTCTGACATTATAAACACTCATTAAAGCTCAAATCTTATCTTACTGATAACAATGTGGCTTAAATAAGTGTTCTACAGATAAGGCCTATTAGATGACCAGCACAAAGTGAAAGTAGGATCCACACAGGATCCATACAGCTAGAAAAACAGTTAACCGTCTGCGACAGACCAGCTCAATATTATTAATAAAGACTAGAGTTGAGCGAACTTCTATTTTTAGTTCGGTGTCCAAAGTTCAGGTTCGGGTTATCGTAGCATTCCGTTATGGATTCTGCTACCGTGGACCATAACAGCATTTGGAATCCATAAGGGGCTGGATCACCTCTTATCCAATCCAGTGCTGAGCCACGCCCCCTGCACTGATCACACGACGGTGACATCACCCCAGGTCATTAGGGTTGTCCAAGGTTCGGGTTCAATGAAGCAGCCCCTTATGGATTCCAAATGCAGTTATGGTCCGCGGTAGCGGAATCCATAATGGGATGCTACGATAACCCGAACCAGAACTTTGAACGCCGAACTAAAAATAGAAGTTCGCTCAACTCTAATAAAGACAAATTAAAAAAATGATTTTTAGCCCCAAATGAGTAAAATGCAATAATAAAAAATTGTCTTTAAATGGATACGTCAGAAAGTCCTCCCACGCTTCCTAGTTCCTTGATTGCCAAGAAGCCCAATAAAGGGGTTTTCCGGGATTTCAATATTAATGGCCTGTCCTCAGGATAGGTCATCACTATCTGATTGGTGGGGGTCCGACTGATCAGCTGTTTGAAGAGCCTGCGGCCTCCTCACAGCTTACCAAGCACAGCGCTGTACACTGTATAGTGGCTGTGATTGGTATTGCAGCCCAGCCCTATTCACTTGAATGGGACTGAGCTGCAAATTGGCCATGTGACCGATGAACATGACATCACTGCAAGAGCAGACTAGGAACTTAAAGTGGCCTTAGAAAAAAAAACTATAAGTGGCCCCATTTTGTACTTGGGTCCAAACTGGCAGGGCCAGCAATACCATATTGTGGCACATTATGCCACCCCAGCAGAACCAAATACCACAGTCCATCACAAAATACTGCTGCAGCAGCACAAGATACCTCCCCAAAGCTGCCCATCTGGGGTGGCCCACACCAGCTGCCCTGTTCTGTCCTTCTAGTCCAGTTGCCTCATGGTGGCAGTACAGTTAAATTCAGGAGTCGGAAGGGGAGGGTCAGATTATTACTTACCTGGCTGGCAGCTGTGTGAAGGGCTCAGGCAAACCCCTGGGCATCAGCCCTCAGGGACTTTCTCTGTAGGGTCTATGTCTAGTCTGCCCCTACATCACTGGCCTAGGAAGAACCACTAAGGCCTTCATTACAGAGACGGATGCCAAAAGAGTGTCCCTTTAGCCTTACTTTGGTGGCATTATTTGTTGGCTGGGTAGAACAGAGCAGTAGATTGCACTATTGTATTTAAACAATTTATTGCAATATATATATAAATGGTTTAAATACATCTATTTATCAGATGATTCCTTGCAGCACCAGATACGTGAGTGCCCTCCAAACGATCTGATATTGTCTTTTGTTATTTTGTTGGCAGTGGGTGTTGCCTGTGGAGAGTGCACCTGGTCTGTATTTTTTGGGGAAGGTTGAGCCACTGAAAATTATACAGATTGCACTATTCCATGCAGAGGCATCTGGTAAAAAAGTATACTGCATGGTAACCAATTATATTTTAAGAAGCGCACGTATGGGGATGAATTCCACTAAATGATATCCGTTTTATGAGTATGTTTAATGGATGTGGCGGGAACTTTTACATGCACAATGTGCTCTGTTCAACGTAGTGCTTGTCTGAGTGCCCCAGCCCCTTCAAATCTCTAACTGGTGGGGGTGCCAGGAGTTGGCCCACCGATCTGATATTGATGACCTATCCTGAGGACTGATTACCAATATTTGAGCCCTAGGAAAACCCTTTTAACTAGAAAGGTAACACAATTCTGAATATCACTGGTTACATCACAATTTCTAAACGATATTGGTTCATATTTACTAATGTACAAAAGCACACTAAAGCACAAAAATTTGCCGCTATTGTGGTGCAGTTTGGTGCATCTAGTTTGCGACAAAATTGTACCAAAAAGGTGGAATAAGGTTAGGCAAAAGTGTTCAGCCAAATTTTAGATTCAGCCTCAGCCACTCTGACAAATGTGGTGCCTCTTTAGACTGTCTTACCCTGTGTGCTTGTTTTAGGTAGAATTAGTAAATCTGCCCAATTATTAAGTAAAAATAAGGTAACCATGCCAGCCGATCCTACCTTGTCAACACTTTGCTTAAAGCAATTAGACGTTGTCTCTTTGACCATATTGAAGAAAGTCTGCCTGTCGTCAGGATCAATTAAGCGATCATAAAATACACGGTAAACTTCATGTATCCAAAGTCTGATCAGTTTATCATTGTCCTGGAAAACACAGAAAAGACATAAGAATTTTAAGCAATTGTTATGCTCAGTTATGCTCAAAAAGTGCTGCATGCAGCAGTGGTTTCTGCATTACCTGTAAATGAGTGTGTGGACACAGCAGCACTCCGCGGACCACCCGGGAGAAGTCTCGTAAGTTAAAAACATAGTGGGATTTGGAAGGAGTTGGCAGGAACTTTTCCACAGCTGTCTTGTAAATTGCCATGGTTGCTTGTATCATCAGTTTGCCAGATCTGAAAAACAGCACATGGAATCTTTTTCTTCCAAACCATACAGTTTGATTTGTAGCTATTTTTGCTTAATGTGTGATCGCTCAAGAGCCACCTCGCCTTCAAACAGCTGCCAGTTACAGGGAACCTGTCAGTAGATTTGTACCTATGAAACTGGCTGACCTGTTACATGTGAGCTGAAGGCATCTGTGTTGTTCCCATGTTCATATGTGTCCGCATTGCTGAGAAAAATTAAGTTTTAATATATGCAAATGACCCTCTAGGAGCAACGGGGTCGTTATTATTACACCTAGAGCCTCAGCCCTCTCTGCAACTGCCATGCCCTCTGCACTTTGAAAGGACAGGCATGATGATTTTTTCACAGAATGGCCTTGTAAATCAATGTGCAGAGGGCACAGCAGTTGCAGAGAGGGCTGAGACTCTAGGTGCAATGGCAATGCCCCCGTTGCTCTAGAGGCTCATTTGCATACATTAAAACTTCATTTTTCACAGCAATGCGGGGACATATGAACATGGGACCAACACAGACGCCCTCAGCTGACACGTGGACACACAGCACGACAGCCAGTACAGGTTCACAGTGAGTTTTTTAGAGGAGACTTTGAGACAGCTTTTCCTGCAGGCTTTATAGCCAAAGCCAAAAGTGGATTCAAAAGGAATCGGAAATATAAAGGAAGGACTTACACTCCTACTTCCTGCTGAATCCAATTCTGGCTTTGACAGAAAAAACTGCAGGAAAATGTGCCTCAAAACATACTCCAGAAAACATTGTGTTAACTTAACCTTAAAGGGGCTGTCTCACTTCAGCAAATATCATTTATGTAGAAGAAGGTAATACAAGCCACTTACTAATGTATGGATTGTCCATATTGCCCCCTTTGCTGGCTGGAATAATTTTTCCATCACATTATACACTGCTCGCTTCCATGGTTATTACCACCCTGCAATCCATCAGCGGTGGTCGTGCTTGCAAACTATAGGAAAAAGCGCCCGCCTCTCTGCTGGCCGGGACCATGAGACCACACATAGGCTGGTGCTTTTCCCTATAGTGTGCAAGCAGGAGCACCACTGCTGGATTGCAGGGTGGATGTGACTACAGAAGCGATCAGTGTATAATGTGATGGAAAAATGAATCCAGCCAGCAGAGGACGCAATATGGACAATCACAATACATTAGCAAGGGCTTTGTATTAACTTCCTCTATATAATAAAGGCTATTTGCTGAAGTGAGACAACCCCTTTAAAGCGTGCTTTAAATTTTTATGTCAAAGAGTGGGACCCCCATCTGCTAGTCCTACTGGAGAGGCGCTGCTTTAGAGGACTCAACGCTACAATGCATTACATGGTCACTCATTCATCTGAATAAGTACTAGGTCATACCACGCTGGTCCTTCAGCGGCGGCCCATAGCTCCTTGCTGACAACAGCAGACTACCAGTGACATAAGTTGCCAGATCACCAGTTATTTACAGGATGACTTGTCCAGATAGGGACCACTTATTTAGCGATGTTGTCAGGTATGATTCCACCAGATTTTCATTTCAGGCTACAGTACTTACGAGATTTTTCTAAAAAAATACTTTTGAGGAAGAACTTCAACTAGGCAAACATACCTTCCTGATTTCTGCAATTTTTAATCAAGAGATAAACATTATAACCTCGAGTGTATCCGGACCTTCAGCTTGTGTAGAGCTTTACGCAATCTTTTCCTAATGACGGCCATTGAGTATTAAGCAGGAATTTTAAATCTTACATAATTCTCCTCATTGTATTCAGCCAGCAGATAAGAAGTGATTTTACTAAATGGGAAATCAAACTGCTTCAAGGCAAAAGGTTTCTAAACTATACAGAGAAAACCAAGGTACTTGATGTGGGAAGAGATTACTTGTGGATTCTCACAGTCTATGCTTAAAGGGGTATTCTAGATATATCAAGTCAACCTCTATCCACAGCTGCTGGTACCTCCACGATCAAGGACAGGGGCCCGGACCCCGCAGTGCCCCCAAAACCAAGGAGCGTCAGGTTGAACATGCACACTGCCCATCCATTCATATCGGAGGGCCCCACAGCTTATGAGGTCCCTATTCTCATGATAGCAGAGGTCTCAGCAGCCAGACCCCCACTGATCTAATGATTATTCACTATCCTGTGGATAGGGTATAACTTTATATAACTGGAATGCTTCATGGTACATGCTTGTATGAAACAACTATGGACATAACAAACCTAAAGGGGTTGTGCCACTAATATAAATGTATCCCACCCAAGAGATATCGCTGTTATATCACTTTGCCCAAATATAACCCCTTATCAACACTACCTTATTCTAAAGTTATTAGCTGACCATTATACCCTTTTGCTGTTGGTTACGTCCTGCACTGGAGTCTCTTAATGTAAGACATAGGAAGACTCATTGGTAAGAACAAGGGGCGGGGTTATTGTCACATGATCTTACGATGTCAGGACACATCTCACTGCCCTAAGGCATTATGGGACAGCAGGTACATGACAAACCAAGAGATTGGATTCAAACATGGGGGATAAGAGAAA
The DNA here is from genome assembly GCA_033119425.1 of Bufotes viridis. Classification (NCBI taxonomy): domain Eukaryota; kingdom Metazoa; phylum Chordata; class Amphibia; order Anura; family Bufonidae; genus Bufotes; species Bufotes viridis. The sequence goes on from CM065595.1 coordinate 29,238,977, forward strand.
ACTGCAAATGAGGTTAATTAAAAATAAAAATAAACTATCCAAGGAGGAATGTGAGCTAGAGTAATTGATGAAAATAGACTTTAGGCCTTTTCAGACAAGCGTGTCCAGTGCGGAAAACACGCTCCATGAAGGAGAGTGACTTCCTGTTATGGACACTGCTCATTTCACAGGATTTCAGAGCATTATAATGATTTATAATGCTGTGTGTCTCTGCCTGACCTTGCTTCTACAGAGTTCGTTTGAATGGGGCCTAATTCAGAATATGCAAGTTCATGCACAGACACACAGCATTATAAATCATTATAATGCGATGCGATCCTGTGGAATTAGTAGCCTCCATAACGGGAAATGACTCTCTCACACAGAGCACATTTTCCACAGTGGACATGCTCATCTGAAAGAGGTCTTGGGGTGGTTTCATATCACGTTTTTGTCATATGTTTAACATACACAAAAAAACGTATTTGTTAACAGATGCCTCAGACTGATGCTATAAATTGGAATCAGTCAACATAGATTTCCATTGTAAAAAAAATCGTTTAGGTTAACGGATGCCTCAGATGGATGCCATAAATTGGCTTCCGTCACAATAGAGTTACAGGATGAAAAAATGTGGTACACTATGCATTTCCATCCTGCGGAGTCCTGCAAAAAAATGTATACGTTAACGTATACGTTTTTTTTCACAATGAAACTCATGGTGACGGATGCCAATATATGACATCCATCGGAGGCATCCGTTAACGCATCAGTTTTTTGTGTATGTTAAACGTATGCTAAAATCACGATGTGAACCTAGCCTTAGAGCTCCTTCACAGAAACGTATGCGTTCCGTGCATTGGGGCTGCAATTTGCAGTCCCCAATGCATGAAGAATGTTCGCAAGGCCTCCTGGACGGATCCAGACCCATTCAACCCGTTCCGCAAAAAGATACGACATCCGTAGGGTTCCATTCCGTGCTTCCGTTCCGCATCACTCGGATCCGCATCTCCTGATTTACAGACCTACTGAAGTGAATGAGTCTGCATTCGTGATGCGGAATGCACACGGAACGGTGTCCATTTTTAACGGATCTGCAATACGGAACCCACGGAACCCATACGTTCATGTGAATGAGCCCTTATGGTGAGTTCATATCACATTTTTGTCATACGTTTAATTTATACAAAAAACATATACGTTAGTTGCATGGGTGACACCTTTTTCTAGCTTTATGACAACTAAACTGTGCTTTCTTTGTGCAAAAATTTTGCTGCAAGTTGTTCCAATCTTAACGCACCCCCTTTCAGCTATGTCACACTAATAAGTGAGCTGGGAAACCTAAACAGGTGAGTGGATTGTTCTTTTTGGCTCATGTGTGTTGGGGGAGGAAGAAGTGCACTAAATTTTAACATCCAATCTTTTTATTCTCCTGCCAGAGGTTTCGGGCAGTAATGTTCTCCTCTTTCTCCACTAAAAATTCATACACACCTGGCTGAAATCGGCATGTATGTGTACAGAGATAGCTACTGAATGAGAATTCAGCTGAAAGTACTGTATATGTATGATATGCACGGGGCCTGCCTCTTTACTGTATTTGTGTGGAAGTCAAGGACCAATTGACATCTAGCGACCGACTCTGACACCTAGTGGCCGTTTTCTTGTAAGACAGATTCCATTTCACTAAACTGGTCTAAATAGTATGCGCATGAAAACATGGTGCAAGTGAGCAGAATTTTGGCGTATGTAAATTGGGGTGCAACTCACCACTCAAAACAGAGACAGAAAAGTATGCCAGCCCTGAGGTGACGTAGGAATTAGACTGATTTTACGACAAAATGTGGCACAAAATAAGGTGCATCTACATGAATAGGATGGAATTTAGAAGCAAAAAAAGTTTGAAAATTTCTGAATTTGTATTAAAACTTAAAATGGGCGCAACAGGAGCAAATACCTCCAAAACAGGCGCAAAAACAGTTGGAAAATGAGCCTTAAAAAATAATGTAAACAGGCTTTTTACTCATGAAAACGGGCGGCGACACTTTAGTAAATGTGCCCCTGGTGTCTTTTCTTTGTTTTAACTAGAGAATTTTCTCCAGTCCTATCAGTGCTGACAATGTACAGCCACAGAAGTGAGCGGAGAGCAAGGTCACCTCTTCATCTATTCCCCACTTGGATGTGGTGGCTAGTTGTCACCTGACCAGGCAGGATGGAGGTCAAGGACCCCTGTCCTGGAGATAGGCAAGTGTCCCAAACCCTCTATAAAACATTAAAGGGGTTGTCCGATTTAGAGCTGAACCCGGACATATCCCCATTTTCACCCAGGCAGCCCCCCTGACTTGAGCATCGGAGCAGTCCATGCTCCGATGCTCTCCTTTGCCCTGCGCTGAATCGCGCAGGGCAAAGGCATTTTCTGGAGATCCGGTGATGTACCAGGCTCTCCTTAGGGCTGCCAGGCGGAGGCTAGGGGAGCACTAAAGCCCGCCCATCAGAGCCTGTGACATCACCAAACACACTGCTGGGCGGAAGCCTCCGCCCGGCAGTGTGTTACTGTAAATAAAAGAGCCCTTGCCCTGTGCGATCCAGCACTGGGCAAGGGAGAGCATCGGAGCATGAAATGCTCCAATTCTCTTGTCAGGGGGGGCTGCCTGGGTGAAATTATGGGTATGTCCGGGTTCAGCTCGGAACCTGGACAACCCCTTCAATGGCATATTCTGTGGATATGACATACTGTAAATGTCTATCACGGAAATGCTGTAAAGCATTAAAAAAAATACCTTAGAAATGAAATATCAAATCCTTTGCCGAAATGCCAGTCTGATATGGAGCAAAATATTTTTGTCAATGTTTCATCATCAAAGGCGTTGATAGAAACGATGTTCAAGTGTCGAGTGAAGCGACCTGCAACAAAAATGTAAAGTAACAAACAGAAAAGGAAAAAGAGGATTGACAGTGAGCAACAAAGTATGTGTATAGTGGAGGGAATCTACAGTGTCTAAAACGTACTGAAACTGTATCATTTTTGTTGGACCACTAGATAAGACAAATTGTAGTGTATATACAGTATAAATATCAGAGCTCAATCATCATATCTATCAGAGCTCAGTCATTTAATACAAAATGTTTAGATCCTCAGAACATATCACTGATATCTGATTGTTGGGTGTCTGACTCCCCACACTCTCACCAATCAGCCGTATGTAGTGTAGTAGCTGTGCTTGGTTCTGTAGCGCCATCCCAGTGATTTGAATGAATGGGGCGGAGCTGCACAAAGACCATGTGACCAATGGATGTGGTGTCACAGGCTGGGTAAGAGGCTGCAGAACTGATCTGACCACTGCGGTCCCTTCCAAAAGCTGGTCATGGGCGGCGGGGGGGCAGGGGGCGGCGTAGGGTTACTGGGAGTCAGACCGCCATCAATACGATATTGTCTGCCTATCTTGACGACAGGTCATCATTTTTAAGTCCCCTTTAAAGGGGTTGCCCAAACCTTCTATATTGATGGCCTATCCTCAGGATACACCCCACCGATAGGCTGTTCTGCATTAGCCAGGGAAGTTGGCATCAGAACTTCACAGCTCCATCCATAATGTAGTGGATAGAGCTGGTTACTGCAGTGCTGCTACCATCCAATATAATGTCTCTGTCTAGTTCACAGTGGACGGAGCTGTGTAATTCGGGCACCAGAGCTCCTCCCAAACCCCATCACTGTGGGTGTGGGGTGCAGGACCCCAGCAGGTTTGAAATTGAGGGCTTATCCTGAAGAAAGGCCATCGACATAGAAAGACTAGACACTCTCTACAAGGCCAGCTTCATATGAAACCAATTAACCTATCAGTGTGGTTTTTTTTTGGGGGGTGGGGGGGGGGTATGGCCACATGGTCAGGTTTCTTGATACAGTTTTGGAAGTCAAACCAGGAGAGAATTAAAAAATAAGAGAAGTCGTATCTGTCCTTTATACTTTGTCTCCTTTTACGATTCACTCCTCATTTTGGCTTCCAAAACTGTAACAGGAACCTGACTGTGAGGCCGAACTCTTTAGGTGTCTGAATGGAAACCAGAGAATCTAGTGGACATGGACCCAAACATGGGGAGAACATACAAACTCCATGCTGATGTTGTGCTTGGTCGGATTTGAACCACAGAGCCACCATGCTGCAATATACTTACATAATGTATTGTTATACAGTAATAATATCCAGGACTGAGCTTTCTGTATGAAACATAATTCCCATATCAATTTGATATTCCATATATAGTGGTCCCTAAGAACTTGACTAATCGCCCCAGCCGCAGCGGTTAGAGACAGTGGCTGATCCTCTGGCAGTCTCTGTATATCTTTACAGTGCAGGCACAGAGAAAAGGGATCTAAATGGTTGCAAAATGCTAGACCGGCACACCTCATTCGGGCCAGAAAGAGGTCTTAATGTTAATACTTATTTATTCAAATATAATAATATAAACATCTAAAATCAAATGAAAAGGCGATAATGAAGAATATGTTATAACAGTAAGATCTATATACAATCACAATATTTCACACCCGTATCAACATCCTCCGTTATTTGCATATAGTTCATAACAGTCGGACTATCCACATTGGGAACCTAAGTATGACGACCGTAAAACAAAAAGTCCATCACCCTAGTCCCTCCTTGTAGTCGTGACTGTGTGGTATATAATTAAAATCAAGAGGATGGTGAATGTCTTCTCCTTATTTTAGTTGTCCAAATTGATCAGAAAGGCACATTAATGATATCGCTCTTTCTGTATTCCAACTCCGGAATTAAAAAGGTATCAAAACTTGAGTGTGATGTCCCTTTGTTTCTTAATCATAGGTAATAGCCTCTCACCTCCACATATGTATTGCGTATAGGGCCGCTATACGAGCGGTATCCCGGGCTGACAACGCCGTGCTCACCAGTGGCGTCCCACGTGGCTGATTTTTACAGCGTGTCTTTTACCTCTGGCGTTGCTGCAGCAGACGCCGTGTAGCTTCCTATGTCCTCGTTCGTCTCAAATATGCGATCGGGTACTGAGGTGGGGCTATATGATGTGGAGCGCTCCTGTATCCTGCGGGGGTCCTGGCTCACCAAACGCGTTTCGGGACGGCTTGTCCCTTCCTCAGTGGTATAGGACGCCACCGCCTTCCTCCCTGTTTTTTATACCTGTGCAAGCTAGGTAAACTGGAAAACCCGGACTGGATTCATTTGGTTTTTTTAAAGCAATCAATAGCAGTTTATATTCAAAATGGTTCATTTCATAGATATTTGATACCCGTCCTGTTTGCACATCCTTTTGGGCACGAAAATCAAGTCTGGATGATATTATATCACTTATATTCATAAATATTGATAAAACTTGATGGAAAACATAATCATTTTGTTAGCATCAAAATTTTTGATATAAAAATGTAATACTGTATCATATAAATTAATAAATACCCTGGAATCGATAATAGAGTTAAAAATGATCTTCCAAGATATTAACAATTAATGCCAAAATCATGAATAATGATGTATAAAATATAATAAATACAAAATGTGGACATCTGTAAAATGTATAAAAATATATAAAAGTATATCAATATATACAAAATATATAAAAAGTGAGGGGTCTGTCATAGAATGGATATTCGTACATATGAAAGCAACACACCTACTTTCCAATATTTGCTTAATTCCTTTGTGAGTACTAGATGTCATCATACTATTAACATAGATCCCTCGTTAATTGGATCTCCACTCTATGTATGTTGATATCAAAGAAACATTCTGTTTGTTCTTTGATATCAACATACATAGAGTGGAGATCCAATTAACGAGGGATCTATGTTAATAGTATGATGACATCTAGTACTCACAAAGGAATTAAGCAAATATTGGAAAGTAGGTGTATTGCTTTCATATGTACGAATATCCATTCTATGACAGACCCCTCACTTTTTATATATTTTGTATATATTGATATACTTTTATATATTTTTATACATTTTACAGATGTCCACATTTTGTATTTATTATATTTTATACATCATTATTCATGATTTTGGCATTAATTGTTAATATCTTGGAAGATCATTTTTAACTCTATTATCGATTCCAGGGTATTTATTAATTTATATGATACAGTATTACATTTTTATATCAAAAATTTTGATGCTAACAAAATGATTATGTTTTCCATCAAGTTTTATCAATATTTATGAATATAAGTGATATAATATCATCCAGACTTGATTTTCGTGCCCAAAAGGATGTGCAAACAGGACGGGTATCAAATATCTATGAAATGAACCATTTTGAATATAAACTGCTATTGATTGCTTTAAAAAAACCAAATGAATCCAGTCCGGGTTTTCCAGTTTACCTAGCTTGCACAGGTATAAAAAACAGGGAGGAAGGCGGTGGCGTCCTATACCACTGAGGAAGGGACAAGCCGTCCCGAAACGCGTTTGGTGAGCCAGGACCCCCGCAGGATACAGGAGCGCTCCACATCATATAGCCCCACCTCAGTACCCGATCGCATATTTGAGACGAACGAGGACATAGGAAGCTACACGGCGTCTGCTGCAGCAACGCCAGAGGTAAAAGACACGCTGTAAAAATCAGCCACGTGGGACGCCACTGGTGAGCACGGCGTTGTCAGCCCGGGATACCGCTCATGTAGCGGCCCTATACGCAATACATATGTGGAGGTGAGAGGCTATTACCTATGATTAAGAAACAAAGGGACATCACACTCAAGTTTTGATACCTTTTTAATTCCGGAGTTGGAATACAGAAAGAGCGATATCATTAATGTGCCTTTCTGATCAATTTGGACAACTAAAATAAGGAGAAGACATTCACCATCCTCTTGATTTTAATTATATACCACACAGTCACGACTACAAGGAGGGACTAGGGTGATGGACTTTTTGTTTTACGGTCGTCATACTTAGGTTCCCAATGTGGATAGTCCGACTGTTATGAACTATATGCAAATAACGGAGGATGTTGATACGGGTGTGAAATATTGTGATTGTATATAGATCTTACTGTTATAACATATTCTTCATTATTGCCTTTTCATTTGATTTTAGATGTTTATATTATTATATTTGAATAAATAAGTATTAACATTAAGACCTCTTTCTGGCCCGAATGAGGTGTGCCGGTCTAGCATTTTGCAACCATTTAGATCTAATATATACTTATGGGTATGGTGTGACCCATTTATAGACTGTGCACCCTATTCATATTTGCGTTTGGGGTGAGCCACCCATTTCACTCATCAATTCAACAGAGAAAAGGGAGTTTATAGGTCTGCGCCGAAACCCAGCATTCACGGTGGAAATGCTGCTGCTATTGTATTTGCAGTTTTATTGCTGTTTAGAGATTGATAGACCTGACTATATTTCACAAAATCTACTCCGTGTACAATGATTATTCAATATGTGCTAACATAATTTATCTCTTCTCTCACGATATTTCTGAATAATCAGCAACCATTATATTTTACTTCCTGATTTTATTACTTGGCCCAATAAAATACCTTGTAAAGCCTGGCGACTATGGTTATATGTGCAATATTACCTCCGGTCAAAAAAATATTACAGCTATTTACATCACAATGGGAGGAATAATTTTACTATTTTGCCTCTGTGAAAATATTGGAATCTTTGGGATTTTTATATTGATGACCTATCCTCAGAATATCTCATCAATATGAGATCAGCAGGGGTCTGACTTCTGGTAATCCCACCGATCAGCTGTTTTGAGCAAGCTTTTCGACGCTCACCGAAGCTCTTCAGCCTTCTCACAGTTCACCAAGCACAGCGCTGTACATTGTATAGTGGCTGTACTTGGTATTGCAGCCAAGCCCCTTTCACTTGAATGGGCCTGAGCTGCGACTAGGCCATGTGACGGTAACATCACTGGCCTAGGAAAAGGCCTAGGTGCTCACGTAGTGCCACGGCCTCTTCACACAGCTGATCGGCAGGGGTGCTAGGAGTCGGACCCCCACCGATCAGACATTGATGACCTGTCCTGAGGATAGACCATCAAAACCAAATCCCAGAGGAACACTTTAACTATCTAAGGTATGGAGATAGCTTTGTTTTTCTATACAATACATTTTAGTTGCAATATTTTTTCAGTATTTCTTACCAGTAATATCATTCCTCCCACCTCCAGGGGGCCCCATTGCGGACAAAAATAAGACATCAACAATATCTAGCCGCGAGGTGTCCTTTCTGTCATACCAGTGCCCATGGTCTATCCACTGTCTCAACAGTTCAATAGGTGGCTGGGCTCCATAAATTTCTTTTGCTGGCATGTTCAGATCATCTATAGACAAAATATACAGTTATGGTAGAGGAACAACTGAATATTTCTATTAAAAAAATATTACACTCTGAAACCATTAAAGGGCTTATCTGATCACGACACTCCCTTTTCATTTCGAAGCCAGTCTCACAATCAGCTGTTCGCTGTAATAGGTCTGGCTTCATAAATCCCCTGTCAATCAGCTGTGATTGATAGTGGAAGCTCAGCCAGGCTGTACATATTCCCTTCAGTGTCTACCTTTCATCATTAGGTCATTTTTAGGTCCAGAATTCTGTGCTGATGAATCTCTTAATATATCTATATACCCGTTGGATCTTTATTTTTTTTGATACGGGGCTCCAAATTCCCTGCATAGACACAGATTTAAAAGAATATCCTGGTCTGCCACCACCACTAGAGGGAGATAAGGAGCTTACTGCATACTGTTGATTGAGTTTAATATATAACCGCATGCAGCTAGCTCCCTCTAGTAGATGATATAGGTAAGCCAGCATGTTATGTTTTAAATCTATAAGGATATAGAGCTCTGCATCACAAAAACAGTGCTCAGATCTTTAAATACAAGATATATTAAGAAATTAATCAGCAGAGTATTTCGAGCCTATTCAGATAAAAAAAGGGATTCCTTGATGGACATCCCCTTTAAAGTAACAGCAAAAGGAGAAAAGAACATGATAACAGGGTAGGTGGGTGAGTTAAGACCAGCACCACCTCTCTAAATGAATGGACCATCAAAGTCCCCACAAGAACAATTTTTTTATGCCAAAAAATGAATGAGGCTTGCTTCCTTCTTTAAAGGGGTTATCTCATAATGAATGTAAAAACATGAAAATCAGACATAATGACTCTTTCTATCAAAGCTACAACCAGCCATGCACTTCACTTAGATCCGGAGATCTTCCTCTTCATTGTTTCAATTATCATGCTAGATTTAATTTATTTCATGCCGGCAGTTCACAGAGCATGTCCTTTCTGCAGCAGTTCTCTCCCTATCAGAGCTCAGGATATGTGTCCTTTTTTTCAGGGGACTTGTGTCCTTTCTGCTGCAGCTCTCTCCATGCATGTGCGACCACCTCAGCAAGGTGGACACAGAGGTAAGGAAAAGAGCAGAAGCATTTTATTGATTAACTCGGTAACTATACTTTTTAATGACATGCAATTACAAAGCTATTCAGATGCTGATGAAAAATGTAGAATTTTTTTTTTGCGGGACAACCCTTTAAAATCTCATTAATACCTCTGGTTAAGTTTCAGAAATTTTTTTTTTTTTAAAGAAGGGATCAAAAAGGGGCATAAAGCTTAAATGCTCATTAATTACACAGGGGATCATTTCATTTATAACACTTATTTAAAGTATAACATTTATTTTTTTAGTGTTTAGGGCCAGTGATCAGAAGGATTTTTCTAATATACTTTATTGTTTTTTTTTACATTACTATGTGGAAACTTGCTGTAAAGTTTCCCCTTAGCAGCGCTCTCGTTGAACGTTGCTAAGGAATATCCGTCTTCACAGTACAGCGCAGCTCTGACTGATAAGGCCCTGCTCCCTCGAATATATTTCTAAAAATGAACATCTGTACTATATACTGTATATATATATATATATATATATATATCCATGGGCGTAGCTATAGGGGGTGCAGAGGTAGCAGTCGCTACCGGGTTCAGGAGCCTGAGGGGGCCCAAAGGCCCTTGTGCCGCATAAGAAGACACACAAACCACTGAGGGAAGGGGGGCCTAAGCTGAACTCTTGCACCAGGGCCCATGTGCCGTTAGCTACGCCCCTGTATATATCTATATATACACTATATCCTTTTGTCCCCCTGCTATTTTTACGCCGTCATCGTGGCCAGCACTGACAGTGAGAAATCCTTCTGTATCCCCGGCACGCTGAATAACTAACCAGCCGTGCAGAATAGATCGAGCAGTCAGCGCTGGCTATTGAGAAGGAGGAGAGACATGGAGAAGCTGTTTTACAGTTTGGCAGTCACACTTTAAAGCTGCACTCCAGGTATTTCTCCCCTCCATTTGTTAAAGTGTTTGTGCAGGTGGTATATATTGATGACCTCTCCTCAGGATAGGTCATCAATATCAGATCGGCGGTGGGCCGAAACTCGGCATCGGTACCGAACAGCTGTCTAAAGGGGAGGGGGCGCTCCGTGCGAGTGCTCCTTCCTCTTCATTACACTGCTGGTTGTCTCGGAAGTGCAGTGTAATTACAAGTACTCACTCCATTCACTTGAATGGAGCAAGTACTTGTAATTACACTACGTCGCCGCTGCAATGGAGATGACCCGTAGTATAATGAAGAGGAAGCAGCATTCGTATGGGGCACCAAACAGCTGATTGGTGGGGTCCCAGGTGTCAGACTCCCGCCAATCTGATATTGATGACCTATCCTGAATATATACCGCCTGTTTAATCATGTAAAAGCCAGCGTAGGTACTGTGCTCTTTATTGCGGAATTATTCATTCCGCTTCGGTCTGCCGTCACGATCCTACAGCATCTGCTGAGTGGACTGGAAGTCCGTCTCTCCATGCATTCCTAGGAGAGTCACATTGATGCTCTCATACGGGTGCACAAAAACACTAAGGGAGCATTCACACGATCGTATAATTGGATCCGCATCCGTTCCGCAATTTTGTGTGCTGTCCGCATCCGTTGGTCCGTTCCGCGGCTCCGCAAATAAGATAGAGCATGTCCTATTCTTGTCCGTGGTTGCAGACAAGAATAGGCATTCTCTATATAGCGCCGGCCATGTGCTGTCCACAAAATGTGGAACGCACACGGCCGGTATCCGTTTTTTGCGGATCCGTAATTTGCGGACCGCAAAACACTTACAGTCGTGTGAATGCTCCCTAACTTCTAGTCCACAGAGCAGACGGTGTAGAATTCAGTTATAAGGGTGGAGGTGCTGTAGTGTACAGCAGACTGGAAAAGAGCAGGTAATTGCTATAATTATCAGTAAGGGAATTACCTGCGTTATCCTTTACATGATGTCCTTTATGAACGGAGGGAGAAATGATTATTCTGATTACTAGAAAGATTCTTACCCACGAACACGATGGCTTTTTTTCCGACAGGCGGTCCGTACAAGCCCTTTCTTCGGCGATCTAGCTTAGAGAATATGATATCCTGGGTCTGATTTGCAGAGGTTCTTGCTGAGAAGTTGATGCAGTTGGCAATATATTTATCCTTTGGAAGCTTTATTAAGAAGCTGTTTGCAATTGCAGATTTTCCTGTCCCGGTGGGACCCACAAACAGCAAAGGAACAGAATGCTCTACGTATACATTTAAGAAAAAGGACTGTCTGGCAGTTTCTATTGTAGGTATGATAAGATCAGATACCTAGGGGGAAAAAAAGGATTGGAACACGTTACCACAGTGTCTTAGGCTTTACACACATGTACTGTATAGTTTTTAGTGCAGTCTTTCATAGGTGAATCCAAAAAGGTGAAGAGGTATAAAAATCCTTCCAATATACAGCTCCTGTCTAAAAAAAATGTATTACAATCTTGCTTGAGTCACACTCACAGAATTTAGACCAACTTTGCAGCTTTTATTTTTTCTGTGCTTTTTGGTGCTAAAGCACAATATGCAGCATGCTCTAGGTGTGGTGTTTTTGAGGAGGGTTTCCATCCATAGACCTGAATGTTAAAGGGGTTGCCCAGATTTTATTAAGTTATGGCCTATCCCTGCTGATCAGCTGTTGAGGCATAGCTGCATCGCCAGAGACCGGCACTGGAACTACTCCGCTACATCAACCTTGTAGGGGAGGGAGCTTGTCACTATAGTGGTGCTTCCATTTAGCGGCAGTTACGCGCTCTGTCCTCTACACAGTGCCCTGCAGTTCCGGCGCTGACTGCATGCAGTAACATCCTGATCAGACAGGGTGAGAGGTGTCAGACCCCCACCGATCAGCTAGTGATAGCTTATCCTGAGGGAAACTCTCTTTAACATAAACTGTACTAAGGGTATGTTTGCAAATCTCACTCTTCCACCAGAAAAATCAGCTGGTAAAACTGCGGCAGAAAACCATAGCTTGCCCCTGAGCGCCTGTTGTGGTTTTGCAATTACATCCCGTGGATCTGCCCACAGCTTTAGCCTCATTCAATGGGGCTAATACGTGAGGACACCCACCACAGTTTCCATATGGAAACCGCATTAAGAAGTAACATTTACCTTCTTGACGTGGTTTCAAAATATACACAGAAATCATGGGCCAGATCCTTTTGTTCTCAAGGAAGAACACATGCATGCTTGGCTTAGCATGCACATGTAATGGGGAAGGGAGCAGAATGAATACATTTATTGTTAAGATCCTACTCCAATCTCTGATGTACGATTCTAAACTAATAGGCTTTGTAAATAAAGGGTTATCAGATTAGAACAATTTTCTAGTGAAATCTCTGCACAAAACCAAAAGGGGCATGGAGTTTTTTAAAAATCAGCGATGATACAAGCTCACAGGCTTCAGTAGTATGAACTTCTTACATATATTTATGACGAGCAAGACAACTGATGAAAAAGAATCTAGGATAGTATCATCCTTTACTAGGAGGCATGAAAACTGCTGCACTGATGGTGGTACTGGCTATACTGATAGTAATATGAATGGGCAGTCAACCATTAGAGGGAACCTAATTGGCCGTAAATGCACCCAGAAATGTGGGATACTTCAGAGCTGCCCGCACCACCACTTCCTAGAGCAGTGACGGCTTGGGCGCACTGTTCATCTTCGCTCGTTGGGATGAAGATGAAGATGTGCACCGTTCTACAAGGAGATTGCGCAGGGCAGGAAACAGTGCTAGACCAGAGAGACATGGCGTCGTCAATCTATCGGAAAGGGGTGCCTGATTAAAACAAGTGGGGCGACATAGTCAAGCATCCAGGGGTGTCGCTGGAGCGATGCTCAAACCGAATAAGCCCGCCTCCTGGTGCTTGAATGGCTGATTTGCATAATTTTAAACGTTCCAATTTCTCTGGAACCGTAGTACCGATGGACATAAAGGTATCGTTTTACTCAGCTGGATCAACTTGATCTGAGTGACAGAGCCTCTTTAAAATAGCAATCCGAAGTGGGCTTTGCTACTGGCTGATATCTCGGTACTAAAGCCCACTTCGGATTCCTATTTTAAACAGTTTTTCAATACACAGATATGATTACTATAGGAATTCACTAAAGTCTCCCACGACTTCGGAAGAGACGATCTTTGGCTCCACAAAGCCAATACATTTAAATGCTCTATGGAAACAGCATTAAAATTGAAGTATTTGAACAAATCGACTTTGGATCTATAATCCAAAGGTCGATTCGCTGAAGCCTAATGATGACCTATCCTGAGGATGGGTCAATCAATATCTAAAAGGTGTCAACCAATTTAAGGTCCTACTACATGCCAGATAAATCACCCGGTATGAGCACCGATCCACAACATAGTCTGATCATCGCCCTGTAAAAGCCCTTTAGCCACTAGCCTTTATTCTGCTGGACATGGCCAACTTCACACGAGTGTACAGGAGGGACACACCTGCGTATCTTTAAAGTGTCACTGAGCTTTCCAAACACTTTTCCTATGTCATAGCAATATATCAAAGGTTCTGATTGGTGGAGGTCTGAGTGCTGAGACCCCCAACCATTGCTAGAATGAGGTGAGAGAAGTGCTCACTTAGCGCTCTTACTGCAACAGAAAGTCTATAGGTCCTTCTCGATTCTGCAGTGCTACGCGAGTTCTTCTCTCTCCTTGTTCGAGCGAATAGTGGGAGTATCGGCGTTCAGACCCCCACTGATGAAAACCTTTGGTATGTCTCTTTGACATAGGAAAAGGTATTTGAAACACTTTAACGGTTTTGTCTTGATATGTTACTCTACTTTTTACGCCACCCCTTTAATGTAGGAAGATTGAGATGATTTTTGAGACTTTTTAAAAAGTCACAGTTGATAAATCTGGCTTAAAGAGTCCCTGTACTGTGGTAGGATTTGCGATCCCTCACAGCCCAGAGGTAGCTTATTATCTCTAGGCCTAGACAAGTTCAAATTAACAGACATCACAATCCTTTCTCACACCTTAAGGCCGCATTCACACGTCCGCATTTTAGTCCGCATCTATTCCGCAATTCTGCGGAATAGATGCAGACCCATTCATTATGAATGGGGCCGGACGTGATGCGGAGAGCATACTATGTGCTCTCCGCTTCCACATTTGCAGAGCCGCGGCCCCGAACTTCCGGGTTTCGGCCCCGAAACATCAGGCCGCTGCCCCCAAAAGATAGAGCATGTCCTATTCTTGTCCACAGCCTGCAGACAAGAATAGGTATCTCTATGGGGAGTGCCGGCATGGTGTGTTGCGGATCCGGACGTGTGAATGGGGCCTTATTGTATCTAGAGTTGCAATACCTAGAAGATGAAAGAGTAGGGAACTTCCAACCATCTCAGAAATTGTGGCTAAAGTGCACTACAACTATAATATGGAATTATTAATTGCCAAAAAACTAAACCAACTGCCTAGATACAATGCGAGATGGAAAAAGTGGTCTGTGTAAACGACAAATTCCCCTCCTTGCCAAAACCACAACTATATGGAGTATCCAGATAAAAATGAATATTGTGCATGGTGTAGCATTAACTTGTTGCTCTACTGTTTTTGTTTTTATTTTCCTTTTAATTTTGTGTTAATGTTTTCATTCTATTTATCTATGTATTCAATTGTACTCAAAGTCATATTATAGATGCCCTTTGGGCTGTACTATTGTTACTTTTATGTGAAACAGATTTATGACAAAATATGGTGTTCATTTTTCAATAAAAAATTTGGGAATAAAGAGTCCCTGCACTTTCACACAATTTAAGTTAATAGAGAATAGTCTAACTAGCAAAATTCTACAGTATATTACTTCATTTCAAAAACCTGCCTGCATCCACCTAAAAAAAAAGCTGTAAAGCCATGACCATTAGGGGGTCTGACTTCCACCTAAATTGTCCACAGCCTGTTGTAAAGACTGATCCCTTCTTAGTAACAGAGACACCGAAGAAAGCAGAGAGGAAGTGGGGGCGTGTCAGAGCTAACTGAGATCCTGAGCTTGATAAATGAACTGCTTCTACACAGCTTCTGAAGGCCACAGGAGTGTCCTGCCTTTCTGTAAGTGTGATTTCCCCCTCATTATCTGTTCTGTGAGCTCTGAAGCTAAAAACAAGCATTGTGAGAAGTAGGGGAAAGAACGTCACAGCAGTACAGTGCTGGCAAATTCCAAGGAAGGGAGACAGTCCCTGCTTGGGAGAGAAATGCATCTAGCTGTGCAGCTCAAGAGGGCAATAATATGGCTGAAAAAGACATTAGGGAAGTCCAGAAAAGACCTGTTCCTTCACAATTATGATTGTACAAATAAGCACAGCCATTACGTAAACTTTTTTTTTTTTTTTATTCAGGTACGTGTTAACTCAGTTTGGCAGGCTAACCTCGTCCACTTTCCCACCCACTCTTCAAAACTGGAGTGGAGTAAAAATGCTAAATGAGTTTTGAGCAAATAAGCCCGTAAATTCTCAGAACCCTATTTTGAGACATTTCGAAGGCATGCTTGATTAAATCCCCCTTTGTTTCTGCTAAGAAAATAAATGGCAAAGGCCACGTAAATACAGAATCTGCTGCTAAAATGAACGCCTGATTTCTTTATGTTAAAGTTTTCCTTAATTAAAATAATTAGTCCTAGATGCTGGAGAGGTAGTTGGCGGGAATAATCATTTTTTATATACGTGGGCACAGAGCTGAACCAGTGGGGGTGCTGCTGCTCGCTGTTAGAGATTTTTATTCATTCATTGTAGGAGAAAAACCTAATTTGACAAAATCAAGTATAATATAAAGTGAGGGCCTGAGAGTTGGGGGAGCGATACTCATTGCAGTATTTGTAAATGTTCTTTTTCTCCAACTATATCGTCCATGATTGCTAAAGGACTGCATTAAAAAGAGGGATGAGCCTGCTGAGTGGTGATGACACATTATTATAACATATAAGAGGAATCTAGCTAAAAGCACTTGACATTATATGCAATAATGGCATACCTATGGAATACTGATTTTAAAACATTCCATAGTTTATGCGGGGCATTTTATCTCTGTGGTTCACGTGGCTGAGATAGAACTTCCATTAAACAGCAACATCCATTAAACAGAGGCTGGAATTATTATAAAAGCACTTCAGGGTCGCAGTATATAAGACAGATTGCAGAATAAAGCAATACAGGGTTAAAAGCAAGGCTTCCTACACCCAGGGAATAGTTTGTTTGGCCACCCCTCCGCCTCGCCTAAGGTAAAATATAACTAACGGGGTTTCCAGGACATCCTTAGCATATATCAGATCGGCAGAGACCCATCTCAGAGTACCCCCGCCAATCAGCTGTTTTCACAAGATCTGGAACCAGTCACCGGAACTACATAACTCAGTGCAGGCCCTTGATCCCTCCACAGTTATACCCCAAAATAAATACATATTTTATAGCATACTCTTTGGATTAGAATTACAGTCTATATACAGCACTATGTATTAATGATAGGTTGGCACCGTTTTGTGCATGCACACATGTGCTTGAGAAAGGATGGCAGAATGGATGACATCATATTCGATCCATTGACAGAATGCTGCGCTTGCTATTTCTGATTTCTTCCATATACAGAGCAACACCTGCCTACAGGTCTTGAGTGGTATTGCAACTCAACCCATGAAACAATAGTGGATTACAACAGAGGAGTCTGGGGCAGCCTGACGCTCCTGGCGGGCCCATGACTGCCCAGAAAGTCCATTAATATACCTGGGCAAACATTAGAGGTTTGGGCGCCGGATGTTTTGGCCAGTGCCCCATGCTTGAACACTACAGTGGGGTATGGGAGCCCATAGCTCCTGTTCTTGTTGTTCACTCTTATAGGCAAAAAGCCACCAGACATTAAGCCTAAAAGGCCATAGAGCAGCACAGGCAGGTGCGATGATGTCACCATGACAGCCTGTGGCGGGAACAGGCAACTCAGACCGCAAGACTGCATTGATGCAGTAAGATGAGTACTTTTTTTTTGTCACAACCCATAGAACTACCGGGGGCAATAGGCATGACTAGGGGAAATAAGCTCCACTGGGGGTTATAAGTACTACCGGGGAACATACAGTATATCTAGTCAGAGCACATAACTACTGAAGGCGCTACAGGGGCAGTGTAACTACTGGGGGTGCTTTAGGGGCATTATATTTGCTCAGAGGACTTTAGGGGATATTATTAAGACTGTGACCACTATAGAGGGGCTTTATTACTACATGTGGCATTTTGGAAGCGTGGCTTTACCACTACTGTGCACACTATGGGTGCATTATAACTACTGGAGGTACTGCATAGTTGCCAACTGTCCCAAATTTGGCAGGATTGTCCATGATTTTCAGAGACAGTCTTGGCAAATCAGCACTGTCTCAGGTCGAAAATAGGTGGGGCTAGCATAAACCCCACCCATAAGTGGATGGTCCCAGGTAGGATAGGGGCATTCCCAGGGTCGGGGCTTATATGCCCAGATTTTACCAACTGAAACGTTGGTGAGTATGGGTATTGTAAGGGGCATTATTATTAGTGGACACAATATGGAGGAAACTACTACTAATGTGGGCACTCTAGGAGAGAATTACAATTGGTGGGACTTTTGGGAACACTATTACTATGTGGGGGGCTATCTGTATGGCACTATTTCTTCAGTATAGTGTCTGGGGGTGTTGAGGGTAGTAGCAGGATGACATTGTTGTAGTACCAAAAGAGAGAGGATGATAGAAAGCAAGATGTCTGTGTGGTAAACTCTGCAGAGACGAGAGGTGGCTGAAATATGTCATCATGGCGGTCTGCTTCCAATGGAGAAGATGAGAAAAGAGAGAACGTTTACATCAGAAGAGACATCACTGGGTATAATAGGTAGTGGTGCTGTATTTTTCTGTATGTGTGATGTGCAGAATTTAATGCCCATCTGTGCAGTATTCTTTTTTTTTTACTTGTGGGTCCCAAGCTTGAGAAACAGCCTAGGCCTTTGAACCACTTAATCCGCTCCTGCCCATTAATAGTCTGGAAGTTAGGAGCCTTTTTTTTTTATAATCCTTTACAATTGGTTTAACACCTCACATTCACGTCAGTATCATCTCTTTGGAGACCTGGAAGATGAAGATTCCCACTTGGATCAAGCTGCACAAAATACCCTCCGCCAGGGATAGCCTGTAAGTCTGCCAGCTGGAGGGCGAAACTCTCTGTACTTTCCTGTTTATTTTATTGCAAGATGATGCATTCATTTCAGCATCTAGCTATATACTAAGTTGGTGTTCAGGCATTGAATTACGTTTTACCTTTGCAGTAGGAGAAACTGTCATTTCCTCTTTGGTAATATAGTCAGTCCATGTATTCCACTGTCCGCTGCTGTGTTTGTGGAAGTAAAAATCATATACGGTTCCTGTGGATCATAAAGAAATCTTTATCATTGGTGTGGATTAGAGGGAACCGTTCACTGTTTTATAAAGAACATCTATGAGATGGTATTGTACCTGTTGAATAGCGTGCTGCAAACACCCATTTTGGGTGCCACACTAAAACACGCCTGGTATGCTGTGACTAATGGGCTGAGAGGCAACACGTGATCATGGTCATGCCCCTAGTGTGTGAAAAGGAGTCACCACCATTAGTATATAGTGCTGCTTGGACAATCAGGTTGAGAGGTGCCATAATAGACATATAGCAACCGCGCTGGCTGAGGCACAAAACTATTAAGGGTTTGGCTGGTAACAGATTGCATTTTTTTAGTTCAAAATAAATCAATTTGATCCATTTCTATACGTAAAATAAGTTAAAGTAACAGTACATTTAGACATAAATAATAACCTGCAGGACTTTCTGCTCCTGAAACAAACAGTCTTGTAGGAATAAGGAATACTGTACTGTAAAAAAGGCTAATTTTCAAGTATCAGATGGCTGAGGGGATGGGGGTGCTTGGCCTGCTCTTGCAGATAGGAGCGGAGAGCACATGCTACAGCCAGTTGCCTTACAGCCAGAGAGGTGACAAGGGTGACTGGCCTCCGGGAACACATGTAGGAAAATTCTTTATATATCTCTTGCAGTTAACTGCAATATGAGACAGGACACCATCAAATATTTTCTACGTTTATTGCTCCTTTATCTTGTAACAGAAGCATAGACCACCTGTGTCACACTGACTGTCACATTAGTTAGTAGAATGAATGGAGAGTGGGGTTTCTGAGTGGAGATGCCATGGAGTCCTGACACTGGGAGATGTATATGAGAGTGGTCAGCTGTGCTCTTTCTCACAGATTCAGGAAAAATTTAAGGTACCTCACACGCTATTTTTTAGATATCTCCAACTGCGGCATGCTCTACAGGCGCAGTTCCAGGGTGCGGAAAGGAGTATATCTAATTACCCCATCATCGGGGGATTGAGATCCCAGGGGCCAAGGGGCATTGTTTCAGTGTTATACACGCATCTGCTTAACTACCACATGACAGCGACCCCACTGGCTGTTGAGGATAAGTGGAGGCTGTCGATACCTTCTCTGACTCCTGAAGAGTGAAGTGAGGCTCTTTCAGTCCCAACTAAAGTGTCACCCTCTATAAATAATAAAATGGTGCAGCTGTTCATTTTACACCGTAGTTACCTCACCCTCACCAGGCTACACAAAATGGGAAGACTTACCCATACTAGGTGTCACAGGTGCGATGCAGATGGTGCTAATTTTTGGCACATAATGTGGGACTGCAAGCCCATTCGCCAGTTCTAGACCTCAGTGTTGGAGATCCTCTCTACCATGGTCCCTGTGACTTTACCTTTATGTCCCAAGATGTGTATACTGGGGGTTTTGGACGAAAAGTCCTGGTCACATTATAACAGGATCTTCCTTGGGGAGACGCTATTCCTTGCCAGGAAGGCCATAGCCATGCGCTGGATGGGGGACAGACACCCTACAAGAGGGCAGTGGACTTCCTTGGTAAACCATGCAGTCTCTATGGAGTATTTTATCTTCAAGCACAGAGGATGCCCACAAAAGTTCCATAAGGTCTGGGGGGACTGGTGCTCATCACCGCTGACAATGCACACAACACATATGCACTCAGGGACAGATGGCCCTACCTGACCTCATGACTACTAACAGTGCAATCGCCTTGCTTACAACGATGTGTCTGACACAGTGCCTCTCATTTACCTACAGGAATCCCCAGTTAGTATGTGCTCTACCATTCCGGATTTCAGTATACATCAGTATTTATGTAACTATGCTATTCATGCTTGTCATAAAGGACCCCTGCGAGGGCAACTATGATGTCCTGTATGTACCATACTTTTTTCTTTTAATAAAACGAGTTTAAAAAAAGAATGAATGGAGAGTGTTCAGCTGTTTCCGTGACTCCCTTAGAAAAAAATGAAGACAGCCACATAGCCTCACCACCTATCCATTCATCCTTGGGCCGGATCCCCATTCTACAGAGGTGTGGGCTAGACGTGGTGGTGGTGGACGACATATATGACATATGTGGATGAACAATAAATGATTTTCAATAATTTATTCAAAAACCTGAATAACCAAGAGGTTTACGTCCATGCCTCATCCACCCACCGCCACGTGTTCCTACCCTTATTCTGAATTTGATGGCTTGATGGAAAATGTTCACTTGTGTTCATATATAACCATTACTCTTGTTTTCCTTCTACTATGGATAATGATGATGGGTTGATCAGTTAACGCTCATTATGCAAGGATATGACAAGGGTAAATTTTAAAACAAATCTGACATGGTGCAACTCATTTAATGATTTTATCCTATAAATTATTTGTATGGTTTTTGCACTTACACATTTCCAGTGCAAATCACACTATGAAAATATAATTTGAGACCTACCTCTCTCTGGGAACACATTGTTCTTGGTTAATTTAACACTCTTAGGTCGAGGGTGCTGGTCGTCCATTCCCATTAGTAGGTTGCGGTAAAAAACATCAAATTTCCTTCTACTGTCTCCATTTATGGTTCCTCCAATGGTCCAAACCAAAGCAAACAGGAAAAGACCTTGCAACCACAGTGTTATCTGCTGGCTTGACAAAGGTTCTCTACCATCCTCTTCAGATCTTACTACGTCATCTGCAACATAACAATCCATAAGCTGAAGAGGAAGACGTGGACATCACAGAGACCAGCAGAGGAACACAAAAGCCACATGAGAAGCATGTAGGTAAGTGGAGTGCAAACATACAGGGTTGTTACACGAATTTGTGCAACTAAGAAAGACAGAAATAATTCACATATATAATATTTATGTGGCTTTCAGAGCTGACGATATGAGACATTTTCTGTACAACAGTCAATCCCACCCCAATATGAAAGGGTCCTTAGGATTAGTGCACCATTAATTAGCAAAACGTTTATAAAACATGAGTATTGATGGTGTGATAAAAACCCAGGGGGTCATGGAAGCTTTACTGCTTGTACTGTGAATCCGGGTTGCATGAATCCATTTTGCCCATTTTGGTACATTCATGTGTCTAGGAATTTACACATAGGCCTTTTTTTTTCTTATGGCTTCCGTTCTTCTCAGAGGCACCAATATGGAAGGACACGGAGTGCCTACAGACCTATGGAAACTTCTAATGGTGCCATATAGGGTGCGTGCACATGCCATTACCATTGTCAAGGGTCTTGAGTGGTAAAGTGAAAAATAAAATGATATGGGTTGCCCGGAACTATACAAACAGGGTACGATTTGTCCCCAGAAGTAGCATCTCTCCTATACTATGACTCTGCCCTATTCATGTAATTGGGGATGGGGGTGGGGGGCGGTACCATACACAGCTATGTAGATGTATAGCTATGTATTTTAGTGGTTCTTTGCCCTTTAATTCCTTGCAATGTAGTTGGCTAGTGGTACCAGGTACCTGGCATTCCAGAAGTCTGGAGTAAGTATGCATACTGCACACTGACTTTAAGGAAGGGCTAGGAGGGGCCAGGAGAAGAGAAAACATATGTAACAAAGAGCTTAGCTCCATTGAGCACATCATCAGGGTAAGATGTGTCTTGTTACCGCCACCTCTCTTTGTTTCATATGGGCATTGGCCATGCACCATGTTGCCATGTTGGGAACTGGTCGATGGGGAGCTCGCTCATTTGTTCACGGCTTTGGTGATTGTAACTTACTTTACCTTGTATGTTAATATGTAGATATATATATATACCGTATACAAAGTGTAGTAAACTTTTTATATGTCCAAGTCATGTTAAATCTCTGAATTCACATTAATACAGTAGACAGGGCAAGAGTAATGCTCGTTGCATAATCTTAGTGCATATGGATTCCCAATCTGATGGGTATTTCCAAATACATTGCTCTGACGTATATAGAAAGATGGTAACAAGAACTCCCATGTGTAACCCCAGCCTTCACAGAGAGCTTCAAAGCAGAGTCTTTTTCTTTGATTTTGGCCTCAGCATTGTGAAAATTGCATTTTTATGCACAGCAAAAATCCATGTCAGCAACAGTTCACTGGGTCATTGCAAACTATTTTACTGAAGCATAACAGGCAATACAATATCTTTAAAAAAATAAAAAAATGTAATGTCTCCATCTACTGATGGCACATTCTGTCTTCCTCTGTAATTGACTGATGTTCTTTATCTCTACAAAACAAAACTGAATGGCACTAAATGTCTAAAGCTACGTTGACTTTCAGAAAGGCTCCCCTGGCAATCACCTTTGGGAGAACAAGCAGTACAAGCTAAAATATAAAATACAGCTTGGCTACAAAGAGTGTAGAAATGGATGTATTGACTTTGCCTTTGCTTGAAGCATAGAAATATTGGTCTAATCAATCATAACACTGATTAATCTCACATATGTTTTTTTCCAATATAACTGGTCGCCGGTTATAAATGGTGTACCCCAAGGTTCAGAGATAGGTCCTCTATTATTTAACTTATTTACTAATGATACAGATGATGGGGGTGGTAGTTCTGTTTCTATCTGTGCAGATGACACCAATATGTAGTACTGTGCAATCTATGGAAGATATCCATAAACTACAAACTGACTTGGGCACTCTGAGTCTGGACACATTGCGTATTGTACTGAGGGTGACACCCACGGCTGGCTCTGCTGCAAAATTATCATCATGCCACAATGTATCCTCCCCTGTCTCTGATCAATGTGCTGCAGCCCGCCAGTACCGTCTGCTGTCAGGTCCATAGAAACCACAACAAACATTGGTCTGCCCTCTCGGTGACAAAGGACCTGTGGCTCCTCCCTTCTGAGTGTAAACAACGCCTCTGACGCTCTGTCATGCCCCATATACCCTCCTGCTCCGGGACTCAGGCCGTAGGCCAGAAGAGGCTGTGGCATGTATCAGAGACCGCAATGGGGAATGGCACTCAGGTGGGAGGAGAGGGACAATACTGGGGGCACTGTGGGGTCATTATTATTACTGGGGGCACAATAGCTGGCATTATTATTACTGGAGGCACAATGCAATACATAACTATAATATTGCATTGTGGGAGCATTATTATTACTATTATTGGGGCATTATTATTACTGGGGGCACTAAGATGGCCTTTTTATAGTACTGGGGGCACTGTAGGGGCATTATTATTACTGGGGGAATATAGGTGGGGAGTGTAGGGGGGCATTACTATTACTTTTCTAAAATTTACATCCCCACCCATTACTTGGTCAAACTTGATGGACTTATGCATTTTTTCAAACATACTATAAGTAACTCAGCTGCATCTAAGGCATTCCAAATTCCTCTTAACAACATGATGTAGTATGTAGCCATAGTTTGACATTTAAAGGGGTATTTCCATCACTCATCATTTTCACAATTCAATGATTGGCTACAGCAGTCATATGTCCATGTCGAGAGAGCACTAGGTAGAGACTAGTGGAGACCTGGGAAGAGACGGAACTGAAGTGGCAGGAGGTACTGCAGTTCAGCCCTATTCACTTGAATGGGACTGAGCTGCACCTAGGCCAGTGATGGCAAATCTATGGGACGGACTCCAAAGGCGGCACTCGGAGCCCTCTCGGTGGGCAACCGCAGCCTAGAAAAAGTCTATGGTGTACCAATAAATTAGACTTTTCCTGACATTCATCAGCACAGTGCGCACTATGAACAGCACAGGCAGCACATTGAACGCAGGCAGGTTATTATAGCTAAATGATAAAGTACATGGAGGACATACTATATTGGACTGTAGTATTCGGGTTAAATTGCCATGTTGGCACTTTGACAATAAATAAGTGGGTTTTGGGTTGCAGTTTGGGCACTCACCCTCGAAACGGTTCGCCGCCACTGACCAAGGCCATGTGATCGATGAACATGATGTCACTAGCCTAGGAAAAGGTCGCAGCGCTCTCCAGAGTAACATGACTTCTGGGAATGCCGTGAGTTGAACCCCTTCCTATCTGATATTGATGATCTACCATGGGTCATCCACATCAAAATCTAGGAAAATCCATTTGCCATATTTTTCAGGCAATAAAATGCACTTTTTACCACTCAAAAGTCAGGGGAAAATGGCAGTGCGTCTTATAGTCCGAATTATGAATGCGGTCATCAGCATGCAGTAGGCGTAGGGAGCAGTAAGGGAAGTGCTGCAATGGGTCTACTCACACTTCTGTGGTCTTCTTTCAGGCGCCATGCTGCACCGTGGCCTGCCTGCGTACAGCGTCAGGACGCAGTGCATGTAGCTGCGCACTATGACCTGATGCCAAGCAGAGAGCAGTGTGTTCTGGTTCTGGAGAGAGGCAGCGCCGTCCAGAGCAAGCGAGATCATTTTATTTTATTTTTTTTAATGTCTGATCTGATCAATCATCAACTGTTGCTCCACCTGTAGTATACCATAACCTGATTCAGAATCTCACTCAGGCTCCACAATTATATCCTCATAATCCACTCAGTCGTATTAGGCTACATTGACACTTGTGTTGTTGGATTCCGGCAGGTAGTTCCGTCACCGGAACTGCCTGCCGGATCCAGAAACCCGTATGCAAACGGATTGCATTTGCATCCGGATGCGGATCCGGCTGACAAATGCATTAAAAAACACCGGATCCGTCTCTCCAGTGTCATCCGGAAAAACGTCATATATTTAAAGGTCTGCGCATGCGCAGATCGGGGAACCGGATCCGTTTTTTTTTTCGGAACACTTGGTACCAGATCTGGCATTAATACATTTCAATGGAATTTAATGCTGGATCTGGCATTCCGGCAATTGTTCCGGAATTTTCTCTGCCAAATACCGTAAAGGGACTGAGCTAAAGACATCCTGATGCATACTGAACGGAACAGAATTAGAAAAAAACTGTTTTATCGTTTCTAGTGTGAAAGTACCCTTAGTCTTATTCAAAGGGTTATTTGTGAGGTATAGATAATACTCACTCTTTTGAAGCTTTGCTTGCATTTTTCAGTCCTTTTATTTTTCAAATAAAACGCTATAATGCATAGTAATCCTGAGAGCGCTAAACTGATTGCTTCAGTTTTCACAGACATAAAATATTATGTTGCATTTAAAACCAGTTACTGAGATCATAAAAATACCTTAAAATTGCAAATTTCATTTAACCCTTTAGGGTATAGTGTCTCCATTTTAATTATCCATCTAGTCTCGTATTGTAGCCATCTCTGTTTAATTTCTGCCAGAGTATTACCTTCATTAATGCAATCCAACACAAGCCATTTTAAATCATGCCATTTATGTTTCATTTCATAACAGTGTTGCAACAATGTAGTTTCTCTATACTTGTTTTCCTTTGTTTCACCTGCATTCACCTCCTGTATTTCTATATATCGTCCAATATTAGATTTATGGTTATTTAATCATACCTTTATTTCTCTTTATGTCTGCCTGATGTACAGACTTTTTTTAAAATAGAATTGCAGTTAGCACAGGATAAACATTGGAAACTAGGTTTTTCTTTAAATAAATTGGTATATTTTTTATCATGTTTTAAAAATCTCCAATATTTATTTGTAGCATTTTTTATGAGAGTCGCGTGTCTATCATAAGTCCCTATATACATCCAGCGATTATCCTTGGCCTTTTTTTCTATTCTGACTAATAGATCTTCACGTGAAATTTTGTCTACTTCACTATTAATGCTTTTACTCAATCTCACTGGGTAACCACGCTGAACTTTTTAGCTAATTTTTGGAGCCTTCATCCACTTGGATGCGACTTCACTGATAACCGCTTGCTCAAAGTCTTTCAGCATATGGAATTCATCGATTATCTCAATTCTTGTGGTGAAACTATAAAATTTCACCCTAATACTATACAGTTTCTAGATGTAGAGATTAAGAAAGGAGACAATGGGGGAAAGGGCTTCTGTCATCACGTTTTGACATTGTAAGCTGTCTGACATTAGCTATGTGCTAATGTCAGAGCAGCTTGATAATGTCTTTTTTACAAAAATCCGATTTATATTCGGGCTAAAAAACGTACTTTTATAATATGTAAATTAGCCTCTAGGAGCAGAGGGGGCGTTGCTGTCCTCTGCTCACCGCGCCTGCGCCGAATACAGAGCGGCCCTGCAGGCGCTGGATTTCACAAGGAGACAGTGCCGGAGGATCGCTGCCTGGCACTGTCACTCAAAGTAAGAAGGGGCGTGCCAGCAGGTTGCCGCATGGAGCTTCTAGGAGCAGGGCAACGCCCCCTCTGCTCCTAGAGGCTAATTTACATATTATAAAAGTACGTTTTTTAGCCCGAATATAAATCGGATTTTTGTAAAAAAAGACATTATCAAGCTGCTCTGACATTAGCATATAGCTAATGTCAGACAGCTTATAATGTCAAAACGTGATGACAGAAGCCCTTAAATACTACACTATATGCCAAGCCAACTGATCAAAATAATATATTGCTATATTCCTATTACGCCCCACACGTATTCAAAAATATACCAAAAGGTCAATTTATTAGAGCAAAACGCATCACTAAAATGGACCACGAGTATGACAAGCATAAAAAAAATTAGCTAAAAAATTCACCGAACGTGGTTACCCAGGGAGATTGATTAAAAGCATTAGTAGTGAAGTAGACAAATTGTTACGTGAAGATCTATTAGCCAGAAAAGAAAAAAAGGCTGAGAATAATCGCTGCATGTATATAGGGACTTATGATAGACACGCGACTCTCATAAAAAATAGTATAAATAAATAGTGGGGATTATTAAAACATGATAAAAATATGGCAATTTATTTAAAGCCTAGTTTTTTATACCGGAGAGGTAGAACTGTAGGGAATACACTTATCAGGGGTGACATCAGAACAAAAAAGAAAAATAAAAAGACTTTTTTAGCTGCAAAGAAGAAAGAAACTTTCCCACGTTTATCCTGTACTAACTGCAATTCAATATATCACCCAAGCCAGGGAGATACAATCCCAGTGCGCCATTTTTCTACATGTATGACAAAAAATGTTTTTTACGCATTCGATGTCCAAGTAGTTTATGGTACATTGGACAGACAAAAAGAGAAAGAAAGGTATGATTCAACTAACATAAATCTAATATTAGACGATATATGGAAATGCAGGAGGTGAATACAGGTGAAACAAAGGAAAACAGGTATATCGAAACTACATTGTTGCAACACTGCTGTGAAAGGAAACATAAATGGCATGATTTAAAATGGCTGGTACTGGATTGCATTAATGAAGGTACTGCTCTGGTAGAAAATAAACAGAGATTGCTACAATACGAGACTAGATGGATAATGAAAATGGAGACACTATACCCTAAAGAGTTAAATGAAATTTGCAAATTTTAAGGTATTTCTATGATCAGTATCTCAGTAACTGGTTTTAAATGCAACATAAATATTTTATGTACATCTGTGAAAACTGAAGCTATTAATGAATATATGTAAATGTGAAATGATGATGGAAAGAGATTGTATTTAAAGCGCATGGTTACAACCCACAGGCATGCATGATTAGGGGGGAGTGACCCCAAAACGTTGCACAGCATGGGGTAGCAATCAGTTCAGCGCTCTCAGGATTACTATGCATTATAGCGATTTATTTATATGAAAAATAAAAGGACTGAAAAACACAAGCAAAGCTTCAAAAGAGTGAGTATTATCTATACCTCCTGAATAACCTTTTGAATAAGACTAGTACGAGTAAATGTCTGATCTGAGGCTGATGGGGATCTGATCTGAGGCTGATGGGGGCCTGATCTGATGCTGATGGGGGTCTTATCTGACGCTGATGGAAGTTGGGGGGGGGGTCTGATCTGAGACTGATGGTGGTCTGATTTGGGGCTGATGGAGGCTGTGGGGGTCTAATCTGAGGTTGATAGAGGCTTGGGTTTGATCTGAGGCCAATAGGCATCTGATCTGAGGCTGATGGAGGCTAGGTGGGGTCTGATGTGAGGCTGATGGAGCTTGGGCATCTGACGAGGATCTGATCTGAGGTCTAATGAAGAATGGGGATCTGAAGAGGATTAGGGGTCTTATCTGAGGTGTAATAGGTGCATTTTATAGTCTGGTGTGTCTTATAGTAATTATATAGGTAATATATTTTTATTTTGTTCAGTAAAAATGTCCTTTAACATGTACAGAATATGGACTGAAATATTAGAAATTATTCACATTGGAGCTACAATGCAAATGTTTAAAACATGGCTAGAGAATAAAATCTGTGCCTTTCAAATCCTGCAAAATAAAAATTAACAACTGTACCGATCAGGCAGGTATAAAGCCTCATCATGCTGTACGTCAGGTGGATGGGGGAAGTCTGTACCACAAATTTACATTCCAGACGGATAAAATTCAAGCATGGCTGAACGAGCCAGTTGAACATGTCATTTATCTAAAAGTAAAATAAAGCACAAGACAAAAGTTAGAAATTGTTATCAGTAAAAAGCATAAAACTCTGAAAGAAACCAGCAAACCTTTACAATACATCATAAAACTGGGAACAGACTCCTTTGTATATGTCAGATACAGGTAATGATTACAAGTCTGCACACCACGTACGGAATTCTTATATTTTCTAAAATCAAGTAAGTGCACGAAAACAGGTTTTACAGATTCTAGGCAGGCAACTTACAATGAGCTCTCTCCTACAGACACATAAATCTTGGGTCATTAACTCATGCATCCCTAAGACTTTTGCACAACAAGTGACATATCCATACAGGGACGAAGCTGAAAAGGGCCTGTCAGGGCATGTGCTTGAATGCTGATTGTAGGGGTAGCGACAGTGTTGGCTTTGGCAAATGAGTGTTGACCCTCCATTCGTAATGGGCATCTTAATGGGAATGGCCCACGGGCAATATTTATCCACAGGTTAGGAAATAAAGATATAATTGTTAGGGTTCTTTTCCGGTGGAACCCCTATCTCCTATAGCGCTCGGCTATTTTTGTCAGTCCTACAGAAGAGAATAGATGTCACGCCGGTGCTCTGTGCCGCCAGCCCTGGGCAGCTGTTAACACCAGGACTACTCCAGGAGGTAGCAGCCTGGTTGGTTCCCTACGGCAAAGTACAGATCCCAGTATATGTGCTAAAGGCTGAATACCAGGGAACTACCAGGACAATGCTTTTAGGTTTAGCCCAAAGTCAAACTGGTTAATTGGCACAGTTGGTCCACACCCACTGTCATTTACAATAGAGAGGTGGTCACTACCACTCCAATGAGGCAGGGGACTTGGGACACCCATTCTGATGATCTGTGGTTCCAGAAGTTGGGTCTGCAGAGATCACACATTTACAATTTATCCCCTGGATAGGTGATGAATACTGTTTGTGAAACAACCCCTTTAAAGCATTTTAATGACCTTATTGGCAAGAGAGTGACTCTAAAGTAAACTCCAAATGGGTTGTCTTCTACTGGGCCTTTGGGGCCAATTACTGCCTCAGAGCCCGGGTCAACCAAAATATGCTCTAGTGGGCCTGTCTGAACCAGGCTGGCGCACTCTAGCCACTACGCCAGGGGTAGTGAACCTCCGGCTCTCCAGCTGCTGTGAAACTACAATTCCCAACATTCTCCATTCATTTAACATGCTCCATTCATTTCTATGGGAGTTCAGAGAAGAGCAGAGTAAGTATGCATGCTGGGAGTTGTAGTTTCCCAACAGCTGGAGAGCCGGAGGTTCCCTACCCCTGCACTACGCCATGGCCAAGGTATTTACATACAGGGCTAGGGGGGAGAACTGCCCCCAGTGTGCTCACTCACGAAAGTGTAGTATAACTTCACAGCCGTTTCGCATTCATATAGTCTATTGAAAATTTGTGGATAAGGAAATATGGAATGGGGCAAAAAATGACCATATAATGTACCAACCTTCAGTGGTCCTGGCAAGCCAAAGAATAAAAAGATAAAAATATACATAAGCAGAGTGAACACAGCTGCAAGCCGAATATATACATGAGTCTTTCAGACATTCTTCCTGCACTGACCTTGCATGAATATAAATTATGGATAAAAAAAGACATAATTCACACAGGATTTCAGAACATCAACCATTTTGATAGGATGACCTTTAGGGTACCCAACCAATTCCACTTTGAAAATGTATGTCATTCATGGTCTGTTCTGTACAGATTTAACTTAGCTGAGTTTGTCATCCTGTATGAAGTGCCAAGATATCACCCCAGGGGAGATTATCGAAAACTAGTGCAGTGGAAACGTGGCGTTGTTTATATAGTCAGGGACCTACATTAATTTCCAAGGGGCACTGAAAAATTAGCTGGAATCTAACTGGCTGCTAAGGGTAGGTTCACATCTGCGCCACAAACTCTGGTAATCTGTTCCGACAGAGGAACAGACTACTGGAGTTTACCGTATCGAGCATAGCGGGATATTGCCGGACACCACCCAAACCTACATTGACTATAATGGCTGTAAGGAATAAATGCCAGCTTTCAGCCAGACAAATACTGCTGCATGCGGTGGTATTTATGACGGAAACCCGCCAGATCGCTTATAGTCAATGAGGATCTGGAGGTGTGCGGATATGGTAAATTACAGTAGTCTGTTCCTCTGCCAGAACAGACTACCATAGTTTGTGCCACCTTCATTTGTGTGAACCTACCCTAAGGCAGCAAATCCACTTTTCCCTCGTTCTAGTTTTGAGAAATCTTAGTATTTCTTGTGCCCTGTATCATAGATTCTATTAAAAATGGAAACCCAAACGCAGTTCTGGATCTGACATCTAGCAGACACTAGTGGCAACCAGTGGGCCCCAATAGCATATGATGGGAACTGTCACCAGTATCTGCACATGCAGTGCTATTCTACCTGTCAAAAACCCTAGTACCTGTGAGGAAAGCCTCTTAGTGGGTTGTCAAGGATACCTGTGATGGATGCCCACAGCCTTAATGGGTTGTCAAGGATTTTGATATCCTCTAAGAGCAATGGGTGCGTTGTCGTTACACCTAGAGACTCTGCTCTCTCTGCAACTGCCGCACCCTCTGCACTTTGATTGAGAGGGGACGAGGTGTGATCATGTTTACACTGCCTGGTCCTGTCAATCAAAGTTCAAAGGGCTCGGTAGTTGCAGAGAGAGCAGAGCCTCTAGGTGTAATGGTAACGCCCCTGTTGCTCCTAGAGGCTCATTTTCATATATTAAAACATCATTCTTCTCAGCAATGCGGGCACATATGAACATGGGACCAACACAGATGCCTTCAGCTGCCAGGTGCACATGTAACATGTCAGCCAGTTTCATAGGGACAAATCTGCTGACAGGTGACCATTAAAGGAAATATATCAATATAATATATATATATATATATATATATATATATATATATATATATTTATTTACTATTTAATTCCAGACACTGATAAAAATTCTAATTTACTGTCTGTTTGTATTATTTACTTGACATCCCCAAAAACAGAATTTAATCAGTGTGTTAATAATTAATCTCGAGTCATCCATCTCCTTACCAGTTCCCTGTGTTCATTCATGAGATGTTCCGGCAGAGTGCTCATGTAGGAATCTTTTAAAGGAGTCCATCCAAGCTGGTGGGCTTCCATATAGATCATCCCACACCTAGATGGTTCCAAAGAGAGAAAAAACACAACACCCACAAGCAAAAGGATGAGGCGTGCTGTGCAAATAAAACAGTAACAACACCATTTGAAGCAAAATCCAATTACCTGCTCACAGTTGCCGGGGAAGCTTGCTCCAAGTCAGCAGGCTCAAAAATTAAGCTCATCTTTGAATTCATCTGAATGATTTCACCGCTCATGAGGCACAGCTAAAGGGGAGGGAAGCGGGAACGATGCCAATTATCATATATTGACCATGCTTCACAGGCATCAAAACACCTACTTAAAATTCCCAGCCTCGTTCTTCCATCTCAATCATAATAAAAGCCTCCACATAAAACATAAGCTATCGTATCATTAAATGTACAAGGGAAATTCATGGATTGTAGATGACTGTTTTCAGGAAAGGTCCAGTTAATAAGGAGTACGGCAGTACCTTCTTATTGTCATCCAGGACAGTGTTCATATTTTCTATCCAAACAGCATCTACTGGGCCATCAAATACAATCCACTTCCTATCATCCGTGGTAGAGGACGCCTGCTCTCTGAAAGTAGTCGCCAGTACTCCGTCTGTCCACTCGTGACTCACGGGGTCAAAGCATCCATATAACTGACCCATAGTAATGGCTTTTGGATTGATTACTCTAAAGTCCACAGCAAACTCATCCATCGATTTAGCTTGAAAGCATAAAAAAAACAACATGACTCAGAATCAATGATTCCTAGCAGTTCTTACATCATTTCACTTGATACGGTTTCCTTACTTCTCGAAGAGACCTGTTTTGCATAATTCTCCCAGGAAGCATTGCCACTAAATTCCCTACGCTAACTGGATCTCTGCAAGGAAAAATTAGTACTTTCAAAGACCTTTATTTAGCCTTGATCCTTTATTAGGATTTGAAAATTAATAAACAAATTAGGACTCAAGGGCAAACTTTATCTCCTTATGCCTGTCTGCAGATGAGATGCTGGCTTAAAAGGGTTGTCCAAGTTATTTTCACTGATGACCTATCCTCAGGATAGGTCATAAATATCAGATCGGCAGAGGTCCGACACCCAGCACCCCCGCTAATCAGCTGATTGAAGAGAAGGCGCACGCCGTGCCAGCGCTGCCTTTTCCTTATTGTTCATCTCCTCGCCGTTGCAACCTCCATTGGCGTATATCTGTCACAGATTCGGTTGCAAAGGGGATTTGTGGGAAAATCTGCAACTTTTCCCCGCTCACGCCAGGTCTACAAAGGGGGCGTGGTGTGGGCATCCCATGTATCATTTTCTACGCCTGTTTTAGGAGTAGAAAATTATCTAAATCTACGCCAGCAAGGGCAATGCTCTACTTCTCCCTGCAGCGAGTGTGAGCTGGGGGAATAGGCAGTGCGCTGATATACAGCCCATCTGTCCTATTACTTTCTTTTGTTTGGTGCCTGACCTATTGAAGAGTCAGGTTCGGACCAGTCAGGTTCTGGCACGGGGATCTGGCCTCTATGTAAATCCTTTGTTGTATGAATACTATTGCTAATGATAGTCTTGTTTGGCTCACTAACTAGGTTCCCTGTTCCTGCATTTGTCTACCGAATTCTCTGTGCGTCTTTCCCTGGCCTGTCTTTTGACCACTCTCTGTCTCTCTGACCCATTTCCGTACGATTCTGCTTTTGTGTTTGTTTGTTAGTGTTTGTCTGTCTCTGCTCTAACTTAGAGTAGGGACCGTCGTCCAGCTGTGGTTCTACCAAGTAAGGCTTATACAGTAAATAGGTAGGGAAAGCAGGCTGGGTTCTAGGTTAGAGCTCACTGTCCTTGCCTGTCCCTACCTACAGGCGTTACACCAACATGTTAGATCTTCGCTCCCTCAACATTTATCAGTGGTGGGAAGTCCAGACACCCCCATACATATCAGATGGTCAGCTGTTCCCAACGTAATCAACGGGTTTGGCCTAGATTCATCTAATGTGCATGGCCACCTAGCTAGTCACCTACTAAATATAAGTTTGCATTTATTCTTTTTCCTAACCTAAACTTTGCATACACATATTCTTACCTGAAGCCCCCCACTTCCTTTTTATGCTTATACCCCATTGTCTAAAATGCTCAAACCATTTGGATGCATTTTGGATTACTCTCAAAGGTCATCTGAATCTCTATGATTTGTTGGTTGGTCCAATTACCTGTGTGTAAATCAGCAAGTGCTCCAGCCAGGACTTTATAAGCACAAGTCTTCCCGCCCATGGGATCTCCAACAATCATGAAGCCGTGACGCACAAGCATCATTTCATAGATCTGCAGTTTTAGAACAATATAAATATATATGCAAATTGCTTGGCAATATCAGGCATTAAAATCTGCAGTTTATATGAGATCTTTAATTTAATCTGCCTGGGAGAGATATTGCTGCTTCCCAGGCAGAAGGTAGACTTTACATTCTCATTTAAGGCTAATATACACATTGCAGGAGGGGTTCAGAGATCGGCTGCTGAGATATTAATACTGTAGATGGCTGATTTGTGAAATGCACCTGCATCATTTATTTTCAATAAGACAGTAAACCACTAAATGAGGGCTGCCTGATCTCAGTGACACATTAGTTGAAATGCAAATGAAAAGAGTAAATGTGCAAATCAGGACAATGTATAATCTATATGATACAGTAATGAAAAAAACATGCTAGTTAGAATTCCAGTTTCTGTAAAGAAAGCAATGAAAACGTCCTACATGGTTAGTAACAATAGAAAGTGCAGGGCTGCCAGCTATTAATTCCTCAGTGAAAATTGTATTTCTGGCTGCACAAATCCCGGTGATCAAATAGTATAGCTGAGGATGTTGACTCTGGCAAATAAAGGGGGTTGGTATGGAGCACAGGAGACATGAGTACCCTTTGTGTCTGTGTAAGCTGGTCAAATATTGATGGCCCATCCTACTCAAAATGCACCAGAAAATTTGCAATTGTATCTCTTGTGATCCACTTAAAAACCCGTAAGTTCTTAGGATATTCATGAATTTATGTGTAATGTACATTTAAATTTCTAACTGAAAATTGCAAAATATATGCTCTCTGCTGTTTTTATTTCAGTTCCCTGCCTTTTAATATAGGGTAGAGAAGAAGATCTGAATTACTGCAGCCCTTTACTTTCTCCCTGCTGAGGGAGAGAGACAGACAGAGAGAGTGCGAAAGGGAATATAATTTGAATACATTACTCGAACATAGGCTTGTACACTATTTGTGAGTCCACAGATGGAACTTGCAAGATTATAAATCCTGTGATTACAGCAGCCTCAGAATAAATTCAAGCGTTGTGTAGAGAGAAGGAGAAGTGAGGAGAATGGCAAGTAATGTGAACTAACGGTATTGTAGAAACAGTGACTGGTGACCGGGCTGCGGCTCCACTGAATTTGTAAACTGTCAGACAATGATAAGAACTTCCTGTTGGTGAGTTATGGAGAAGGAGAGGTCTGCAGCACAACTGTCTGAACCTTGAGGCAAAGGCTTCCCAATAAGAACATAAAAGCACTCTGAAGTCTTAATTTTTAATGAAAAGTAGAACTTAAGGGGGTATTCCATCATAATGCTGTTAAGACCCCTAACAATCACCTGCTCACTGTGGTCTGCCATGTCACCCAGCTGCAAAACCATGTCTATGAATAGTTTGAATGGAGTGGTCGTCAAAGATATGCCATGCTTTCCCATTCAAAGTCTGGTGCTCTGATGTAAATAGCGTCAGCGCCATAGACTTTGAATGGAACTGCAGAGTGCATGCTCAATTGCTGTCTAATTCAAACTCCTAGCTGCGGTCTTGCAACTGGGGGAAAGGGTGAACAGCGTTCCCTGTCCTAGCAATCAGTGGGGTCCCAGCAGTTCGACCACAGTAGAAGTCTGTGAACACCTGACAACAATTTCACATAAACATACTACTAGCCAAGTGATAAGAATATGTCTTATGGAGTGAATTACTTTCTAAGTTCTTCTACTTTATGATCTAGTTTGTAGAATATTCCCTGGAACAACAATGAATTAATGATGGCCTCAGTTGTAAAGATTTATGATCTCTAACCCTCGTGTTTATACACGCAGTAACTCTGATGTTCTGAAATTTCCATAAAACCACCCAAGAGAACAAGAAAAATGATGGCTTTGCGGATGCTATGAATCAGCTCATTTACCAGTAGATTTACACATTATTCAGCTACATTATTACTTCTGAGCCTTTCGCTTCTGTCATTTCCTAACAATTGAGATTGTCATTTTATGGTAAGAACTAATATCCATATCAGCTGCACCATCCATAGTTCTAGGCAATACCGGGATGAAAAATGCTGGCCCATGGGAAGAAGCAGAAGAATCATGTGGCTCATAATTATGCAGCAATCGCTGTAACAAAAAGTCTTGCTACATTTTACAGGAATTGTGTATGTGGCAGCTATTCAGGTCTACTAGGCACAGAATTAAAAGGTACCCGTGTGCCCTCGCCATGGGATACTGACAGGCTTCCTCGTTGCAATGAATTATGTTTTATTTGCAAGTGCTGACATATTTCACAGAAAACATATTTGTAAAAAGAGCTGGTTACGAGGAGAAGTGTCTACAAGGTGGAACCTTTTGGCTTCAACCTAACAGGCTCATCTTGATTGACAGGTCTCCGCCTACTTGCATATCACATGTCAATCAAGCTGAATTTCAAAATCAGTAGTGTTAAAGGAGTATTCCGGTTACTTTAAGCTATCTCCTAGCTTCCGAAGACAGCCGAGAACAATGCTTAGCTATCTCCAGCAGTTCCATAGAGGATAAATGGAGTTCAGGGTGCATGCCCAGCCTGACACTCCATCAGGACAGGGGAACAGGACCGCTGGGAGTACCAGAGTTCTGTGCCCCAGCAATTAGTTATCCCTTTAAAATGAATAAGAGATAACTGGAAGTAACCAGAATAACCCTTTAACCACATCAGCCCCCCTAGCTCAAACACCCTTAATGACCAGGCCACTTTTTACAATTCTGCACTACACTACTTTCACCGTTTATTGC
Source organism: Bufotes viridis (assembly GCA_033119425.1). Lineage (NCBI taxonomy): Eukaryota > Metazoa > Chordata > Amphibia > Anura > Bufonidae > Bufotes > Bufotes viridis. Next base: position 29,276,357 of record CM065595.1, read on the forward strand.
TCCGTCATACAACTTACCACCCAAATGAATTTTACCTCCTTTTCTTCTCACTAATTGAGCTTTCATTTGGTGGTATTTCATTGCTGCTGACATTTTTACTTTTTTTGCTATTAATCAAAAATGACCGAAATCTTTGCAAAAAAATGACATTTTTCACTTTCTGTTGTAATTTTAAAAAAAATAAAAATTTCTATATAATTTTCTCTAAAATTATTGTTCTATGTCTTTGATAAAAAAAAAATCCATTAAGTGTATATTTATTGGTTTGGGTAAAAGTTATAGTGTTCACAAACTATGGTGCAAAAAAGTGAATTTCCGCATTTCTGACTTTCTGAGCACCTGTCATGTTTCTTCAGGTGCTAGAATGCCAGGATAGTATAAATACCCCCCAAATGACACCATTTTAGAAAGAAGACACCCCAAAGTATTCGCGGAGGGGCATGGTGAGTTCATGTATCATTTCATTTTTTTTACAAGTAAGCGGAAAATTACACTTTCTGAGGAAAAAAATAAAATAATAAAGTTTCCATTTCTGCTAACCTCTGGCAAAAAAAAAAAAAAATCTCCCACAGACTCACTATGCCCCTCAGTGAATACCTTGGGGTGTCAACTTTCCGAAATGGGGTCATTTGTGGGGTGTGTTTACTGTTCTGGCATTTTGGGCGGGGCTAAATTGTGAGCAGCCCTGTAAAGCCTAAAGGTACTCGTTGGAATTTGGGCCCCTTTGCGCACCCAGGCTGCAAAAAAGTGTCACTCATGTGGTATCGCGGTACTCAGGAGAAGTAGGACAATGTGTTTTGGGGTGTATTTTTACATATACCCATGCTGGGTGAGAGAAATATCTCTGTAAATTGTCAACTTTGCATAAAAAAAATTTGTCATTTACAGAGATATTTCTCACATGCATACCTCAAAGCACAGCTCCCTACTTAATTGCATATGCAGTACCTTACTAATGATATTCTAATTCAGGGCATTTTTACGCATTTTGATTCCAGACTTCTTCTCACGCTTTAGAGACCCCTAAAATGCCAGGACAGTATAAATACCTCACAAGTGACCCCATTTTAGAAAGAAGACACCCCAAGGTATTCTGTGAGGGGCATGGCGAGTTCATAGAAGATTTTTTTTTTGGCACAAGTTAGCGGAAATTGATTTTTTATTGTTTTTTCTCACAAAGTCTCCCTTTCCGCTAACTTGTGACAAAAAGTTCAATTTTTCATGGACTGAATATACCCGTCAGCGAATACCTTGGGGTGTCTTCTTTCTAAAATGAGGTCACATGTGAGGTGTTTGTACTGCCCTGGCATTTGAGGGTTTCTGCAATCATTACATGTATGGCCAGCATTAGGAGTTTCTGCTATTCTCCTTATATTGAGCATACGAGTAATGAGATTTTTTTTAGCCTCCGTTCAGCCTCTGGGCTGAAAAAAAAAAAAAAATGAACGGCACAGATTTTTTCATTTGCATCGATCAATGTGGATGAAAAAATCTCTGCCAAAATCAGTGAGTGGGGTGTGGTGGGCTGGGCACTAACAACCTAACAAGTAGCTAACTAACTGGCGGTGGTAAGGGACCCTTATGCCCCATTCACACGTCCGCAATTCTGTTTGCGGAACGGAATTGCGAACCCATTCATTTCTATGGGGACAGACTTTGTCCCTCTCGGATCCGGAATTGTGGATCCGCACTTCCGGGTCTGCACTTCCGTTCCGCAAAAATATAGAACGTGTCCTATACTTGTCCGCAATTGCAGACAAGAAAAGGCATTTTCTATATAGTTCTGGCAATGTGCGGATCTGCAAAATGCGGAAAGCACATTGCCGGTGTCCGTGTTTTAAGGAACCGCGGATCCGCAAAACACATATGGACATGTGAATGGAGCCTTACAGGGGGGTGATCAGTGACAGGGGGGTGATCAGGGACTCTATATGGGGTGATCAGGGGTTAACAAGGGGTTAATAAGTGACCGGGGGGGGGGGTGTAGTGTGGTGCTTGGTGCTACTTTACATAGCTACCTGGTCCTCTGGTGGTCGATCCCAGCAAATGGGACCACCAGAGGACCAGGTAGCAGGTATATCAGACGCTGTTAACAAAACAGCATCTGATATACATGTTTGATGGGATTTATTTTACAGCTACAGCCTGCCAGCGATTGATCATCGCTGGCAGGCTGTAGTATAACTGCTGAGCTGGGTGCTGCTGTGATGCATCCAGGAGGAACAAACCTGACGCCGCCTGGACGCATCCGTGCGTGTAGCGGTCGGCAGGCGGTTAAGTGTGAATCATGTTCATTGTAATGATGGACCTGGTTTGTATTTCATGCCGACTGAGTCTGCTGTGAGGATCCCTTTAAAGGGGTTCTTTATCAGTTACAGTCAGCTAGTGCTAAAAATTGGGTCCCAACCAAGATGTTTGGGACCACCGCTTTATAGAAGTGCTGTATTTGTTTAAATATCTAAGTTTCTATATCAGGGATGGCCAACCTGAGGCTCTCCAGCTGTTGCAAAACTACAACTCCCAGCACGCCTAGACTGCCTACAGCTATCAGCCTACAGCAGGGCATGGTGAGAGTTGTAGCTTTACAACAGCTGGAGAGCCACAGGTTGGATATCCCTGTTCTATATGAACACAATGAATACAATGAATGTATGTATGCAGTGAATTCATAGCTTCTACTAGACCAGGCATGTCCAAACTCTGGCCCTCCAGGTGTTGCAGAACTACAACTCCCATCATGCTCTTCTGTAGGTTAATAGCTGTAGGTTGTCCAGGAATGATGGGAGTTGTAGTTTTGCAACATCTGGAGGGCCGGAGTTTGGACATGCCTGTACTAGACAGACACACTGGCTGCCACTAGATAGAGTTGTGTGCATGCTTGACTGGTGCTCCATACAAACTCTGGTGAGTGCTGGTCAGGAAGAACAGGGGGCCAGAGACCCTGGTACTAGAGATGGGGGGGTTCCAGCAATTTATTGTAACGTGAAATGTAAAAAGGACAGTTATGTCCCTTCTAGTGCATTTTATAGAAAAAAACGTTATCTCAAGGCAAAATAATTATAGCATCAAAATAGCATCACCTGGATTATCTTCCCTATGAACCATGGAACAGGCTGCAGATTCATTTTGGCAATGTTTTCTTTCAAGGCCTGAATAAAAAGGTCATAATCTGGTTTTGGCAGAACAACTCCAGGAAACAGATCAGAGATGATACCCTGCAAGAGACACATTACATGCACATAAGACCAGCTGATGCCTTCCAGTCCTGCTGTATTCTATGCTCAGGATCACACTGAAAAAGCACATTATGTATGCATCATGTCATTATTTAGAAAAATATTATTATTACAATTATTATTATTTGAAAACAGTATCGCATTGACAAAGTTTTTAAATGGGTTGTCTTACGTCAGCAAATGGCATTTATCATGTACAGAAACTTAATACCAGGCACTTACTAATGTATTGTGATTGTCCCTATTGCCTCCTTTGCTGGCTTGATTCATTATTCTGTGACCTCATACACTGCTTGTATCCAGGGGTTACGACCACCCTGCAATCCAGCAGCAGTGGTCACGTTTGCACCCTTCAGGAAAAATCGTCGGCCTCTCTGTTGGGCAGGATTCTGGGAGCGTGCATAGGAATGCATGTACATCGGCTCCCGTCCCAGCCAGCTCTGCAGCGGTGGTCATAACCCCTTGGAATACATGATAAATGCCACTTGCTAATGTGAGACAACCCCTTTAACTAAGGTCTATTGCACACGACCGTAGGTGTCCCGTTGGAGTATTGCGGACCGCATATGCGGATCCACAATACATGTTCACCGTTCCGTGTGCATTCCGCATCATGGATGCGGACCCATTCACTTTAATGGGTCCGCAAATCCGGAGATGCGGAACTGTGCGGAACGGGCTCACAGAACACTACGGAAGCACTACGGAGTACTTTCGTTCAGCAAAAAGATAGAACATGTCCTATCTTTTTGCGTAACGGTCGGATCTCGGACCCACTGAAGTGAATGGGTCCGCGATCGTCTGCGGCTGCCCCACGGTCGGTGTTCGTGCATTGCGGCCCGCAGCCCGGCCACATTCCACACCCCTACGATCAGCTGATTCAGATGTCTGTGCCAAAGCAACACTGAAACAGCTGATCGCCGGTGATGTGGGTGTCTGAGCCCCACCAATCAGATACCAATGGCCTATCCTGAGGTTAGGCCATCTGTAACAAAAATTTGGAATTCCACTTTAATCTGACCATTTTTGGAATTAATTTTAAATTCACTGTATCCTATGTATCTTATCTGGGTGGACCATAAGCTTTGCAGTTTTTGGTCTTCTTACTGTATATAGTAAAAAACCTGGGCGCATGAAACCTCTTCTAGAGGTTACATTAGATTAAGGCTACTTTCACACCTGCGGCACTACAATATGGCCTCCTGATCTGGCAAAGAAGGCCAGGAATCGGCTGGACACGAACCGCAGCGTGCAGCGGTTTATGTTCGGCCAATTCTTAGCATTTTTGCTGAAACGCGGCTGAATCTCTGCCGGACTCCATTATACTTAATTGAGTCGGCTGGCATCTGCCGGATCAGCCTGCCAGAATTCACACTGTAGGTGTGAAAGTATCCTGCCCTTGGCAGTAAATCAGCCCCATTGGACAGCTTCTTAACTGGAGCTTTGGGGATGGCTTTATGGGCACTCTTGCATCTGCTTGGTTAGTTTTATTAGAACATCTAACAGATGCTCCAATTTAAAGAGGTATATTGAGCCGACAGTTTTATAGTGGTAAAAGGGTAGAGACTACCCATAATGATGTGATATATCTACATTTTGATGAAAATGGAGGTCATTTTGTTGGAATCCACTATGTCTACCCCATGAAATAACAATTCTGGAGTATCTTTTCTTATGCGTTTCGCTGTTCCTTTGTTATTCTTCCAAAAAATGAATAACCAGATAAGCTGGGTAGCACCATTTCCTTTGAGAAAGGGCTGTGCCCCTACACAGTCTGATACTGTCAGCCTTGAATGGATAGTGACTGTGTAGGAACACACCTTCAGCTAGTAACCACCAGCTGTCATTTTATTCATACATTTCCAGGAAAAATAACAAAAGAACGTCATTCCAAGCATTATGGTATACTAACCCGGATAATTGGCATCTCCACAACACCCCGACATGTGCTTCGCATCAGCATCCTCAAGGGGGGACTGCTGGTTTATGGGGATACACCACATAGTGGGATGATTGTTGTTTCCCCTATGACTTACAAGGTCTACTTACATTTATACATGACCTCAGATGCGCACCTTATTGTGGTTTTGGATGTCAGTCTTTTATGTTGTTTTTGCATATTCAATAAAGATACAATTTTGCAATACTTGTTTTAGCAGTGAGCTTTTAATTGCCATTTGTCTGTGTTTTTTTGTATTGAAGTATTAAATAATTTGTAGCAGCCTCACTGTCTGATTACCTGAAAGAGAGGGACATCTTGTGCCAAGAATTTAGCCAGGTTGACATCTAGTAGTGCTCGCAGAAGAAGTACGCTCTCATCCTCTTCTGGATACTTAAGCTTGAGGTTACCGGCAGCAGTCAGGACAGATTTCACGGCGCGCATTCCGTAGTCATAGTGGTGCTGGGATGACAGTTGTTCTGAGCACAGTCGGTAAGTGGCGACAATCTTCTGAGCCAAGCTGACAACGAAAAAAAAGGAAAATTAAGCAGCTCATCTAGACATGAAGCAAAAATTGTCCAGTTTATTGCCCCTGATCACAACATTCTCATGGATTAAAGGTTGGCGTGAATCATTGTGATAGAATAGTTCTAGACACGACAATTAAAGACCCGTTAAAGGCGTTGGCCCATGAACAGCTTTTATCATCTGTCACCTATGATCGCTGGGGGTCCAACCCCAACTGATCATGATAACGAGTCTCGTGTGAATGGGGTGGGTGGTAGCGCTCATCTGTGGCCACTGCTTCAATCTTTTCTATAGGGTATCTGAGGTAGCACTTAGCAGCCTCATAAAAGTGAAAGGAGCAGTGGTCACTTATGAGCGCTACCACCCACCCCATTCACACGAGACTCGATATCATGATCAGTGGGCTCGGAAACCCCCATTCTCTTGTCCCAACAATTGGACCCTAATACATTTACAGTATGTGGATAGGTGATAAATTTTGTTCCCGGGCCAACCGCTTTAAAGGGCACCTGTCAGCAGATTTGTACGTATGACACTGGCTGATCTGTTACATGTGCACTTGGCAGCTGAAGGCATCTGTGTTGGTCCCATGGTAATATGTGCCCTCATTGCTGAGAAAAGTGATGTTGTAATATATGCAAATGAGCCTCTAGGTGCAACGGGGGCATTGCCGTTACACCTAGAGGCTCTGCTCTCTCTGCCACTGCCGCGCCCTCTGCATTTTAATTGATGGGGTCAGGCAGTGTAAACCTATTCCCATCTGGTCCTGTCAATCAAAATGCAGAGGGTACGGCAGTTGCAGAGAGAGCAGAGCCTCTAGGTGTAATGGCAACGCCTCCGTTGCTCCTAGAGGCTTATTTGCATATAATAAACCATAATTTTTCTCAGCAATGCGGGCACATATGAACATGGGACCAACACAGATGCCTTCAGCTGCCAAGTGCACATGTAACAGGTCAGACAGTGTCAGGTATAAATCTGTTGACAGATGCCCGTTAAGAACACGTGACCAATTGCTCCCAAAAATAAAAAATGGCAAGAGATGGTAACAATACACAGTTCTAAAAGTAAGCTAAAATTAGATAATATTATCTGTTACTTCTGTTATTCCTCCAGGAAATGGGTCAATAACCTGACCATTTCTGTTGTCAGGGACACGGAATGGTCAGTGTCAAAGTGTGTCCGGACATGCCCTATTGACAAGGTGAACGTCAGTTCTCGGTTTATTCATAAATTTTCAAGTTGAATAATGGAGGAATGGCATAAAGAAGCTAGAATTTACTAAAAAAGACATTCTTTAGAGAATAGCAACAAATTTTCACTCTCAGCATTTTCCTCGGTTATTTCTTGCACAAGAAACAATTTCCCAAAAGTGGTCAGAAGAATAAACGAAAACTGGAATTGAGAGATTTAACAGATAAACCTGATTCTCCACAGACGTCAGATATGGAGCCACCAGTATTAGTTTATTTTCTCATTTTAAAACTGCTTTCTCAGCATCTCGCCTTCAAGTCAGAATTAAATATATTTTTCCTCGAGTACATGATGAATCCAGTTGATTTTAGCGTAAGGACTCTATTTAACCCTATGACAGCTCCTGTTTGACACTGAATGGGACTGTCATTTCAACCAAGGAAAACTAAACTATCCTCAAATCGGGTGGCACAGTGTAGGCCACAATAATTTTTACTACATAGGGTGTATAGGACACCTCTACTGCTATATAAAATGGCCGTTCGGACGGATGCTAGTTGTCCTAGATGTACCCATCTTGAGGCGGATATGGCTCATATGTTGTGGTCATGTCCGGCTCTCACAGGTCTGTGGTCTGCAGTTTACACCCTTCTGGAGAACGTCTACAAGGTTACACTACCAGCTGGGCTCCTGGGTTGTGTAATGGATGTTCCTACAACAGATATAATACAGTTGGCGCTTGCCAAGATCTTATATTTAACTAGGAAACTCATAGCTAAGTATTGGCTGCAATCATCTGCTTCAGGGATAACAGAATTAATAAACATGATTTATATGGAATGGAAAGTATATGTGAAAAAAGAGGCAATATTAGGAAATTTGAGAAACAATGGAATGCTTGGATTACGCATCCAGGGCTCGCTACCGCAGCTCTGTTGCTGCCATTTAGAGGCTTCTAATCTGCCTGGGAATGGCTGAGATGTCAAGGACTGCACGGAGGGGGTGGAGTGCGGGGGGAGGGATATGGGGTTTATATTGGGGAGGTGGTTTTTCCACCTTTTTGTACATTGTTGTATTTTGTGTATCTTTGCATGCTAAAAAACCTTTAATAAACAGATCTGATTAAAAAAAAAAAAAACTATCCTCAAATCGAACTCAGGGGTTATTAGGGCATATGGACATCACAAAAGGTGGGTCTCCAGAGCAGGACCCCCTCTATAAGGGCACGGCCACACAATCAGGTTTCCTGACGCAATTTTGTAATCCAAAATCAAGAGAGGATCGTAACAGGAGAGAAAGTAAAAAGGATAGATATGACTTCTCCTCTTTTTTAAATTCTCTCCTGGTTTTGGCTTTCAAAACTGCATCAGAAAAGGTGAACGTGTGGCCGTAAGACCATGTATTACATGAATCTATGAATGCAATATTAATTTTAATGTCCCTGTGTAATAATGCAGCCGTTGCAGGGGAGATACATGACCAGCAAGTGTTTCCCCTGGCGACAATATAGAAAATTGTTCTTGTGTTGATTCTTTTATTAAAGGAATCATTGAAGGATCTCTATTTTTATTTTCCCAATTTTGCCTTAAATAACCTGCAGCAAAATTCATAGCGTGAATAGGTGAAAGGGGTTTTCCAAGTGTTTTTTACTGATGATGACCTATCCTCTGGATAGGTCATCAGTATCTGATTGGTGGGGGTCCGACACCCGGGACCCCCGCTGATCAGCTGTTTAAGAAGGCAGGCCGTGTGACACCACGTTCACCAGTTTCATGGCCTAGGCGCAGCTCAGCCCCATTGAAGTGGATGGGGATGGGCTTTGATACAAGCTGAGTGTATGGCCCCTTTCAAACAGGCGGGTGCAATGTGACGTGAACGAATTGCACCCGCACTGAATCTGGACCCATTCACTTCAATGGGGCTGTGCAGATGAGCGTTGGTTTTCACGCATTACTTGCGTTGTGTGAAAATCGCAGCAGGTTCTATATTCTGCGTTTTTCACGCAACGCAGGCCCCGTAGAAATAAATGGGGCTGCGGAAACCGCAAGCATCCGCAAGCAAGTGCGGATGCGGTGTGATTTTCACGCATGGTTGCTAGGAGACGATAGGGATGTCATCTCCTAGCAACCATGTGGTGAGTGTGATTACGTCTTCAAAGGTCCTTTTGCAGGTACTCAAGAAGACGATGCCCGGCTGCGCGATCAAGTGGATGAGGTCAGTTAATTTTTTTTTTAACCCCTCAATTCACATTTTAGTAAGCATTCTCTATTGAGAATGTTATTATTTTCCCTTATAACCATGTTATAAGGGAAAATAATAAAATCTACAGAATACTGAACCCAAACCCGAACTTCTGTGAAGTAGTCCGGGTTTGGGTCTGGGTACCAAACATTCAGATTTTTCTCACGCGCGTGCAAAACGCATTAAAACTCATTGCACTCCTCGCAACACACACGCGCATCCTATCCAGCCCTCACACGCGACGTAAAAAAAAACACTTGGTAAACCCCTTTAAGGCACTCTTAAAAACAAGGTGGGATTTAGTTGCTATGGGCTGCTAAGCCAGTTTTGATAAATCTCCTCCCGTACTATGAAACACTGTATAGTTATTAAATAAAAAGGGGAAAAAAAAAATATTAAAATTTTAAATCAACCAGTTTCCCAAGTTTACATATACATATAAAATATATAAACAATAAAAAATATACATATTACATATCGCCATGTCCGAAAAAGTCCAAACTATTAAAATATTAAAGAATATCTCCTATGCAGTGAACGCTGTTAAAGAAAAAAAAAAGTGCAATTCGCCTTTTTTTAGTCACCTTGTCCCCCCAAAAATAGAATTGCACTGTTCTATAATGGGCCGGACGATCCATAAAATGCGGAATGCATGCAGCTTTTTTGGTGTTTTATTTTTTTCATTTGGTATCGAATGGTGTCGAGTATCGCAATACTTTTTTATGGTATCTAAATCGGATCAAAAATTTTGGTATCGTGACAACCCTATTAGTGGCCAATGCGCAAACTGCAGGATTTTATGTTTTCTGTTTAAATATAGATATTGACATAAATTAAAAATAACATCATCAAAAATTCTTGATATGTTAAAATAAAATAAAAAAAATTCTGATGACATTCCTTTTCAGAGGTATCAAAAATATATTTATCGAATCCCTAAATAAACCCCCATAAAATAGCTACCGTAAGTTAGTACATGGAAGGTTGCAGAAGCTGGAATCGATGCTCAGAAGCATCACATTACTCAATTATCTTCCATCACTTTACAAATAACTTTTCCCAAATCTGTACATTACCAGCGTGATGTTTTCCCTTCCTCATAAATAGTTTTATCTGCATCAAAACACATTTAAGGTTCTTTGACAAACTAAACCGTTCAGGCAAACTACATTTCCAGAATGTCAGAGCTAAGATAAAGCTGGTGCGTAGTTCTGGAAGAAGCCGGTGTCAATGCTTAGTGCATAACATGACATGCCAGGATATCTTGAAGATGCTTAAAGGAGAAGTTTATTTGTTAGGCTAGGTTCACACGACGAAATTTGTCGTGCGACAAATAAAGCACGAGTACACTGCAACATTTGTCGCGCAACAATTTTTATAATGGTAGTCTATGGTGTCGCATAGCAAAATGCGACATGCTGCGACTGCGACACGACAGTCGCAGAAAAATCTATCTTGAATGGATTTTTTGCGACTATCGTGTCGCAGTCGCAGCATGTCGCATGTTGCAATGTGACACCACAGACTACCATTATAAAAATTGTCGTGCGACATTGGTGCAACAAAATGTTGCGCGACAAATGTCGTCGTGTGAACCTAGCCTAAAAGCTATGTACACCTTCAGAGACATTTTTTTATGACTGCATTTTACTCATTTTGGGCTAAAAATTTTTTTTTCAGTTGGTCTTTATTTCAGGGCTCATTCAGACGGCCGTATGTGTTTTGCTGTCCGCAAGTTGCGGATCCGCAAAACACGGATACCAACCTGAGAGCATTCCGCAATTTGAAGACCGCACATGGCCGTCACTCTCATAGAAAAAGATTATTCTTGTCTGCAATTGCTTACAAGAATAGGACATGCTCTATATTTCTTGAGGGTCCACGGAACGGACGAACAGATGCGGCCCCATTGAAATAAATGGGTTCACACTTGTTCTGCAAAAATGCGGAACAAAACATATGGCCGTGTGAATGAGCCCTTACTGTTTTTCTAGCTGTATGAATGGTACTTTCACTTCGTGCCGGTCATCTAAAATTACTAAGAGGTCATAAACACTTATTTAAGCCACATTCTTATGAGTAAGATAAGAATTGAGCTTTAATGAGTGTTTATAAGCCACCCAATTATTACCGGACAGAAGTAAATAGCAAATTGTTGACTCACGATATGTGAAGCCATATATATCACCCAAAAATTGGACCACAATTTTCAGCGAATGAAAATCAAAAAAACTTTATTAACAATGATAAATACATACATGTTAAAACAAGGCAGCAGAAGGTGGGACACAAGGATGAGGAACAGGAACCAAGGGGGTCTGGGAGGTCAGCACACCAAAAAACAGGGAGAAAAAAAAATTGCTAATAGAGCAGAGATGAATAAATGAAACTCCAAGGCTCCAATGAGCAATAAACCCCGGGCAAATATTACAGCAAAGGTAAATGTAGGAGCAAAAACTTGGAGTTTGGAAAAAGGTAAGTAGTAATATTCCGGGGATGAAGCCAGATCTCTGGCGAAACGGCGTTGGGTCAGGAGGCGGCTGAGAGATCGACACACCATCCAGGGTATGACTACTTACCTTTTTCCAAACTCCAAGTTTTTGCTCCTACATTTACCTTTGCTGCAATATTTGCTCGGGGTTTATTGCTCATTGGAGCCTTGGAGTTTAATTTATTCATCTCTGCTCTATTAGCAATTTTTTTTTTCTCCCTGTTTTTTGGTGTGCAGACTTCCCAGCCCCCCTTTGGTTCCTGTTCCTCATCCTTGTGTCCCACCTTTGTGCTGCCTTGTTTTAACATGTATGTATTTATCATTGTTAATAAAGTTTTTTCGATATTCATTCTCTGAAAATTGTGGTCCAATTTTTAGGTGATTTTTGAGTGTTTATAAGGTCAAAGAGAAGAGATAAGGAGCTTTCAGCAACCTGCCTGAGCAGAGAGAAAATACAGATTCTGCCAGTAGATAAACTTAAAGCTGTGCAGGGAAAACAGCTCATCATTTTTAATACAACAAAGACCAATTGAAAAAATTATTTTAGCTCAAAATGAGTACAATGCAATAATAAAAAATTGCAAAAGGTGTATATAGCCTTTACCAGGGCCTATCATACAGCTTCTTCAGTGCTTCTTAAGCCCCATTCACACATCCACGTCTGTGATGGCACAGTCCATGTTTTATCTGTGACACTGTTCGTGATCCATCCATGTTTGATCCGTGGGTCCGTGATTCTCAGTCCGTGTGTCATCCATGTTTTATGGACACTTCTAGACTAAAAATTAGTTACTAGAGAATCTTCTAGCAACAATCAGTGAAAACCATGAATCAAACACAGATGGCATATGTGTTGTGTCTATGGTTTTCAAGGACCCCTAGACTATAATGTGTGTGAGGAATCCGTAATCATGGAAAAAATAGTGCAAGCTTCTGTGGTGTCACCACAGACCCACGTGTATACACACACTGAAGTCAATGGATACATGAGTTGTCCGTGGAGACCACAGACAGCACACATATGTGAATCACTGACGTGTGAAAAAAGCCTTAAAAGGGTTGTACAGGATTGGAAAATGGCTGCCTTTTTCCAAAAAAAGCACCACATCTGTCCATAGGTTGAGTGTGGTAATACAACTCAGCTTTGTTCACTTCAGTGGAGCTGTGCTCCAATACCAGACACAACACGTGGACAGGTGTGGGTCTGTTTTTGGAAGAAATTATCAATGGTCTTTTACTCTTTTAGTATAGCTGCATCAGTTTTTGCAGCTCTGAGGACACGCTAATTATATAGAGTGCAATGTAAAAAACACAACTCATGCTGAGAGTAAGGTTACATGCACACGACCGTTCTGTTTGTTTGGGGTCCGCAAATTGCGGATTCGCAAAACACGGAAGCCGTCCGTGTGCCTTCAGCAATTTGCGGAACGGAACAGGCGTCCATTATAGAGATGCCTATTCTTGTCCGCAAAACGGACAAGAATGGGACATGTTATATTTTTTTTGCGGGGCTATGGAATGGATTAACGGATGCGAACAGCACACGGAGTGCTGTCCGCATCTTTTACGGCCCCATTGAAGTGAATGGGTCCGCACCCGAGTTGCAAAAACTACGGCTCGGATGCGGACCAGAGCAACGGTCGTGTGCATGTAGCATTAAGGTTCGTTTACATAGGCCAATGCACAGATCAATGATCAGGAATGAACCATTTAGTTCCTGATCATTGCCCACTCGTTCAGCTGCATTCACTTGCAGCAACCATCCTCTCTGTATGAGGATGAACAATTGCTACTATGATCATTCATCTCCTGTTTAGACATGAAAATGTGCTGCTACCACTGAAAGATGCCCAATGAATGAGGGGTTCTCCAGGCTTTGGTAAAGATCCTCTTATGTGCTGACCTGTGGAGGGAAGACAGCCTTCTCAGTACTTATCTCTGTGATGTGGCCGATTCTGAAATTTCCACTGTGCTCACCTGACCACCAGGACTTGGTGCATGTGACTGCTGGGACTGGATGCAGGCTCTTCTGCTCATGTCCCGACCAGATGTATTCCTCCGTCTTCTCCTTCAGCATTTACAGTATTCTGCTGAACAAGAAGACTATGGGGCATAGCCAGTCGGGAACTGAGTGTAAGAGCCTGCAACGAGTTCCGGCGGACACATAAGCACAGCGGAGATGGAGGAATTGGCAGTGACAGGGAGGTAAGATTAGATTAGACTATCTTCTCCCCTCAGGTCAGAAGACAGTGGCCAAAGTCCAGAGAACCCTTTACGATCAATGACGTCCATATAATATATAGACAGAAAAAGCTGCTGCTTGTTGGTGGCAATCCAGTGTGACGGTCACGTCATGGACACGGTCAGGTTTCCTGATGCAGTTTTGGAAGCCAAAACTTGAAGTGGATCATAATAGGGGAGAAAGTATAGAGGACAGATATGACGTCTCCTCTTTTTAATTCAATCCTGGTTTTGATTTCCAAAATACTTGCAGAAACCTGACCTAGTGGCTGTATCCCAAAGGAGGATGCATGATGTCCATATGTACTAATAGGGCATATGGACAAAGGATGTGCTTAGGCCTACACACGTCCGTAGCGTGTTCCGGATCCGCAACACACCTTGCCACCAGCCCTATAGAGATGCCTATACTTGTCCGCAATTGCGGACAAGAATAGGACAAGGATAAATGAAGTAACCAGTGGCTACACCCAAGAGCTACCAAAAATGATCGTGGTGCTCAACCCTTGGTCTGCCCTGTTACCAATAAGAAAATGAATAAAATGAAATGGGTGGCACTCTACGGACACCTGTGACATATGGAGAACACAAAAGCAGCACAGTGATGAAATAATTCACCCTTTAATGTACCTAGGCATATAAAACATAAAACTTATACTATTTAAAATAGCCACTTAAAAGCTGATAAAACAATAGATAGTCCTCTATATAAGTCCAGAGATGTGGACTAGTGCTCTGGGTTTGTATAACAAGTGAAATGACCCAAAAGTATTATAAATGATAGGTCTAGAAGAATAGGACATGCTTTATATTATTGCGGAGCTGCCGGCCGGAAGATTGGCGGCGCGCTGCGCAAATGAGATTTGCGGAACAGGTGCGGACGAACATTGCGGACGTGTGAATAGGGCCTTATATCGTAACCCCTTTAACTCTAAGTACTATTGTTTCCAGCCAAATGGAGCCTGGCTGTTTAAAGTAAAGCCTGAAGCCCTGGCAGACAGGAGAACATATTACTTTCATTTACTCAATGGGAGACATTTATCAATAATGGCATAATTTTTGCCAAAACAATATTACAAATCAAAAGTGGTGACTTGTTAGACCTCATATATCGAAAGGCTTGTTTAAAATGTGAATTTTTAAAATATATACTTGATTATCCGCCTATTTCTCTTGATTTGTGACATTTTAACCCCAGTAGCTGAAAATGCGACTTTTTTAAACAGAAATGCGCCATTTCAGCCAGACCACACTTGCGACTTCTGAAACATATTTGCGACTTTTGAAGCATATCTGCTACATTTCCACTGGAAAAATTTTGTCTCAGACTCGCGGCCTTTTTGATATAGTTTTGTTTTTGTTGAATGTCAATTTTCTGACAAAACCCTGTTGCTTCGCTCATTTATATTAAATAAAAAAGCATCCTGTTTTAATACTTACCTATTACTTTTTCCCATGACAAGTTGGTTTTCTTTTCACAAATGTGACTTTTTGACAAAAAGTTAAGGAAAAGCAAAACCAGAAAGCAACACAAATCCTATTCTAATCTGTTTTTATTTTCTGATTGCAGATTTATTTATTTTTTTCTATTTTCTGAACATGATTATGGGGACGGCCATCTTGCCTGAGCTGTTCTTAACAGCATTTAGAAAGCAGTAAGAAAATTGCTTTACGGCAGCCCCAGGAGGGGACCCTATTGACTTTTATAGGAGAATTTTTTGGGCATGATCTGTGACCTGTAAAGAGAACATTGTACAAGGAAAGAATACATAAGCTTTGACAATAACCTATTGTGACTAGTGAATTCTGTCTTATCTATACACAGAGGTGATATTATTACAGGCAGGATTAGAATGAGTTATCTGCAGTAAAGTGATCTGTATAGACCAAAAAGTGGTGCCTATTAATATTCTTAGTGGCCAGTGCAAGAATTGCAGGACTATTGTCTCCGCTTCAAAAATCTTCCTCTGACCGGAAACTTACCGGACCCCGTTATAGTCTATGGGGCCCGTGGGCTCTGTTCGGCTCAGTTATGTGCCAAATCCATCCTTTCCGTTCTCCTGCTCCTATAACGGAGCAAGAGAACAGAAAGGCTGAACGCTGATGTGAACTCAGTCTTAATTGTCCTCAACAATTTGAGCCATTTCTGCCGATAAGAGGATGATAAATGAGGTGTAATATGTGCCAATTTGATAGCCCTGCCCACTTTAACATTTATAACTCATCTCTGGCATGATGCATTCTTTATGGTGAAAATTCTGGAGAAAACAGTTGATATATTTGCCGCATATCAAAACGCCATTCTTTTTGGCGCATTTTACGCCATCATTCTGGTGCAACATGCTTAGTAAATGTCCCCCAATGTGTTGCTTCAATCATGGATCAGAACGGAAGTTAATGCAGGCAGCACAGAGCGATTAAATTAAATGGTCATACCATGAAATATGTATCTGGTAACAGGAGGCAGATAATCTGAAAGCTTAATCTTCCATCTGCACATTTAATGGTATCATGTAAAGAATATGCTTAATTTAATGTCAAGATTTCCCCGTAAAATGCAAAGAAAATAATTATCAAAATGTTCTCCTAAGCATTCTGCTCAGTGGTTTGTTTGATGAAAGGATTAACATAAATTCCAGTCTCTTCTTCTGAGATGGTTTGTATGTATTCAAGTATAAAGGAGGGTTTCAAAAATCAGACATCACACAACTCAGGCGTACATAGAATAGGGAGGAACGGCTCAAAAAAAAAAAAAAAAAAAGGTCCCTACTTATTACTGCGGGGGAAAGCTACCACAATGAATACCTTGAATGGTCTTGTACATTGGTTGTCATCTCATAAACTGGTCACCTTTTTGCTGATGTCATGATGCCACTGATGAAGTTGACCCTTATCTGGGTGCATGGTGCACATGGTGACCCGTTGCATCCCTTAGGTTTTATAAGATTGGCTGGGGATCGGACGAACACATCAGTGTGCTCTTACCTTCTAGAATCCAGGAATCCCATTGAATAAAGGGATATTTCACCAATGAGCGCATAATCCGGAACCATCATGGCCACTGTCCTGAACAATGCCTGGAAAATAAAATGTACTGATCTGAATTTTCCCTTTCTCCAGTATACTTTTTGTATCATTTACAACATGTAGGTGAGGCGGGAGAGAGGAGTGGAAGATGGGAGTGGTAGTAATGGCTCTGAGGTTGGAGGTAGTAGTCAAAGTTCACTGTGGCAATCCTCAACCAGGTTCTCACTGGGGTCCTGCAGTGACTGGAGGATGCGCCCTTTCTTCCCTCAGGCAACCATTTTTATTAGGGCTCCTGCCTGGTGTTGGGGTGCCTTTGATGTTAGGTGTTTGGCAGGGTGCAAAGCAGGACTGTATATGCAACAGCCGGCGGATGATGGAGTAAGAAATCAGGCCAGTTGATATCTCTAATTTCCTGAACTGTGGGGTGCAGATTTAAGATATGGCTGGTCAAGCCGTGAGTAAGTGTGAAAGGGTGTATTAGCAATGTTCCTTCTCACACCTCTCTGCCATAAAAGTGCACAACACTTTGCTGACTTAATCCAATGCACCTCTGGATAGATGGTCAATATCAGAATGGGACCCCACTGATCAGGTGCTTGAAAGAGACACAGAACTCAGATGAGGGCTGCGGCCTTCTCACAGGAGACCAAGCACTGTGTTGTACATTGCATAGTCCCCGTGCTTGGTTTTGCAGCCCCGGCCTATTCACTTGAACGAGACTGAGCTGCACGTAGGCCATGTCACCAATAGAAGTGACATTACTGGCCAAGCAAAAGGCCACAGGGTTCATCGTTACGCAGCCTCTTCGAACAGCTAAGACCTCCACTGACCTGATACTAACGGCCTATCCTGTCGATAGGTCAGCATTATTGTGGTCCCAGCTTTAAGTCCCAAAAAGTGATTCGAAGACTATCATTGTGCAGTCTACTTTTGCCAGGACTTTAAGGTTTTGAATTCCACCAGAAATGATTTTTATCACTGGAGCATCCCTTCAAGAAAAATAAATACTGGCTGCGTACCTTTAGATTATCTGGGAGTTCGGCACGACCTGCATAGCCGGGATTCATGGTGATGAATACAGAACACGTTGGGTTGAGTGTCAGCTCAGTCCCCTCAAACAAGAATGTTTTCATGTTTCTTATGATGGCCTGCTGGATGCTCAGAATCTGCTGGGCCACTACCGACAAGACTTCCACCTGGTTACAGAGAGATATTTCTAATGGCATCAAATTTATTATACGATCAGGCGAATAACATATAACGGTGCACAAGAGAAAGTAGCAAAATCTACAGTAGCTGCACTAAGCTGTTAAGAGATGTGTCTCTCATCATGCTGTCAATGGCAACCAGCAGAGTTGTGAATACAGCTCCGGGTTGTAAGACATGTAAGATTTCAGGATCTCTGCAAGTTAAATAATGCAATGTATTTAATAAGTTACTCAACTATAGAGCATCCTGTATCTATAAAGTTTAAAAAGGTGTTCAAAGCCACCACCTGAGGCCCCACTAAATAAAAAAGGATAAAAAGGAAAATGTATGCAACTTTTCAATCTCTTAAAAAGCATGGCTACAAGTAAGGACATAATTGGCCAAAAATAAAAAATAAAGGAAACGTGTCAGCAGAAGTCAACCTATTGTTTACATCAAGACTTCATGCTAAGCATATTTTCCGAAAATGTGAGTCCTTTTTTTTAATTTTCTGTCATCTATATAAAAAAAACACAAGTAGAATTCCGCCCTTTTTACACTGGCCACTTAGCCTAATAAAAAGCCGACACTGCAGTAAAGATCACTTCTTATCAGTCCTCTCATTATCATCACAGGCAAAATTATAATGACAGGCATCACCTATATATAGATAACACAGAAGCCACCATTCAAAATAGCTGATGGACACGGCTTACCTCTTCTCCTCCCTGCACAATGGCCTCTGCTCAGGTCACAGAGCATGCCCACAACACTCTCCCATCGAAGTCAATAAACATCTCTAGTCTACAGGTTCCTATGGTCTGTGGTTTGTGTAAGGCATATCTCGAATAGATAGCCACCCCGATAATCAAGTACACAAAACAGAATTTAAAAAAAATCTACCTTCAGAAAATAAACAGGTTAGGAAAAAAAATCCTCACGATTGGTCATCATTATCTGATCAATGGATGCTCGACTTCCGACGTGCCCACCGATCAAGAGGCCGTGGCACACCTAGATCAGCGTCTCTTCCTCGACCAGTGACATGGCCTAGTTGCAGCTCGATCCCATTTATGTGCCCCGCAGCCTCTTCAAACAGTAGAGCAGAGGGGGTGTCAGAGCCCCACTGATCACTTACTGATGACCTATCCTGAGGATAGTTTATTAATATAGGAATTCCTGAAAAAAACTCTTTAAACATCTATAAATAAAATTTTACATTTACCTCAATTCTGTTGAATTCATCAAAACAGGCCCAAGCTCCAGATTGTGCTAAACCTTTGAAGAATTTACCCATTGCTTTATAGTCCAGACCATCTGAGCAATTAAACACGACACACTGTATGGGAGACAGAAGAATAACGCTTCACATCCTAATGCTGTTTACATTGTGATTATCCTACACTATAATAGATGAGGATTACTCGTCATTTCCATTCAATTAAGCAGGTAATTGGGAAGTGGAAAATAACTGGATGTTCTTATACTTGACAAAAGAACTCGGCATGCACAGAGCATAGTCTACTCCACACCTCTCTTCAGAAATGTAACAATATAGAAGTAATAAATATAATGCAGAAATATATGGAACCCCTGTATGGATAAAAAGCATTGAGATATATTCGCTGGACTGGTCAGGTCATGGATGGGTTCATGATACAATTGGACTGACTGATTCTATTTTGTAGAGGAAAGGAAAGTCTGAACTCCTGATGTAACGGTATTATTGCACAGAAGGAGGTGCGGACAAAGGCAGATGTCTCAATTCTTATTGGTGCTGTCATAGAACCTATGGCTAGCTTTAAAGTGAATGTCCACCTTTTCAATTTCTTAGGGCGTAGCACTCCATATTACTGAAGCAAAGGCCCAAATCTGCTGCGTATACATATGAGGTAGATTGTAAAGTTATCACTGCCTGCAGTTACCACTAGGGGGAGCCAATGAGTTTACTGCATAATGTTTTAGACGGAATAAAAAAAAAAGCATAAGCCATAAACTCTCCCTAGTAGTCGTGGCAGCCAGAATTTTATTACTTAAAGGGGCACTTGTCAGTAGATTTGTACCTATGACGCTGGCTGACCTGTTGCATGTGCGCTTGGCAGCTGAAAGCATCTGTGTTGGTCCCATGTTAATTTGTGCCTGCATTGCTGAGAAAAATGACTTTTTAATATATGCAAATGAGCCTCCAAAAGCAATGGGGGAGATGCCGGTACTCCTAGAGACTCTGCTGTCTCTGCAACTGCCGGGCCCTCTGAACTCAGATTGACAGGGCCAGGCAGTGTAAGAGCTCATTCAGATAACTGGAAGGGCCCATGCCCATGCTGCAGACCGCAAATTGAGGT
Source organism: Bufotes viridis (assembly GCA_033119425.1). NCBI lineage: Eukaryota > Metazoa > Chordata > Amphibia > Anura > Bufonidae > Bufotes > Bufotes viridis. The sequence continues at coordinate 29,296,784 of CM065595.1, forward strand.
CTGCAATGCATGGGCACCAACTGTGAGCACTCTGTGGTGTGGATGTGACTCAATGACTTGAATGGGTCCACAATCCAACAGATACGCAAAAGATAGGACATGTCCTATTTTGTTTGTGGAGCGGAGGCACGGCCCCGAAAGCCCACGGAAGCACTTTGTGGTGCTTCTGATCCATGCCTCTGTCCGAAATAGGGGCTCTGAGCCCTTACGGGGTTGTGTGAATGGGCCCTAAATGTGATCACACTTGGCCCTGACTTTTCATAAAGTCAATCAACGTGCAAAGAGTGTGGCAGTTACAGACAGAGCGTCTAGTCGTAATGGCAATGCTGCTCCTAGAGGCTCATTTGCATATATTAAAACATCATTTTTCTCAGTAATGCGGGCACATAGGAACATGGGACCAACACAGATGCCTTCAGCTGCCAAGTGCATATATAACAGGTCAGCCAGTGTCATAGGTACAAATCTGCCGACAGATGCCCTTTAAACAGCCTCTGTTACCATGGTCAACCCTAGAAACCGTCTCCCCGGTGCGGCAATCGGAGGAGCTAGAGCTTGTGTGCAGCAGCCCCTGTCATAGTCTATCCACAGGGCTACTGCACAGTCTTTCCTATGGAGGCCTTACCCGTAATAGGGCTCTATAGGAAAGTAGTAAAATCATCATAGACTCCAATGCTAGTGCATTGGAGTCTATGATAATAGCAATCAAATGACCGATTACAAAATTAATAAAGTTTTTACCAATAAAACAGTATACAGTATACATATGTGGTATCACACCATACTGACCTGGAGAAGAAAGATCACAAATCAGCTTTACCGCATAATAAACGCAGTAAAAAACAAAACGTAAAACTGAGGTGAAATCGCGTTTTTTTCCCCAATTCCACCACCTTTGGAATTTTTTATCACTTTATTCTATGCAATAATAAATGGTGGCATTGAAAAGTACAACTTGTCTCGCAAAAAATAAGCTCTCATATGACTATGTGAATGGAAAAATAAAAAAGTTATGGCTCTGGGAAGGCGGGGAGCGAAAAATTAAAACGCAAAGTCAAAAAAACCTCCAGCCACCCTAAAAGTATATTAAGGATAAATAAATCAGTACAGTATGTTGGACCATTATCCAAATGTTGCCGAAAGTTGGAGAATAAGAGCATAAATCAGTGTATAAGACCAATTAATAATTAGGGCTCATTTTCTCGACAAGTAATAAGGAAATAGGTATCGTTTCAGGTCAATTAGCAGTGAAAATTGAACTAATTGAACAATTTTTCATGCCTCATGCGCGGTTTTCAAGGGAAAATGAAATATAATGGCATATTAAGGATTACAAGGTATCATCCACGACAACCCTGTCACCGGCGCCCTTCCGATCCAAATGTTGACACATAGACACATAGCTGTGGTTCACTTGATTAAAACGCAGTTGTAATGTCTTTTGTTGATCCGAGGCTCTGTTCCTGAATTATGACAATTTTTCTTAAAATGCAAATTTGGTGCAATGAGGACGTTTCAGTGAGGGAGGGGCTAACCCAGAGATGAGCTTGGGTGCAACAAGAGCAATGGCGAGTCCCTCATTGCACCAAAGGCCTAATTTGCATATTACGAAAAAGTATCATAACTCGGGAACAGAGCGTTCTTTTCATCTCTCCTATCCCTATCCTTCCTGCCCACCAATATCATTGATGTAGACCAGGGATGGCCAAACTGCGGCTCTCCAGCTGTTGCAAAACTACAACTCCTAGCATACCCAGACAGTCTACAACTATCAGCCTACAGCAGGGCATGGTGGGAATTGTACTTTTACAACAGCTGGAGAGCCGCAGGTTGGCAATCCCTGATGTAGACAGTTATGGAAGGCTTTTTATATTACTATGGCCTTCTAATGTGTACTGTATATTACTAGATGACTGTCAACACCTATTTATTGTAACCCGTGAAATACCACCGCTTTGAGAAGGCCACCCTTCATCCAACCCAGACTTTACTGAGGCAGATTTTCAATTCCTTTATATCCTATGTAAAATACAGTATAGTGTGCCCCTTCATTGAGAGGACCACCTCTGTCAAATACCACTTTTTACTTTTGGGTGGTCATACCAAAAAGATTTATGTCATCTTTTGGACTGTACCCGTTGATCTTCTTGTGCAAAATGATCGTATGATATGCCCTTACTTCACCATGTTCCCTCTCATTACATTATTTCAGTTGTCTCAAAAATCTTATTATATTGTCTTTTACTTTGCTGATGACATACTGAAGAAATCAGTGATTACACATGACATTACCTGTTTGGCCAAAGCCTTTGCAAGATCTTTTGTAGTTTCAGTTTTCCCAGTTCCTGCAGGACCTTCTGGAGCTCCACCAAGATTTAACTTGAGTGCACCCATTAAAGTTCTGGAGCAAAGACAAAAGTCAATTAATAAAGTCTACTGTGCTAGATATGGTTATCAGGTAATCTATTCAAGTTCTTAGTATTTTAAAGGGGTTGTCTCACTTCAGCAAATGGCATTTATCATGTAGAGGAAGTTAATACAAGGCACTTACTAATGTATTGTGATTGTCTATATTGCCTCCTTTGTTGGCTGGATTTATTTTTCCGTCACATTATAGATTGTTCATAGCAGCGTGGGTTTGCAAGCTGCGGTGGTCGTGCTTGCAAACTAAAGGAAAAAGGGCCGGCCTTTATGGTGGCCGCGACCATTTGTGTGTGTATAGGCGCTTTTCCCTATAGTGTGCAAGCCCGGCCGGGTGGTCATGACCATGGAAAAGAGAAGTGTACAATGAGATGGAAAAATGAATGAAGCCAACAAGGGAGGCAATATGGAGAATCACAATACATTAGTAAGTGCCTTGAACTAACTATCTATGTGATAAATTCCATTTGCTGAAGTGAGACAACGCTTTTAAGTAATACGGGTATGTCAACATATGTGACCAGTACTGGAATATTACTGTCCGTGTATATGTACTGCACCATACAGCTGGCCCATACCTGTAACATCGATCAGTCAGTGGAGTAATGACAAGTCGGGGTGAATTGCCCAGATATTCATAGCCATATTTGACTTCGGTAGTGATCATTCTGACCATCACATCTCGGCCTTCCCAATAATATCTCAGTTGAGAGATCCACTGGAAGTCACTTAGGCTGGATACTTTGTCCTTTGCCAATTTAGCAACAACATCACGGGCTGCGGAAAAAAAGGCCATCAGATGTGCAATACGGAGTGACAAGATTTCAGAATATGGTTTGCTGCATTTCTATAGTCTGTATTCTATTTCAAATCAACATTTCCAGGTATCCTGGGGTTCCTTCAGCCCTGATCAGGGCTTACCCAGAAGACTACAACAAGCCCTGTCACCTTTACAAAAGGGAAGGCAAACTGAGTTCAGGTGCTCAAAGATGATCTGCAAAGCAGTAAAAAGATCTGAGCCAAATTACAGGATACTTTACTCGCCCCAACACCAACATGGCAATGGTATGAGGGATTCCCAGGAGTGGAAATGTTTTCCAGGGATTCCCCCATGACCATAAGGTTGGGAAACACTGACCTAGCGTATATAAAAATTCTAATATTCTAGCCCTATAACAGAATATTACACATCCCCTGCTTACCTAAATGGAAAACCTCTGATGGCCAATGGCCATCACTAAAGAGGATTTACTAAAGTGAGATTCATGCATTTTCAACTGACCTGTGTGACAGTCTTAAAAAGGTTGTCCACCGTTGTTGTGCTTTTTTTCAGACCTCCCAATGTGCCAGACATGTGGTGGGGAGCATAGTTATCTGATCTCCGTCACTGGGTTCCGACTCCATTGCTCACCCTCATGCTCCCACATCATCCACGTGACCTGACACATGAGTGGCACGTCACCACCGCGGCCAGTCATTGGCTGTGGTGGTCACGTGACCCATGTCAAACAGAATGTTTTAACATGGGTACAACCAGGACCAGCAGCACATTATTGGTATCAAAAGAGCCGGAACCCAGCAGCAGAGATCAGGTACAGTAAGTATGATCCCCACTGCAGGTCTGGCCATTCTGGGGTGTCTGAAAAAAGTACAAAAAAGGTAGGCAACTCAATTTAAAGGCATGGACACCTTCAGGGCAATTTTTTACGACTGCATCATACTCATTTTGGGCTCATTTTTTCAATTGCTCTGTTTGCAGATTGTGAGTTCCCGAGTTCCATCAGCCGAGGGCTCAAGTGAAGCCTTATCTCTTATCTCCTGACCTCATAAACACCCATTATAGCGAAACACTTATCAAACTGAAAAGAATATGGCTTAAAACGAGGTTTTATGAGTCCGACAGTGCAGTGTGTAAATAAAGAGGCTGCTACCACTGGTGTCTTGGTGTTAAAGAGCTTAGAAGGGGTTGAATACAGTCCTAGGAGACTCCAGAGTGTCATACACAACTTTTCGTGGCAATCTGAGCACCTATCTGCCACCTCATTCAATAAAATCAGACCTAAAACAAATTTCAAGAACTTTGCTCATCCCTAATAGGGACCAAAGTCTGAATGTAGCATAAAAGCAACCTCCGTGCGTTATTTATTGTACGCACTTATATCGCGCTGACATATTACGCAGCGCTTTACAGACATTGGCATCAAGCTGTCCCCAATGGGGCTCACAATCTAAGTTGCCCCAAAGTTTTATAGATTTATGGTCCCAGGTAATGGCCTCTACAATAAGCTAAAAAACAAAACAAAACAAAACAGTAGTTTCCACAGTATGGCTGCCAAAGGGCCTGTAGCTACATCCTCCAGGGTCGGACTAAAACCCTTTCGACCTACAAGAGGAAATGATTCTGGAGGCCCATCTTCTGTGCATACAGGACCTTAAGGGCCCTGTTTTATTAGGGGTCCATTATTGTCAGAGCTTGGGCCCACCGGAGGATCCTCTGTTGACCTATGCATGCCTAAGGTTTCAATGGTTAATAAGAGGGTGACCTTTATTGTAACATTTGTCCAGGGTCCCCATGCTTCCCTCTGATAGAACCATGTTACATTCACCTATACAGAGCTTGGAGGGCATAAGGAGAACAGAGAAGCCCTTTTACTTTTCTATAGCGAAAAAATGGGCATGACTATAGGGGGTGCGGAGTTTGTGGCCAGCTCTGGGCCTTGGCATCTCTGTTCCATCGGAGGAAACTACTACTATAAATGACATGTAATAGTTGGGGGCTTCGTTACAGATTTTGCATTCAGGTCCATGAGCTGCAATTTTCATCATTGTTGACAAAATGAAAAGCAAAACCGTTCTGTCTTTATATTCAGCCTGTTGCATAATTCATCTGGAATGCCGAACTGCATATTTATTAATTAACTGGCGAAACAAGTTAACATTATTACGGAGGATTATTTTGTCCCTGCTCATGTTTACCCACATCTTTAATTATAGGTGTTCTCTGATAAATGGCATACAGGCCTGAGCCGCCATCTGCAGGGGACTAATCAATTAGGGGCTTGTTTCCTGAGGAAGGAGCCTCTGCATCATTACAAGGGTGCTGGATGGATAAGGCCTTATGCACACGACCATAGTTTTGGTTCACGTCTGATCTGCATCCATTAATTTCTATAGGGCAGCAAAAAATGTGGACAGCACACATTCGTCAATCGTGTGCTGTCCACCTCTGCGTGGTTGTTCTGCAAATCATAGAACATGTCCTAATTCTTATCTGTTTTTCAGACAAGATTAGCCTTTTCTATAATAAGGACAGTGGAAAGTGTCCGTATTTTGTGGATTTAATTCAGTGCTGAGCCACGCCCCCTGCACTGATCACATGACGGTGACGTCACCCCAGGTCCTTCGGCTTTTCCAAAGTTCGGGTTCGTGGAAGCCGCCCCTTATGGATTCAATATGCCGGGATAGTCCGCGGTAGTGGAATCCATAACGAGATGCGGCGATTACCCCAACCCAAACGCCGAACGCGGAACTAATTTTTGAAGTTCGCTCATCTCTAATCAGCAACCTTCGGCACTCCAACTGTGGTGAAACTTCAGCATTCCTATCAGGAATCCAGCACAACATTGTGCTTGATGGCAACCTAGTGCCTGCTGGCTTTTAGACAGGGACCGAATCGGAAGCATACAATTGTATGAATGAATATGTGGTTGGTAAGCGCTAAACAGCGTGTATCTGCGTGGCTGAGAAAGTTGGTGTGATATGGCTCATAGTAAAGAGGGGTGAGCAGTGGGCGCCCCCTTTACGATAAAATAGGGAAACCATTCCCTGGTAATTTTGTAGGAATCTATTTCCTCTCATGAGCCATAGTGGGACAAAGCATGTGTGCACAAACATAGGAATTAGTCAAGTGGTTCCAGCGCCATAATATAAGTGCAGTAGGAGAAAATAGAAATCTGCTCTATTATACAATTACATTGTTGCAACACTGACTTACAATCAGAATCTGACTGCCAAGAAGCTTCAAAGAGTGAGCAATTAGCTACACATTCCAGTGTTGCAACAAAGTTGTAGGTTGCCATCAAGCACAATGTTGAGCAATGAATGCGCTGGATTATTGATAGGAATGTAGAAAAACATATGCATTAACCTATGGCAGATGCACACATTATAACACAGCAAAGTGAACTGCAGCCATAAGCAGTACCTCCAAGTAAAAGAGGATTACACACATTCAGTATTGAGTGGAATATCTGATTCCTTCCCTGATACTTTTAATGGGACTGGGTGTATAAATAAATGTATCAGCTTTTATAAAAATATAATAAAGGTTACGTTTTAATATCTATGTTGTAACCCCTAAAAGGATTTAGTAGGTGTATGTGACCTTTTTGTAAATAAATGTGTAGTATCCTGAGGGTACAACGTGGTTTGAAACTTCAACTCCCAGCATGCAAACTTGCTTAGCTGTTTTCAAAACTCCCATAGAAGTGAATGGAGCTTGCTGGGAGTTGTAGTTTTACCACATCTGGAGTGCCGAAGGTTGCTGACCACTAGCCTAGGGCAGTGTTTCCCAACCAGTGTGCCTCCAGCTGTTGCAAAACTACAACTCCCAGCATGCCTGCACAGCCAAAGGCTGTCTGGGCATGCTGGGAGTTGTAGTTTTGCAACAGCTGGAGGCACACTGGTTGGGAAACACTGGCCTAGGGTGATCTGAAATGTTTCTTTACTGACATTTTAACTTCTTGGTTTAAAGCGGTTTTCTGAGAGTAAAATACTGATGTTCCATCCTGCGGACAGGTCATCAGTATCTGATTAGTGGGGCTCTGGCTCTCACCACCGATCGGCTTTTTGAAGAGGCCACAGTGCTTTGGTGAGCTCTGCGACCTGCTCACAACATACCAAACACAGCGCCATACATTGTATAGTGGCTGCGCTGGGTACTGCAGCTCAGCCCCATTCATTTGTGGGGCTGTGATGTCACTGGCCTAGGCAGCAAATGCAGCACTCGGGAGCAAACAGCTGATAGGCGTGGTGGAGGGAACCCAACCTTCACCAATCAGATACTGACGACCTATCCTGAGGATAGGACATCAATATTCTAGTCCCGGAAACCCCTTTCAATGCTCTTTCTCTAGTAAAACAGGACATAAATCTGTAATGTGAATGTCTTCCTCAAATATATTCACATTTTTGTTCTTTAATGAAATTCTGCAATACACTCTTTTCCTATATGATGTAGAGGAAAAAGTAATCACATCCAGGCATAGTGAAGTCGACTTCAATTTCATAGCGAACTGCTAAACCTGCCATTTGCAATGGTAGTGATTTTGGGAACAGATCTTACCATGTACATCGATGACTGTAAGGGCTCCTAGAGTTGCTCGTGCGCCACCAGACAATTTTCCTCTGACCAGCTCGACAATCTCACTGATCTGCTTATTGCTCTTCTCTAAGAAATCCTGTGAAAAGTAATTTATTTAACAGCAATTCAGGGATATAACAACCGGTGTCATTACAATGGCCATTTGGCTAGCGCTGAAACTATGTCTGCTGGCTATTACAAAATGGGCCCGATACTATGCAAGGAAGGAAGACTCTTTATAATCAATTTCTGTCTTCTAACCAGTACCTGAAGAAATGATAGCTCAACAGAAGACATTATGGGTCTTTACTTACGGACAGAGTGCCCTCGGTAATAGCTTCAGAGACTTCTTTTGTCCAGTAAATAGAGGACACACATATAACGACTTGTCCAGGCCACTGAAGGACCCAGTGCTTTCTAGGAACCTACAAGGACAAAAATATGAGTTGTGGGTCTGAGGGTGGGGCTTGAATGTCCAGAATTTTACTTTTTACATGTTGGTAAGAACGCAATGATCCACAGTCTCCACAAAAGGTATCCGCAAAAGTAACAGCAACCCAAACCCATTGGGCATTTACAGCGCTTTATTTCCATTAGAGAGCCTTTTAAAGGAGGCTCTGCTCTCTTTGCAGCTGCTACACCCTCTGCACTTTGATGGACAGGGACAGGCAATATAAAACTCCGGCCCTGTCAATCCAAGTGCAGAGGGCGCAGCAGTTGTAAAGACAACAGAGCATCTAGGTCAGAGATCAGCAACCTCCAGCACTCCAGCTGTTTTGAAACTACAACTCCCAGAATCCTCCTTTCACTTCTATGGGAGTTACAAGAACAGATGAGTAAGTGTGCATGCTGGGAGTTGGAGGGCCGAAGGTTGCTGATCCCCACTCTAGGTGTAACAGTAACGCCCCCATTGCTCCTAGAGCCTCATTTGCATATATTAAAACATCATTTTTCTCAGCAATGCGGACACATAGGAACATGGGACCAACACAGACGCCTTCAGCTGCCAAGAGTACATGTAACAGGTCAGCCAGTGTCATAGGTACAAATCTGCTGACAGATGCCCTTTAATATCAACTTTTCACTATTTTCGCTACTGTGACGAGAATTTGCAATTCTTTGTGGATTTCTCATTATCATTGTAATGACTTGGGTTTAAAGTATTCATAGATAAAATATAATATATGTATGCAAATTAGTGCATATCAGAAAACTAGAGACACCCATCTCTAGACAGCACTGTCTTGCCCCGAGCAGTACTGTCTACCCATGGGTGTCTCTGGTTTGGTTGGTATGAGTTAATTTGCATTCTTTTTTTCGCAGGGAAAATTGTTTGAAAAATTAGTCTCCATACAACGCTGTGTCTCTTCAATAAGCAAAATAACTCCTCAGCCTCTGCTGCTAAAGTGCTATCTGCATGTATGGATTAAAGGAGTTGTCTCATCTCAGACAATGAGGGCATATCGCTAGGATATGCCCCTACTGTCTTATAGGTGCGGGTCCCACAGCTGGGACCCGCACCTATAACAGGAACGGAGCCCCGCAAGGTAGTGGAGGAGTGACTGGAGGACTCCGGTCCGGCCACCACCAAGCGCTCTCTCCATAGAAGTGAATGGGAGTGCACGGCGCATGACCGACCACCGCTCCCATTCACTTCTATGGGCCCAGTGGAAATAGCCAAGCTAGTGCTCGGTTATTTCGGAGGCCCCATAGAAAATGAAAGGAGGGTGGCTGCACATGCCTAGTGAGACCTCCACCACTTGCGGGGCTCCGTTCTCGATATAGGTGTGGGACCTATAAGACAATGGGGGCATATCCTAGAAATATGCACCCATCGTCGGTAATGAGACAACCCCTTTAAGGCCCACCAGCTTGAATTTATATGCAGGGGCTGTATTGTGCAAATGTATGAAAAGGATTGTATGGGATGAGAGAATCGATTCTCAATGAGTCAAACTTGTTAAAATTTTCCCCAAAAAATCAGATAGTGAATAGCGATAGTGAACTTTTCTGATTTGTTTAGGATGAATTGTTTAAAATGAGGGCCAGCATTTTAAAGGTCAAAAAACAGAGAAGAAGGCATCTGCCACCATGTATGGACCGTTTTTTAATTAAAAATAAAATCTGACACTACAGTGTGTCATTAAGCAGGCTGTTCGCTACTGCCGCCTCAGATCCATTTAGGGCTCATGCACACAACCGTATCTTGTTTCCTTGTCCGTTCCGTTTTTTGTTTTTTTTGATAGGATGGAGACCCATTCATTTCAATGGGTCTGCAAAAAATGCGGACAAAACAGTATGCATCAGTCCGCATCAGTATGTCCGTTCCGTAGCCCCGCAAAAAAAATAGGGCATGTCCTATTTTTTTCTAGTTTGCGGACAAGGATAGGCATTATTACAATGGATCTGCAAAAATAATGGATCCACAAAAAAAACAAAAACGGATGCCATAAGGACGTCATGGGGATCCGCAATTTGCGGACCGCAAAACACATACGGTCGTGTGCATGAGGCCTTACCCACAGACATATATGTCACTGTCACGCTAACATTACTAATACTGTCTTGGCATTAAAGATTTTGAAAGGGGTTGGATACAGTCCTAGACCTCAGAGTGTCATACATGACACTGCAGGGCAAATGTGGCATTTTTGATTTGGGTTGAATTTATTCAGGCCTGAATCGAATCTGATGACTGATTCATGTGATTCGGACCTGAAATGAATTTCAAGAAATTTGCTCATCTATAGTTGCCTGGTTCAGAAAAATATACTTTCTGGTTGTTCAGGATCATCATCTATTAGCTTGATGAGAAAGCAGTTACAATGAGCCACTCTAACCCTGGAGGACCTAATATGTTCATACGATATACCAGTGGTCCACCAAGCTTGTGAAACCTGTGAGCCACAGTCATATTTGAGTAATGGTCGGGTGCAGGGCGGACTGGGAACTTAAAGTGGCCCTGGAAAAAAAAAACTAAAAGTGGCCCCATGCTGCAGGCGAGTCCAAATTGAGAGCAAAAAAAAAGTAGGGACAACACGAATAGGCAGGACCTGCAAGTAGTGCAGCACAAAGTACCGCCCAGCAGAATCTAATATCACAGTGCTGTAAAAAATACTGCCGCCCCTGCCACAGTATTCAACTGTATCTCCATGCTGAGGACTGAACACCTGCTGCTGGGTTTACACCTTGTGACCACTTTTTTTTTTATGGGACCACAATGGAATTGTAAAAAAGAGAAGAACCCCTTTAATTTAGTAACATAAAAATTAAGAGGTGAAAGCATCTAGAGATTTTAACAAGCACGTGCTTGGAAAAAGACTAATTAACTGCATTGCATAGAAAGCAAAGTAAATTAGTAAGAGTAACGACTATTCTAGGAACCAATTATCTTCAACACTTGATAGAAAAAGACACGGCAAATGGATGAAAACAAGGCAAATGCTGGGAATGAAAATGAGATGCTCGTTCATGCACCTTTCCTCAATCTGTTCTTATAATGGCCAACTTTAATAGGCGTTACTATGTTTAAGGAATGTCTAATTAAGCCATTGTCCGGGTGCCATCACCATGGAAGTCTATACGGTGTACCGTAATATATTTTTACATTATGTTTTTTTAAGTATGGGCCAAACAGATCTTTGGAAAAGACAGCTCCTCCAGAGGTGCCCAAGGTCTCATTCATCCGAAATGATGAGCAATTTCGAAATCAAGTTGGATGTATCCGACATCATTTCTCAATTTTTTAACTGAAAATATATACGGTAGGTTAAAGGGGTATTTCAGGATTTTAATATACAGTAATTGGCTTATGCTCAGGATAAGCCATTAACATATGACCGACTTCCACATCACCGCTGATCAGATGTTTCAGAGTAGCACCAGCACCGGAATTGTACAGCTCCGTCCATTGTACAGTGGAGTTTGCAATTGCAGCATTGCACCCATTCACTGCTCCCATTCCCTTCAATGGAAGCTGAGCTGCAGTAACCCAGCTGTCTGCTTCCTGCTCCATTCAAAGAGCTAGCTTTGATGCTGGAGGCTGCAGGGAATAGCTGATGAATGGGGTGCAGGGTGTCAGGCCTTCACGAATCAGATATAAAAACATATCCCAAGGATAGGTCATCAATATCAGGAGCCTGGAAAACCCCTTCCCAACCAGCGTTGTAACGGGTCTTTAAAGATGGTGCCCACCATTAAAATAAAAAATATATATATAAAGATTCAAATCACCCCAAAATAAAATTACTAAAAAAATACACACCATGGGTATTGCCACGTGCGAAAACACCCATACTATAAAAATATTTTTCCTATAAGGCGAAATGGAAAAAGAAACGTCAAAATGTCCGATTCACTGTTTTTGGTTGCTTCATTTCCCTCAAAATTTTTTATAAAAAGTGATCACAAAGTCGTACACACCCTAGAATGGCATCAATGAAAAGTACAGATCACCCTGCAAAAATTGAGTTATCTTACTTTTTCTTAATATGCAAATTAGGTCTCAGGTGCAATAAGGGCGTAGCCACTGCTATTGTTGCACCCCAGCTCCACTCGTTTCTGTGACCGGCCCCTCCCTCGCTGCTTTGCCACTGCCTAACTGTAAATCAAAGCAGCAAGGGAGGGGCTGATCATAGAAATGAGAGGAGCTTGGGTGCAACAAGAGCAATGGTGATGCCTTTATTGCCTTGAAGGCCTAACTTGCATATTAAGAAAAAGTATAATAACCCAGGAATGGAGCCTGGGATTAACAGAAGAAAACCAGCTTTAATCAGGTCAACCCCAGCTATGCAGTTAGATATGGAGGTCGCTGGTGATAGATTCCAATGCCTTTAAGGCTAGTTTCATACATAGGGGAAAATGTATCTAGCCCCCTGCAGCCAGAAAAGTGGAATCATCAGGTCCCACCCAAATAGACAGGTTCAGACAACATTCATCTCGTGTCCTTTGTGAGGAGGTTATGAAACTTTCGCTGAACTTTCATTCTCTTTACTGTTTTTGTACTAAATTTGATTCCTTTTTTTTGTTGTTTTCAAAATTCATTTTACATTTTACAATTCTGCTGGTTGCCCTTGGAAACTGACATCCGTTAACCATGTGACCTACAGTGTCCGCTTTGTCTATCTCCTATTAGCTTTACCCGCGCACGGCCCTCTGGTAACAAGAAACCAACAGAATTTGGGTAGCTTTAGACGTAAATGGAGAATAAGAGTGGGTTCATATTACGTTTTATGTCTCCGTTTGGCGTATACGGTACCAAAAAATGGATACAAAAATGCCGCATATCACATTTTTGTATCTTGCACAGTCTGCTAAAAAAAAGTCTAAGTTTCTTTTTTTTACAATGGAAAACTCTATGGTGAACGAATGCCACTACACGGCATCAGTCTGAGGCATCCATTTAACGTATACGCTTTTCATATACATTAAAAGGATGGCAAAAATGTGATGTGAACCAAGCCTAAGGCCTCATTCACACATGCTGAGTGCACGGCGTCATTGGTTGATATGACGCCGTGCGCTTCGTGCCGCTGTACAATACACTCGTATGATCTATACGAGTGTATTACTGTACAGCGGTGGCAGCACAAAGCGCACAGCGTCATACAAATTCATTCAATAATGTTTCAAGACTTACTAAGAGGTTCAACTTTTTTATTTTATTTTTTTGGTTAGAAAGTGAGTTTCTCCTTTAACTAATTAAATGAGGTTATACAGAAAAACAGAAGATGGCTGGTATCATTCTGTGCACTGAACGGGCCTAAGAACAGATTGGCGGATGTATAAACCTTCATTATGCTCCTGCAGCCAGATGGATTTCATCAATGAGTGCAACTAATACGGTAAGCGCTTGCTGCGACCGGTTGAAGGAAATGCTGTTCCACCGCTGTGAGTTTACCTTAAATTGTTTAACGTCTGCTGACTGCATTTCATAGTGGTCAAGCTGTGCAATTCTATATTCTAAAAAGCCTACAACAGGACGCTAATGAGCTGGGCTGGCTGATCTACAGCAAACCATAGTTAAAAATCCATTATATTGTAGCGCTCACTGCTGGGGCCACACTTCTTTATTATAGAAGTGCTTAGATAGCAATTTCATAAAACTTTCCGTATGAAAAACCTTCAGGTGCAGCCATACGTTCAGGTTTTCAGATGCAGTTTTTAAACCCAAAACCAGGAGAAAGTATTCGGGTTTTTACACATGCAAATTTTGTCTGCCTTTTTTACCACTAGAAAAACACCATGCATGCAGTTTTTTGCCTGTGTTTTTTGTGGCATCTTTCAGGTGTTTTTTTGCAAACAGTGGGGGTGGTTAATCAAATAGAAATTCGAGTTAGGGGTATTTCTGGCACAGATTGAGGTCCTTTGTGTAGCAATCTGCGACGTCTCACGCCAGGTCTAAAAAAGGGGGCGAGGAGTGGGCAAGGAAGGGGATGGGGCAGCAGGCGTCTTACTTACCATTTTCTATGCCTGTTCTAGGCGTAGAAAATGGTCTAAATGTAAGACAGCTTCGAAGCTGGCTTACATTTAGAAGTGGCGGAGGATCCGCCAAAGTTATGTAGAGGCTCGCGCTTCTTCATAACGTGGATCCACTGCCAGGTATAGGTGTTATTAAGAACGACGTTTAAAACGCTGGTCTTAAGAAATGTGCCCTAGTGTGTTGCCCACTAGTGTTTTCAGCAGGAGAAAAAAAAGCACCTGTGTGTCCTGTGGATAGGAGATAACTTAACACTTCGAAATACCACTTTAAAAGGGGTTGTGAGGGCGGTATATATTGATGACCTATCATCAGGACAGGTCATCAGTATCTAATTGGCAGGGGTCTGACACCCAGCACCCCCGTCGATCAGCTGCTTGAAGAGGAGGCAGTGCAAGACACTAATTTATTTTGATTGTCCATATTGCTTCCTTTGCTGGATTCATTCATTTTTCCATCTCATCCAGCGGACCTGCTTGCACACTATAGGAAAAAGTGCCGTCCTATGTGCACTACCATGGTCTCAGCCACCAGAGAGGCCGGTGTCTTTTCCTATAGTGTGCAAGCACGACCATCGCTGCTGGACTGCAGGGTGGTCATAACCCCTTGAAACGAGTAGTGTATAATGTGATGGAAAAAATTCAACCAGCCAGCAAAGGAGGCAATATGGACAATCACAATACATTAGTAAGTGCCTTGTATTCACTTTCTCTACATGATAAATGCCATTTTCTGAAGTGAGACAACCCCTATAATTACACAATATATCATATGGAAATTAAAGGTATAAGGTGGTACAATAAAGGAATCAGGCACTTCTTTGGGTTCTGAAGCCATAAGATGGATGTGTCTTTACAGCAGTCAGCCAGGGAATAAATATGTCTCCGCTGGGAAGCTGGGAGCCTTCTTTTGCTCTCTCTCTACAATTCACTATACTGCATTGAAGAATTAGAAATAACCGCAGGTCAGTTTAAGGTGACTGCTATAATAAGAATGTAATAGCCTTACCTCCACGTATCCCTCAATCCCGTCATGAATGACTTGTCTCATACTGCCCAACATATTTTCTTCCACTTGCAAAAGCCATTTTTCAACCATACCCTGGAAGGCAGACAAACAAGCACAATATATTGATATACCATGATATACTGTACGTATAATGACCAGCACAGAGGCATATTACTCATGTCAGTTCCTCGCACACAATACCTCCCGGAAACTGCTCTATAAGAAATAACCTAATCTGAATAATCCGTCTAGTGAGGAATGACCAGCGGCAGACACATCTGTCACCATGAATGAAGCTTACTGGCCCGGGATTATCCTGCTAACACGATGGAAGGTTGTAGACAGCGGCCGATAACAAATCGATCCACAGTCAGTCGCCAATGACAGGTATGTAAATGTAAAGAAAATGAATAAAAAGAAACCCCATTTCCTCCTCAGGATAATATGGAAATGTCATATTTTGTCATATCTATTAGTGTGCATGGAAAGCCATGTTTTATTAATATTTTATAATTGCCAGCCGAGGGATAGAGGTGGAGCATGCACCTATAATAAAGGCCTTCCCAGAGGGCTGGGAGCTCCACCCTCCGGGGATAAAAATGTGGGATTTGGAACCTTTCATTGACACAATTTGGGGATCCGATCAACACTGGGTTGTGTTCCACGTTCTCCTGTCCACGGAACCAGAATGAACTCTTATCACACAATTTGTCTGAGTAGTAAGTAGTAAGAACCTTTCTGTTTTTATACTTTTATAACTGTTTTTATAACCCATACATTTCAATGGGTCCGCAAAAAAAACCGGAAGTGACTCCGTGTGAATTCCGTGTCCGTATGTCCGTTCCCCAAAATGATAGAACATGTCCTATATCGTCCACATTACGGACAAGGATAGGACTGTTCTATTAGGGGCCAGCTGTTCCGTTCCGCAAAATACGGAATGCACACGGACCGCAAAATACGTACGGTCGTGGGCATGAGCCCTATTGAGTGTGTGAAATAGATTGACCCTTGGATGTCTCACCTGGGTCAGGTGAAAGGGCGGTTCCTGTACGTGACAGTCATGATCATACATAACACCACAAATGCAGTTCAAACTGCAGCGTTTCTACCCAGGGCCCGGAGTTATAAATTATATGTTTTGCACACTGTAAAAATAGTCATATTTTAGAGCTGTCATAACAATGCTGAACTGTCCGCAAAAAAACGGATCCGCATTTTTGCGGACAGCATACGGCTGTCTGAATTAGCCCTAAGAAGCATCAGCATAAAAACGGTCATCTCACTCTTCACTGCTAATACTGACACTGGGAAATTCAGAGGATATTTAAAAGTGGGGTAACTCGGGGATGCTGGAATTACACATGCCGTTTTGTGCAGTTTTTTTGCGTTACAGTCAGGAGTGGATTGAAAAGTAGTTGGAAATGTAAAAGAAGGACTAAAGCCCTTTACCACTGCATGGAATTGTCTTGACAGACTCAACTGTTTTTCATTTTTTTCACTAAGCCAAAGTTGCAGATAGTACCCTGTACTTTTTCTTGCGGTTCCAAGGGAGCCAAGTATTTACTGTGAAGGTCACATGACCACACTGTTGACTAGTGATTGGTCAGAGAGAATCGTCATTACATTACACTGCCAACAGCTACACTGAGGGGGTACCATATTCATAGTGGAAAACAAACTACCTGGTACCTAAACTGAATAGAGGCAAATAGAGTACAGTAGAGCTGGTAGCAAGGGCGATCATATCTATAGTGTAGGTGAAAATACCAGGTATGGCCTCATACCTCTCCTTCCAGTTGGATCCACTACTGTCTTTGGTTCAAATAACTGCATCCTAAGCTGCATCAAAAACTGCATGTGTGTTTCTAGCCCTAATCTGGAGATTCAAATCAACCATGTCCATTGCAAAACTAGACTGTATCGATCACTCTTGCTCATATTGTAAAAATTTACCATACAAAAAAATATAAACAAGAAATATACTACTTTATTCTACTTGGGTGTAAGATGAGAATTTAGCTTAACCCCTATACATGTATGGTGGATGTTGGGTCTTTGAAGGTGCCGCCCGGGTTTCTGCTATTTTACACAGCAGACACCCAAAGGCAAAGTTCATAATCGGCGATAACACTGATCGATGACTCTTAAACCTTCAGATGCCTGTGACAGGGCAGACATCAGCTGTTTGAGAAGGCAGTGGGGCTCCTGTGAGCACCACTGCCTTCTCACAGCTTTTCTTAGGTCGAGTGACGACAAGCGGCCTAGGAGCAGCTCAGCCCCATTAAAGTGAATGCGGTTGAGCTGCAAAACCAAGCACAGCTGCTATACAATGTACGGCACTGGGCTTAGTGTGGGCAGAGAGAAGGTAGCGACGCTCACCAGAGCTCCGCTGCCTTTTCAAAACAGCTGATTGTCGGCGGTCCTAGGTGTGGATTAAAAAAAAATCTCTGGAAACTTTTTTAAGATTTAAAAGTGAGGCCAGCAGAAAACTGGTGACAGATTTCCTTTAAGACCAACTAAAATAAATCATTTTTGAACAAAATAAGTGGAATGGAATACTAAAAATCCCCCCTTTAAGGTTTATTTGACTCCGTATATGCGCAGCATTTCCTGGACAATCTTTGTTTTTGTTTTTTTTTACTGGTGGTTTAGCAATCTGTGCTCATAATCATTTTTGCCTTCCTGTAATAGAAATACCCATGCAATGACTTCCTAACAAGCAGCAGCCAATCTGAAGTGGCACAGCTGCAGGGGGCGGGAGAGAGCAGCAGTCTGAACCAATGATGACTAAGGAGGTGTGTCTCAGACTACCTCAGGTGCCCTCTAGGCACTGTAGCTAAGCTGTAGTCACCGATCACGTGACTACATCCATTTTAAATGCACTTCAATGAGCTTTGTGGTCACTCCATGCATCCCCCGTACCCTCATCTAATGATTTCTGCTCATCTTTCACTATGTAAATAAAGCATTTCATATAAGTCAGAACAGCACATTCCTAATACTGAAGAACTAGTGCACTGAGCATTATTCCAGGAGCAGAAAGCTATTTATTAACCATAATTCAGAGAGCCGGATACAGGCTAGATTTATTTTACAGCTAGCTATAGAGTAAAGTACTTTCTTTTTCCAATAAGTAAGGTTAATAGGTGGAACAGGATGCACAAAGTGAACAAAATAGAAGAAAATTACCTTCGCTTTTGCCGGATAAATCTTCTGTGTTAAAGGGACAGTTTCCATCTCCGAGCTGATCATGCCAGTGATCTCCAAATCATCAGTAAATTCCAACTTGGCAATCCCCTCGAAACACTTCTTCAGATGAGGCTGTACTCTTAAAGGGTCCTTAGTTTCAGACAGGATTTCCAGGAGCTCGTCATTGGAGAGGAAAAAAAACCTTATCGAAAGAAATAGACAAATGAATCAAAAACTTATGATAAAAGCAGCAATGCTTCCAGATGGATTACGCCTTCAAATCATTTAACATACATTTGTAAGTGAGTGCAGGTCAGGGATCAGCAACCTCCGGCACGCCAGTTGCTGTAAAACTACAGCTCCCATCATGCACACTCATTTGGCAGTTTATTTTTTTCTTTTCTTTTTTTATGATTGCACGTTGGGCTAAAACAATTTTTTTCCAAATGGTCTTTATTAAAAATATTGAGCCGTTCTGTCACAAAGGGTTAACTGTTTGTCTAGCTGTGTGCATCCTATGTTTTACATTCACTTTGTGCCAATATTACTTTCACTTTGTGTCATCCAATAAACCTCATGTCTAAAGGGCCCTTAACACGGGCTGAGAATCTTCAAGATAATTGTTAACAAGCATTCATAGGAACGGTCGCTAGAGATTATCTAGTGGTGTAACTTACAGCCGATTACCCGATGAACAAGCAAAACGCTTGTTCATCAGCTAATCCGATCGTTTGTGCGTACACAAAAATCGTTGTTTGTCGGCAGCAGATTGTGCTGTGTAGACACGACGGGGAAAAAGTGAGTTGTTATGGGGAAGAGCAATGGCATTAGCGATCACATCTCCCCATGCTCTGGAGGAGATCGCTGCATGTAAATGCAGCTGTCTCCTCAACCAGTAAGGCTACTTTCACACTCGCGTTTTGTCTTTCTGTTTCTGAGATCCGTCATGGGCTCTCACAAGCGGTCCAAAACGGATCAGTTTTGCCCTAATGCATTCTGAATAGAAAAGGATCCGCTCAGAATGCATTAGTTTGCCTCGAATCAGTCACCATTTCGCTCTGGAGGCAGACACCAAAAAGCTGCTTTTGCAGCGTTTTGCTGTCCACTTGACGAAACTGAGCCAAACGGGAAAACGGATCCGTCCTGGCACACAATGTAAGTCAATGGGGACGGATCTGTTTTCCCGTTTTCTCTGGCAGAATAGAAAACGGATCCGTCTCCCATTGACTTTTAATGGAGCACATGACGGATCCGTCTTGGCTATGTTACAGATAATATAAACGAATCCGTTCATGGGGGATGCATGCGGTTGTATTATTGTAACAGATCTGTTTTTGTTTGCAGATCCATGACAGATTTGCCCCAAATGCGAGTGTGAAAGTAGCCTAAGCAGCAAATTGTCGGGAAGGAACGCTTTCTTCCCAATAATCTGCGGCTCTGTCGTCCCATGTAATGGTTCCTTTAATTACTAAGAGGTCATAAACACTTATTTAAGCCACATTCTTATCAGTAAGATAAGAATTGAGCTATAATGAGTGTTTATAAGGTCAGGGACAAGCTGAGCTGCCTGACGCAGTCCAGTAAAAATTCAGATCCTGCTACTAGAGAATCTGAAGGCTGCACAAAGAAAGTGATTTAAATTTTTAATAAAGACCAACTGAAAAAAAAAAAAAAGATTTTTAGCTCAAAATGAGCACTTGCAATAATAAAAAATATGCCCCCAAAGGGGTACATAGGCTTTAAAGAAGTTTTCCGCGATTCATATTATTGATGATCTGCCCTCAGAATAGGTTATCGATATCTGATCAGTTGTTAGACTCCAAGAAACAATTTCCAGATCACAGAATATAGACAATATTAAAGGGGTTTTCTAGGACTCCTATATTGACCACCTATTCTCAGGATAGATAATAAATATCTGTTTAGCTGCCATTCATCTATTTCAAGAGGCTGTGGCTCTCTGGTGAGTGCTGCGGGCTCTTCATAGGCCAGTGACATCACATTCATCGGTAAAGTGGCGTAGGCACAGCTCAGCCCCATTTTAGTGAATGGGCCTGGGCTGCAATATAAAGCACAGCCAGTATACAATGTATGTGGCTTTGCTTGGTAAACAGTGAGGAGGCCACAATGCTCACTGGAGTGCTGAAGCCTCTTCAAACAGCTGATTGGTGGTGCCGCCAGGAGTCAGGCCCCCAACAATCAGATATTCATTCCCTATCAGATATTGATGACCTATCTTGGAAAACCCCCTTAAAGGGAGTCTTTCACCTACTCTGAGCATTTAAGACCGCTCATATCGTTGAAGCACAGTTGCCCAACATAAAAATAGTACCTTTATTGTGTCCGTCCCACGTCCAGAAGCCGGAAAAAAACTTTATAGAGATATGCAAATATGTCCCGCAAGTGCCCAGGAGAGGCGTTATGGCCGCAAGTGCCCAAGGCCCTATCCAATGTTCCCACATAACTGCTCCCCTTGCAGTCCTCTGGCCCGTACTCCTCTCCCACTTCGTCCTCCTGCACTGGTTTACCCTGGGTTCAGACCTGAGCGTTCTTGAAACGCGCGTTTTACGCGCGCATTTCAGCGCGTTTTGCAAATAGGAAACTACTGTGGTGTCAATCACAAAACGCGCGACAAACGCCCCAAAAAAAGCTCAAGCACTTGTTTATGCGTCGGGCGTTTTACAGCGCGTTCAAACGCGCTGTAAAACGCTCAAGTGAGAACCAGGGCCATAGTAAAGCATTGGTTTTCATGTGTTGAGCGTTTTACAGTGCGTTTGAACGCGCTGTAAAACGCTCAGGTGTGAACTTAGGGTTAGAGATCTCGCGCCAAGATCACCACCGGGTCTGCGCACTGCTCTGCCCACTATAGCCAGAGGCACCGATCTTAACAGTGCATATGGGAGGGCCAAGCATTGAAAAATGAGCCCTCATAAAGCTCCATACACATAACAAAAAAGTAAGAATATGGCGATGAAAAGAAAAAAAATACATTTTTAACAAAGTTTTTATATATTTTCAGTATTAAAACGCATGAAAAACTATATGTATGTGGTATCACCAGTATCGTCTTGGAGAATAAAAGTAACAGTTTGACCGCATAGGAAACCTTAACAGTGTAAAAAAAATTAAAATAAAACTGTGGCGGAATGGTGTTTTTTTAATTATAATTCAACCACATTTGGAATTTTCTTCCCACCACATAATATGCAACCGTAAATGGTGCTATTAGACATGGTATCTTGTCCTGCAAAAAACAAGCCATAATACAGCTATGTGAATGAAAAAATAAAAAAGTTATGGCTTTGGGAGTGCTGGGAGTAAAAAAACTAAATAAATGAAAAATCACTAAGTCTTGAAAGGCTTAAGAGCTGGGACATCAGTACTGTTTATTGCTAGCTGAATGTTTTTTTTTTATTTCTAAAAACAGCACCACTGTTGTCTACAGGCTGTGTCTGGTATTGCAGCATTCATTTCTATGGTGTTGACCTGCAGTACCAGATAGGGCCCATGGTGCTGTTCCTAGGAAAAACATAAAAAACACACTTTCAAATTCCTTTAATTTACAAAACTCTTTTAATTCACACTTTTTAGAAGCCAACTTTGCTAAGTATTCTGTCCTAGGTTGTATATAACAGCTTGTTCTCTTCCAGATCAATGTGATGCCTGAACTCTGTACACAGTGTACACAGTCGCTTCTCTGCTGCATAAATTTACCCTTGCGCCGAGCGTGCAATCCCCAGTGTGAAAAGCATTCATTTGAAATGCCGTCTGCTGGAAAAATAAATATCAAAATCTACTTTCCTCAAAATCACTAACGAATTCCAATGGAGTGGTCAGAGTGATTACTTCTGGATATATTAACTGTACAGATGCATGTATTGCTAAGCTGACAAAATAGTTTCACGTCCCGCTTGCATAGCTGTACCTTCAGGGCTCATGCACACTGCAATGGCACATTCAATGTACTGTGGATCTGTTTAGTGTGGAGATCCTCCAATAAAGGAAGACCACACAACTGCTACGGTGCCTGAGGGGAGGGTGCATTTTCACACAGCCACCACTAGGGGGAGCTCAGTGCAAAGATATAATTAGTAGTTGCATTAACTCCTATATGCACTGAGCTCCCCCTAGTGGTGGTTGCAAGCAGCCAGCTTGATAGCTTTGTAATAGAATCGGAAGCAGGAGATTTATCAGTGTAATGATGCCAGTTGTCTGGTGTTGAGAAATATGGTGTTCAGAATGAACGCCATATTTTTGAAGCGCCTGTTCCAGATTTTTCAACATAATAGTCGGATAAAGTGGTTGAGGCCAAAGACAACTTCCAATTCAACCCCTTTTACCCTGAACCAGTTTTCACATTCCTGACCAGGGCATTTTTTTCCAAATCTGACATGTGTCACTTTATGTGGTAATAACTCTGGAACTCTTTGACTTATCCAAGTCATTCTGAGAATGTTTTCTTGTGGCACATTGTACTTCATGTACTTGGTAAATTTGATTAATTAAATATTAATTAATTAGCAGGAGACTGCATAAGAGTGTGAGTAACCCACTAGTTGTTAGTCCTGGTTTCTGTTAGTACTGAGCAGGTTGCATTAGGCTTCTGTTCAGACGGTGCTATGCTGCATGGTGGCCTTTGTTGTTGTGGTACTTTTCTGGCTGGCCTGCGTAGCTGCAGCCTGCTGGGATGGTGCCACGTGTCGCCATGCAGCATGACTCCTTTATCAGATTATGGACAGAGTAGATACCCACTCTAGGAGACAACCGTGACGGGGTGAGTGGGCTTACTACCTTTTGATCAAAATGTAAACTAATGTCTCCACTATTTGCATGCGATATGGGGGATTAGTACTATAGTATTAAGCTGAAGAGCGTATATCAAGGGTTAAGCATTGTGGATGTGCGATCCAGTCTTTTTTTCTCCCCATTTGATACTTGGTAAATTTGAGTTGATATGTTTCACAATGGTTTATATTTAGAAAAATCTAAATTTTATAAATAAATTGGAAACATTAGCAATTTTCAAAATTTGAATTTCTCTGCTTTTAAGACAGATAGTAATACCTAATAAAATAGTTATTATTTTACATTGATATGTGTCTACTTTACGTTGACATCATTTTGTAAATAATTTTTCTTTTTTTTGTTTTAATGTGGACACAATTTTTAACACTTAAGAACATTTCCAAAACCTGCATTTTAAAAGACCAATTCCGTTATGAAGTCACTTTTAGGGACTTACATAGATGAAGCCACCCATAAATGACATTTTAGAAACTACACCCCTCAAGTTATTCATCTATGATTTTACAAACTTTGTTACCCTTTAGGTGTTCCACAATAGAGGAGAAATTTAAAAAGTTCACTTTTTGTTGCAGATTTTCCATCTTAATAAATTTTTTCCTGTAACACATCAAGGGTTAACAGCCAAACAAAACTCAGTATTTATTACCCTGATCCTGCAGTTTTCAGAAACACCCCATATGTCGTTGTAAACTGCTGTATGGGCCCACGGCAGGGGGCAAGAAGGGAAGGCGCAACATATGGATATTTCACTGGGATAATTTGTCGCATTTGAAGTCTAATGCACCCTGTCAGTGGAAATTCCCAAAAAGTGACCCTATTTTGGAAGATAAGGTGAAAGTTTCATTTTTCACTTTTTGGGGTACCTATGATTTTTAGATAGCTGGATATTAAGCTTTATGCGAGGGAAAAGGTAACCAAAAAATGGCTGTTCTGGTACCGCTTTAATTTTTTGTCTTTTTACGGCATTCACCTGAGAGGATAGATGATGTGATATTTTTATAGAGCCAGTTGTTAAAGGGATTCTGTCACCTGGATATTAGTAATAGAGCTGTTTACACCACCACACCAGTCTCCTCGATTTGTATTAAAATATACTAGTATTAATCCCATCTGTCTTGTCTTTTTGCAAAATAAAATCGCTTTTATATATATATGCTAATCACCTTAGTAAGGAGCCCAAGGGGCTGTTCCTCCGGCCGTTGGAGATCAGCTGCGTCCATTCTCTAGGAGCTCAGCACTGCCCCACTGCTAATGTTTCACTCCTCTCATCACCGGATCCAGCGAAGTGCGTAGACAGCTGGCGCATGCGCACTGCATTCGGTGAGGCCGTTGGCAGGACACCGCTCGGGGCTGACAAGACGAATGCAGTGCACATGCGCCAGCTGTCTGCGCACTTCGCTGGATCCGGCGATGAGAGGAGTGAAAAATTAGCAGTGGGGCAGTGCTGAGCTCCCAGATAATGGGCGCGGCTGAGCTCCAACGGCCGGAGGGAAAGCCCCTTGGGCTCCTTACTAAGGTAATTAGCATATATATAAAAGCGATTTTTTTTTGCAAAACGATAAGACAGATGGGATTAATACTAGCATATTTTAAAACAAATCGCGGAGACTGATGTGGTGGTGTGAACAGCTCTATTACTAAAATCCAGGTGACAGAATCCCTTTAAAGACGCTACAATAACAAATATGTCTATGTATTTACTTATTTTCAGTTTTACAACGATGAAAGCATTTAAAAAAAAAAAAATTTTGTGTTGCATTTTCTGAAAGCAATATATTTTTTTTTCTGCTGATCGTCTTGTGTGGAGGCTTGTTTTTCGCGTGAAGAGTTGACGTTTTTACTGGTACATTTTGGGGCACATATGAATTTTTGACCGCTGGATATTACACTTTTTTGGGGCAAGGTCACCAAAGAAGGGCTGTTTTTATTTCCCTTTTTTTTATAGCGTTCACCTGATAGATTATGTGATTTTTTTTTTTTATTGAGCCAAACATTATTTTATTTTATTTTTTTTAATGGCTTGATAAAAGGAAAGGGCCCCTTTTTTTTTTACAGGAAACTTATTTTTTTATTTTTTACAAAAACATTTATTTTTTTCAGTTTTTATTTTCATCCCAGTATGGGATTTCAACTTTTGCGGCTCCGATCGCTGGTTCAATGCAGTACAATACATGCTCTATTGTACTGCATTGCCTGTTAGTGTCAGTAGGCCTCATAGGCTTCCGTATATGGCAGACCCCAATGCCTTTGCGAGGCCCGGGGTTGCCATGGCAGCCACCGCCACCCATGTCATCACAGCGGGAGAATGATGGAGAGACAGAGGGAGCCTCTCCCTCTGTGAACCTCAAACAGGCCACGGTCAGTATTGATTGCGGTATATACGGGGTTAATTCGCTGGCATTGGCGTTAACAGTGACGCCAGAGGATACAGCAGGGTCCCAGCTGTCTGTCACTGCCGGGACCCTGCACTAATTGGGTGCGCACAGCTCCTGTGCCCACCCGATTATGATGACATACTAGTATGTCAATTTGACGGAGGTCAATCACATGCGTTCACCTTGGAAAGAATGCGTTTACCTTTTGCAGAAAGTCACTTCCAGCTGTGACGTACTAGTATGTCAAATATCGAGAAGGGTTTAATTCAAATTCTTCGACTTGATAAAAAAAAAACGGAAATATGTAATTGCCGCAGTCTCCTCTGCTAGCGACCAGCAGACTGTCTGGAAGGGACACTTACCCCCCGACAATCTGCCAGTACATTGTCCCGTGTAACAGGACCTTAAGTTCTGTTATGGGGCCCCATGAGATCGGTGTACAATCCTGCTCCCGACATGTCCATTACAGTAGTAACCATACTTGTATTGCCCATAATATAACAATCCCAGAGTGTCTTTTTCATAAAGCTGCACCTTGCCGCTCCTCTGTTACTCTTCCCGAGTATTTACGAATAATTTGAAAACTGGGCATTACCATTCACACATTCAAGGAGTGTGTTCTTGTAGAATATGACATTGAAAGCACCAATCAGACGGAGTAGGGCCGCTTTCACACAGTCAGGCCTCGTTCACACTTCAGTGTTCAGTCAGTGATTTCCAACAGTGATTTTGAGTTAAAACCATGCGCAGGTCAAAAACACACAACAGGTGCAATTCTTTAAAGGCTATGGACATCTTCAGGGCATTTTTTTATGACTGCAGTTTACTCATTTTGGACTAAAAATATTTTTTTCATTTGGTCTATATTAAAAATGTTCAGCCATATTTGAGATACAGGGGTTAAAAAAAATCTGTCTGTTTGCAGAGTATCACGTCTCAGTTCCGTGAAGCCTTACATTTGATTTATCTGATCAGTGTATTTGCCTGTAGTCGGACGCCCACTGATCTCGAGGACAGATCATCAAGATTATACTCCTGGAAAGCCGCTTTAACAGTGTGCGCCATTTTTTGGCATAAAAGATTAATGTAAAATATGTAAGTCAGCCAAAAGAAATATATATTCCAAAGGGTGCACCACTGTGATAAATTTGCTCCTGCTAGTTTGGTCTAGATTTATGCTTTTGTAATTTAGGACAGTGTAAAAAAAATCTGCCCCGTTACATTTCCTGGCTTCACAATACCGTCAATACATTCTGCTATGTGATCTCCGCAGGAGCAGAGAAATCACATATTGGCTCTTTGTGTATGGAAATATTATCAATAACATATCGATCCGCACGTGGAATTGTTTATCCCGTGACTTCATACTGTGGAAGGAGGTCAATCACATGCGTTTACCTTGGAAAGTATAATCTTTTCTTTTCCAAATAAGAATTCAATCCCTTCTGAATGTCTTCCAGCAGGATATTGGATTCCTGAAGCCTTTCTAACATGTTTGGCTGTTTGGTTGCGATAAGCACTCGGGTATCTTTCACCTGATAAAAATTAAGGAGCAGTAGTTAGGAGACGTTTCATGGTACACAGGGAATTACACAGAACCTGTCTTCCATATCTATCAGCACTGAATAGACGACTAACTTGGCCTGGGGAGAATTAACTTCTCAGCGCACAGCAGGACACAGTGGGATTAAAGCGAATGCATATGTAACTGGAAAATAAAAACTAAAGAAAGCAGGCTATTGAATCTGTTATTACCCTATGAAGCACAAAGGAAAAAAAATGTAAATATTTCTATTATGCTTTTGTCATTTGTGTAGAGAACTGCATGTACAGCAATGATCAATTATTGTATATGCTGACAACAATGAAATGCCAATGACTGCCCTCCCTTGGTTTGGGGGGTACTATATCTCCTTATGGAGAGGGCCTGTATAATTCTGGGAAGAAGCTATGCAAATGAGCTGTTAACAAGCTCCACCTCTGATGCCACCAGATGTAAGGCAGCTATCCTAGAAGTCAATGTTCGACCCTTTAAATAGGCTTTGAGAGAGGACTTGGATAATAATTAAAGGGATTATCCATGAATCTTTACGGGGGCAATGCAGGCTAGGGGTATTCTTACTTCAGCATATATTCCTGGAAAACCCCTTGAAAACTCTGTGATCCTTATTTTTGTGATCACAAGACCGATCTTTTTGGTGACAGTGGAAATTTCTGAAGTTTTCATTTACAAAGAGCCCTCAGGAAAGAGCAGAACAAGAGGCTGCCGAAAGATAAAGATGATGGCACTCGTGTTCACATGTACTAATGAACACTTTAAAAAGGTTGTCCCAGAATGACAACTTATCCCCTATCTTCTGAATAGGTGGCTGATAACTGATTGGTGATGGTCTGACTGCTGAGACCCCCACGGATCGGACACTGATCATCTATCCTATGATAGATGCCTTCAAGTTCTCTGAAAATGCTCATCAACTTCCTCACCAAAATAATCTGTCTCTCGTAAAACAATAATTAGAAGGCAGGTAGGAGGGGAGATGAGGGTGATGAAGATGTAACAGCAGTATCTCTCCTCTGTGTCTGTTAGGCTGTATGTCATGAGGACATAGGGCCAGGGGTGTAACTAGAACTGACTGAGCCCCACAGCAAATTTTTTAAAGCCCCCTCTCCCAAGTAAGTTCTTTGCAACCCCAACCACCCTTGCAACCCCCATTCCTCCCTTGCGTCACCTGCGATGCTAGGGAGGCTCGTTTCTGTCTTGACCTGCAATTGGCTGCCCAACTCCCCCCTCCCCCTTTGTTTTCATCCACGCAACGGGGAGATACAGCAGCGGCTGTGCCGGCATCAGAAGCGACGCGGGTGCCGGGGAGCAAGGTAAGTACTATCTGTGTGAGGGGCCTGGACATATATGGGGGGGCATTATAGGCCTTGAATAACCCCTTTAAGTGTAGTGAACACTAATGAGGCTCCTTGGTTCCATCCACTTCGTCATCCTCATTAATATTCACTTCACGGCGGTGAATACTAATGAGGATGTCTGGCCTTCCCTTGGATGTGGGTTGGGGGTGGGGTCTCTTCCCGACACTTAAACATTTACTAAATAAGTTATTTTGGCAGGCAGGAGATTTACCCCTGCACTAGAAAGTGCTTGAAAATGCTACATACTATTTAGAATTACTGTTTTCTTAACAGGAATAATATTAAATAAATAACATATTACTGAAATGAAGAAAAAAAACAATAGCGCCATTTTTATGTACACTGTTTACCGTTCTCCGTAAATAATCTGTTCACTATATTGTATAGGTTAACATTACAGGGACTTGTGATTTTTAATAGTAAGTACATTACAAATACACATTTATTGTAATGGTTTTTGCTGTTGTTTAATTTAGTATTTTAAGAAAATGTAACTTTTACTATAAAAGAAATGATCTTAAATAAAAATATTTCAATGGTCTTTTGCTGGGAATTGAACCCCAGACCTTTGAAATGGCAGCCTGCAAGCATTACCCTCACACTACAGTATATGACCAGACAGATAAGAAGATAAGGTTTTCTGTGGCTAAAAACAAAGTAACAATAATACTGTATAGTAGGTTTTTAAGCACAAAAATGCTGTCTTTATAACACTAGAGGGCCATAGTCTAGTGGAAAACCTTCTGCCTACCGTACTAAAGGTCTGGGTTCAATACACTACAGAGACATATCAAATAAGAGATATGACAGAAAAATTAAACTTTTACTTTTATGGTAAAAGTTATATTTTCCTGCATAGGTAATGCTACTAAAAATCAAAACAGAGCATAGACCATTACAACTAAATTACATGTATGATACTGCATCAGTCACAAACTACAACACAATTTCAAGCAATGTAAAATATTTGCTATCGCCTCTATTGTCTCTCAGTGTGTTATATGAACATTATATGATACACTGTCACAAATTACAACAAACTTACGGCAGAGCGGTCGATCCTCTGTTGGTTATATTTATAAAAATGAAAGAACATTGAACATTCAATCCTAATACTAAATGAGTGATAATGAAGAAAGCTAAACAGAACCATCCGTGCATCTGCGGCTCCCGCTGACTAGGCTTTACGCTCTGGTGGAGCACATTTATCACAGTCACACCTGGTTATGTGCTGATCCACAAATGACTCTGGTCATTGGCAGAGACAAATCACATCTACTATGTGATTAGCAGTCAGCTTCATTCACGTCTCTCTGGACGAGTGTAATAAATAGCATCAGTCTGTGTTTATATCGCTTCCCAGATAAAGTAAAAAGGCATTTACATACCGACTCTACCATAATGTCCTTCCAGGTGCTGTCCACGATACCAAATTTCCGCCCTTCTTCTGGCATTTGAGCTATTATGTCTTCAGAGCTAAATATGGGCTCCAGGTAGAGCCAAGTCGCCTGACACTTTAACCAGGAATCCAGAATATCTTGAATCAGGACCAGTGTCTGCTCCCACTCCTGCCATAGACAGAATTTTTAAAATACATGTATAGGGGAGACCTTAAAAAAAAAGCCTAGGAAATCCTCTCCAATTAACCACTACATCAATCCATGCAAACAAATCTCATGGACAATCTCTCACAAAAGGTTCTGATCCTTCTAGTATCGAAATGTAACTAGTAGGGAATCTTTTGGTAAGGGTGCCTGAGAAAAAGTATGCCAAACCTCACCTCTTGAAGGCTAGAAACTCTAGTGTTATCTGTAGCTGGTGAACCCGTTCTGTAGGCTCCATCTCTAATTCTCACTTGTTCCCGAAGGTCCTACATTGACTTACATTCTGCAGAAAAGCTATTGTGCCTAGGTAGGATAATCGCTGAATCCACAATCTATTTCACTGCATTATACTTTGGCTTCTTTTTTCTTTGAGCAATCTTCCCATTTGTCATTGGTTTGCTAAAAGGGGTTTTCCCATCTTAGTGATTGCATATTGCATATAGAGTCTGAGGCACCAAATAAGATTTCCCTTCACTGCGGTGCTCCCGGCCACCCAGCTGAGTAGTGAACTGCAGTTGATCCCACTCACTTGATAGTGGTCAAGGTTCTCCCATATAGGAACATACAATGAAGGGCATGCTAAGCCAGTGCTGTGACCCTTTCATTCTTATGATCAGTGGGAGTCCCAGAGGTCAGACCCCCACTGACCATAACGATACAACATATCCTAGTGATATCTCATCACTTTTTAAGATGAGAATAACTCTGTAAGTGAGTCTACTGAAATTTTCCTCACATTTTATTACTTGACTTGTATCCACAACCAACACGAACCATGGACTTTTTTTCTCATGTTAAAAATTATGCCTTGGCTCCTGATCTGAAAATGTCACATCCAACTGATGTTGGGCAGCTAGTGTGACACGTTTGTTGTGTGAGGGGCTGGGTAAGGGACACTAATGAGAAGCGGGCAGAGCTTGATCATAGACCATATTGCAGGCCAAAACTGAATCTTTGTGCCAGGCGAATGAACGCTTGGCTACGTCTCTGCATCCAGTGGTCATTCACTAGCTCTAGTGATGAACATGTACAAGACTTGAGCTGTGGTAACATTCACTTTAACTATTTCAAACTCCACCTTCATGCAACTCAAACTTTTCAGAATAAGCAGTCACGTGTGTGAATAGCACTATATCTGTCCATTATAGGAACTGTATTCTGCAGTTCTACCAGTTTTTCTCTCTGCAGGCTCCATCTCTAATTCTCAGTTGTCCCTGAGCCTGGATGGATGAAGGCTAGCTGCTATAATGTCTCCAAAACACTGCACACAGAAACTGCTTTGGACAGTGTGTAATCTGATCCTTCAGTGATCTGACAGTTGATTTAGCAGGGAATTTAGTGTGAGTGAACAGTTTAGGAAAGGAGGGTAGGAAACTGATAAGTGGAGAAAGAAGCAAAATATCTTATTTTCACCTGTAGTACTGATTTACGCAGTTTGTAATAAACTTCTCTAACTTCCGAAAAAGATATAATAATACATGCGTTTTCCAAGCCCAGGCTAATAAGTCTGTAAACTGGATGATCAATCCTCCTACACTTGCCACTTTCTCTACCCAAAAGGCACGCTTGCTCCTGCATTACTTTGAATAACTCCTTTATATCATTACAATATCCTATTTGTATATTTTTGCACTAAACTTCTCTTACTTTGGCTAAGCTCTCACTCTCCTATAAACTCCCACTGCTTTACCACCTCCTGTACCCAGCCGCATTACACCTGTGGTGTAACTACCTGCCGGTAAAAGATTTTAATCATTCTTTAATATGTTTATGTGCTGCAAATACAGATTGACTCATTAATCACTCATTCACAGACAACTAATTAAGGCACATAATGTACTTGTAATAAAGGGTTAGCTCATAAAGGCTGCAATTTCCTCTTACCCTGGCTTCCGCTTCAATTGGTTTAATGAATGGTGAACCACACATTGTTTGGGTTTTAATAATGTGGTCGTCAAGCAGTAATTGAATATCATCAACAGCGGACAGGATGCTTGTACTCTGTCAAAAAGAAAGGTTATATCAGCCATGTATCTAATCACAAATGCGAGTAGGTATTTTGCGTACTATACGTCATGTTCTCTTATATATCACAAGCTAAGAAAATAACACTTCTATTGTATGGCACGTGAAGGAAATGTGCAAGATAGGTATATGTTATTATTAAAGGGATCATACAGAAGTAGAAATATATGGCTACTTTCAAGTGTCAAACCTGTCCACGGGTTGTGCAAGGAACTGCAGATCAGCGGTCTCTTTTAAAAAAAAAAAAAATACCCATGTTTCTCGCACGATAAAGCCTTGCAGAACGGCTGTGGGGGACCCCCAACAAACGGGAAAAAGAGCTCACCTTAAAGCAGGTCTCTGATCAACTACTCGCAGCTATACAAACTTCTATGGCCTCTCTTACTGGTAAAATAGACAAAGTTAAAGTAGATGTTGGTCTCAGGCAAGATCTTAAGAATCTCAGAGACTGTGTCACCCATGCTGAAGACTGTATCTTAGCCCTGGAAGACCGCACGGCCCCATGATATTCACACTACAGGTTCTAACCCAAAATGCTGAGCTCTGGAGCCAAAAGGCCGATGATTTAGGGTACGTTCATGTCGCACAACAATTTTTATAATGGGAGTCTATGGTGTCGCATTGCGACATGCTCCGACTGTGACAGTCACAAAAATTCCATTCAAGATGGACTTTTCTGCTACTGTCGTGTCGCATTCGGAGCATGTCGCAATGCGACACCATAGACTCCCATTATAAAAATTGTCGCGCGACAATAGTGCAACAAAATGTCGCGCAACAAATGTTGCAGTGAAGTTGTGCCCTATTTGTCGTGTGAACGTAGCCTTAGAGAACCGGCCCAGGCAGAATAAGTTGCGTATTATTGGCCTGCCTGAGAGAACAGAAGACCAAAGGCCAGATGAATAATTGTAAAAATGGCTACGAGATTTATTCCCTAATGCCCCCTTCTCCAGGGCCTTTATTGTAGAACAGGCTCATAGATTTCCTGCAAAACTTGGCTAGTTTACTTAACTACAGAGACCGGGACACATTGTTACAATCTGCCCATCGACTTTGAGAAATTAAGTTTGACAACACATCAGTATCCTTCTTTCCAGATTTCTCAGAAGAATTACAGAAACAACGAGCCACCTTCATCAGTGTCAAGCACCGCTTGAGGGGGCTCCTGATCTCATATTCCATGGCCTACCAAGCACATCAGAAAATCGTCGATGTTGATAAAGTGTGGTTCTTCAAGACTCTAGACGAAGCTGATGCCTGGTTGTCTACGTCCCGGAGATGATCGTCTTATCCTGTAAGACTGTTCCAGCTGTCTATGACCTGATGTATTTTTTATTTTTTTTTGCTCCATGTATTCTCCTGCCTTCTGGGCTACTAGACATTGTATTCAATTTTCTCCATATATTGTAGCCCACTTTGAAGTGCATGGACTGTATGCTATTCTGTCCCTATTACAGTTTCCCGGTCATAAAACGCCTACTTTTCTGTTAGCTGTATTGTGTTGACGCCTATGTAGGCCTTCTTATAGCCTGTGAGGCTAAGTCTCTATTGTTGCAACACAGACTTCCCCTATATTAATTTGCCACTTTTTACATATTGGAGAATTGATCTTTGGTTTTACTTTTTTGGAGGATCGATACCACCTCAGATTATTATTGTTTGTATAGTTTGGTTCTTTACCTGAATGTTGCCTATACCCACAAGCTTAATTCAGTACAAATGCAATTCTTTCCCTTTCCGCAGGCGGAGAGACCCATGGTGTAGAAATATAAGGGTTTTATCCTACTTATTCTGACCTTTAACAAATGGTCATAACTAACTTTACATGTCTTTTTTGGAAAGTTAGAGACCTGGGGTCCCCCCTATAAAAGGTCTATGGTTTTCTCGGCACTCTGTTCTAAAAGACCCCATATAGTTTGTCTCCAAGAGAAGCATCTGGTCCACTCCCCGCGGACCGCCTCAAAAAGCCATGGGCTTGAACGTTATATCAAACCTTCCATATCGCTTGTCATCCATAACTCTCTAAAGTGGGAACCCGAATGTGCTAAGATAGACCTTGAGGGACACTTTGTCTTTGCTAAAATAACCGGTATACCATATATTCTTCTATGTATTTATAACCCCCCACCTGCCTCTATGGTTGTTATTAATGAAGGAATATTATTTGCTGCAGCGCATCCAGAAGCAGAAGTCCTCTGCATGAGAGACTTAACCTCCTCATGGACCCTCCCCTAGATTAATACGGTGTTCAACCTGGTACCTCTGGTGTTCGAGACCTGTCTCGATTAGTGGGAGTAATGACAAAGGTGCAGTGGATAGATTTATGGAGACTGAGATCTCTGTGCATATTCATGTCATGCGGCCCACCTCCACTCACTTAGCCAGATAGATTACGTTAATGCCGAGAGGAATATCAGACCATTCCCTATTGTGGCTATTGTTACAGTCTTCCTCCCCTACCCCACAGAAGAGCTAGAGGAATTAACCCTTCTGGATAACCCTTTTTGGGACTTCAGATTGAATACCTGATCAGCTTCAATTATTCATCGATATCTATGACCCACACCCAGACTCCTTATTAGTATGGGAGGCATCCAAGTCTTATCTCCGTGGGTGCCTTAAATCTTTTGTATCATATATTAAAAAATCTTCGGTGAGGGAAGAGAAAGAGCTGGGGAGGCGATGCCTTTATAGAGGGCAGGTGATGCCCTTATAGAGAATCCTTACTGAAAATAATAAATCTCAGTGGCTCATGGTGGGAGGCCAGTACTTACGGTACATCTCCTAAAAGAAAAGGCCCAGGGGTGTTTATTCTTTACTAAACAGGTTTTTTTTTTTAGCACGGTAATCAATCAGCTAAATTATTGGCCCATATTGTACGACAATATTCGACAAATACACCAGTCCTCAAACTCAAATCTATAGATAAGCGGGTTCTAACCAGTCTTTCTGATATCTTGGGGTGTTTCCGACAGTTCTATAGTGACCTACTATATATAGATCCAGAGCAGACTATGACCCGGGGACCCTAAGCGATTATCTCAATGGTATACAGTTCCCTACTCTTCTGTCTAGTCATAGAGACCTCCTGGACTCTCCTATTTCTCTCAGTGAAATTACCTCTGCCATCTGTCAGATTAAACAGGTAAGGAGCCTGGGCCTGTTAGTCTTACCATAGTAGTTTATGTTCAGTACAAAGACATCATTGGTCTTGCTATCCTTGTATCGCCAGATCTTTGACAGAGAATATCTTCCAGATTCCTTGAACAACTCAACCATCATTGTTTTAGTTAAACCTGACAAGAACCCGGAGGTATGTATGCTGATGTTAGAGTACTATTTCTCTCAGAACCTAAAAAGTCCACGCCATACGCTACTTCGATTATAGACACATCTGGTAGGTTCTTTGGCCTCTTAATCAACTGGTAAAAAAACCTTTCTCATGCCTCTCCGTAGGACCAGTTGGCATATTGGAGAGGAGCTTTGCCATCTCGCCATAGTCTCCCAATTTAAATACCTAGGAATGCATATTACAAGAGATATTTTTCAATCCTATTCACTATATATCGAGCCCTTACTGACCTATCTCAGGGACAAGACGAATGTATGGCGCACTTTGCCGTTGTCTGTGGCAGGACGGATTAACCTCCTGAAAATGATCTCCCTTCCTAAGCTTTTGTATATTCTGGACCATATAGATATTGTAGTACTGCGGGGGTTCTTTAATGCTACGGCTCTCTGATGTCCCCCTTTATCTGGGTTAAAAACAGACCTAAACTCCGTCTGAGCATTTTACAGAGACCAAGGGATATGTGGGGAGCTGCCCTGCCCAATTTCCAACTCTATTAGCTGGACAACTACAGTATACAAAATCATGGTTGGGTGATAGACCCCCTGCCTAATAGTGAGTATTAACTCCAACACTTACTATTCGAAAACTCCCTGTGGGCAGTTCTACAATACCCCAATGTTTTTCAAGGTCAATTATTACCTTTGCATAGACTGGCCGCACATGTATGGGCTCTTGGCAAGAGGTTATCAGAATTTGATGAAATTCCTGTCGAGACTCCCTTATGGCAAAATGGCGGATTGGCACAGCTCAGGTCCTTCCTAGATTCCGAGTTTTGGGTGGGATATGGTATCACAGCCCTATCTCACCTTTATCATAATAATAACCTCCTGTCATTTGAAGAACTACAGGTTATGTAGGATATTCCACGTACTGGTTTCTATTATTACCTGCAGCTCAGCTCTATCAGCGAAATTTCCCTCTCCTCCCACCTACTGTTCGGCGTCCTTAGAAAACAAGGTCCTAAAGGTCTCATCTCTTTTGTGTGCATGCATCTGATGAAAACTAAACTGCTTGGGTTCACCACGTAGAGATATACCAGACGCTTACTAATCCTATATGTGTCTCCCCCTCAGCCAATCACAAGTTTATACAACTGTGCATACTACACCAATGTTACTTAATGCCAGTTCGGTTATTTAAGATGGGTAGGATAGGTGTCACAGATGTTTAACCCCAGATGCTAATTTCATGCATCTCATGTGGTATTGTCCGGAGCTACAGACCTTCTGGAATGCAGTAATGAATTTGTTCTTGGTGGCGCTGGGATGCCCTGTTCCTCTCACCACCGGGATGTGTCTTTTGGGAATCATGTAGGAAGGCCAGTGGCCCCATCATATGAGGCTTTTATTACATAAAGTGCTATTTCTGAATCAGTGGCATTGTGGTGAATGCCTAGATGCCCCCCTCTGTTCTTCAGTTGAGCAATTTAGTAAATACCTTTATCTCCTATAAGAGGATTGTGTATAAAAACAGAAATCATATGTCCTCATTCCTTAAGTTTTCATTCATTTCAATGGGGCCACAAAAGATGCGGCTAGCACACCGTGTGCTGTACGCTTCCGTAGTTCCGTTCCATGGCCACGCAAAAATTATAGAGCATGTCCTATTCTTGTCAGCAATCACAGACAAGAATGGGTATTTCCGTATAGGGCTGACCCTGCGCGGTCCACAAAATGTGGAACGTGCACGGCCGATATCCGTGTTTTGTGGATCCGCAATTTGCGGACCGCAAAACACTTACGGTCATCTGAATGTAGCCTTAGACAGTATCATTAGACAACTCTCATACACCGCAGGCCCCCTGGGAGAAGTGTTGTACTGTACTTCCTTCGCTAGCGAGACTCCTTAGGGGCCATGTGAAACCTCTATAGTATGGACAATTTTGTTCTAATGTCTTATTAATGTGCTGTGGTTTCTGTGGCTGCGGAATCTACATATATTCCTATGTTATTTTGACATTAGAATGTATTAACTGTCGTCTGTCTCGGAGGTGCTGCTCCGGAGGGTCTGTATTCTGAATAAAATGTGTATGCCCAATTTCTTCTATTTTATTCTTCAATAACACAAATTAAAAAAAAAAGTACCTATGTTTTTTCGATGTTTGTCCCAGCCAGATAATCTTCTAGATTTCTAACCCCTTCCACTGAGAACCTACATGTGACCATACATTTCCTGTGCAGTGCCTGCTACAAAGGAAATAGAGCATTTTGTGGCAACCGTTATCCATCTAGTCTGCAGGGTCTCTCTGCTATGGTAAAAAAATTAGATTTGTCTGAGAGTGGATAGTAATCTATATTTGGCTGTGCAAAATGTAAAGCAAAAAAAAACTCACCTATTCAAAGTTTTCCAGGTTTACAGCAAAGCTCCCACGGCTTCTGCTCCCCGCTGGACCAGAAGTTTGATGTCCATTCAACATACAAATCACCACTGAGGGCCAATCAAAGACCTCATGGGTCACATGCTGTTCCTATATTTCACCACTGAGGCCATTGATTAGTCAACAGTGGGGATGTGCTATTGACAAGACTTCACACTTTTGTCCAGTGGAGGGATCGGAAGCGGTGGAGACGAGAGCTCGGTGTTTTTAAAAGGTGGCCCCACTGAAATTACTTTCTACTTTCGGAAAAACCCTTTGAGGTTGCACACTATAAAAGTGTTTATCAACAAAACTTTTGCTACATTTTAAGGATCAAGTATTAGAGTTGAATTATTGGTGCACACTGATTCCTCAGGAGGGTGACTCGATCAGTCTACATGAGCAGCTGCACACTTTGGCACGTGCTGCAATGACATCTGCACAGCAATGAACTGGGAGCATATGAATAATGAATCGCTCGGGCAGAGTTGTACTTATGATTTCTCTGCAGAACTGGTAATTCTGCCCTCAGACGTGGCTTGTTGGCAATGAACCTACAGTTTAGTAGGTTAAATTATAGACAAGAAAAGAGCTGATGACATCAGATGTCCTAATATATACTGTATAATTAATCATTTACAACGTAGCTGGTTCTACTACTTGCTATGTTCGCATGGGGGATTTTCACACTTTTTTTTTATTTCAGTGCAGTGGACCTTCTCACAGTTTAGCCCCACTGAATGTAGCTAAATGTTGATTGAACAGCTGCCATGGCTTCCAGCCAAATCCATGCAGAGAACGCTCCAAGAAAGGGCCTAGATTTTCTTAGCACTGTCATGGCTTTAACCAGGTGGCAGCAGGAACAGCTATGTGCCCAATATAAAACAAGGAAGGTAGATTTTGCTGGCTTTTTGGCAAGAATTTCGTCATTTTAAGATGCCATGTGAAAAGGTCCTTTAGGATGTAAGTTTAAGGAGGACCTGGCATTACGAAATGCAATGCAATATGCAAGCAGCAGCTTATAGAGCAGGAGAAGTGGAGCAGATTCTAATTTCATTGTTCACAGGGGAAGTGTTAACAGTAACTGACAGCAATTTCTGTATACACACTTACACAGAGACTGCTATCAATCACTGATAACACCTCCCCCGTGTACATCTATCAGTGACTGACAGCTATCTCTGTATACACACTTACACTGAGAATTACATCAATCACTGATAACACCTCCCCTGTGCACATCTATTAGCAACTGACAGCTATCTCTGTATACACAATTACACAGAGACTGCTATCAATCACTGATAACACTTCCCCATGTACAACTATCAGTACCTGACAGCAATCGCTGTATACACACTTAGACAGAGACTGCCATCAATCACTGATAACACCTCCCCCGTGTACATCTATCAGTGACTGACAGCTATCTCTGTATATGCAATTACACAGAGACTGCTATCAATCTCTGATAACACCTCCCCGTGTACAACTATCAGTAACTGACAGCTATCGCTGTATACGCACTACACACTTAGGGTTCATGCACAGCATTCCAATGTGCGGCCGTTCTGTGCATTGAGGACCGCAATTTGCGGTCCCCAATGCATGGGCAACATCCACACGGCATCCGAGAGAGATCGAGACCCATTCAACTTGTATGGGTCCGTGATCCATCCGCACCGTAAAAAAAATAGTTGTAATGTTTTATTGTTCTAAATGTTCTTTTTTTGTGGTGTGGAGGCAAGGACAGAAACACCACGGCAGCACTCCGTAGTGTTTCTGTGGGGTTCCGTGCCTCCGTTCCACACCGCAACTCCGGATTGCGGACCCGTTCAGAGAGAATGCTATCAATCACTGATAACACATCCCTGTGTACAGCTATCAGTAACTGACAGCTATCGATTTATACACATTTACACAGAGAATGCTATTTGTCACTGATAACGCCTCCCAGTGTACAGCTATCAGTGACTGATAGCTATCTCTGTATACACACTTACACAGAGAATGCTATTAAATACTGATAACACTTCTCCATGTACAGTGGAGTCAGAAATAGCAGAGATTTAAATGAATACATTTCGAGTTTTATTCAATTTTTGCCCCCAAAAATATACAATACATTTGGAAAGTCTTCAGACTTATTTTTTCACATTTTGTTATGAAGTGGCCCTGTGCAAAAATAAAAATAAAAAAATACAAGTTTTCCCCCATCAATCTGCACAAGGTTCGCAAGACATCCTGGGGGTTCTATCCAGGAATCTTTTCCTTTGTAAAGGCAGAACTTGTGTGTTTACCTGGAGCTACTCTCACAAAGTTTGTAACTCTTAATGCCATACCTTGCCTGTTTGCTAGGCAGGTACTGGCGGAATCTAACCCTCTCTTTGAAAAGTAATAGGGACTCATCTACACAGACATTTTTATCAGGGGTGTACACTTCAGCAAAGCTGGTGTTAAAAGTGGTCAAGGACAGGCCTAACCTTGAACTGACGGTCAAATGTCGGGTCGTTATGGGGTGGGCAATGTGCATTGTCGTTGTAGTGTGGGAATTTCCAAATTGACTCAAATCTAGAGATGACCGAACTTCAAAAATTAGTTCAGCGCTCGGGTTGGGGTAATCGCCGCATCCCGTTATGGATTCCACTACCGCGGACTATCCCGGCATATGGAATCCATAAGGGGCGGCTTCCACGAACCCGAACTTTGGAAAAGCCGAAGGACCTGGGGTGACGTCACCATCATGTGATCAGTGCAGGGGGCGTGGGTCAGCACTGGATTTGATCCAGGGTGACATCACCCCAGGTCCTTCGGCTTTTCCAAAGTTCGGGTTTGTGGAAGCCGCCCCTTATGGATTCCATATGCCGGGATAGTCAGCGGTAGTGAAATCCATAACGGGATGCGGCGATTACCCCAACCAGAACGCTGAACTAATTTTTGAAGTTTGGTCATCTCTACCCAAATCACTTCCGGGTCATGGTGTTACTATAAATTGTAGTCTGGTAGAAAATGTCCGAACTCCAATATTGTCTAACGTTTGGCTTTTTAACAACGCCCATATGCAGCACAAGTCACCAAAACTTCATCATCTCTGCTGTACTTCCGAGGGTCCAAACTAGGGGTCTAGCGTGTGGCGATGTAGGGTTCATAGCAATGAATTGTTGGGCGTATAAATTGGTTTGGACCGCCATTAAATTTACAAAATCTTCAGAGAAACAGATTTAAACAAAAAATCTAGTTCAGTTAAGCCCACACAGGCTATCTATATTCCGGAGCTGCCCACAAAATCGGAATTTGGGGCTGATAATCGTCAGGGGGTGGGGTTCATACCCTGGGGTGCCTTCTTGAAGGTCCCTCATCACTGGATGATGATGAGGGGGTAGAGGAGTAGAGGAAAGTGGCATCATCTTCTCAATCACTGGCAGACTCAGTATCAGAGGCAAGATACGCGTATGCCTCTTCAGCTAAGTATACTTGTTAAGACAGACAGGCCATTTTTATTTTATTGGGGTGTGACGTGTGAAATTTGTAAACCTAACTAACTACATGAAAAAAAAAAAGAAAATCTGCACAGTAAACTGAACAGACCGATCAGAAAAATTGATGTTTCTGATCAACACTCAGCTGCAGATATTATGTGCGTGCAAAAATCTACACTAACACTAATTGATTTCTATGTAACACTAAATATG
Source organism: Bufotes viridis (assembly GCA_033119425.1). Taxonomy (NCBI): domain Eukaryota; kingdom Metazoa; phylum Chordata; class Amphibia; order Anura; family Bufonidae; genus Bufotes; species Bufotes viridis. Next base: position 29,338,374 of record CM065595.1, read on the forward strand.
TTTTTTTCACAAAAAAAAACAAACTAAAGCGACCAGTAAATAAATGGTACTTATTGGTGCTCAGGGTTACAGAACGCACGCAGACTGATGTTTCGTGCGTCCATGCAGACACTGCAGTATAAAAATTTACTGCAGATACATTGCTATCTAAAAATTTATAAGCTTCTAACTATTAAAAAAAGGCACAGATGGAAAAAAAAAGAAATATCTTCACCAAAAAAATGAGCCCAGGTGCTGAACAGTGAAGTACGGACTGATTAGCGCTTGGCGTGACACAGAAAAAATGGTGTAGAGCAGTAAAAAAAAAATCCAGATAAAAGTGACAAAAAGTCACAATTTGTTCACCGTACAATGGCCCCGTCAGACCCGCCCCGCAGCTTCCTTCTGCTTACGGCACTTCGATGTGTCGATCTTTATTGACCAGCCAAGAGAAGCCCTTGAAGCTGCAGGGGGCGAGAATACCTAGTGCTGTCCTTACCTGGCACGTATGCCTGCTGCTAAGAGCAGCCATGACGCTCCGAATCCCCCGCGATCCCCTCCCAGAAGCTGGGGGACTCTGTGCTGTACATGTACGGCATTGGTGCTGAAGTCACTTCCAACTGCGCCATACATGTACGGCGCGGGTCTTTAACCACTTTTCGACCGCCCATAGGATATAAACGGGTGGTTGTTTATCTCTAATCGGACGTCACCTTTGTCACCTTACATCACAAAAAGTGCAACACCGAGTGATCAAAAAGGCGTCTGTCCCACAAAATGGTACCAATAAAAAAACAGTCACCTAATCCCACAAAAAAAAAAAAAAAACACATAAGAAAATCTCTCAGAACATTTCAAAAATGCTATTATTGTGTTAAATAAAAAAGTATACAGTAACAACCAGCTCTATAAAAATATCACATAAACTAACCTCTCAGGTGGACACCGTAAAAAAAAAAAATGTAATAAAAACAGTGCCAAAAAAGCCATTTTTTATCATCTAACATCACAACAAGTGCAACACCAAGCGATCAAAAAGGCGTATGCCCCCCCAAAATAGTATAAAACAGTCACCTCATCCTGCAAAAAAATGAGATCTTAACTGAGACAATCGGTCAAAAAGTAAAAAAGCTATGGTTCTTTGACTATGGAGACACTAAAACGTTATTATTATGTAAAACTTAAATAAATAAGAAAAAGTATACATATTAGGTGCCACGTCCATAACGATCTGCTCTATAACAATGACCTAACCCCTCAGATGAAAGCTGTAAAAATAAATAAAAACTGTGTTAAAACAACCAATTTTTTGGTCACCTTGCCCCATAAAGTGTAATAATGAATGGTCAAAAAATCATATGTACCCAAAAATGGTACCAATAAAAACGTCAACTTTTGCTGCAAAAAACGAGCCCCTGCATAAGACGATCGGCAAAAAAATCTAAAAATATGGCGTTCAGAAATGTTAGACACAAAAACATTATTTGTTTTTTAAAAATGCTTTAACCCCTTTAAAATGACTCAGCCATTTTTTGCAAATCTGACCAGTGTCACTTTATGTGGTGATACCTTTAAAACGCTTTTTCTTATCCAGGCCATTCTGAGATTGTTTTTTCGTCACATATTGTACTTCATGACAGGGGTAAAATGAAGTCGAAAAATTCCATTTTTATTTATAAAAAAATAAAAAATTTACCAAAAATTTTGAAAAGTTTGCAATTTTCCAAGTTTCAATTTCTCTACTTCTATAATACATAGTAATAGCGCCCAAAAAAGTTATTGATTTACATTCCCCATATGTCTACTTCATGTATCGATCATTTTGGGAAAGCCATTTTATTTTTTGGGGACGTTACAAGGCTTAAAAGTAAATCTTGAAATTTTTCTGAAATTTTCAAAAACCCACTTTTTAGGGACCAGTTCAGGTCTGAAGTCACTTTGTGAGGCTTACATAATAGAAACCACCCAAAAATGACCCCATTCTAGAAACTACACCCTCAAGGTATTCAAAACTGATTTTAAAAACGTCATTAACCCTTTAGGTTTTCCACAAGAGTTAATGGCAAATGGAGATAAAATTTCAGAATTTCGATTTTTTGGAAAATTTTCTGTTTGAATCCATTTTTTCCAGTAACAAAGCAAGGGTTAACAGCCAAACAAAACTCAATATTTATTGCCCCGATTCTGTAGTTTGCAGAAACACCCCATATGTGGACGTAAACTACTGTAAGGCCAAACGGCAGGGCGTAGAAGGAAAGGAGCGCCGAGTGGTTTTTGGAAGGTGGATTTTGCTGGACTGGATTTTTGACACCATGTCCCAATCGAAGCCCCCCGATGTACCCCTAGAGTAGAAACTCCAAAAAAGTGACTCCATCTAAGAAACTACACCTCTGAAGGTATTCAAAACCGATTTTACAAACTTTGCTAACCCTTTAGGTGTTCCACAAGAGTTATTGGCAAATGGAGATGAAATTTCAGAATTTCTATTTTTTGTTACCTTGCCTCAAAAAAAGTGTAATATAGAGCAACCAAAAATCATATTTACCCTAAAATAATACAAACAAAACTGCCACCTTATCCCGTACTTTCCAAAATGGGGTCACTTTTTTGGAGTTTCTACTGTAGGGGTGCATCAGGGGGGCTTCAAATGGGACATGGTGTCAAAAAACCAGTCCAGCAAAATCTGGCTTCCAAAAACCATATGGCATTCCCTTCCTTCTACGCCCTGCCGTTTGGTCATACAGCAGTTTACGACCACATATGGGGAGTTTCTGCAAACTAGAGTATCGGGGCAATATATATTGAGTTTTGTTTGGCTGTTAACCCTTGCTTTGTTACTGGAAAAATTGATTAAAATGGAAAATTTGAAAAAAAATTGCTATTTTCGGACCGTTTTTATTTTTTGTTATTTACATCGTTGAACTGACAGGTAATATGTGTGCTATTTCTATAGAGCAGCTTGCTACGGACGCGGCAATACCAAATATAACTACTTTTTGGGGGGTTTTGTTTCAGTTTTACATAATAAAGCATTTTTGAAAAAAATTATTTTTTAGTGTCTTCACATTCTGAAAGCCATATTTTATTTTTATTTTTTGGCCGACTGTCTTATGTAGGGGCTCATTTTTTGCGGGATAAGATGTCGGTTTGATTGGAACTATCTTGGGGTGCATATGACATTTTGGTCGCTTGCTATTACACTTTTTGTGATGTAAGGTGACAAAAATGGCTTTTGACACCGTATTTTTTTTTCTTTTTTTGTTGTGTTCACCTGAGGGGTTTGGTCATGTGTTTTTTTATAGAGCAGGTTGCGACAGATGTGCCGATACCAAATATGTATACTTTTTATTTATTTATTTAAGTTTTACACAATATTATCATTTTTTAAAACAAAACAAATCATGTTTTAGTGTCTCCATAGTCTGAGAGCCATATTTATTTTTTTTTTTTGGGTTGATTGTCCTATGTGGGGTATCATTTTTTGCGGGATGAGATGACGGTTTGATTGGCACTATGTTCGGGTGCATATAACTTTTTGATCGCTTGCTATTACAGTTTTTGAGATGTGAGGTGACAAAAATGTTTTTTTTTACATAGTTTTTATTTTATTTTTTTAACGGTATTTACCTGAGGGGTTAGATAATGTGATATTTTTATAGAGCAGGTTTTTACAGACGCGGCGATACATAATATGTATACTTTTTATTTATTTATTTTACTTTAACACAATAATAGCATTTTAGAAAAAAAAATTATGTTTTAGTGTCTCCATAGCCTGAGAGCCATATTTTTTTATTTTTTTGGGCGATTGTCCTATGTAAGGACTAATTTTTTGCAAGATGAGATGGCGGTTTTATTGGTACTATTTTGGGAGGTATACGCCTTTTTGATCACCTGGTATTACACTTTTTGTGATGCAAGGTGACAAAAAATTGCTTTTTTACTCCATTTTTGGGGGGAATTTTTACGGTATTTGCGTGAGGGGTTAGGTCATGTGATATTTTTATAGAGGAGATTTTTACGGATGCGGCGATACCTAATATGTGTAGTGTATTTGATTTTTTTTAATTTTTATTCAGTGATTGTATTTTTCTTATTTTTACTTTGACATTTTTTTTTTACCCAGACCCACTTGGTACTTGTAGATCCAGTGGATCTGGTGTCTATATAATACAGTAAGTACACTATATAGTGTACTTACTGTATTTTTTACTTTACAAAGTCTGAATAGGCTTTTGCCTTTAGCAAAAGCCTATTTAGAGTTTCAATGCCATGGAGAGCAGGACGCTTCTGAAAGCGTCCTGATGCCATGGTAACCATCACCCGCTGCCATAACAGAGCAGCGGGTGATGGAAAGGGAGGGGAGCTCCCTCCCTCTGCTATCCTATCCTGTCGGGGGGCTGCAAAGGTACAGCAGCCCCCCGATGGGAGAGGGAGAGAGCTCCCTCCATGTTAACACCTTCTATACCGCGGTCCGTACGGACCGCGGTATAGAAGGATTTAAAATGCTGACATCTGCAGCACAGATGTCAGCAGTTTATAGCAGGGGGTCAATGTGCTGACCCCCTGCTATACCCACTAGACACTAGACACCAGGCAAAGCATTTGAAAGGAGGCGGGTGGGGGACACTAATATGGCGGGGTGCAGGGGGGGGTTCAAATTTATTAGTTTGGGGCATTTTTTAGTCTGAATTGACCTGCGGTTTGCTGCGATCGCTGACATGGGGGGATCACAGGACCCCCTGGGCATTGTGCCAAGGTGCCTGCTGATTGATTTCAGCAGGCATCTTGTTCCGAACACCGACGCGTGCGCAGCGGTGATCGGACATTCGCAGGGTGTACATGTACGCCCTGGGTCCTTAACCACTTCAGCCCCCCTAGCTTAAACACCCTTAATAACCAGGCCACTTTTTACAATTCTGCACTACACTACTTTCACCGTTTATTGCTCCGTCATGCAACTTACCACCCAAATGAATTTTACCTCCTTTTCTTCTCACTAATAGAGCTTTCATTTGGTGGTATTTCATTGTTGCTGACATTTTTACTTTTTTTGCTATTAATCAAAAATGACCGAAATTTTTGCAAAAAAATGACATTTTTCACTTTCTGTTGTAATTTTTTTTTTTAAAAAACTACATTTCTATATAAATTTTTCTCTAAATTTATTGTTCTACATGTCTTTGATAAAAAAAATCCAATAAGTGTATATTTATTGGTTTGGGTAAAAGTTATAGCGTTTACAAACTATGGTGCAAAAAAGTGAATTTCCGCATTTTGAAGCAGCTCTGACTTTCTGAGCACCTGTCATGTTTCTTCAGGTGCTAGAATGTCAGAATAGTATAAATACCCCCCAAATGACACCATTTTAGATAGAAGACACCCCAAAGTATTCGCGGAGGGGCATGGTGAGTTCATGTATGATTTCATTTTTTTTCACAAGTTAGCGGAAAATGACACTTTTTGAGGAAAAAAATAAAATAATATAAAGTTTCCATTTCTGCTAACTTCTGGCAAAAAAATAAAAAATCTCAGACGGACTCACTATGCCACTCAGTGAATACCTTGGGGTGTCTACTTTCCAAAATGGGGTCATTTGTGGGGTGTGTTTACTGTTCTGGCATTTTGGGCGGGGCTAAATTGTGAGCAGCCATGTAAAAGCTAAAGATACTCGTTGGAATTTGGGCCCCTTTGCGCACCCAGGCTGCAAAAAAGTGGCACACATGTGGTATCGCCGTACTCAGGAGAAGTAGGGCAATGAGTTTTTTTGAGGGTGTATTTTTACATATACCCATGTTGGGTGAGAGAAATATCTCTGTAAACTGACAACTTTGTATAAAAAATTTTAAAAGTTGCCGTTTACATTTCTCACACCCAGCAGGGGCATATACAAAAATACACCCCAAAACACATTGCCCTACTTCTCCTGATACGGCGATACACATGTGTGACACTTAGTCGCAAAGCCTAATGTACCTTTAGGATTTCACAGGGCATTTTTACGCATTTGGATTCCAGACTTCTTCTCACGCTTTAGGGGCCCCTAAAATGCCAGGGCAGTAGAAATACCCCACATGTGACCCCATTTTGGAAAGAAGACACCCCAAGGTATTCCGTGAGGGGTATGGTGAGTTCATGTAAAATTTTATTTTTTGTCACAAGTTAGTGGAATATGAGACTTTATTATAAAAAACTAAATAAAAAAAATATATATCAATTTCCGCTAACTTGTGCCAAAAAATAAAAATTCTATGAACTCGCCATGCCCCTCACAGAATACCTTGGGGTGTCTTCTTTCCAAAATGGGGTCACATGTGGGGTATTTATACTGCCCTGGCATTTTAGGGGCCCTAAAGCGTGAGAATCCAAATGCGTAAAAATGCCCTGTGAAATCCTAAAGGTACTCATTGGTTTTAGGGCCCCTTTGCGCATCTTTGCTGCAAAAAAGTGTCACTCATGTGGTATCGTCGAACTCAGGAAAAGTGGGGCAATGTGTTTTGGGGTGTATTTTTATATATGCCCATACTTTGTGTGAGAAATATCGCTGTAAACGGCAACTTTTTACATTTTTTTATTCAAAGTTGTCAATTTACAGAGATATTTCTCTCACCCAGCATGGGTATATGTAAAAATACACCCCAAAACACATTGCCCTACTTCTCCTGAGTACAGAGATACCACATGTGTGCCACTTTTTTGCAGCCAAGATGCGCAAAGGGGCCCTAATTCCAATGAGTACCATTTAGGAGGGCACTTTTACGCATTTTTCTTCTCACGCTTTAGGGCCTTAGGGCTTTAGGGTTCATAGAAGATTTTTTTTTTTGGCACAAGTTAGCGGAAATTGATTTTTTATTATTTTTTCTCACAAAGTCTACCTTTCCGCTAACTTTTGACTAAAAGTTTAATTTTTCATGGACTCACTATGCCCCTCAGCGAATACCTTGGGGTGTCTTCTTTCCAAAATGGGGTCACATGTGGGGTATTTATACTGCCTTTGCATTTTAGGGGCCCTAAAACGTGAGAAGAAAAATGCGTAAAAATGCCCTCCTAAAAGGTACTCATTGGAATTTGGGCCCCTTTGCGCATCTTGGCTGCAATAAAGTGTCACTCATGTGGTATCGCCGTACTCAGGAGAAGGAGGGCAATGTGTTTTGAGGTGTATTTTTACATATACCCATGCTGGGTGAGAGAAATATCTCTGTAAATTGACAACTTTGAATAAAAAAATGTAAAAAGTTGTCGTTTACAGCCATATTTCTCACACACAGTATAGGTATATGTAAAAATACACCCCAAAACACATTGCCCTACTTCTCCTGAGTACGGCGATACCCCATGTGTGACACTTTTTTTGGCAGCCAAGATGCGCAAAGGGGCCCTAATTCCCATGAGTACCTTTAGGATTTCACAGGGCATTTTTACGCATTTGGATTCTCACGCTTTAGGATCCTTAAAATGCCAGGGCAGTATAAATACCCCACATGTGACCCCATTTTGGAATGAAGACACCCCAAGGTATTCTGTGAGGGGCATGGCGAGTTCACAGAAAAAAATTTTTTTGGCACAAGTTAGCGGAAATTGATATATATATTTAATTTTTTACAAAGTCTCATATTTCACTAACTTGTGACAAAAAATAAAATTTTACATGAACTCGCCATACCCCTCACGGAATACCTTGGGGTGTCTTCTTTCTAAAATGGGGTCACATGTGAGGTTTTTGTACTGCCCTGGCATTTGAGGGTCTCCATAATCATTACACGTATGGCCAGCATGAGGAGTTTCTGCGATTCTCCTTATATTGAGCATACGGGTAATGAGATTTTTCCGTTCAGCCTCTGGGCTGAAAAAAAAAAAATGAACGGCACAGATTTTTCATTCGCATCGATTACTGTGGATGAAAAAATCTCTGCCAAAATCAGTGACTGCGGTGCGGTGGGCTGGGCGCTAGCTACCTAACAAGTAGCTAGCTAACTGGCGGTGAGAAGGGACCCTTAGGCCCCATTCACACGTCCGCAATTCTGTTTGCGGAACGGAATTGCGGACCCATTCATTTCTATGGGGACAGACTTTGTCCCGCTTGGATCCGGAATTACGGATAGACGCTTCCGGGTCTGCACTTCCGTTCCGCAAAAATATAGAACAGGTCCTTTTCTTGTCTGCAATTGCGGACAAAAAAAAAGCATTTTCTATATAGTTCTGGCAATGTGCGGATCTGCAAAATGCGGAAAGCACATTGCCGGTGTCCGTGTTTTGAGGATCTGCGGATCTCTGTGGATCAGATCCGCGGATCCGTGGATCAGATCCGCGGATCCGTGAATCCACGGATCCGCAAAACACATATGGACGTCTGAACAAGGGGTGTGATCAATGACAGGGGGTGATTAGTGACAGGGGTGATCAAGGGGTTAACAAGGGGTTAATAAGTGAGGGGAGGGGGTGGGGGGGTTAGTGTAGTGTTTGGTGCAACTTTACATACCTACCTGGTCCTCTGGTGGTCGATGCCAGTAAATGGGACCACCAGAGGACCAGGTAGGAGGTATATCAGACGCTGTTAACAAAACAGCGTCTGATATACATGTTTGATGTGATTTAATTCGCATCTACAGCCTGCCAGCGATGGATCATCGCTGGCAGGCTGTACTAACAGTTCTGAGACGCTCGGTGCTGTGAACGCGCGCGCGTTCACAGGAAATCTCGCCTCTCGCGAGATGACGCACCGATGCGTCCGATCAGAACTACAGGACCGCTGCCGGACGCATCCGTGCGTTAGGCAGTCCTGTAGTGGTTAAGTACCAGGACACAAGGGCGTACATGTACACCCTGCGTCCTAAAGAGGTTAATATGTAAAACTGAAATGTAGACATATTTGATATCATTGCGTCCGTAACAACCTGCTCTATGAAAATAGCACATGATCTACCCTGTCAGATGAATGTTGCAAAAAAAAAAACTGTGCCAAAACAGCAATTTTTGGGTTACCATGCCTTGCAAAAAACGTAATATAGAGCAATTAAAAATAACTATATTTAGGGCTCTGACTACACCGTGACACTGGTCGGGTCCAGGATAGCAGAGTATCGGTAATCCCAAAGAAGTGAATGGGATCGCTATGCGAGTCGCAAAAATGCAGTTTTTTTATTAGAGACCATTCATTTCTATGGGATCACTGCTACTCTGCTATGGCCCGACCAGTGTCACCATCCAGCCATACCCTAGAGGAGTTGTCTCATTCAGGTAGAACCCGCTGCAGCTCCTACAAACCCTGGCCAGTAGCTGATTTTGCTGGCGGTTGCCAGTCATATCCTCTGCAATAGCTGGAATAACATTCCAATAATGGTATTAAGGGGCCATGTATGTCTGTACATGTAATATCTGGGTGGTCCAGGTTCACTAGAGTGGAAGCTGCTTTTAACATATCTGTAAAAAACTGCAAACTGGGCCTTTACTGGTAATAGTACAGACTGGTAATCTCAGTGAAACTGAATCTACGATAACATTTATATCGAGCACGATATTACAGCAAATGTGCTCACTGAATAACATTTATCACACAGCTATTAATGGTTAATAGTGTAGTAATGGGCTAGATGAAAGGTCAGAAGTCACAGAGGGGAGATATACATACTGATGTCATAGTAGTGTATGAAAGGTCAGAAGTCACAGAGGGATGACATAGAGGATATTATGACATCACCGAGTTCTAGACAAAAGGTCGGTGCTCAGGAGACATAGGTGTGATTGTGAAGAGAGGAGAAGGCGCACACATCACTCCGCTGCGACTACAGTTTCCTTTCTGGAAAATGATGGCTGTACTGCTGCTGCTGTTTATTTGGATGACCTGTGCAACCTGCCGTCCACTACCTGCACTGAATGTGGAGAGTCAACATTCTTCAGGAATGGAGAATTATCTGGAGACAGCCAGTAAGTGTCCTCCATGTGCAAAATATGGCGTTTATAAGATGAGAGTAATACATACATTATCAGCAATTGTGTGACTAAGGCTAGGTCTACACCTAGCTCTAGGGGGGATTTGGTAAAGGCTGTCCTCCAGTTTTCTAACATACAAAAGTAAAAGTTTTTCTGCAAGCCACATTTTGCATAAAAATGTGCAACTTGTGATTTCTAGCCAGAAACTGGAGTAAATTATAAAAGATGTCTATCCCAGCTCATAGCAGATTTATCTTACTGGTACATGGACAACCAGAAAACACACCAAATGTATTATGAGAACGTCACTTAAAATTTAGCACATCTTACTCCAGCATAATTCTTATTAAGACCAGCGTAGGAACTGCCAGTCTTAAAAAAATCTGTGGGGTATTTATGATCTCACACTACAAAATAAAAACTACTGTGAAATTGTTACTCATAGGAATACATTGAGTAAAATCATCCACAATTGATGTAATAACTATTATGACATCACCGGGTTCTAGACAAATGTTCAGGAGATGTAGATATGATTGTGAGGGAAGGTAAAAGGAGAACACCTCGCTCACCTGCAATTATAGTTTTCTTTCTAAAATAATAGAACTTTTGTTGATTTTAATTTGGACGTCGTATAGTGAGCAGATCACCCAGAAATCACTCATTATGCTGTGAAAAATGAAGGCTGGTTTGGGCAGCAATGGCAGTTTTTCCTTAAGACAATTTCATAAATTTGTCCTAATCTGCATCCCTAGACACAAAGTGGCTTTTAGATATTCCGAAAAGTGTTGAATTTCTCCAGAACATGCCAATAGGAGTGATAGCGGCAATTCCAATCTTCGTCCTCCTTGTGTTCCTCCTAATATTTGCCATCTTCGTCTACTGCACGTAAGTAATATTTCACTTTACGTATAACACTATGACATTAGAAATTCACTCCTTAGATCTAAGTCATTACAGATGTTGTGATAGATCTTACAATCTTAGAGCAATAAAACACACAATGTCGTCTTCCTAGCCGCACATTCTGTCATCACACACGGCACATAACTGCTCTCCATATATATATGTATACTATAATAATGTCATTGTATTTATTACAGGTTTTGCCGCAAAAAGCCTGAGACCTAATACCATCACAGCCATGCTCAGGCTACAATTTTTAAATGGACTACCACCTACCACCTTTGGTGGTCCATACCTTAACATCCTAAGGGCCTAGCCCTAATTTTTTCTTGACTGCTTAGAAGTGGTCTTCACATCAAATTCTTGTTCATAAAAGGGAGTCTTCCCTAATATGTAAGGAAACATGCAAAGTCCAACTACCACAAGATGACATACCTTGCTGCTCCGTCACCTGTCTGGCTGAAACTGCTCCCTGTAGACAAGAATTCGACCTTCAAATCCAGCAAGGCTGAACATACGTGGTCTCCAGCCGAACCCAAGTTCAAGGATTGTCTCCCGAAGAGCTCATCACCATCGCAGACCCAAAATCTAGATTCACAGTTTCATAGTTCTGGAACTAACACAGACTGACATAGGTGTATTTTCTAGCTGACTTTTTAGGAGGACCATATCAATAAGAATGTATTGGTCTTCCTAACAGCTACACCCCCACCCCATCCATACTTCCCCCTCCTCTCTGTTTTGCTTGTTCAGTATATGAAATTTATTTTTCGACCAATTTAATAAAAATGTATGAAAACTAAAAAAGTCACCACTGTCTCCCTGGTCAGATCTCTATAATACTGTAGACGGGGATTGAGAGGTGGAGGCAGGAGAGAAGCTGAAGGAGTTGGTGAACTCAACTACATAAACATAGGGGGAACTTATCACCCCCATGATAATCTTCTGGGTAAAAAAAAATTTTAAAAACGGGTTGGCGACTTTTTATACGCCAGTGTGTCTAAATCTAGGCACAAGGGGTCGCTCTGCTCTCCCCACACCACTTTCTGAAATAGGGGCATGACAGGAAGGAATCTGGATGGGGCCATTGGCCCCAACACATTTATCTTTATTTAAACCAGTCTTCTGGCATCAATCATGGCTGAACTAATTTAAGACTAGATCAAAAAATGAAAGCATTCTGCAAACGCATATACCATATATCAAATATATCTTTATTGAGCTTCCTCAGGGCTGACGCAAAACACGTGTCTGGTCAGTTTTCTTTTTTGGAGGTGCCGATCCGGGTCTTTATCTTACATGTTTTACTTGTGTTGATTTTCATTTATAAATATATATTTTTTTAGGGAATACCAGATATCTTATGTGATATTATAATAGACCCATAGCGGCAACCCCTTGTGGTTTTGGAGTGTTAACCCCTTTGCTTATTTGTTTTTTCAGCTGTATTTTTAAAGAATCAATAAAGATATATTTGACATATTTGTATATGCGTTTGCAGAGTGCTTTAGTTTGTTAATATAGGTGATCTGTGTTGTCTTGTTAGCACCTGCACAGACTCTTATGTGATTTAATGGCCCATTGTTGATCGGTGTGCTAATTAAAGACTAGGCATGATAGGCAGCCACAATAATTTAAGAGCAGTAAAGGGGATGTCCACTACTTTACATGTGATGGCCTATCCTCAGGCCAGACCATCAATAAGTAATTGGCAGGGGTGCAGAGTGATGGATCCATGCTGATCAGATGTCCATTTTGTGGAGGACGAAGCTAGTTACTGCATCACTTCCGTGGAAGCAGCGCTGCAGCTGGGGTACAGGGAGTCAGACCCTCTGCCAATCAGATAATGATGGCCTATGCTGAGGATAGGCCATCACTTCAAAAGGAATAGACAACTTCTTTAAGTAAAGATGTAAAGATGTACATAAGAGAAAAGTCAGCTGAGCCCGACATTTCAACAATAATGGCTGACTGTCTTATGTGTATGGGAGCATTCTTAAATCTACCCCCGACAGATGATATTGCCCAATTCTTCGTCCTCACGGGCCATAAGTCACTGCCAGAGCTCTGGCAGGGCCTTATTCCTCTCTACCCATTAAAGAGGACCTTTTACCACTCCTGAGATGCCTATTTTAATAGCTTCATGCATGTGAACACAGACTCGCTTTATCCAATCAGTACTGCCATTTTCAGACTGTGCAGGTACACCCCCCCCCCCCCCAACTGGTTACCTCCCCTCGGTACCCTTACTGCTAGCAATTCATTTATAACTCCTAGTAGAAATAATAAAGGAATGGCACAACATATAGACATAAGAATAGATGCTTAAGAATTGTTATTACATGGGGAATGCATGAAGCTATTAAAACAGGCATGTCAGGAGAGATAACATGTAGTACATGTATACTGGCTGTTCGCAGCCCTTGACTGGCACCATAACCGATTAACTAGAGTGCAGTTCTCCATCCTCTCAAAAATTCTAGGAGAGATAACATGTCTTCTTTAACCCCTTCAAGGCCCCGGCATTTTAACCTTAAGGACCAGGCCACTTTTTGCAAATCTGGCATGTGTCACTTTATGTGATGATAACTTTAAAACGCTTTTACTAATCCAAGCCATTCTGAAATTGTACTTCATGACAGTAGTAAATTTGAGTCAAAATATTTCATTTTTATTTTTTTTAAATGCCAAATTTACTAAAAAAAATTGAAAAATTTGCAACTTTCCAAATTTGAATTTCTATACTTTTAAAATCGATAGTAATACTTCTTAAAACAGTTATTACTTTACATTTCCCATATGTCTACTTCATGTTTAGATCATTTTGTGAATTTAATTTTTTGGGGACATTAGAAGTCTAAGTTTAGAAGCAAATCTTAACATTTTTAAGAAAATTTCCAGAATCCAATTTTTTAAGGAACAGTTACGTTATGAAGTCACTTTGTGAGGCTTAGGGTCCTTTCACACTGGCGTATTTGTTTTCCGGCATAGAGTTCCGTCCTCGGCGCTCTATGCCGGAAAAATCCTGATCAGGATCATCCCCATGCATTCTGAATGGAGAGAAATCCGTTCAGGATGCATCAGGATGTCTTCAGTTCAGGACCGGAACGTTTTTGGACGTAGCAAATACCGCAGCTTTTTGTTCCGTCCAAAAATCCGGAACACTTGCCGCAAGGCTGGATCCAGAATTAATGCCCATTGAAAGGCATTAATCCGGATCCGGCCTTAAGCTAAAACATTGTTTCAGCGCATCGCCGGATCCGACGTTTAGCTTTTTCTCAATGGTTACCATGGCAGCCAGGACGCTAAAGTTCTGGTTGCCATGGTAAAGTGTAGTGGGGAGCGGGGGAGCAGTATACTTACCGCCCGTGCGGCTCCCGGGGTGCTCCAGAGTGACATCAGGGCGCCCCACGCGCATGGAGCGCTCTGACGTCATTCTGGAGCGCCCCGGGAGCCGCACAGGTGGTAAGTATACTGCTCCCCCGCTCCCCACTACTACTATGGCAACCAGGACTTTAATAGCGTCCTGGCTGCCATAGTAACCTGAAAGCATTTCGAAGACTGATCAGGATCCTGATCAGTCTTCTAATGCTTTCAGGCGACTTGCGTTCTGACGGATCCGGTGGGACGGAAGTGCCTGCCGGATCCTCAGAACGCAAGTGTGAAAGGACCCTTAGATATTAGAAACCACCCACAAATCACCATTTTAAAAACTACACCCCTCAAGATATTCAAAACTGATTTCACAAACTTGGTTAACCCTTTAGGTGTCTCACAAGAATTAAAGTAAAATGGTAATAAAATTTCTAAATTTCACTTTTTTTTTTAGCAGATTTTCCATTTTAATCAATTTTTACTACATCACATCAACGGTTAACAGCCAAACAAAACTCAAAATCTATTACCCTGATTTTGGAGTTTACAGAAGGAGTGCTCAAAAACTGATGTATGGGCGCACAGCATGCTTCAGAGTGCAGCAGGAGCACCATATGGCTTTTGGAGAGCGGATTTAGTTGAAATGGTAATTGACAGCTATGTCGCATATGAAGACACCCTGAGGTGGTCCTACAGTGGAAACATCCAAAGAGTGACCCCATTTTGGAAACTACACCCCTCAAGGAATTTTTCAAGGTGTGTAGTGCGCACTTTGACCTCAACGGTGTTTCCTAGAATTAGGAAGTGCACCCCCGTACAAACATTTTAAGGGGTGGAAAGGGCACTTTTGACCTAACAGGTGTGAAGAAATGAATATGTAGTGATTGGTGAAAAGTGGATATGTACTGTAAACTATGTGGACTAAATCAGAGATATAGGGTGGTAAAACTACAGGGTACATCATGGATGAAAATAAAGTAATACTCCATGGATGAGTGGTAGACTCTGAAACACTCCTGCATGCACAGGCCAGGTTTTTCAGGGCAGGATTCACAGTGGTAAATTCCTTATCCCCCTTTTGGAACACACCCTTTTTGGGGTCCTTTCCTTCCTTGATGTCTGAGGCACTTGACCTAGGAAATGTTTCCTTGGTACAACATGGGCACCACAACTTCCTGAAGTACTGGGACCCTCCCCGGCCTGGCTTTGAAAAATTAGGGTCTTGATAACCACCTCTTGGAACTGAAGAAAAGTTCCTCTGTGGCCTGCAGAATTAAATAGCACGTACGCATTGTACATTGTCATCTATACAATGTGTATGGCCAGCTTTTTGTACCACACTTTCGTTTTTCGTGTGGCACTGTAGGGCTGCAGAACTTGATCTGAAAGATCAACCCCTTCCATGTGCCTGTTGTAAGGAAGCTAACTGGTTTGTGGTTAGTAGTTGTGGTACCTCGTACAGTGACATGACATACAGGATATGTGCAGGAAATAGACGGAGCAGCTGCCAGGCCTGGTCTGAGTGAGCTATTTTAATTAGCCGCAAGACTGAAGGTAGTATGGGGTGAGGTGGTTGATGTAGGGGCCCCATTTAAATATCTGCTGTGGGGCCCAGTCAGTTTCTAGTTACGCCACAGACACTCACGAGGCTCCAGTCAATCTGTGCACTACAGATTGATTTAAATGAGGGCAGTGTAATGCCGAATTTCTCCATTGGTAGCGCTACAGGAGAATGGGGTATAGACTCCCCATCCGATAACCAGAGATTGTCGGGGGTCCCAGCAGGGGCATATCTTTCGATAAGTTTATTCTACAAACAAAAAGTGTTTGTCCAATGCGGAGAAGTCCTTTTAGGAGCCAAATTAAAAGATAAAAACCAAAATTGTAATGGACTGTAACTAATATATGGGGTATTCCCATTCTACCAAGTTATTCCTTATCCACAGGATAGGTGATAACTATTAGATCGGCATGGGTCCTACCCAGTGTGCATGCAGATTGGGCACACTGGGCATTTCGGGAGTTACGTTTTCATAATCGGTGGGGGTTCAGAGGCAGGATGCCCACAGATATAATAGTTATCCCCGATCCTGTGGATAGAGAATAACTTGTCACAACCAGAATACCTCTTTGAGTATTAACTGCTGAAAAAAAAGGTACGTAGACTATGGTATATAACACCTTGAAGGTTGTCATAATAAATGCATATTTACATCTGGAAATATAGTCAATGATATTACACTGTATTTTCTTTTATACACACATTCATTGTTTTTTTTAACCACAGCAGAACTTGCCATTCATTATTTTTCCCGTACTGAGTCAGATGTTGACTTTCTGTTCTAACGCTGCTCTTTAAGACCCCCTAAACAAAGCAAAGTGCCATTTTCTTTTCTCTAATTCCCCAATCAAAGCCCCGAGATCAAGGGTATTATCCATTAGTAGCAGCGTGCTAAACAACAGACAGTGCTTGAAATCATCAAAGATTAGGGATTTTGAACAAGCTCTCAAAACCCAGTTATTAAAAATGTGTGCGTTGGGCGGTCAACAGAAGAGAGACCTTTCCAGAAAGGATGCATTGTGTACTGAGCACTAGCACAAAGCCAAACACTATGGCGGTAAACAAACTCGAACAAGAGTTTTATGGATCATGGCCTTGTGGATGAAGGGAAATGCCAGAACATAGCTCATCCAGCATGAAATCACACACAAGAATAAAGACTGCATCTCTTTTTAGACAATTGAGTTGCTTTTTAGAAACTTGACTAGAACAGCTCGAGCTACCAAAAGCTAAAACGTAACTTTTAAGTCAAACCATACATAAAATACAGCTACTATAATTAATCTGTGAATCAAATCCAGCGTCACTTACTACTGGACAACACTATGCCACGTCAAACGAGAAGTGCAGTTATACTAAAAACCATCTTACCGGTATTGAAGAATAACAACGATAGTTATCTGAGGGTGGATTCATCTAGGAGACCCAAATCCAAAATGGATGGGATGGGGAAGTTCATCCCCTAGTGTATCCCTGATGCCCTACACTGGTTCTCCAGGTGAGTATGCTGCAAACTCTAAAATGGGCGATGTCAATGGAATGGTCCTTTCAGTAAGTGACCCTGGTAATCCCTAAAGGAGCAATGAATTTACCCATCCAAGGGGTACGTGTAAGGTATCCTGGTTAGAAGTCCACGCAGACAAAGGTTCCATGGTGTGCTGTCCGCATCTTGCTGTCCGTATCTCTATGGTGTGCTGTCCCCATTAAAATGGATGGGTCTGAACAGATTCAGACCCATTCAAACGGTCATCTGAATGAGCCCTTACTTTCAGTCTCTGAGTCAGGACAATTACAACGATATCACTTTAATAGTTTTTCTTGAAAAAAAACTTTTGAAAAAATGTATCGCTATATTCTGAACCCCATAACTTTTTATGTCTATCTGTGTGAGGGCTCATTTTTTGCAGCACAATCTGTAGTTTTTATATTGATACCATTGTGGAGTGTGTATGACTTTTTGATCACTTGCTGACAATGGCCGCAGGTGCCCTCCTGGGCTCAGGCCTCTGAAATCTATGGCTGCTCATGTATTTTAAATATTGTAACTTACTGTATCACGATACTGGACAAAGTTGAAGCTCATTGTGGACCACTCTGATTTCATCTTCTCCATGGCTTTCTCCAAAGAATACTCTTTACTTGCTGATGCTCCAATCTGCTCCAGCCTACGATTCACAAATTGTACCAGTGCTATTCATCAAATACTGTACTGAAAGGATTTTTAACTTGATAAATGACATACAGGATCAGTATATGTGAAAGAAATGAGGAGCAAACCCGGGTTAGTATACGTAACACAACCTCTGCATTAGAAAAATGTGAATATAATATTTCTACTTATCATAGTGAAAAAATTATACATAACTTCTGGCATGTGCAAAAGTGGGTACCTTTCCAGTCGATTGCATATCGATGCTTGCTTGCTTGTTTTTTTAAGGGCATTAGATATTAGATACCCTAAGTAAAAGGGGCGTTTCCTTTTGATTAATTGGGGTTGTCCTGAAGTGATAACTTATTATCTGTCCACATTATGGGCGATTGGTGGGGGTCCAGCAGCTGGGACTCTCATCCATCACAAGAATGGGGTTCCTGTGTTCCGGTTTGAAGTGGTGTCTCAAATTGTACTATAGAGTTTAATTGGAGTGGTAGTGCAGGTGCTCAATCACTGCAGCATTCCAAGGACCTCCATTCTTTAGAATGATGGAGGTCCATCCAAAGAGACCGGACTGCAATGTGGATAGGTAATAAGTTGTCATTGTGGGACAACTATTTTAGCCAGGACAGACCCCTTTAACATAGGGCATCTAATATCTAATGCCCTAAGAAAGCCAAGCAATATATAAGGTCATAAATAGTTATCCTGGGAAACCCTTTTAACTTTTTAACTTAACAACCTGTCTCATCTTAGACAACGGGGGCATATTGATATCTCCAGAACGGGATCCCAGAAGTGAGCAGTGAGAAGTGAGCAGAGCAGCCGCACAGGCGCCCTCTAATCATTTCTATGGGACTGCTGAAAATAGTATCTCCGGCAGTCACATAGAAGTGAATGGAGCGGTGACCATGCTTGTTCGGTGTGCTCTCCATTTATTTCTATGGGACTTCTGGAGATACTTCCCTTTTGGGGGCCCTTTCTGGAGATAAGTTCAGGTCTAAGAGGTGGGACCTGCACTTATCTGACTTTGATGGCATGTCCTAGTTATATGCGATGAAAACTGTCAGAGGACACAACCCCTTTAAAGAAGCTGCTGATTTGAAACTCCATCTTCAAAACACCCTAAAAGGAAATTAGAAGTTAAGGGGTCGCTGACCTTTCAAAAACCCATGTATAAAAGTTTTTACTGTCAGAACGAGGAGAGAGAAGCACCCACACAAAGGTCTCTCTTTTTGCTGCAGGAGAGGAAGTGAGCCGGACTCAACAGAAAGTCTATGGGCTTCTGTCGTTGTTGTCTCTTGCAGCGAGGAGAGAGGGCATGCTATATGAGCACTTCTGGTGTCTGGCCAGTCCAAGCATTCCTCTGCCCACTGACTTATTCAATGAAATGATATTCAATGATGGATTGCCGCGTAGTTGTAACTATGGAAACAGCATAATGCGATGGAAAAATGAATCAAGCCAGCGATGGAGGCAATATGGACAATCATAGCACATTAGTAAATGCCTTGTATTAACTTTCTCTTCATAATAAATGCTATTTGCTGAAGTAAGAGAACCCCTTTAATATAATGATACCTGCTTCATTCTGGAGAAAAATGCCCAAGCCACCCTGTGCACCCTTGCTCCTCCTCCTTCCTCTGCCAGCCCTTCTCCTCTATCTACAGGACAAGGTCCTGTCAGTCAAGGGCTGGCAGAGAAGGCAGGAAGGAAAGGGTGCACAGAGTGTCTTAGACCCGCTCTCAGTGCACTTAACGGCTCATTTGCATATTAGATAAAAGTACTTTTTCTCCAGAATGAAGCTTTCGAAGTGAAAGGTATCAGTACATTCAGCTAAGCTAGCCCAACAAGACATTGTACCTGGTGTAACAGTAAATGTCCTGCTGTCCACCACATTTTACTGTTTTTACAGAATGATCTGCATAAATGTTAAATAACTTTTAAAATCCATTGGATTATTTATCCTGCACCAGTCCTGAGTGACTGCCTGTCCTATTGTCCAAAGCTGCATTCACAATTCTTCAGACTTCAGGGCTGAAATCTCCCAGCAATCCTTACTAGCTCAGTAGCTGCACGTAGCTTGGTCTGGTGATCTGCATGCTAAAAAAGTGCACTATTAACAGCAGGCACTGTTCGGTTATTTGATGGAAAAACAGGCTGTCCCAAAGATTAAACAAGCTGTTAGGGAAGTGTCGCATGACATGCTTGTTAACAACCAGGAGTATCATGAAGCCAGCTCGCCTTTAATACAGGCTGCAATTATGGGGAGGTACTTTCAGGGTCACTCAACCTTTGGTAGAAAAAAATTACTTGTGACATTGTATTTACACAAGCACAAAGAGCTATCAACGCTTCACCACTTCAAAGTGATGGGATTTCTTACTTTTCTATGTACTTGGACAGTCCATATTCCAGCATGTTAATGAGAGACGTGTTTGGCTCTGGAGTGATATCGAATCCTACTATTTCACTGATCTGAAAGGACAAAAAAAAAAAGATATGTATAATAAAATACGTACGTGTACTACTGATGCGGTCATTATTTCAGAACCTGCAAAGCAACTCAAGCTAAAATAATTCCAATACAATAAACACATTTTGGGGGTCATTTACTAACTAGAAATACGCCTATATTAGGCATTATTAAAGGTCCTTTGCGCGGCAATCTGCGACTTTCCCCCCGCTCCCGCCAGGTCTAAAAAAAGTGCTGTGGGCGGGGAAGGGGACGGACCAGCAGGCCTCTCTCATTTACCATTTTCTATGCCTGATTTACGTGTAGAAAATGGTCTAAATGTAAGCTCGAAAGGAAGCTATCTTACATTTAGAAGCAGTGGTGGATCCGCCGAAGTTATGTAATGGCCGGCGCCTCTATATAACTCCGGCAGATCCACCGCCAGCTATAGGGGATATTAAGACCGGCATATAAAACTTCTGTCTTAATAAATGACCCCCTTTGTTTCTAATTAATCACCTCTACTTTTGAATTTCAGATTGCCAAGCAGTAGTGTGTCAAAATCAGAGGCAAACTATTGGGATTTTGCTATCCTTTTCAGGCTCCTAATGCTAAGGGCAGACTATGGTAGCAAGGATTCATGTACAGGTAAGGCCTCATGCACACAACCGTAGGTGTTTTGCGGTCCGCAAAACACAGAAGCTGTTCCACATTCCGTTCCGCAATTTGCCGAACGGAACGCGGCCCATTGTAGAAATGCCTATTCTTGTCCGCAAAACGGACAAGAATAGGACATGCTCCATTTTTTTTGCGGGGCCACGGAACGGAGCAAAGGACGCGGACAGCAAACGGAGTGCTGTCCGCATCTTTTGCAGCCCCACTGAAGTGAATGGTTCCGCGCCCGGACTCGGACGCTGACCACAACAATGGTCGTGTGCATGAGGCCTAAGGCTGGGTTCACATCAACGATCAATCAGGAGAGCAGAAAAGTATTCTATTTTGGTCATCCGTTGTGCTCATTTTGCATCCCTTTTTGTCAGTTTATTTTAGACGGGAGAAAAAGTCCTGCATGCAAGAATTTTTGTCACGTCTAAAATAATGGATTTCTGACGGAACTGACAAAAACAAATGCAAAATGAGCACAAAGGATGATGAAAATATAGGATCCAATATATATATATTTTTTTTATGTTTCCATTCTTCTGACAAATCAGAAGAAAGGAAAACAAAACAGTGATGTGAATCCGGCCCACATGGTGCTTCCACCCCGTATAGTGCTGGATCACGGAATTAAAGCCCCATTAATTATTCATGAGAAAACGAATCCCATATATAAAACGATGAATAAAACACCTGTTCCCAATGGCGGGGCTTCATCCCGGGGTTACAGATGACGGATATGATGGGAAGGTGCACTTTAAACTTCTCAATTTTAAACTTCACATTCTCGGCGACTCGCTTAGGTCCAGGCATGTCTGTAAAACTCTTGGCCAGCTTGTAGACAGTTCTCCACATGTTCCCCACTTCCTCTGTGATCTCTTCTGCATTTAAGTCCTGGAAAGCCCCTGCATTATAGGAGAAAGCCGGGGTTAGAAAGTTACTACGCAGAAAACTGTTTGAGGCTTTTCTTGGTTATCCACTTCTTCTACCACAACCCTTTTCAGAAAATCTGTCACTTTTTCTGAAAGTAGATGTATTTTTTTTTTAAATCTAGATTTTTAATGGGATTTTTAACGTTACTTGCTTCTCACTTGCAATTTATCAACATTAGTGCAAACAAAAAGCGGTGCAATTGCCTTTAAATGGGTTATGCCTTGATTAATGTAAAACATGACAATCAGATATCATCTAGTCCATGACAATCTCTTTCTAACAAAGCTAGAACCAACCCTGTACCTCACATGGATCCAGACATCTCCCCATTCATTGCTCTGCTAGATTTATATCAAGCTGGCTGCTCAATAGGAGTGTCCTTTCTGCTGCAGCTTATGGGGTGAGTCTTTTCTTCTGGAGCTCTCTCCGGATCACAGCTCAGGAAGCAGTTGAAAGATAAACCTGAGCATGTGCGGCCAGTCAGACAAAGAGACAAGAAAAAAATCTAACAGCAGTTGGCGCTATACAGAGATATTTTATTGAATAACTCAGTAGTTACACTAAATTTTTAACTACTGCAATTATAGAAGTATTCAGATCCAGATGCTGGTTTGAAAACTGTAGAATATTTTTTTTGTGGGACAACCCCTTTAACAACCTGTAATGTTGCTGCTTCCATTTACCAAAAGGACTCTGAAAAATAAGACCTGGAATTTGACAAGTTGCTATAGACATGCTTAACTGTGGAAAGCTTACTATGAAAAATAGACCAAATTATTGTTTTAAAAAATAGCACCTCACCTGTCATGCTGTAAAATTCACGCTGGCCTTACACACTAGAAAGCTGTCTCTCCTGACTACCCTGATACACATGCATGCTCGGCCAAGCATATTTATGTTCTGAATGGGGAAAGTGGAACAAGCCAGTAACAGACAGCTGTAGCAGTGACTTATCTCCCTTGACAACCAAACAATCAGGCATATTGAAATCCAGCATGCCCGACTGTTTTTACACTCACATCTGCTACTAAGGCTACTTTAACACTAGCGGCAGGACGGATCCGACAGGCTGTTCACCCGACGGAACAGCCTGTCAGATCCCTCCTGCCGCTAGTGAACGTGTGCCCCCGGACTACCGCTCCGACCCCATTGACTATAATGGGGGAGGGGCGGAGTTCGGGCGGAGGCACGGGAGCGCCCGGCGAGCGGCTGCCGGAATAAAACTACGACATGTCCAACATTTATTCTGGCAGCCTCTCGCCGTGCGCTGCCATGCCTCCGCCGGAACTCCCCTCCGGCCTTATTATAGTCAATGGGGCCGGAGCCGTAGTCCGGGGGCACATGTTCACTAGCGGCAGGACGGATCCGACAGGCTGTTCAGTTGGGTGAACAGCCTGTCGGATCTGTTCTGCCACTAGTGTGAAAGTAGCCTTAGAGGAAAGTTGTGACACTCCCACACACAATATATAGTTGGCCAAGATTATTCGGTTTGGCCGACATTAACAAAGGAGTCCACTAGCAGTTCTGAACATGCTAAACTATTAACACTAGGTAGGGACTAACAGAATAAAAGTTCATATTCTTACTACTCCTGATAATTAAAGGGGTGTCATTAAGCATATTCTACATTTATAAAACCAGGACCTGGATCTGAATACTTTTGTAATGGCATGTCATTAAAAATTTATTATAGCCACTGAGCTATTCAATAAAATGTATCTGTACAGCACCACCTGCTGTTTGTTCTTTTCCTTATTTTTTGTCCGTCTCACTGAGCTGGTCGAATATGCTCAGTGTAAATCTTCAACTGCCACCAGCCATATGTTATGTTAGAAGCTGTGGCAGTTACAGGGAGAGAGCTGCAGCAGAAAGGACACGCCACCTGAGGTGCCAGGCTGAAGGTAATCTAGCAGAGGAATTGGAGCAGTAAATGTGGAGTGCTCTGGACCCATGTGTGGTACAGTCCTGGTTCTAGCTTCATTAGGAAAGAATTCTCATGTACTATATGATGTTTGATTTTCCTTTAAAGTTCTGCATACGATATGTTTGCACTGCTCTCCCCGGGCCCTAACTAGTGCTGTCAGCAGTTTAGCATGGTCAAAACTGCTGGCAGACTCCCTTTAATTTCAGCCACACTCAGTGATCTCGGCCAACCATATAATGTGTATGGGAGTAGTACAGCATGGTCAAAACTGCTGACAGGCTCCCTTTAACTCTGGAGAGTTAACACATTAACGGCATCTATAGATTATGAAAGAAGGTTTGGTAAGTGCTCCAGGAAAACGAAGTATGGTAAGTGAATAATATAGAGCTATATTGGACAGAATTACACAGGTCCTGCCGCTGTGTCATCAAAAGTGATTGCATATTTCACTCGGTACTTTAACAAATCAATAAATGTATTACTCACTTTTGCTCCCTTTCAATACCAACCGAGAAGATTTAGAGAAGCGATGTGCTATCACTAATCTTTTCTGCCAGCACAGAGAACACGGGAGCTGCCAGACCGAATGAAAACACGACGACCATAAAAATGATCCATGTGTCAATTTCATTCAATGAATTCATGCAGTAAAGTAATTATAAGGCAAATGTTTCATTACAGTATGAAATAGTTATATGGATTGTAATACCTCTGGGCTCCAAATCCGCGACACTTACAAAAAGACCAGATTAATACACAAACTGGAGACAAATAGGAGACAATATGGACCATCACAATTCGTTAGTAAGTGCCTTGTATTTACTTTTTCTACATAAAAAATGCTATTTGCTGAAGTGAGACAACCCCTTTAACCAGTCCCCGACCGCCGTACGCAGGATTGCGTCCTGCGGGCGGCCGGGATCTTCTGTTTGGACGCATCGGGGCGTCCTCTCGCGATGCGCGAGATTTCGGGCACAAGCGCCCGCGCATGCGCAGATCGCGCATAGCAGTGAAATGAGAAGAACTTGGTCATCAGCCTGCCAGCCAATCGGCAGCGCTGGCGGGCTGATGACATTCAAAAAAACGAATCAGGAGCCATTTAACCCATCATATTAGTAAATATGATGGATTAAATGAGCTTGTGCTCTCTCCTGGGTCCTTTTCGCCGGTTGGACCCAGGAGAGAGCACACCTCTACAGTGAGTACACCAAGCACCACACATAGCCCCCTGATCAGCCCCCCATCACCCAAATTAACCCCTTGATCACCCCTTTCAGCACCTGTCAATCATCCAGTGAAAGGGAAAAAGTGATCAGTGTAAACTGTCACTTTTTTTTTTTCACTAAGATTGACTGTTAGGTTTAGCTTAGTTTAGTCCCCTTTGGTAGGTAGTTAGCGTTAGCGCCAAGCCCACCGCACCACAGTCACTGGTTCGCTGATTAGCGTAGAGCTAATCAGCGCTTGTACTTTTATAGTATCTGTAAGTGATCAGAACTGATCACGGTCAGATATATAATAGTACTAGTGTCACTTTAGTTCGCCTCCACCCCAAACGCAGTGTTTGCCCGATCAGGCCTGATCGGTCGCCCACACGTGCGCTCACCCACGCCCACCTCGCCGCAGTGACAAAAAATTTTTTTTTGTAATCACTGCACAATCTCTCACAAGCGCTGCGGCGATAAAAATCAGTTTTGATCTTTTTATCAATCGCAGCGGCTTCTGTACTTCGCTACCCTCTCAATTGTAAGACAGGCTTGCTTTTTTCTTGGTAGTCTCAGGAATACCCCTAAATTTAGACGGCCAAATGTCAAACAAGGGGTATTCCTCTGAAGAGGCCTACAGGATTCTGACCCAGTCGGATGAGGAGTGGGAACCCTCATCTGACGAATCCAGCGGGTCAGAATACCAACCTGTAGAAAGCAGTGGCTCTCTGACCCAAAGTTCTGACGAGGAGGTGGAGGTCCCTGATAGAAGCAGGCGCACTCGGCCCCGTGTTGCTAGACCGCAGGCTGCGCAGGATCCGCCTCAAGGGCAGCAGAGTGGGGCTGGCGCTGCCGGATTACGTGGTGAGGCATACACCAGCAGCGCAGCCCGTCCTGGACCTTCTACCAGCACTGCCGTAGAACATGGTGAAGTGGCGAGCACCAGAAGGGCAGTAGAAGCTGGTACGGTGGCACGTGCAGTAGTTTCCCGCCGCAGCCACCGCGCAGACAGGCCCGTAGAGCCCCTAGAGTCCCTGAGGTGCTGGCAAATCCTGATTGGCAGCCCCCATCTTCAGCCGCACCAGTAGTTCCCCTTTCACCGCCCAGTCAGGAGTTCGGTGGAAACAGCTCAGATAGGATCGGGCGCTGGGGTTTTTTGAGCTGTTTTTCACTGCGGAGCTCTTTGACTTAGTCGTGGCAGAAACAAACAGATATGCCACTCAATTTATCGCCGACAACCCGGGAAGCTCTTATGCCCAGCCTTTCCGGTGGAAACCAGTCCAAGTTTCCGAACTTAGAACTTTTCTGGGCCTTCTCCTCAGCATGGGCATAACCAAAAACATGAATTGCGGTCATATTGGTCCACGAACCCAATTCATCACATGCCCATGTACTCTGCTGCCATGTCCAGGACACGTTTTGAGACCATCCTGCGCTTCCTGCACTTTAGTGACAACACCACCTCCCGTCCCAGAGGCCACCCAGCTTTTGACCGGCTCCATAAAATTCGGCCCCTCATAGACCATTTCAACCAGAAATTTGCAGATTTGTACACCCCTGCTCAAAACATCTGCGTAGACGAGTCCCTTGTACATTTTACCGGGCGCCTTGGCTTCAAGCAGTACATCCCGAGCAAGCGCCCGGTATGGGGTCAAATTGTATAAGCTCTGTGAAAGGGCCACAGGCTATACGCACAAATTTCGGATCTATGAGGGAAAAGATCAGACCCTGGAGCCGGTCGGTTGCCCTGACTACCTGGGGAGCAGTGGGAAGATAGTCTGGGACTTGGTGTCACCCTTATTCGGCAAGGGGTACCATCTTTACGTGGACAACTTTTACACAAGTGTGGCCCTCTTCAAGCATTTGTTCCTAGAACAGATTGGCTGCTGCGGCACCGCGCGACCTAGTCGCCGGGCTACCCCCAACGGCTTCTTACCACCCGACTTGCAAGGGGGCAGAGGGCTGCACTGTGTAACGACGAACTGCTCGCGGTGAAATGGAGAGACAAGCGTGACGCTTACATGCTCTCCTCCATTCACGCAGACACGACAGTACAAATTCAACGGGCAACCAGTGTCGTTGAAAGCCCCTCTCAGTCCACGACTATAACCTCCACATGGGAGGGGTGGACTTCAACGACCAGATGTTGGCCCCTTATTTGGTTTCCCGAAAGACCAGACGCTGGTATAAAAAAGTGTCTGTTTATCTGATTCAATTGGCTCTATATAATAGTTACGTTCTCTACAGTAAGGCTGGGAGAACTGGATCTTTCCTAAAATTCCAGGAAGAGATCGCCGAGAACCTCCTGTACCCAGGAGGTTCCGTGGCCCCATCCACCAGTGTAGTTAGCCGTCTACACGAGCGGCACTTCCCTAGCGTTGTGCCGGGTACCTCAAACCAACCGCCACCCCGAAAAATGTCGTGTCTGTAGCAGGAGTGGAATAAGGCGTGACACCCGCTATTTCTGTCCTGACTGTCCTGACCACCCTGCCCTATGCCTTGGAGAGTGTTTCCGGAAGTACCACACTCAGGTACACTTAGGGACCTAGGGACAGCACTACACAGGTAGTTTTTTTTCCACTGAGGCTCTAGGGTCTCTCAGGACACTAGGTTTTGAGAGACCCTAACACATAGGGACGGTGCTGGTGTGCTACAGCAGAAGTGTGAAACGGTAGAAACCTCTCCTTTCACTTGGGATAACGCGTATAATGTACTTCGCACCATCTCTGTGTGATTTACACTTTACACATTGTCCCATGGGAAAGGAGAGGTTTCTGCTAGGAAAATAAAGAGTGAAATGGTAAAAAAATAAAAAATTAAACAGGTAGCAAGAAAAAAATCTTGAGTTAGTTCAGGTTTTTATGTTCATGTTTTATAAAAGTTTTAAAATGTTCTGGTTTTATAAAGTTTGCAACGTTCAAGTCATGTGCCTGCTGCCTGTTTTTTCTTCTTTTTTTTTTTTTTTTCCCATAACCACCCTTTATTTTCCAGGTATACCAACAGACCAACGGACCAACCGACGTAAAACGCCGCAGCACTGATGTGAATTCTGAGAGAAGCATTGCTGCTATCAGAAGACACGTGAAGTCAGTGTATGCGGCGCTGCAAGACGAGATTTCTCCTCTGCAGGACAGGTACGCTTGCCCTGGCATGTGAGCTGAGGAGAGGTGTTGGAGTTCATATGCTTTGGCAAACACTTTGTATCAAAAATCTGGCAAAGATGTCTTCCTCCACACCGATGGATTGATCGATGTGAATGGAGAAATCACGCTTGCCAGGACATAGGAGCTGAGTGGGTATGGATGTTTGGGCGGAGCTCCCTATGTCCTGGCAATCGCCAGGCCCCTCTTTTTTTCTTGCATATTTTTGGCAGAGATTTTTCATCCACATCGATCGATGCGAATGAGGAAATCTGTGCCGCTCATTTTTTTCTTTCAGCCCAGAGGCTGAACGGAAAAATCTCATTACCTGTATGCTCCATATAAGGAGAATAGCAGAAACTCCTAATGCTGGCCATACGTGTAATGATTGCGGTGACCTCAAATGCCAGGGCAGTACAAAACCTCACATGTGACCCATTTCGAAAGAAGACGCCCCAGGTATTCGCTGAGGGGCATATTGAGTCCATGAAAGATTGAACTTTTGTCACAAGTTAGCGGAAAGGGAGACTTTGTGAAAAAAACAAAAAATCAAATTCCGCTAACTTGGGCAAAAAAAAATCTTCTATGAACTCACCATACCCCTCACAGAATACCTTGGGGTGTCTTCTTTCCAAAATGGGGTCACATGTGGGGTATTTATACTGCCCTGGCATTTTAGGGGCCCTGAAGCGTGAGAAGAAAAATGCGTAAAAATACCGTCCTAAAAGGTACTCATTGGATTTAGGGCCGAATTGCGCAACTTGGCTGCAAAAAGTGGCACACATGTGGTATCTCTGTACTCAGGAGAAGTAGGGCAATGTGTTTTGGGGTGTACTTTACATATACCCATACTGGGTGTGAAAATATCTCTGTAAATGACAACTTTTTAAAAAATTATACAAAGTTGTCATTTACAGAGATATTTTCACACCCAGTAGGGTATAGGTAAATATGCCCAAAACACATTGCCCTGCTTCTCCGAGTACGCCGATACCTCATGTGTGCCACTTTTGCAGCCAAGATGCTAGTGGCTCTAAGTCCAATGAGTACCTTATAGATTCTCACAGGACATTTTTACGCATTTGGATTCCAAACTGCTTCTGACGTTTAGGGCCCTCAAATGCCAGGGCAGTATAAATACCTCACAAGTGACCCCATTTCTGAAAGAAGACACCCCAAGGTATTCCGTGAGGGTATGGTGAGTTCATGTAAAATTTTATTTTTGGCACAAGTTAGTGGAATATGAGACTTTGTAAAAAAAAAAAAAAAATCAATTTCCGCAAACTTGTGCCAAAAAATAAAAACTTCCATGAACTCACTATGCCCATCAGCGAATACCTTGGGGTGTCTACTTTCCGAAATGGGGTCACTTGTGTGGTATTTTTACTGCCCTGGCATTTTAGGGGCCCCTAAACGTCAAAAGCAGTTTGGAATCTAAATGCGTAAAAATGTCCTGTAAAATCCTAAAGGTACTCATTGGATTTCGGGCCCATTTGCGCATCTTGGATGCAAAAAAGTGGCACACATGGGGTATCGCCGTACTCAGGAGAAGTAGGGCAATGTGTTTTGGGGTGTATTTTTACATATACCCATGCTGGGTGAGAGAAATATCTCTGTAAATGACAACTTTTTAAAAAATTTTATACATATTTTACAGAGACTAAAATATGCCCCAAAGGTTAAATTTTAACCCCCCCCTGCACCCCGCCATATTAGTGTCCCCCCGGGCGGTGCAGGGGGGGGGGGATTGCGGGCGGTGCTGCGGGTGGGCGGCGCGGGAGGCGCAATTGCGATCCCCCGCCCGCCTCCTTTCAATCGATTTCCCTGGTGCCTAGTGGGTACAGCAAGGGTTCTGTAATGGCAGCGGGTGATGGTTACCATGGCAGCAGGACGCTTTCAGAAGCGTCCTGCTTGCCATGGTATAGTAACTCTGGTCAGACTTCTGCTAAAGGCAGAAGTCTGACCAGACTGTGAAAAGTAAAAAAATACAGTGCAGTACACTATATAGTGTACTGTTCTGTATTATATAGACACCAGATCCACTGGATCTACAAGAACCAAGTGGGTCTGGGTCAAAAAAATGTCAAAAAGTGAAAAAAAAGTAAAAATAAGAAAAATACATATCACTGAATAAAAAAAAAATAAAAAAAAAAATAAACTACACATATTAGGTGTCGCCGCGTCCGTAAAAATCTCCTCTATAAAAATATCACGTGACCTAACCCCTGACGCAAATAACGTAAAAAAAAACACAAAAAAATGGTGTAAAAAGGCTATTTTTTGTCACCTTGCATCACAAAAAGTGTAATACCAAGTGATCAAAAAGGCGTATGCCTCCCAAAATAGTACCAATAAAACCGCCATCTCATCCCGCAAAAAATGAGTCCTTATATAGGACAATCGCCCAAAAAAATAAAAAAATATGGCTCTCAGACTATAGAGACACTAAAACATAATTATTTTTTTTCTAAAATGCTATTATTGTGTTAAAGTAAAATAAATATATAAAAAGTATACATATTATAAATCGCCGCGTCCGTAAAAACCTGCTCTATAAAAATATCACATTATCTAACCCCTCAGGTAAATACGGTTAAAAAAATAAAATAAAAACAATGTAAAAAAAAAACATTTTTGTCACCTCACATCTCAAAACTGTAATAGCAAGCGATCAAAAAGTTATATGCACCCAAAAATAGTGCCAATCAAACCTTCATCTCATCCCGCAAAAAATGATACCCCACATAGGACAATCACCCACAAAAAATAAAAAAATATGGCTCTCAGACTATAGAGACACTAAAACATAATTTTTTTTTTCTAAAATGCTATTATTGTGTTAAAGTAAAATAAATATATAAAAAGTATACATATTATAAATCGCCGCGTCCGTAAAAACCTGCTCTATAAAAATATCACATTATCTAACCCCTCAGGTAAATACGGTTAAAAAAATAAAATAAAAACAATGTAAAAAAAAAACATTTTTGTCACCTCACATCTCAAAAACTGTAATAGCAAGCGATCAAAAAGTTATATGCACCCAAAAATAGTGCCAATCAAACCTTCATCTCATCCCGCAAAAAATGATACCCCACATAGGACAATCACCCACAAAAAAATAAAAAATAGGGCTCTCAGACTATGGAGACACTAAAACATCATTTGTTTTGTTTTAAAAAATGATAATATTGTGTAAAACTTAAATAAATAAATAAATAAATAATAAAAAGTATACATATTTTGTATCGGCACGTCTGTCGCAACCTGCTCTATAAAAATAACACATCACCGAACCCCTCAGGTGAACACAAAATAAATAAATAAATAAATACGGTGTCAAGAGCCATTTTTGTCACCTTACATCACAAAAAGTGTAATAGCAGGCGACCAAAATGTCATATGCACCCCAAGATAGTTCCAATCAAACCGACATCTCATCCCGCAAAAAATGAGCCCCTACATAAGACAGTCGCCCAAAAAATAAAAAAAATATATGGCTTTCAGAATGTGAAGACACTAAAAAATCATTTTTTTCAAAAATGCTGTATTGTATATAGTATATGTAAAACTGAAACAAAACCCCCCAAAAAGTAGCCATATTTGGTATTGCCGCGTCCGTAGCAACCTGCTCTATAGAAATAGCACACAATCTAACCTGCCAGTTCAACGATGTAAATAACAAAAAATAAAAACGGTCCGAAAATAGCTATTTTTTTGCAAATTTTCCATTTTAATCAATTTTTCCAGTAACAAAGCAAGGGTTAACAGCCAAACAAAAGAACTCCAAATAAATTTAGAATGGTAGGCGTACCCAGGATAATGTAGCTCACTGAAATGAGGGACGCTAAATAAGGAAAACCTAAAATGTAACTTTTATTATATCCTTTAAAACACTGCTGGTAGCAGGGAATATCACACTATACTAAAAAGATGTGGTTTGAGTGCCTGCAAAACTAGACACACAAGGAGGGTGTCGAGGTGGCCCCTTGGGCGCAAGTAGGACCACCAGTCCACAGGATACACGTTGAGTGCAGGCACCTCAAGATACACAATTGGGATAGGGTAGTCACAGAGGGGCTAAATTGATAATCTAATAATGTATCAGCCCCTGTGATGTACCGTACACCATAAACCCTATCTGTCACCTTAGCAGAAAACCTCCCCACTATGCCTGCAGTATCCAGCCAGGGAGTAGAACAGTGTTGGAATGGAGGACCATCAGCCCGTGCCCACTATGTGGATGCTTTGGCTGGTGATCTCTACCCCACACTCCCTGCAGATGGTACGCTGGGCAAGGAGGTGCTAATTCAGAGTGACAGACCGCCGCCTGCAAATCCTGCCTGTTCCTCCTCCTTTAAACTAAATCCCCTAACACATGGCTCGACGCGTTTCGCCCAATGTCTGGGCTCGTCAGGAGCTATCGGGGAAAAGGGGGAGACAACTTTTATCAAGAGGAGATAGTGCAGGAGTATTTTCTCTGCCTTCACTTCTGGCAGAGTCTCGGCATAAACTGGCCGTACGCGGCCGCAGAAAGCTGAGGTTTAAATAGGGAAAACCCCGCCTATTGCACGCATCACAACTCGGAGTCATCGGTGGGGCGGGTGATGGGCGGGGACAAATCCCGGCCCCATCCCGCCTCCAACCGGACCTCCGCACATCAGTCGGGCGCTGCGTATTGTAAAACAATACAGGTAAGTATTAAGGGGACCAATCGGTGGATCATTCGGATGTGTCAGAAACCGGCATCCTTATATTTAAGAGAAGCAGTATGAAGTCTAGTCTAGTTGAATCCGAACGGTACATATCCATGATGATAGGATGGTAAGGCAAAAATAAAATAAAGATAGAAATTGTTGTAGAGTGCAGTGCCAGGACCGCGATCGCAAGTGTATATCCAGAATACTGGATACTATCCTCACAATAAAACTGCACCGCAGCTACACAATACAATAAGTAGTGCCTTCCTTTGACCCACCCTCTACACCAGGCAGTGAGTAAAAACAGAGCCAGATGTTAATGCAGAAGGTATTAAAGGGGAGACACAATGTTATGCCAGTAATATGACTATATAATCATGCAACGTCCGTAGAATCTGCTCCTCACAATACCCTCCTACCGTAGGCTATGAAAACAGGGCCAGGTGTTGGTAACGGAGGGTGTGACGGACGAGAGGCATGGTATAGATGAGGGTGGCAGATGTTACATTCCAGACACTCCACTCAAACACATGCCATTATACCAGTGGAATGGATCCTGGGATAATTACGACATCAAGAGTGTTAGTGTTACAGTGTCGTACTCTGTGTCCAACATCAACCAGTGTACCCAGTTGATCTTGTAGTGTATCTAGGCAATTGAAACGTGGCCCAGAAAAAGCAAGGAAGAAAAACAAGGAAAAAACTGCTGCACCAAAAAATGATGAAAGAATGATGATGAGGTGGAAAGTGTCTCCACACTCAGCCAGTGTAGCAGATTGGCCTTGTAGTATGCATAGGCAGTTCAGACTTAGCCAGGGGTACAAAGACGAGGTGGAAACTCTAGAGCACTAGTATCATTAGATGAAACAGACATATGAGTTATACTCATTTAGTCCCAGTGGTTTCAATGTTCTCAACCTGAAAATCCACTGTGCTTCTTTTTGCAGAAGTTTTTTGTCGAAGTTTCCACCCCGCGGCGACCTCCTGACCTCTTCAATGCCTTGAAAGGAGACCGCTGCAACATTGCCCCCATGTTCAAGATTGACATGACGTGCCACCGAGGTGTCCGTATCATTACGGATATCGTTAAGGTGTTCGCCGACCCTTCTGCGGAGTTCTCGCACAGTTTTCCCCACATATTGCTTTCCGCAAATGCAGGTAATTAAGTATACCACACCGCGGGTTTTACAGTTTATGAACGATCGAATCCAGCCAATAACAGCCAAACAAAACTCAATATATATTGCCCCGATTCTCTAGTTTGCAGAAACACCCCATATGTGGTCGTAAACTGCTGTATGGCCAAACGGCAGGGCGTAGAAGGAAGGGAACGCCATATGGTTTTTGGAAGGCAGATTTTGCTGGACTGGTTATTTGACACCATGTCCCATTTGAAGCCTCCCTGATGCACCCCTACAGTGGAAACTCCAAAAAAGTGACCCCATTTTGGAAAGTACGGGATAAGGTGGCAGTTTTGTTTGTATTATTTCAGGGTAAATATGATTTTTGGTTGCTCTATATTACACTTTTTTTGAGGCAAGGTAACAAAAAATAGAAATTCTGAAATTTCATCTCCATTTGCCAATAACTCTTGTGGAACACCTAAAGGGTTAACAAAGTTTGTAAAATCAGTTTTGAATACCTTGAGGGGTGTAGTTTCTTAGATGGAGTCACTTTTTTGGAGATTCTACTCTAGGGGTGCATCGGGGGGCTTCAAATGGGACATGGTGTCAAAAATCCAGTCCAGCAAAATCCGCCTTCCAAAAACCATATGGCGTCCCTTACTTCTGTGCCCTGCCGTTTGGCCATACAGCAGTTTACGCCCACATATGGGGTGTTTCTGAAAACTACAGAATCGGGGCAATAAAATTGAGTTTTGTTTGGCTGTTAACCCTGCTTTGTTACTGGAAAAATGGATTCAAACGGAAAATTTTCCAAAAAATCGAAATTCTGAAATTTTATCTCCATTTGCCATTAACTCTTGTGGAAAACCTAAAGGGTTAATGATATTTGTAAAATCAGTTTTGAATACCTTGAGGGGTGTAGTTTCTAGAATGGGGTCATTTTTGGATGGTTTCTATTATGTAAGCCTCACAAAGTGACTTCAGACCTGAACTGGTCCCTAAAAAGTGGGTTTTTGAAAATTTCTGAAAAATTTCAAGATTTGCTTCTAAACTTCTAAGCCTTGTAACATCCCCAAAAAATAAAATGGCATTCCCAAAATGATCGATACATGAAGTAGACATATGGGGAATGTAAATCAATAACTTTTTTGGGCGGTATTACTATGTATTATAGAAGTAGAGAAATTGAAACTAGGAAAATTGCTAATTTTTCCAAATTTTTGGTAAATTTGATATTTTTTTATAAATAAAAATGAAATTTTTCGACTTAATTTTACCAGTGTCATGAAGTACAATATGTGACGATCTCAGAATGGCCTGGATAAGAAAAAGCGTTTTAAAGTTATCACCACATAAAGTGACACTGGTCAGATTTGCAAAAAATTGCCTGGTCCTAAGGTGAAAATGAGCCCGGTCCTTAAGGGGTTAAAAGGGGTTTTCTAGGATTACTATGGTCTTTATAGATATGCTTATGTAGTTGCTTATCTCATGTACACCTTCTCCATGCTTTTTTCTCTTAAATTTGGACTCTACTGACCCGTTTTCAACATGTAAGCCAGTCCCTCTGGTTTGTTTCCCTCCTGTAGGTAGCACTGCCTGCTCCTGTGTCCAACCAAACCCATGATGTACTTCTCCTTTCTCTGCCACAGCTCCAGCACCGCCCCTGACAACGCCCACCCAGATTATAGCTCCTCCCACCCAGCTCCTTACACAGACACTCCACTATTACTGCCCCACCCATGGACATAACATCACAGGAAGTAACAAAGAGCTGCATAGACATGGTCATGTGACCACAGACCAGAACGGCAGATAGGAGCAATAAAGGTAAGTGAAATACATTATAAAATTATAGCAACCTTTATAAATGAGTATTGTAAAGGATGTTGATGAGAACTGGAAAACTCCTTTAAGACTCTTCAAGGTTACTGGTGCTGAAAAGCGTCCAGTGCAATGTGTTCAGTTACCTAATCCTTCCGCTTATTGCATGCTTCAATCCTACTGCTGTGAAAGTGTCATTCAACGAGCAACATACAACAAATGGTTCATGATGCCAGGCGACATCTCATTGTCCTGGATCGATAATATCTGCAGAGAACTATTAAGAATGCCATTTCAGTCCTGTATAAATGTATCATTTTCTAGGTCCCACAATGGCGCACAGCGAGGACACTGCATTGAAGGAGCAATAGACTCACCATTCATCCACTCCTCGGATTTATTGTGGTAATGATAAGCTGTTGCCCAGAGCTGCTCGAACGGAACCTTGTTTATCATTGTCTCTTGCAACAAAGGAAATTGACTTTTCTCCCATTCAAGTAACTCTTCTTCTTTATTGATAGCCTATAAAAATGACCATCGCTATATTACAGGGGCAGGCTTGACAATTCTTAACTAAAAGGAAGCGAATAAAACTTCTTGATTTCTTCTGAACTATATAAACTCAGAAAAGAGAAAAAAACATACATTCTTACCCGTGATACCGAAGTTCATATCTAGAATTTATCTGTATTTATAGTTCTGTGCAGTCAGAAAACTGGCGTTGATTTGCATTCATGGCGGAGTAATCTTTACACCAGTGTAATCTGTGCAGTAGTCCCATAGAGGGAAAACGAACTGCCCTATTTGTCATGTAATCACTTAAAGGGCATCTATCAGCAGATTTGTATCTATGACACTGGCTGCCCTGTAACATGTGCGCTTGGCAGCTGAAGGCATCTGTGTTAGTCCCATGTTCGTATGTGCCCGCATTGCTGAGAAAAATGATGTTTTATTATATGCAAATGAGCCTCTAGGAGCAACAGGGGCGTTACCATTACACCTAGAGGCTCTGCCCTCTCTGCAACTGCTGCGCCCTCTGCACTTTGCCAGGGCCAGGCAGTGTAAGGCCTCTTTCACACGGGCGTCCCGGATTTGCTCCGGATGTGTCCCGGGTGCAATACAGGAAACCCGCGCGAGTGCGCACACAATTTCAGTCGGTTTTGACTGCGATTGCGTTGCATTCTTCAGTTTTTTCTGCGCGTAATAAAAAATTTTATGTCATACCCAGACCCGAACCTGAACTTCTTCACTGAAGTTCGGGTTTGGGTTCGGTGTTGTGTAGATATTATTATTTTCCCTTATAACATGGTTATAAAGAAAATTAATAGCATCTTCTTCTTTGAGAACCTGCCAAGAATGCTATTATTTTCCTTTGT
The DNA here is from genome assembly GCA_033119425.1 of Bufotes viridis. NCBI lineage: Eukaryota > Metazoa > Chordata > Amphibia > Anura > Bufonidae > Bufotes > Bufotes viridis. The sequence continues at coordinate 29,375,612 of CM065595.1, forward strand.
AACCATGTTATAAGGGAAAATAATACAGTGAATAGGGGTTGCTCATCCCTATCATCTCTTAGCAACCATGGATGAAATCTGCACCGCATCCGCACTTGCTTGCGGATGCTTACAATTTTCACGCAGCCCCACTCATTTCTATGGGGCTTTCATTGCGTGAAAAACGCAGAATATAGAACATGCTGCGATTTTCATGCAACGCACAAGTGATGCGTGAAAATCACCGCTCATCTGCACAGCCCCACTGAAGTGAATGGGACCGGATTCAGTGCAGGTGCAATGCGTGCACGTCACGCATTGCACCCGCGTGGAAAACTCGCCCGTATGAAAGGGGCCTAAATTTCATCATACCTGGCCCTGACTTCTCGTAAAGTCAATCAAAGTGCACAGGGCACAACATGCAAATGATCACCGGTTTTGTGAATGCTCAGAAACATATATACACTATGGTGTCACAGGTAAGAACCTATATTTTTTTCCATTTTGAATGTATGCAGTTTCATAGGTACAAATCTGCTGACAGATGCTCTTTAAAATGGCTGAATATTTTAAAGAGCAGCTGTCAGCAGAATCAACTCCATAAAATCAGGTATACTGCCAGGTGAAGTTGATCCTGCTGAATAAAATGATACCCGTCTTGTCAAAATCGATTAAGGTGCTCCCCAAAATTATTTTTATTCTTTATCTAAATAAAAGCTTCAGCGCATTGAGGGACGTGATCGCACTGGGGAGCTGAGGGGCTAGGCCTCACCCCTTGATGCACTGAAGCCGTCATTTGCATAAAGAATATGTCTTATTTCTAGAGAATGCTACAACCGATTTTCACAAGATGAGGATCTTCTTATTCAGTAAGATCAACTGTACTAGGCAGTATGATCCTGGTGACAGGTGCTCTTTAAGAATAGAACTGGCCAGAATACGGCTAATCAATTGTACAGTACATCATATTGTTGGTACAAACAATTTGATTGTCCACATGACAGGCTAAATTGGCAAAAAAAATTGTGTAATCAGTTTTTGTCCTACAGGGTTAAGTTGACCTTCATGAGTCCCTTGATGTTGCTGTTCTGAAGAATATGGCTTGAAGAGGACCTGTCGCCCCTCCTGACATTTACATGTAATAATTCTGGAGCATCTATACTTCTGACTCTATGTTGTGCCATTCCTGCTAGAAGTTTACAAATACATTTCCAGCAGCTTGCAGTAAAGGTACAGATGGGTGTTACCAGTTGGGGTTGTGTCCCTGCACAGTCAGAAACCATCAGAACTGATTGGACAGAGTCAGACAAACCCACTACTGGTAACACACAGCAGTACCTTTACTGCAGACTGCTGGCAATTTATTTGTAAACTTCTAGCAGGAATAATACAAGAACGGCATAACACGAAGTCGTAAGAATAGATGCTCTAGAGTAGTTACTACATGGGAAATGCAAGTAGTTACTACTACAGGAGAGGAAACGGGTCTTCATTAAACCTCAGGAGCTGTCAGGAGTTCACGATAAGGGCTATACATTCAGCCATCAGAACAGCAACATGATGTAATATTGAACGTAAGATGAAAATTTTTAATAAAGACCAACTGAAACATTTTTTGCCCAAGATGAGTATAATGCAATCATTTAAAATATTTCCCCCGAAGGTGTACTTAGCCTTCAAGTATCTGTTTCTTATCTTACAAGCAAGCGGGGAAAGATCAGTCAGCTGTTACTGTAAAGAATCTGGATGCATTCTCACACTTCGTTTGATGGAAAATGTCATGTTGTGGCATGGCAGCTTTTATCCATATGCATGCATCTAACTCTGCCATACACAGAATATGGCAGCACTGTGGTCAGCCGTCAATGCCTGGTATCAAACACTAACTTGAATAGGCATGGCCATACAACATGACCCTCCGATGCAATACTCAGCCCAAGAAGACAGTTAGAAGTCTACCTGTCTCTTCTTAGTGAAAGGGAAGGTAATAACTGAGTATTTGCATGCAAACAAAAATGGAAAGTGTGTTTCTTGTTAACAAATATGCATTACATGCTCCAAAAAGTTGCCCTATTATTCATCTACTATGACGGGCGCATCTTCAAAGCTGAGATGACCAACCTCAAACTCCACAAGGGCTGCATTCAGGTTCCCGTCCAGCTCATTTAATTTTTCAACATTATTCTTCATCTCGTCCATGGTCATTGTCTCCTTTTTCTTAAACGCATCAATTTCAGAATTGTAGCCATTGAGCAGTTTCTCAAAATTGGTGCGCCTACACAGAAAAGACATACAGAGTCACGTAAGTTCACAGTTTTACCATGTTTATGACATGTTGCTTTGATAACAGTATAATGCATTTATGAAAATGTCACCTGATTCTTTGTGACAATGTGTAAGGCAGGGAAAGTGGCGGGCCATCAGACTGAGAATGGACGTATTGCAAGAGAGAATCAGCCTAACCCCTGAGCAGACGTCGTGGATTATGTGGCTCTGTGTGGGGTAAACTCTATGAGCAGTAGACTGAGGCTATGGGGTAAAGACTGTGCAATGGTAAGATGTTTTATACGGCAGCGAGCCGATGACAGCAGGTGTCTACCTCACTCAGCTGGGTAGTCGGCAGGCTAACCAAGCTCTTGCAATGACTTAGCATTGCACAAGGTTTTATGCTAAAATGAATAAGCGTATAAGCTCAAATCTGTAAATTTTGGATCTAATGTGAGCAAGCATTGGAGTATTAAAGGGCATCTGTCAGCAGATTTGTCCTTATGAAACGGGCTGACCTGTTACATGTGCGCTTGGCAACTGATTGACACGGCCAGATGTGATGACGTTTTCATTGCCTGGTCCTGTCAATCAAAGTGCAGAGGGCACAGCAGTTGCAGAGAGAGCAAAGCCTCTAGGTGTAACCACAACACCTCAATTGCTCCTAGAGGCTCATTTGCATATATTAAAACATTATTTTTCTCAGCAATGCGGGCACATATGAACATGGGACCAACACAGATGGCTTCAGCTGCCAAGTGCACATGTAACAGGTCAGCCAGTGTCATAGGTACAAATCTGCTGACAGAGGCCCTTTAAGGTGTAAGCCTTTTTACATGGCCTTTTGATGAATGCTCGCTCCCTACTATTGGGACAAGTAAAGGTGCCGGTGATCACCTGCTAAATAAGCAAACACTCGATCATAGGGTGAAAACATTGCAGATGCGGCACCCAAAATAATTGTTTCCAGGCAGCAGATCGTCCTTGCTCATCCTGGTATAGAGGAGATCATTGCTGAATGTAAATTCCCTAGTTCATAACCGAAAATTGGCTGTCAGTCTGCCCCTGTAATGGGGCTTTTACTTATTATGATGGGGGGAAATGTGGGATGGATATCAATGGAAACCAAAAAGAGCAATATTCTGTATGCAGTCCAATGCAGACAATTGTACACTGCCAACTGGCACCCTCAGCTGTTTGAATAGGGAGCAGAAATCCATGCGAGTGCTACTTCCTCTTCATTACAATGCGCGTAATCTCGGAAGCAAGGTCACTACAAGTACTCACTCCATTCACTTGAATGGAGCAAGTACTTGTAATTACCCTCGCTTCCGAGATGATGCACAATGTCATCAAGGAATAAATAGAGCGAGTACTTGTAATTACGCCACCGCTGCAAGGGAGCCGATGGGTAGTGTAATAAAGAGAAAGCAGCACTCACATGGAGCACTGCCTACTCTTCAAACAGCTGGTGCTGGGTGTCGGACCCCGCTGATCTGATATTGATGACCTATTCTGAGGATAGGTCATCAGTATAAAACCCCTGCACAATCTTAAGGCAGGGGGTATGACATTTGTTGTTTGCCACTTATAATGCAGCTCTAACACCACTCCCGAGGAAGTTTACCCACCTAATAGCTCCATTAATGCAAGTGCAATCAACACCTTACCTCTATGACTGAAGCAAGAGCTACCAGAGTACAATGCTGGAGAACGTCTACAAAAACAACAAGCCCAGTTGTTCAGACGTATTACTACGAAGATATAGCAAAAAAACATCTTTAGGTTGAAGCCAATTTTCCTCATCTCAGGGGAAAAAATACTTCCTGACTCCAAATCAGGCAATCAGCATAACTCTCTGGATCAAGAACCCCTCTCCTATCTCGTAACTATAACCTGTAATATTATCACACTCCAGAAACACATCCAGGCCCCTCGAAGGCTCTTCTAGTGAGTTTCCCCGTCATAATCTCGCTGCTAAAAGCTTATATTATATACTACTGCTACATACGGTAATTAGTCACGGAAATATCGGTCCTCACAAGCTTAAGATCTGATCAGTTAGCCATACAGCTATCACGCTAATGCTTTTACTAAAGATTAATAATAAATCAATTATGCAGCAAGCAAGTTATGATTATCCCCTGCTAAGAGGCTCTACAGGAGTGCGAGATCCATAGAATGACAAGTAACGTATGCCTCCATTAAGAGTAATTAATCCAAACCCTGCATCTAGAGACTTTTTAGCTGTATTCTCTGAAATGTTAAAGCCACGTCTCATAATTTACTGCTTTCAATATTTAACTACAGAAAGAGACATCTGCTTTTGAACATACAGCACAACATGTTGATGTTGAAGAACATGTAAATGTTGTACTACCGAAACACCCACTCTTTCCTCTCCCCGCGCCATTGTTAGACTACCTCTTTTGTAATTTCAAAAGAGGCATATATTACTGCTCTACAATGCCTAAATAAAACCTCCATACAGTGTCCAAATAAATCTACAATATAAGGATCTCATGACACTCTCCTAGGGCCCACAAAAAAAGAGGATGTAATGCCAAAATAAAACTCTTCCTTGTTGAAATAAATATGGTCATATAATGGCTAAATAATACTGTCATATGGTGGAGTACATACATAACATCAGCAGATAGATGAGTGCAGAGCAGGAGACAGAGAGCACAGTGTGACTGTGATTTAAAGGGGTTGTCTCACTTCAGCAAATGGCATTTATCATGTAGGCTTGATTCATTTTTCCATTGCAATATTATCTCATTGACTGCAGTGTAAAAAATAACAAAAAAAAGAATTTTTCGCCCTATAAGACACGAGGAAAATGTCAGTACACCATATAGGGAGAAAAATACATTAGTACAGTAGGACTGGGTAATGGTGAATACAGCGGTCCTTGTGGTGGCAGTACTCACCGGTTCCTGGTCTCCTTCTACGTTGCATGCTGTGATGTGACCTGCACACAGCGTGAGAATTTAAGTGCACTCTGTGACCTCACGCTGTGCGATGTCAGGTCCCAATTCAGCGTGGCTGGAAGAGCGCTGGATCTTAGGAGTAGTGAATTGATAATTTATTTATTTTTTGTCTGATCTGAGGTCTGATTAACACTGGGGGTCTAATCTGAAGTATTTTTTTGGGGGGTCTGAGCTGTGGCCTAATTAACATTGGGGGTCTGATCTGAGATCTTATTGGGGGTCTGAGCTGGGGTCTAATTAACATTGGTGGTCGGATCTGAGGTCTGATTAGGGGTCTGAGCTGGCATCTAATTAACATTGGGAGTCTGAGCTGAGGTCTGATTAACACTGGGGATCTGATTGGGGGTCTGAGCTGAGAGCTGATTAGGGGTCTGAGCTGGCATCTAATTAACATTGGGAGTCTGAGCTGAGGTCTGATTAACACTTGGGATCTGATTGGGGGTCTGAGCTGAGGTCTGATTAGGGGTCTGAGCTGGCGTCTAACATTGGGAGTCTGATCTGCGGTCTGAGCTGGCGTCTAATTAACATTGGGGGTCTGATCTGTGGTCTGAGCTGGCGTTTAATTAACATTGGGAGTCTGAGCTGAGGTCTGATTTAACACTGGGGATCTGAATGTGGGTCTAAGCTGAGGTCTGATTAACATTTGGTGTCTGAGCTGAGGTCTGATTAAAATTTGGGGTCTGATCTGAGATCTATTTGGGGGTCTAACATTGGACTTCTGAGCTGAGGTCTAATTAACACTGGGGGTCTGAGCTGAGGTCTGATTTAACACTGGGGATCTGAATGTGGGTCTAAGCTGAGGTCTGATTAACATTTGTTGTCTGAGCTAAAGTCTGATTAACATTGGGGGGTCTAATCTGAGGTCTGATTAATGTTGGTGGTCTCATCTGAGGTCTGACAAAAATATATATTTTCTTATTTTCTCCTCTAAACCCTAAATGCGTCTTATAGAGCGAAAATATGGTATATGTCTCTATACATATGCTTTGCATGTAGTATGCTATGCTTTGCGTGTGGTATTCTATGCTTTGCACAGGGTATGCTATACACTTTTGAACTACTTTTGCCCAATTATAGTCTATAGGTACATCAAGCAATACATTTCAATAGTTTTTGTTGCTTACAATTGTGTATGTTTGATGTACAGCAAAAGCATGATGTGAACAGCCCCTAAGTTGCCTCGCTGTGCCTAGCTGACGACCAATAGACATCTTTCTACTGTACATCCTCATCTCCTGTTCAATACTTGAAACTACAGCATATTACTAACTAGACCCAAAAGGTTCACAAAACCAGGTACTGACCGACCAGGCCAAAAAAACCACAAAGGGCAAAGTAACTGCTGCAAATCTTTTTTCTGGACAAATACCAAGGTTTTGCTTTCAATTATATACTGTACTCAGCTATTGTCAACCACACAAGTAATACAGTTCCCCAGACTGCTGGCAGTGAGATTTCAGCCCTACTGACTCTGAGGAGGTTTCTGTTCATGCTGGGATCCCATGAAATATCACTGGTAACACGTTTTCTATGTAATAGTCAGAGGAATAATCTATGGTTCGTCATCCGTCCCTGCTCCATGCAGCGCTTCTTGCCTATTTAATCTGAAACACTGCTCAATGCAGAGCACGCAAGAACTATAGCAAAGGATAAAACATAAAGGGAAATCTGTCTAATCCCCTGGCCGTATTCCTAGGGATTTATTAATAATCAGTTCTTAGTATAGCAAGCAAATATTCTGCAGAGATTTATACAAACTAGCACATTGGGGCGGATTTACTAATAGTCTAAAAGTAAGGCACTGTAAACTGTGCTAGATTTATCATAGAGGCTGATGCTGGATGCTAAGTCAGGTGCAACTTTACACCATCCATGGCATAGTTTTATTTCAAATATGTTGGTGCATTTTATTTTTGGGTGGATGATGGTGCATTAAAGCCCATTTTCAAGAGATCACACCCATATCTGTTAGGTCTGACTCTTATGCACATGACTGTGTCCGTACTACCGTCTGCAAACCACAGATCTGTAAAATACATACACCTTCCATGTGCAATCAACATTTTTCCCCCTCCCATTACCAGAAATGACTATTCTTTCCGCAATACGGACAAGAATAGGACATGTTCTATAATTTGCAAACATTATCCATAGAAATTAATGGGTCCGTGTACAATCCGCAAAAAATGGGGGATCGGACACGGATTCAAGATATGGTCGTGTGCATGACGTGTTAAGCTGCAAAAAGTGTCTAGAACACTTAAAAGAAATGTGTCACCAGAAAATGACCTACTGTTGAAATCATGCTTTTATGTTATTTGTAAAGAATTTTCGATGATGTTATTTTTAATTTTCCATGCCAATATCTATATTTAAACAAAAAACAACAAAACCATAAAATTCCTGCAGTTTTCGCCACTTGGTCTGTACAGATCACTTTACTGCAGTTACCTGCTTATCTGTCATTCTAATCCTGCCTGTACTGATATCACCTCTGTGTATAGATAGGACAGGTATCCTCCATTCACAATAGGTGATTGTCAAACCTTTTCTATTCTTTCCTTGTACAATGACCTCTGTACAGGTCACACAGCATGTCTAGAAGACTCTCCCATAGAAGTCAATAGGGTCCCCGCCTGATCATTGTGTCCAAGCACCAGAGGGCTGCAGTAAAGCAATGCTTTCTAAATGCTGTTAAGAACAGATCAGGCAAGATGTCTGCCCCCATAATCAGGTTCAGAAAATAGAATAAAAAAATCTGCAATCAGAAAATAAAAACAGAATAGAAGAAAAAGAGATGTGCTACTATCTGGTTTTAACTGGAAAATACAATTTTTGGTGACACATTTCCTTTAAAGGGGTTCTGCAGCGGAGTAATATTGATGACCTATCCTTAGGATAGGTAATGAATATCAGATCAGCGGGGGTTTGACCCCTGGCACCCCCTCTAATCAGCTGCTTGAAGGGGTCACCGGCCTCTTCCTCTTCAAAGTCTAGCTGCACGCTATCCCCTCTGCAGCAGCAGTGCAGTGTAATTACAAGGCATTCAAGTGAATGGCACGAGCAGTTGTAGTTACACTTTGCTGCTGCAGCAAATGAAACGTTGTACAGGCAAACTCTGAACAAGAAAGCAGTGCTTGCACAAGCCCCGTGACCCCTTCGTACAGCTGATCGGCGGGTGTGCCAGGAGTTAGACTCCTGCCGATCTAATATTGAATATCTATTCTGAGGATAGGTCACCAATATTACTCCGCCGCACAACCCTGTAAATAAATGTAGTGTACAGCATGTACGCCAGTTTTTTGGCACAATTTACGCCATAATTCTGCTGCATTTTGAAGAGTAAATATCCCCCATTGTTCTGTCCATTTCAGGAAAGTCATATATTTCCCAACCATTACACAGACTGTATTTAGTCATCTCAGTTCTTCGCATTATAATTTCCCTCTCAGGCACTGACAATCTAACCAATTTCACACTGAATTAGTTAACCCAATTATGTTTTAGGAGTATGGGAAAGCATCAGAGTCTCCGTACTGATGTCCTGGGGAGATTCAAGCCCATATCTGCAGAAGCAACAAGACAGCTATAAAAATGCACACTAATGAATCCTTTCCTACGGTACAAGGCTTCATGCACACGACCATATCCATGTTGTATCCGCATTATTTGCGGACCTATTGACTTCCGTGTGTCCGTGGGGCACATTTTGCGGACAAGTAGACAAGTATAGGACATGTTCTTTTCAGGTAATGGACATACAGATGCGGAAAGCACACAGATTAGACTATGGGGCAAATTTATTAAGACCTGAGTTTTAGACCACGGTCCTAATAAGCCCTATAGCTTGCGGTAGATCCCCCGAACTTATGTAGAGGCGTAGGCCTCTCCATAACTTCGGCGCATCCAACGCCAGTTCTGAATGTAAGACAGCTTCGGAGCTGTCCTACATTTAGACCATTTTATACGCCTAAAATAGGCGTGGAAAATGGTGAATGAGACGAGCCTGGTGGCCTGCCCCTTTCCCCGCCCACAATTTTAGACCTGTCGTGAGCGGGGCGAAGTCACAGATAGCGGCGCGACTAACCATTGCGCTGCCATCTGCGCCTGAAATATGCCTAATTTAGGCGTATTAAGGCTTAGTAAATGACCCACTTATTTACCATTTTTTACGCCTGTTTCAGGTGTAGAAAATGGTATGAGAGGAGCCTGCAGCCCGTCCCCACCTATACCAAGCTCACTTTTTTAGACCTTGCATGAGCGGGAAAAATTTGCAGCTAATTGCAATCTGAAGTCCTAATATAGGCGTATTTCCGCTTAATAAATTACCCCCTATGTCCGCAAAATGTGGGCCACAGACACACTGAAGTAAAAAATGCGGATGTAACGCAGATATTATCCCTAATATATCCCTGTGCATGAGGCCTAAAGATAGATACGGGATGATGACAGATCAAAATGAGCCCCCCCATTATGTTGTAGCCTCCATTATTCTATCTAGGATAATTTCACACCTCATTACTAATAATGTTCTTTCTCGGGAGGAGGGAGTCCTGCAAACGTTCTTTCTGCCCAGTAGCAAAGAAAACGGGGCCAACCAGGGCTATCATTGATCACTGGGCACTTACCAATGTATTGTGATTGTCCATATTGTCTCCTTTCCTGGCTTGATTTATTTTTCCATCGCATTATACACGGCTCGTTTCTACTTGCAATCTAGCAGTGGTGGTCACAATAGCATACTATAGAAAAAAGCACCAGCCTGTGCACCCTCTCCCACAGCGCTTTTCCTGTAGTGTGCAAGCACGACCACCGGAAACGAGAAGTGTATAATGTGATCGAAAAATGAATTCAGCCAGCAAAGGAAGCAATATGGACAATCACAATACATTAGTAAGTGCCTTGCATTTACTTTGCCTACATGGTAAATGCTATAAATCACAGCCACACAGTGCTCGTCTCCTGTTCTGCACTCATCTATATGCGGATATTATGTATATATGCCACCATATGGCTGGACACCCCTTTAAATACAGTGATAGCCACAGCAGTACTTCCAGTGCCTAATATGAACTGGGCAGACTGTAGAGAAGCAACACTTGTTCTGCCCAGCTTCCTCTCTAGTATGCTTCCAATCAGTACATACTGGTTAATGATAGCTGAAATTCCATGGTATAGCATTCTGGGAATGCTAAGTATTGGGGAAGCTCCTGCTTTTCAGATTTATGCAATAATACAATGGATGATGCTTAACCTTTTCTTGTCTCAATTGTCCCTGCTAGAATAACCATCATAGAAGCGACTATGAGTATTATCATGGAGAGAAAGGGGCCTGGAGATTCACAACAGCATCAGACAGTACAAGGCCATATCGACTAATATCTTTGATTTCTCTATGAGATTACCAATTTGTATAGTCTAGATTTGAATTCTATCCTTTAAGGGGTTGTCCTCTTTCTGGTTATTTTTAACTGATGTGTACATAAGATGACTATATGGTACTTACTAACATAGCCTCTGTTGAAGTTTCTATATTTCATAAGCCATGCCCCCTAATTGAGCAAGTCTTTGGTGCTGACTGCTTGGAGGTCCTGTCCATAACATGGCCGTTGATTGGAGAGGCATGTGACTAGGGGTCTCAGCCTCCTCCATTCAAATCCACTGCATCTGCCATCTAGTGCAGGTTCAGTGTATTTGAATGGAGAAGGGTTAGTGATGTGTCTAGTCACATGACCCTTCATCAGCAGCCATTTTATGGACAGGACCTCAATGCAGAAGATCTGCCCAACCAGGGGGACAGACTTGTGAAATATAGCAAATGGCACAGAACATCAACAAAGGCTGTGTTAGTAAGTGCCATATAGTCATCTTACCTACATATCGGTTAAAAATAGCTGGAAAGCGCACAACCCTTTTAAATCTACCCAACCATATAGTCAAATATCTGTATTTTACAAAATTATTTTTTTCTTCCTCCATTTATGTGATCATAGTGTGAAATTTATAAAATGGTTCACATCATATTCACAATTCAGTCAACCCATAGAAAAAAGCAAAGAAGAGAAATGTATTTCTTGCTTTGTTATTGCGTATAGAGAAAATCCTAGGAAATGAGGCTGAGATGGAACACTTGGCAGATCACAACGGCATGTCAATCTATTTCATCCTGTCTTACTTCTGCATCAATATGCGCCTATGTTCTGTCTAATCCGCAGTGTAGGGTATTGTGCCCTCATGGTTCTTGTTAAATCTGATTTATTTCGCTGGATATGGGCTGTAGTTTTCATTTCAATGGAATGCAAACTTTGCTGTAATAAGAAAACTTTGAACTGAGAAAGGATTATTATCGTACTTTTAGAACTTCCAATAGTGGCATACATAGAAGAGAAGGAAAATGGGCCCCCATTTATGGTGCCAGTTGTTAGCACCCAGGTGTTTCTTAGGCTACTTTCACATTTCACGTCATGGATCAGCAAAAAACGCTTCCGCCGTGACAATACTGTCTGCATTCGTTCTAAACGGATCCGGGTGTATTATGTTGAAAACAACCAAGACGGATCGGTCTCTAAAACCATTGTAAGTCAATGGGGCACGGATCTGTTTTCTTTTGTGTCAGAGAAAACGGATCCGTCACCATCGACTTACATTGTGAGTCCTGACGGATCCATTTTGATCTGCATCCCAGGACGCACTCAAAAATGCTGCTTGCAGCGTTTTTGTGGGTGTCATGGAAAAGCAATGAAACGGAACGGAATGCCATCTGGTGCACACCGTTCCCTTCAGTTTTTGACAATAAATGGGGACAAAACTGTAGTATTTCCCCCAGTATTGAGGTCCTATGACGGATCTCAATAGCGGAAAGGGAAAGCGCACGTGTAAAAGTAGCCTTACCTTTTTCACATGCTTTCCATGGCCATTAAGCCAAATTAACCGCCTGTTTGCTTGCTAATAATGAAGTTCCCCTAAAGAGGGAGGTCCTGTATAAGTTCTCGCTACCCAGTAGGAAAAGTGATGGGGGCAACTTCTTTCCAAGGGCCCCAAATGCATCCACATGCCTCGATGATATGTATGCCCTTGACTCCCACTCTTCACTCATTGTAATTTATGAACGCAGAACAATCCCATTCATCATTCACTCTATGAGTCACATAGCCGCACAGATTTTAGGCTGGCTGGGGAGGTTCAACGCAGGTTGACTGCATCCCCTATTTTACCGGGTGATGAGACCACGTGCAGGGCTTTTCTCCCAGGTCCTATATTATCGGAAAACAAGAGAGTGTAGGGACTCAACCCAAAGACAATGGAAGAAGATTAGATGCAAACACAGGTGGTAGACCTTGAGGTGATCTTCACCAACACTCAAAGGGGAAGATGTTGCATGTTATTCTTTTTTGTTGGTCACACTCACTGCTATATACATCCATGGCAGAATTAACATGCTGCATTTTCTCGCTGACCTCCATTGCCTCGTTGAGTATATAGAAAGAGACCCTGATCATCGTTACCTTTTCCGGAGCTCATCTTCAGCTTGGTCTCTCCTGGCCATTAAACGACTGTTATTGACGTCAAAGACTGTTTCTATCTGTTCTGGCCAATGAAATACAGTGCTGTTCAACTTCAGGTCATCATCTGCATGAAATATGACAGTAAATAAACATATATGGTTGTCACCCAGCATGAAACAAAGAAACGGTTAAAGGGCATCTGTCAGCAGATTTCCTGCATGTCCACATGTCAGCTGAAGGCAATCTTTATTGGTCCCATGTTCCTATGTGCCCACACTGCTGAGAAAAATTATGTTTTAATATAGCAAATGAATAGGGAAGAATGGGGGGCACACATAAATATAAGGATCAAATGGACCCGGTGCAAATGTAACGTATTTAATAGTACCAGTGCAAACAACCTTAAAAAACTCTAAAACTATTAAAACAATTAATACATAAATGTATAAACAGATAGCCAGGATATGTCCAGCAGATAAAGACCCTATAGCCTGGGCTCAATCAAAAGAACCAATGAGTAATCCTCTAGTAAAAGTATATAGTCCGCTCGATCAAAGTACCGCAATAGATGTGCAATCTACTAATCACGTATATATCTTAATGCAGTAGATAGTCCACTCAATCAGAGTAGTGCAATAAAAGTGCAAACCTTGTGCAATTCACCAATAGCGCTAATAGCGCATTGTAGCGCAATGTGACTATTAATCCACTTTTGCTCTTGATAGTAACATACATAAGAAGCGCCCAATTAGGATATGTACTTTACCGCACTCCTGCTGATGTTCCGACCGAACCACGCGTGGCGTCCCGTGCTGGTTACTCGGTCTAGCGCGGCGTCTCACGTGATCAACTGCATACACGTAACTGTGATGTCTTTGGAGTAGGCGGTATTCTCGCAGGTCCTTGAGAAAATCGGCAAAGGTATGAGTCGCTCCACTCGATCAAGGAGGGCATACATTTCTTTGCTGTTCCTGATTGTCGGGTTTGGAGGACAATGTCTCCGGCGTGTCCTGCAGTTCACTTGTAATAATTGTCTCCGGAGACATTGTCCACCAAACCCGACAATCAGGAACAGCAAAGAAATTTATGCCCTCCTTGATCGAGTGGAGCGACTCATACCTTTGCCGATTTTCTCAAGGACCTGCGAGAATACCGCCTACTCCAATGACATCACAGTCACATGTATGCAGTTGATCACGTGAGACACCGCGCTAAACCGAGTAACCAGCACGGGACGCCGTGCGTGGTTCGGTCGGAACATCACCAGGAGTGCGGTAAAGTACATATCCTAATTGGGCGCTTACCATCAAGAGCAAAAGTGGATTAATAGTCACATTGCGCTACAATGCGCTATTGGTGAATTGCACAAGGTTTGCACTTTTATTGCAGTACTCTGATTGAGTGGACTATCTACTGCATTAAGATATATACGTGATTAGTAGATTGCACATCTATTGCGGTACTTTGATCGAGCGGACTATATACTTTTACTAGAGGATTACTCATTGGTTCTCTTAATTGAGCCCAGGCTATAGGGTCTTTATCTGCTGGACATATCCTGGCTATCTGTTTATACATTCATGTATTAATTGTTTTAATAGTTTTAGAGTTTTTTAAGGTTGTTTGCACTGGTACTATTCAATACGTTACATTTGCACCGGGTCCATTTGATCCTTATATTTATGTGTGCCCCCCATTCTTCCTAATTCTGTTAGCTACCTTTACTGGCCTGGGTGTTGCCAGGGGTGAGCACCATACCATATTGAATCATCAAGTGAGCCACTGAACACACTTTCTACTCCTAATATAGCAAATAGCCTCTAGGAGCAACAGGGGCGTTGCCGTTACACCTAGAGGCTCTGATCTTTCTGCAACTGCTGCATCCTCCACACTTTGACTGACAGGGTCAGGCAGTCTAAATGTGATCACATCTGGTCCAGTCAAAGTGCAGATGGTGCAGAAGTTGCAGAGAGAGCAGAGCCTCTAGGTGTAATGGTAACGCCCCCGTTGCTCCTAGAGGCTCATTTGCATATATTAAAACATCATTTTTCACAGCAATGTGGGCACATAGGAACATGGGACTAACACGGATGCCTTCAGCTGCCAAGCGCCCATATAACAGGTCAGTCAGTGTCATAGGTGCAAATCTCCTGACAGATGTCCTCTAAAGAGATGAGATACGGTACACACACAAAAAAAAAAAGTCTCCGCGTCTTAGTATTGCTGATTTTGTTATGTTGGGGGAAATGCTCTCTATCATAAATTATGATTCATAGCCATAGAGTTTTTTGAAAAAGATAAAATATGTATACCTCATCACATAAATCTAGTTTCTGATATGGATTTCCTTGCAGAGAATTCTGCTGCATAGAGACAGCTCTAAGGGCATGTTCACATTGCAGATATTTCTGATAAAAATATCCGCAGCAGAATTTGTGGCTGACCCTTAGATTTTTTGCCAAAGATTTTGACACAGAATAGCCTGTGGCATTTTTGCCATGATTGTGATGCCAGATGAATGTATATTTTAATATCACTGCTTTAATATTTTTTCTGCACAAAATTTAACAAGTGCAGAGCAAAAGGTACATAAGATTAATGTTGCAGCATAAAATGTGCACAAACCAATAAAGTGCGTGTCGGCTAGCAAAAAACATAAAAAAGATTAAAGTAAATATCTACCTCGGAAAGCAATTAGATACAGCTCCAAAATACCATCCCAATTCTGGCTGCTGGCAACCACAAGGGGAATCTAAAGCCTCATGCGCACAACCATATTTTTCATCTCATCTATACATTTTTAAGGGGCCATGAACACGTCTGCGTTTTTTCCTGATTTCTGTGGCTGTTCTGCAAATTATAGAACAAGTCCTAACCTTGCTGGTATTGCAGACAAGAAAAGTCCATCTTATTGATGGTAGTGAGAAAAATACAGAATGCATACGAAAGGTATCCATATCTTATAGATCCGTGCATGATCCAGGCATGTGCACAAAGCGATAGGCTATGTTCACAATTGCGCTGGAGGCTCCATTAGAGGCCTCTGTTACAATCTCTGCCAAAAATCCAGGACAAAAAATTGCAACATGCCATAATACTTTGTCCAGTAAAATGACAGGCGGACATCATTATAGTTAATGGATTCTGTAGTGGCCCAGAGCGGGCACTACCATTCCTACACCCTTCTAAACTCTCTAATGGCTAACCAAGAATGTCATCTGTGTATTTACTCCAGGTCCTCTTACACCTGTGCCTTCATAATATTGTTATGAAACTGTTATGCTCATGTAATGAGCCTGGTTTACCAGCAGGTGGCAGTGTATCTGGCAGAGACAGATCTTTAGATAGAATGGAACTTACTATTCCATTCTCCCCCTTTTGGGCAGAAGTGGGCTAATACTGCTTACTACCAAGGGAGGGTAGCAGGGAGCTATAGTTAGTTCTAGTCTAGTCAAGAGTACAGTTGGAAGCAGACGAGTCAAGTCATGGCACAGAGAGGGGAATGGCCGCCTTTCCTGCAGCAGGAGTCTCCCAAGGGAAGCAGCTCATAGAGCATCCTGACTCCTTGCAGATTAAGAGACAGAGTATCATGAGAGGGTCAACAGCCAAAGGCACCCCTTTTGCTTGCTTTCTCATTAGCAGTTCCCAGTTTGCCTGCCAGTTTACCCCAAAACCTGCTGGAACAAGAGAAAGGCTGAATATTGTCTGGATGCAAATTTATTCAAGTGAAGCTGTTGAACTTGATAAAGTCTGCGCTTGACTTATTCTCCACCTCCTACAACTCTCTACTTTATGGCTCCGGAGCCAAACCCTGGGGATCGACGGTATCCAAGTAGGAGCACCGTGACTCAAAAAAAAAACACTCGGCATTCCTAAAAACCTGATACACGATCGGCCCTGGAGTGCGGCACGTTACAGTTCAATTAGACACTGTTGGCGTCCGTCATGCAATGGATACATTTTTTACTTGCACTCTGTTTTGTGTTCCCATTCTGGGACAGTACGGCATGCCAAACAGGGATCTGAAGGAAGCCTTAGGAACTTACTGCAGTTATCAGTGGATTTAATGGGAGCCATGCGCAGTAAGCTCTACCTAGCAATGACTGCAGGAAGACAAATTTTATTATTTATGTGAGAAGGAAATGCTGGGATTTGGAACGCTGAGGTGTTGGTCAGGGTGTTGCTGGTCCCAGAATCCTTGGGTCTGTTACCTTACTAAGTTTGCACTTAGTTTGCTCTATAGGATTAATTGCTGCAAGGGAGTTGTTGGGTGACATATTTATTTTCTATTCTGCTTTCATCCCATTTTTGGACCTATTATTGGCTATTTTTATGGCTGTCTAGTACTGTTGCATGGAGCCAGCTACTCATTGTAGGTTCCATATAGCATTGTGCATAACTGTGTGATAGGATCTCGGGGTACAGCTTTTCTGACATAAAAGGTTACCCTTTTACTGTGATACTTTTATCGTATTTTTGTCAATCATGTTTTAAAAAAGATGTTTCCATATTTCATAATTAGGTGTGGTATCGTTTCTGTTGCTCTATGATTGTTAACAGAAAAATGGAGCTTCAATACCTATAGATATGCATTATCTAATCTAACATTACATAATTTTAGATCTAGTTAGATATATAAAATGATATTCAGGAGTGGACATTCAATTATTAAACTCCATATCATTCTATGGTCCTCCCATCAATGAAAAAGCCATGTACGAATAGAAATAAAAGCAAATAGAAAGGTCAACCGCAGCGACAATTGTATAAAGATAGATTTCAATGTATATCTGAATAATGTATAAGGACACGGTCGGCTAGTAAGCTTCCGTCCTCCGGCAGGTATGCCTCGGGTGATCGGGTGGTAGCTATATGGAAACACCCTGAAATACCAAATCCATAAATCTATACTTTTTTAGCTTGAATTACTGTAAATATTTCTTCAGCAAATCTTATGATTAGAAAGAGGAATGGAAAAGGCCATGATATGGAAAATCAGCATTAGGTGCAGAGAATAAACTATTTAAATACTGGTGGCATTAAGGAGAAGCTGTCATCATGAAATGCAGTGCACTCTGGAGGCAGCAGGTCACAGAGCAGGAGGAGCTGAGCAGATTCATACAGCTTTGTGGGAAATGATTCAGGAAAACGTATGCAGGATCTTTCAAAACTATCAAATAGAACATGTAATTGGATGGGTTAGTAGTATCACAAAGAAACCCTCCATTAGCCCAATAATTTAATTAGGGTGAGCAGGAAGCAATTAGATAAAGCTACCCTATGATCTCATTGGTCCCATTTCAGTTTATATTGTATTATATTTTGGTACATATACCATTGTTTCAACAAGATTTATTGGAACCGGTCATGTTGAAAATGGTGTTTGAACTGTAGGCAGCATGTTATAGAGCAGGAGACACTGATCAGAGTGGTATATAGATTTATTGGAAAAGGTTCAGTAAAACTTCTGTTTTATTCATTTAAATTCTTGCTCATTCTGGGCGTTGAAGTCAAGGAGGAGGTCCTATCAGTGACTGACAGCCTTTCCTCTATGAGGAGGAGGTCCTATCAGTGACTGACAGCCTTCCCTCTATGAGGAGGAGGTCCTATCAGTGATTGACAGCCTTCCCTCTATGAGGAGGAGGTCCTATCAGTGACTGACAGCCTTCTCTCTATGAGGAGGCGGTCCTATCAGTGACTGACAGCCTTCTCTCTATGAGGAGGAGGTCCTATCAGTGACTGACAGCCTTCCCTCTATGAGGAGGCAGTCCTATCAGTGACTGACAGTCTTCCCTCTATGAGGAGGCGGTCCTATCAGTGATTGACAGCCTTCCCTCTATGAGGAGGCCGTCCTATCAGCGATTGGCAGCCTTCCCTCTATGAGGAGGCGGTCCTATCAGTGACTGACAGCCTTCGCACTATGAGGAGACGGTCCTATCAGTGACTGACAGCCTTCCCTCTATGAGGAGGAGGTCCTATCAGTGACTGAAAGCCTTCCCTCTATGAGGAGGCGGTCCTATCAGTGATTGACAGCTTTCCCTCTATGAGGAGGCGGTCCTATCAGTGACTGACCGGCTTTCCTCTATGAGGAGGCGGTCCTATCAGTAAATGACAACCTTCTGCCTATGAGGAGGAGGTCCTATCAGTAACTGACAGCTTTCCCTCTATGAGCAGGCGGTCCTATCAGTGATTGACAGCCTTCCCTCTATGAGGAGGAGGTCCTATCAGTGATTGACAGGCTTTCCTCTATAATGAGGTGGTCCTATCAGTGATTGACAGCCTTCCCTCTATGAGGAGGAGGTCCTATCAGTGACTGACAGCTTTCCCTCTATGAGCAGGCGGTCCTATCAGTGATTGACAGCCTTCCCTCTATGAGGAGGAGGTCCTATCAGTGACTAACAGCCTTCCCTCTATGAGGAGGAGGTCCTATCAGTGACTGACAGCCTTCCCTCTATGAGGAGGTGGTCCTATCAGTGATTGACAGCATTCCCTCTATGAGGAGGCGGTCCTATCAGTGACTAACAGCCTTCGCACTATGAGGAGACGGTCCTATCAGTGACTGACAGCTTTCCCTCTATGAGGAGGCGGTCCTATCAGTAAATGACAACCTTCTGCCTATGAGGAGGCAGTCCTATCAGTGACTGACAGCCTTCTCTCTATGAGGAGGCGGTCCTATCAGTGACTGACAGCCTTCCCTCTATGAGGAGGAGGTCCTATCAGTGACTGACAGCCTTCCCTCTGAGGAGACAGTCCTATCAGTGATTGACAGCCTTCCCTCTATGAGAAGGCAGTCCTATCAGTGATTGACAGAGTTTTCTCTATGGCTGTGTATACAGATAGCTGTCAATCACTGATAGGACCGCCTCCTTGACTTCAAAGGCCAGAATGATCAGGAATTTAAATGAATAAATCACAAGTTTAACAGTGTGCTCAGCTGCTTCTGCTCTATAACATGGTACGTGTAGCTTACATTGCACTTTCATGATGACGGGTTCCCTTTAAAGAGGTGTCTCATCTGACCAATGACCTTCTCCCATGTCTCCTCTGGATCATCCAGATGGTCATTGGCAAACTTCAAATGGGTCTGGACATGTGCTGGCGTGAGCAGGGGGACCTTGCGGGCCCTGCAGGATTTTAATCCATGACAGCATAGTATGTTACTAACGGTAATCTTTCAGACTGTGGTCCCAGCTCTCTTTAGGTCATTGACCAGGTCCTCAGTTCTGGCCTGATTTCTGACCTTTCTCAGAATCATCCTTACCCCACGAGACGAGATCTTGCATGGAGCCCCAGAACGAGAAAGATTGACAGTCTTGCCTTCTCACCAAGCTGCTTGCCTATTGTCCTGTAGTTTTCTCTATGGCTGTGTATACAGATAGCTGTCAATCACTGATAGGACCGCCTCCTTGACTTCAAAGGCCAGAATGATCAGGAATTTAAATGAATAAATCACAAGTTTAACAGTGTGCTCAGCTGCTTCTGCTCTATAACATGGTACGTGTAGCTTACATTGCACTTTCATGATGACGGGTTCCCTTTAAAGAGGTGTCTCACTAAAAGAACACCTATATATCACCTATCCTGTCAATGGAACTATTCTGGCTCTGGGTCTGCTCTCAGCTTCTCTTTGGCCATCTCAAGAGTTCAATAGAGAGCCAGTGCCATACATAACTGTCGCACCCTTTACTCCAGTGACTTAGGGACTCTGTTTTGTGAGTTGTGTGGGTCTGAGCAATCATAAGAATGGTGATAAGTTCTTATGGTCGGATAACTCCTTTGTAAAGTCAAGGAAGAACAGACACAAACCGTTGATGTGATCTAATACTTACACTGAAGAGTTGCGTAATCCAGAAGAAACGCTAACCGACTTGCAGCCTCTGCAATCTCATCCTTCAGCTTATAAACGGTGACATCACTTGAGGTCCTCAAGAAGTCAGCAAGAGCAACCAGATCTTCAGTGGTTGCTGGCACCTCGCTGACTCTGTCTGCTATTTTGCTGTACTTCATACAAATACTAGCAAGACAAAAGTAAAAAGCCCATTTAGTGTGGTTGGTAAAAACAGTACCATACAGCTACTATTATAGCATCTCCATTAGAGGGGTTGTCTTATAACAGCAGATCTAACTCTGAAAGAACCTACAGTATCCTTAGAATAGATGATTAATATCAGATCGGTGGAGGTCAGTCTCCCAGCAGCACCCACAATCAGATGTTTGAAGGTGCCGTAGCACAGCGAGTATAATCTGTAGTGGCTATAGCTGGTATTGCATCTCAATCCCATTCTCTTGAATGGGACTGAGCAGGGGCGGACATACAATTGACCCTAAAGTATGATGTTTCCACCCCCATGCTTCACGGTTGGGACAATGTCCTTGGGGCTGTACTCATCCTTCTTCCTTCAAACACAGCAAGTGGAGTTGATACCAAAAAGTTCTATTTTGGTCTCATCTGACCAATGACCTTCTCCCATGTCTCCTCTGGATCATCCAGATGGTCATTGGCAAACTTCAAATGGGTCTGGACATGTGCTGGCGTGAGCAGGGGGACCTTGCGGGCCCTGCAGGATTTTAATCCATGACAGCATAGTATGTTACTAACGGTAATCTTTCAGACTGTGGTCCCAGCTCTCTTTAGGTCATTGACCAGGTCCTCAGTTCTGGCCTGATTTCTGACCTTTCTCAGAATCATCCTTACCCCACGAGACGAGATCTTGCATGGAGCCCCAGAACGAGAAAGATT
The DNA here is from genome assembly GCA_033119425.1 of Bufotes viridis. Classification (NCBI taxonomy): domain Eukaryota; kingdom Metazoa; phylum Chordata; class Amphibia; order Anura; family Bufonidae; genus Bufotes; species Bufotes viridis. The sequence goes on from CM065595.1 coordinate 29,397,094, forward strand.
GACAGTCTTGCCTTCTCACCAAGCTGCTTGCCTATTGTCCTGTAGCCCATCCCAGCCTTGTGCAGATCTACAATTTTGTCCCTGGTGTCCTTAGACAGCTCTTTGGTGGTGGAGAGGTTGGCGTGTGATTGATTGTGTGGACTTTTATACAGGTAACGAGTTCAAACAGGCGCAATTATTACAGGTAGTAGGAGGGCTTCTTAAAGAAAAACTAACATGTCTGTGAGAGCCAGAATTCTTGCGGGTTGGTAGGTGAACAAATACCTATTTCATGCAATAAAATGCAAATTCATTATTTCAAAATCATACAATATGATTTTACCAGATTTTTAGTTAGATTTTGTATCTCACAGTTGAAGTGTACTTACGATAAAAATTACAGACCTTTCCATTTTTTGTAGGTGAGAAAACTTGCAGAATCGGCAGTGTATCAAATACGTATTTTCCCCACTGTATATATGTGACTGTCATGTGAGAATCACTAAAAGTCTGTTTAAAAAATGGCTCTTTCCAATTTACTTATCAAATAACCTGTGCACTCAGCACAAAGTATAAGAAAAAATTTCCCAAGTGCGCTTCATTTTGAAATGTTTTTACTCGCACGTTAATCAAAGGACCCGGCATCAAACTATATATAATTAAACGCAACACTCTGCTGTTATTATAGATCAAATAAACCTGCGCACAGCTAACAAGTCTAAAAGGGTACCTTACCGCAGTCCATGGAGCAAATGATAAGATGAAAGGAAAACAAATATCACTGATGTAGCCATCGACTATACATTTTTATCAAACACTGTGAATCTTGGAAATGCTATAAATCGACTCATTACAGCTCATTACAGAGCAAGTACAAAAATGGATATTTCCTTGGAGGCCAATAAAAATGTCCATCCTTGAATTGCATCTTTCAGTTTTCACAGAGCTCCTGCAAGCTTCAAGGCTGAAATTTCTCAGCATTCCCTGCTGGTCCAATGCATGGAGAAGATGCGGAACATTAGATTTTGGGGATTTGTTATCTTTGACAAAGGAACTATCCTGTTATATGATATTGGACACTCTAAAGCCGGCAGTACATATTAGATGTGCACTGGCTCACCCAGTTGATTTTGGTGGGTTCCGACAATCATCTAATGTGTATGGTGGCTCCCCAACTCTCCCCAGGTGGCTGATGGTGGAGATAAGGATCAGGCACATTGGATTCAATTGCTCGATCCTTTTATCAGCAGGGAGATAAGCTGTGGCCAAAAGAGACGGCAGCGTTCTCATCTCACCCCGTTGACTACATATGCGGCTGGGAGGATCAGGAGAAATAGCTATTGGCTGAACAAATATTTTTGGCCAGTTTAAAGGTGCCCAGACATCGTCAACAGCTCTTGGCCTAATGCTCACTGAGTCAACAGCTTTTTCGCCCAAATCGCCATATGTATGTATGTTTGGTTTGGCCGCATACATGTGTCGCTAGTGGGAAAAGAGTAGTAAGCTGCCGGCAGACACCTCTAGCAGCAGCATCTCTTACCTGAGAAAAAAAGGATTGGGCATTAAACCTTCAGCATGCCCAATCCTTTTTTCCCCCCAACATCACCTGTCGGCGGAGAGTCAGGAGGCCATGATACACTTCAGATTGCTCCCCCAAACATCACCGGGTTTGCCAACTTTTCTCTTAGTTCTATGCGGGCCTTAGGGAGGGCTCACATCACATTTTTCCAATCTGTTTAACATATAGTTAAACGGATGCCGCAGACTGATGCCATACAGTGGCATCCTTCACCACAGTATGGCATCAGTCTCATTATTTCATTATAAAAAAATACGTATGCTTTTTTTTACCATTGTAAAAAAAACATAACATTTTTTTTTTTGCTGGGCTCTGCAAGAACGTGGTATGCTGTATTTCTGTATCCTTTTTATTCTAACTTAAATGTGAAACGGAGGAATAAAACGTGATGTGCATCCACTCTTAACTGTTTCCATTCCCTGATAATATATACCTACATACAATGTAAACTGATGTCCAATGGAGGATGCTTAATGAGTACCATTTTGAAGGTACTTAAGCTAGTAATATTAAAGGGGTTCTATCACTTCAGCAAATGACAATTATCATGTAGAGAAAGTTATTATAAGGCACTTACTAATGTATTGTGATTGTCCATATTGTCTCCTTTGCTGGCTTGATGTATTTTTTCATCACATTATACGCGGCTCGTTTCCAGGGCTTACGACCACCCTGCAATCCAGTAACGGTGATCGTGCTTGCACACTATAGAAAAAAGTGCCACTCTTTTTGGATGGGACCACGAGAGTACACATAGGCTGCCTTTTACTATAGTATGCAAGCGCGGCCACCGCTGCTGGATTGCAGGGTGGTCGTAATCATGGAAACGAGCAGTGTATAGTGTGATGGAAAAATAAATCAAACCAGCAAAGGAGGCAATATGGACAATCACAGTACATCAGTAAGTGCTTTGTATGAACTTTATCTGCATAATAAATGCCATTTGTAGAAGTGAGACAAACCCTTTAATACTAACTCAGCCAGCACAAAGGCTTGGTAGTTAGCACTGGACTCACAGGTTTTAATCCAACCTGTAGCGACATCTGTAGGGTGGGTGTATGATCTTCCTTTGCTTGTATGGGTTTCCGCTATAAACTCTGGTGCCCTTCCAAGCTGGTTGGTCAAATGAAACCTCCAGGTCTCACCTCTTATTGAGCTCCCTGTTTTCATCCACTTCAAACTGAACCAGACGATCCTTCAGCTTTTGGGCTCTGACACAGAGATCCTCATTGAGACACAATGCATCCAAACAGAACATGGCCAGAGGAACGGTAACGTGCATAGATGCAATCTCTCCACGGAGCTGTGACAGGTTATTGATTTTCTGTGCAAAACAAATTAACAGGTACATGAAACTACAAATAAAGTACAACAGTAAAACATATGATATTAGCAGAGATCACAGAAAATAATCAAAACAATAACAATAATAATGTAAAAGTTATAGAGTCTGCAAAAAAATATATTTTTTTGCAAAAGAGATGCAAGTATTTATGGTTGTCATGGTATTTCTACTATATTTCAAGAATACATACAATACCCATATTCCTCATATTCACTTGACATTCAAGTGACATACTGTAAAACTGTTACACACACAAAGTGATTTGTGGATGTAAAGGTAAAACATATTTTTTGTGTGTGTTTAAATGTACAGCTTGTATGTAAGTACTTTAAACGGGTCCCCTCTGTCCCATGACCATTATCAGCATTATGCCAGTCTATCCTGCATGCTGTTATTTCAAAGCATACACGGAATGCACACAGTAATGTCAAAGCATATTGATAATGCATACAGTGATGACATAGCATACAGATAATGCCGCAGTGATGACACAGCATACAGATAATGCTGCAGTGATGACACAGCATACAGATAATGCTGCAGTGATGACACAGCATACAGATAATGCTGCAGTGATGACACAGCATACAGATAATGCTGCAGTGATGACACAGCATACAGGTAATGCCGCAGTGATGACACAGCATACAGATAATGCTGCAGTGATGACACAGCATACAGATAATGCCGCAGTCATGACACAGCATACAGATAATGCCGCAGTGATGACACAGCATACAGGTAATGCCACAGTGATGACACAGCATACAGGTAATGCCACAGTGATGACACAGCATACAGGTAATGCCACAGTGATGACACAGCATACAGATAATGCCGCAATGATGATACAGCATACAGATAATGCCGCAGTCATGACACAGCATACAGATAATGCCGCAGTGATGACACAGCATACAGATAATGCCGCAGTGATGATACAGCATACAGGTAATGCCGCAGTGATGACACAGCATACAGGTAATGCCGCAGTGATGATATAGCATACAGGTAATGCCGCAGTGATGACACAGCATACAGATAATGCCGCAATGATGATACAGCATACAGATAATGCCGCAGTCATGACACAGCATACAGATAATGCCGCAGTCATGACACAGCATACAGATAATGCCGCAGTGATGACACAGCATACAGATAATACCGCAGTGATGACACAGCATACAGATAATACCACAGTGATGACACAGCATACAGATAATACCGCAGTGATGACACAGTACTGGGATAATGCAATCAGCAAAGCTACACCTTACTTATGACTATGTCACCAGTTGGATAATGCGATTTTGATGTCATAGCACAGTGATAATGTATCCAGTAATATCCATGCAAAAAGATAATGCACAAAGCTGGCATAATTCACAAAGTGATGTCACAGTGCAGAAATAATGTGCACAGTACAGGGATACTGCACATAATGATGTCACAGTACAGGGATACTGCACATAATGATGTCACAGTACAGGGATAATGCACATAATGATGTCACAGTACAGGGATACTGCACATAATGATGTCACAGTACAGGGATACTGCACATAATGATGTCACAGTACAGGGATACTGCACATAATGATATCACAGTGCAGGGATACTACACATAATGATGTCACAGTACAGGGACACTGCACATAATGAAGTCACAGTACAGGGATACTGCACATAATGATGTCACAGTACAGGGATACTACACATAATGATGTCACAGTACAGGGATACTGCACATAATGATGTCACAGTAAAGGGATACTGCACATAATGAAGTCACAGTACAGGGATACTGCACATAATGATGTCACAGTACAGGGATACTACACATAATGATGTCACAGTACAGGGATACTACACATAATGATGTCACAGTACAGGGATACTGCATATAATGATGTTACAGTACAGGGATACTGCACATAATGATGTTACAGTACAGGGATACTGCACATAATGATGTCACAGTACAGGGATACTACACATAATGATGTCACAGTACAGGGATACTGCATATAATGATGTCACAGTACAGGGATACTGCACATAATGATGTTACAGTACAGGGATACTGCACATAATGATGTCACAGTACAGGGATACTGCACATAATGATGTCACAGTACAGGGATACTGCACATAATGATGTTACAGTACAGGGATACTGCACATAATGATGTTACAGTACAGGGATACTGCATATAATGATGTCACAGTACAGGGATACTGCACATAATGATGTCACAGTACAGGGATACTACACATAATGATGTCACAGTACAGGGATACTGCACATAATGATGTTACAGTACAGGGATACTGCACATAATGATGTCACAGTACAGGGATAATGCACATAAGATGTCACAGTACAGGCATAAGGCATGTCACAGCACCAAAATAATGACAAACTGACAGCGCAATATATACACTGCCTTGAAAAAGTATTCATGCCCCTTGAACTTTTCCACATTTCTTCATGTTACACCCACAAACTTAAATGTATTTTATTGTGATTTTATGTAATAGACCAACACAAAGTAGCAAGTATGTGTGAAGTGAAAAGAAAATGATACATGGTTTTCAAAAGTTTTATTTATTAAAAGTTCAAGGGGTATGATAATGCACAAGGTGATATGACAGCATAGGAATAATGCATTTTTCTTGGTTTCCAAGTGATCTGCATTTAATTTATCTTTCTTCCCTTCCATCATCCAAACTGCAGCCCACCTCTGAGTGGAGGATGGCGTCTGATGGATAAATCATAACGCAGTATAATTGTAATATATCTGTTTACTGCGTGTGTTTCTGTTCTGTGCAGTGTGAGAAGGAATGCACTACTACCTGGAAACCATCAATAAGCATGATGTCAGGTAGTGTTAAAGGGAAAGACACTGCAACGCATTTCGGAGGCTATGCATCCACCTTCATTGTGACAAAGGATGCATAGTCTCCGAAACGTGTTGGAGGAGTGTTTATCCCCGCAAACTCTAATCTATAATGAATCCTAATTCTACATCAATGATATAATGCAGCGAAATGGGAAACAGAATAGAAACCTTAACACGCAGGATCCTTTTATTTCTCATTACCTTAGTGAAGGCCTGCAGTGAATGTTCCTCCTTAAGGAATCCCATAATATCTTGCTGAGCTTTCTTGTTCAAAAGATCGCTGTATTTTTTATAAACATTTAGGTACCTAAGGGAAGAGGAAGCCAGAAAGCCTTAGAAGCTGTTCAGCACTACGGAAAAGTTGTTTCTCATGAAATATCCACCAGTATGTAAAGCTGAAGACACAAGGCATTACATCTAACTATAGATAGATAGATATGAGATAGATAGATAGATATATAGATAGATAGGAGATAGATAGATAGATAGATAGATAGATAGATATGAGATAGATATGAGATAGATAGATAGATATGAGATAGATAGATAGATATGAGATAGATAGATAGATAGATAGATAGATAGATAGATAGACAGATAGATAGATAGATAAAGCTGCAGAGTGTACTTTTGTGGGCCGACTGTGTTCAGGTTAAAGATGTCTCTGGTCTTGTTGATGAAGTCGCACACTAAGGATTCCTCTTGTTTTACTGAGCTGAGGGTGAGGTTCTCTGTTTGAAGATCTGGAAAAAGCTCAACTTCAACCTGTAAAGTGAAGATCAGATCTTTATTTAAGTGAATGAATGAAGAGCCTTGCACGTCCCTTGATGTGGTAAGTATCTAGCACAGCATGATATCACACAATTCCCTCCCGACATCCCGCCGATCATCAGTTTGAAGAGGTGAGTACTGTGGTTTCTTCATAGCTTACCAAGCACAGCGCCGTACATTGGATAGTGGCTGTTCTTGGTATTGCAGCTCAGTCTCAATCACTTGAATGGGGCTGAGCTGCTCCTGGCCCACGTGACAGATGTATGGTTATGTCACTGGACTAGGAAAAGACATAAGCGCTCACGGAGTGCTGTGGCCTCTTAGAACAGCTGATTGGCAGGGGTTCCAGGATCAATCTGATATTGGTGACCTGTCCTGAAGATAGGCCATCAATATTAAATTCCTTGCTTAACCCCTTTAACAGTGACATTGCCTGGGTAGTAGTCTGCCAGCAGCTTAATGCTGTGAGATGTTTGATACACATGCATGCTCAGCTTATAAGAGAGGAGGAAGCTGCAGCAGGTCACCTCTGTAGATGGCTTATCCCCAAAGAGAACTGAAGGATCAGTCATGTGAAATACAACAGCCCTACCTTTCTTTCTCCCATCATGTGCTGTGAGGATAAGAGACCCCCTATACACAATAGCTAAAATCGTCAGGATAAGAGACCCTCTATACACAATAGCTAAAATCGTCAGGATAAGAGACCCCCTATACACAATAGCTAAAATCGTCAGGATAAGAGACCCCCTATACACAATAGCTAAAATCGTCAGGATAAGAGACCCCCTATACACAATAGCTAAAATCGTCAGGATAAGAGACCCCCTATACACAATAGCTAAAATCGTCAGGATCATCCAAGAACCTTCAGGATATGTTCACACAACGGATTTTGAAAAGTCCCCTACAAATTGTTTTTTCGTGTTTTTTTTTTTAAAGCTTTTTTTTTTTAACAAAGGAGTGTCCAGTATAAGGCTCCATTCACACGACCGTATGTTGTCCGCAAAAAAACGGATCCGTGTCCGCAAAAAAACGGATCCGTGTCCGTTTTTTTGCTGATCCATAGACTTCAATAGGGCCATGTCCTATTGAAGTCTATGGATCAGCAAAAAAATGGAATGCAATCCGTTTTTTTGCGGACACGGATCCGTTTTTTTGCGGACAACATACGGTCGTGTGAATGGAGCCTAAAACTGCATCTCAAGTTCGTGGATTTTGGTGCGGATCGGCACCAAAAAACAAGCAGACAACGTACACAAAAACGCATGGACACATGAAGCTGTTTTTTAATGCTTCGCATTCAATTCAATTAGAGAATCAGCACAGATTCTGCTTCTGTTTTCCACACTTTTTTTTTCCATGTGGTGCTGCTTCCCACTGAAATGAATGGGAGGCTGTTTTGAGTCGTTTTTTGGAGCTCATTTTAAGGAGGAAACGCTCCAAAATCAGTGCCAAAAACTGTGTAAAAACTGGCCCTTACTGTATAACGTGGGTTATGACTGTTCTTTTCATTAAATTTCAGGGATACCACTTTCATAAAGCATTGTTTCTAATCATCATTCATGGGGTCAGAAGGTAAACTTACTCCCCCCACCCCAGGAGCATGAATTTCTCTACACCACATACTTTAGGAAGTCCTTCTGCGCTCCTGATAACCTCTTGGAAGCAGCGTTTTATTAGGCTCCAGCACTCCTCCAGAACGGGCTCAAAGGCGATTTTTGGTTCTTCAACCTTAAGCTTGATTATGAGAATTTGTGGAGTGAAGAATTTCATCTCGTCGTACGTCTCTCCAAAATCATTGCCATCCTGGGGAAAACACAACAGGAAGGTTATATACCGACAGTAATGTAGTAATATATCTAGGATAAACCAAGATATCAGTATTAATACTAGCATCAAATTAAGGATGAAAACATTAGTAATAAATTATGCTCACCCCTATAATGCCGTAGGGCAGCGTTCCCCAACCAGCCTGCATATGGGTTCCCAGCTGGTGATTGCTCTAAATACTATAATCTTGTGGCACCGGGGATAATATTATTAATGAAACCTGTCACTGGATTCAACCATATCTTAATGCTGACAGGGACCTTCCAGCTCTTCTACATTGTGTCGTTCCTCTATTATAGCTCTTGGAAATACATAAACTGACAACTGAGTGTTAATACTCTCCTTGCCAAGAGTGTGTTCATATACAGTCAAAGGGCACATTCACACTGTCGTATCCGCAGACAGCGGATCTGCAAAACGTGGATACCAGCCGTGTGCCCCCCGAAATGCCTATAATAGGACAGGTTCTGTAATTTGTGGCACGGCCGCATAGATGCGGAAAGCGCATGGATGATGTCTGTGTGCACATTTTTTGTTGCCCCATATAAATAAATGGGTCCACGTGCGATTCACAAAAAATGCAAATCGGACCGAAAATACAGTCATGTGAATGTAGCTTTATGATGTTTTCTTACCTGCTATTTTGATGCAGTTTTAAAAGCCAATGCCAGAAGTGGATTATAAAGGGAGGGCAAGCATATAGGAACGACACAGCTCTTTTTTTAACCTTTTGCTTACCGCTGCACTACTATATACATCTTTGCAGTAAGCTCTTAACCGCAACCTGACATATAAAAGCGCTGGGTTACACTGCAATCTGCCGGTGGCTTGTAGAGCTGCAGATCGTTGTGACCACGCAGTCATTAGACAGACGTGGTCACAGTAATGAGCCCGGAGACCAGGTAAACTGGTCTCCCTGCGTGGGGAATGCTCTTGTGGTGCTCTTCGCTATAAAATTAACTATGAGCCTGCAGTCTCTGAATTAACTTCTGACTGTGGCTGGAAGGGGTTAATTCACTTTTTTTCACAAAAAATAAAAATAAAATAAAAAGTAAAAAAAAAAATATAATAGAACAATTACTTGGGTAAGGCAGGGATGGGCAAACCGCGGCTCTCCAGCTGTTGTAAAACTACAACGCCCACTGTGCTCCGCTGTAGGCTGATAGCTGTAGCCAGACTGGGCATGCTGGGAGTTGTAGTTTTACAACAGCTGGAGAGCCGCAGTTTTTTTCTTTCCTTTTTGCGGTCTTAAAATTTTTTGAAATGTTTTGTCTTGAAATCTTTTGTGACAGTTAAAAAAAGGATGAGAAAGGAAAAATATACGGTATATTTTTACATAATTTTCAGTTTTTCCTTGATATATTTTTAATTATATCTGTTACAGTGCTCCGTGAAAAATAGTATCAAATATTTATATAGGCTGGCTTAGAAATGAATTTGTTATTTTCAGTTTTCCGGTAATGAATTGGTTTATCTACTCCTTGTTTTGGCATCAAAAATACAGAGGACACATGGGAAGACACCCTAATGTAGAGTAGTGAGATATCCCAATGACAAGTGGGGTGGTTATACCCAATTGTCAATGTTTTTCATACTTTGCCAGGAGATATAACATATAAAAATATATAAAGAAGAAGTTATACTTTTCCTTCCTGCATCAAAAACTGCATTTGTATTTCCAATGTAAGGGCTCAGGCAAAACACGGATCCGCAAAAAATACGAATAACGTCCGTGTGACATTTGTTTTGCATCCGTTTTTTTTTCCGGATCCATTGTAACAGTGCCTATTCTTGTCCGAAAAACAGACAAGAATAGGACATGTTCTATCTTTTTGCAGATCGGCCATGCGGATATACGGAAATTGAATGCACACGTCATTTCCGCTTTCTTGAGTATCCATTAAAGTGACTAGTTCCGCATACAAGCTGCAAAAAAAACAGGGAAACAAAATACGTTTGTGTGCATGAGCCCTAATACTGCCCTCTGTGGGCAAAATATAGCTACTTCAATACTGAACAGGGCTATACATTGGCTGTAGGGGAAATTTCCTCAGACTAAAATTGCTTTAAAAGATATAAAACAATAATTATAAAATATGTGCCTACAAAATATAAGCACCTGGAAAAAACTGACAATTGCATCTAATACTTGCCCTGACTCGTAGCAATAGATGGATTCCTTCATGACTTACTTCTGTTCTTCATGTAAAATGGAATTTTTGAAAAACCTTTTCATTTTACTTTTGGTGAAATACAATAATCCACACGTTACCAGTCAATGAAAGTTTTACAGAAATCTATCTGTACTGGGAATTAAAAGAAGCTATTCTATCAGCATGACAAGGAAACCGCTAAGCCGAGAGGCAGATTCAGCGCTCCTAGGAGTACGGCGCAGTGGTCGCCAATTAAATGCCAAGCTGACTACAAGCGGATTTCTTTTCCAGCTGACAACAAAAGAAGTGAATTACTTAAAACTCAAATGAAGCTTCCCTTTAATAACCAATGTGATTGAATTTTGGCCATATAACCGAAACAAATAAGTTGAGCTATATGTGATAATACGAGTCCCCAATCCCCAAAGTAGGATAAGTGATAATATGTGATAATACGAGTCCCCAATCCCCAAAGTAGGATACCTACAAGCTCAATAAATCCGGCAGCATCTTAGTTTAGTGACAGCACGTAGAAAACCTGAGATGTTCAATGGGTAATTTATAAAATAACCCTAAAAATACAACCATGGCTACAGCTGCAGAACTGATTTTAGGAAGTGGAAAATTGGGCAACTACCCATGGCAGGCGCTGCCTAGGGGGCTTCAAAAGACACTAGGAAAAAATAGGACTTCTTATTTACATATATTTTCGTTATCATAGAGTGGATTCCGTGGATGAGGTATGACGATAGAGGCGGGCATTTATTATTCATTTTATGTCATGTTGTGGTATATTAAGATCACAGATTTTGCCGCAAAAGTGTTTTGCAACAAAATCTGTGCCTTTACCCCGCTCACGCCATTTCCAAAGTGGTTGAAAAAGGGGGCGTGTCATGGGAGAGGAAAAGGGTGGGCAGCCATTCTCATTCATCATCACTACACAAGTTTAATCATGTCGCGGCAGCATAAGCCGAAGTTATGTAGAGGCCTGCGCCTTTAAATAACTTTGGCGCATCTACTGGCAGCGCAGAGAGATTAAGACCGGCGTATAAGTTGTCGGTCTTAATAAATGTACCCCATAAAGTCCTCTCCTATGGGCAAGGCACTGATTTCTCCCAGAAATACGACACTGCGAGTAGTCAGGCAGCGTGTTGTCACCAAGCCTAATATCAATGCATTTCTGACTCCTAAAAAAGAAGAAAATGGTAAAAGACGTACTGTATCTACTTGCCTTCTAAATACTGCATGTCACCACACTACAGATCCCCTAGAAGAGCCCAGTGCAATCCACAACAAGGCAGTAACTGTGCAGGCGCCTCTACAGTTCCAGGTAGCGGCAAATGAGGAAGCAGAGCCTCTACGCTTGCGAGGCTACTCTGAGTAGCAGCAGGTGAGATGTCCAGCCCTGTCAATCAAGCAGCGGCGGGGTGCTTCTTCAGCAGCCGGGATAGTCCCTCACAGGTGAAGAACTTAAGTTGATGAGACAAATCGATGCGTACAAATCTCAATCAGGGACTCTTCTGACTTCTGCAAGGCCCTTAAAATTGCTCCCATGGATATTCCTACATGGTATCCTCTAATGGATGGCCTTGCCTCTCAATATTTTCAAGGCTACCCAGAGGACTTGATAGTCTCGTCATCCTCCTTTGAACAGTCAGGCCTCTCCGTTGAGACAAAGCTCCTGTTCGGACTCCATGGACTAAAGACTTTCCTGTTCAGCCTAGATTTGTTTCATAGATGCCAGTTTGCAGTGTGGATTAGTTGCTTCAATATATGTCTTTAACCTTTAGTATAACTACCCTCCTGTGGTACCTTCCACTATCTTAGTGGAACTGTGCCACTGTGCTATTCCATATCGCATAGGGACACATAATTGTAGGGGATCACCACTATCCTGGTCTCCCCTCTAAGCCAGCGGACCACAACCCCCATCTGTGGGGCAATCTATATTTTTATCCTGGGTTCCTTGTCTATTTATTAATACTGCAAGGTGTACCTGGGTCATGTTTTTCTCCCCTGATGAGCTGCTCTACTCGCATCAGCGGAGCAGTGAAACATGCGTGTAGGGAGTGTACTTAGTTTATAGGGACATTCAGTTTTTTAGAATAAGGGATAGGTTCCGGACAGGGTCGCCCTTTTTAGGACGAGTGCCCTGTGGTGAGGCTGCTACTATTAATTAGTATCAGGGATAGTGTACAGCTTACCACAGGGCGCATTTAGGGACTCTACACGTGTGTTTCATGTTATGAGTATGTCCTGCAACCGTGGTATCAACCTGGATATTTCACATGTGATCCGGATCTTCCCTAATGTCTAGTCACTGGGTACCGGTAGGAAAAACTGGCTTTATCTGTGCCGCCGTGCACATATTCATTATTTTTTCTTGCTGTATGGGATACCCGTTATCCATTAATCAAATGTTATGAGGGTACGATAATTTGATGCCCCATCAGTTTGTATGTTCACGCACTTTATTATTGGACTATATCGATTTTAAATGACCTATTAAATGTTATGTTTTAAGGTTACCCTTGAGTAGAAAACCTTCCACTATCTCCCTAGAGGTTTAACAATATAGTTATGGTGCATTTAGATGATGTGAGGAGCAGCCGATTGTCGGGAAGAAAGCTTTTCTTCCTGAGAATTGGCTGCTCGTTAAGTGGAGGTAAAGCTCTGTATTTACATGAAGCAATCACTTCCACAGTATAAGGATGGCTGTGGCCATGGCTTGTCCCCATACAAAATCATGGGGACGGCACAATCCGCTGCCGAGAAACGATAATTAAGGTAGTCCGCACCTCCGATCAATTCACCTGATGTACAAGCGTTTTGCTTGTTCTTTGGGTGATCTGCGACACCTTTAGATGAGTAGATTATGGGGAACGAGCATTTGTAGGAACGTTCGTTTCTGATAATCGGCTGGAATATCAAGCCGTGTTAATCCAGCTTTAGTTCTCCACGTTTAAGGTGGATTTAGATGGGGCGACTCTGCAGCAGCCTATCGGGAAGAAAGCGTTCCTTCCTGACAGTCGGCTGCTCGCTCTCCTTCACTGTATAAGGACCCCTCATACAGATTCATGGTTTCTGAGCAGCAGATTGCTGTTTAGACCACCCGATCTGCTGCTCAGAAACTATGATCGGTGGTGGCTGCATGAACAACTGGATCACTTGATGAACGAGCGTTTCCCTTGTTCATCGGGTGATTGGCGGCACATTTACATGGGCAGAATGTCAAGAACAACAGTTCACGGGAACAGTCGTTCCCGATAATTTGGACAATTATTGGCTCATGTAAATGCAGCATTACTCTCGGGCAATATTACTATTACTCCTGATAAGGCTCCAACCTAGAGTTAAATGCCTTTCATTCGGTAGTAGTAAGTTATTTTTTACACTTAAGATTTTCCAGCAGAACATTGCCTGAAGCATCACACCGCCTCCGCCAGCCTTTTCTTTTTCTTACAGAGCATCCTGGTGCCATCAATTCCCACATGATGTAAAAGAAAATATCATTCATCTACCAGACCACGTGCCCATTGTAGGTCCTTGTAACCCTGGACACGACTCAGAATATGCACCTTAACTGTTCACAGCAAGCTGTGACGCATTGTGTGTTCTGACACATTCAGCAACGTGTGCTACAGTAGCTCTTGTGTGGGATTAGACTACCTAATATCTGATCGTCATGTGCGTCCGTGAGCCATGGGCACCCGTGACCCTAATGCTGGTTCACAGGCTGCATTAGACCACTTCTGGTAGGTACTGACTGTTGCATGCAGGGAGCACACCACAAGACCTGGCATGTGGAGACCCTCTGACCCAGTTGTCCAGCCATCACAATTTGGCCTTTGTCAAAGCTCCTTAGATCCTTACGCTTGCTCATTTCTCCTGCTTCCAACACATCAGCTTCAAGAACTGACTGTTCACTTGATGCCCAACAAATCTTATACCTTGGGAAGAGCCATTGTCAAAAGATAATCAATGTTATTCACTTTGCCAGTCATGGGGTTTACTGTTATGGGTATAGTAATGTATTAAGAAATTTACTGTGATTAAAGATAGCATTAAAATGGTTGTTCCATCTGGAAATTAATGGCATATCAATAGGATATGCCATAAATGTCCGATAAGTGTGGGTTTTACCTCCAGAACCTGCTCCTATCTCCTGGGTCCCATTGTAAATGGAGTGCAAGCCACGTATGTAAATCCTTCTCCATTGACTACTATGTGACTTCCAAAAATAGGCGAGTGCTGGCTCCCCTATTTCTGGAAGTCCCATAGTGGTGAATGGAGGGGTGGCTGCGAATGCGCAATATTCCCTCTATTCACTGTAATAGGGCAGAAAATCCATAGCAGAGAATGCAGAGGTGCATGCGCTGCATTCTCATCATTCACAGCAGTGCCCCTTTATAGAGATAAAGTCCTAGAGTTGGGACCCACACCAATCAGATATTTATGGCATATCTTATTAATATGCCAGTGGCCTACCTTCCATGGAGGCAGACCATGTAACTGGGCGAGGGAAGCCAGGCATGGAACTTCTTTCTCTTCCCGATGTAAAAACACTGCGTTTTCATGCAGCCACCACTAGGGGGAGCTCATGGCAAACAGATTGAAGTAACTGTATAAATTCCTATGCACTGAGCTCCCCCTAGTGGTGCCTGCAGGCAGACAGGTTTGTAATAGAATAATATGCAGGAGATTTATCAATGTGTTTATGTCAGATTAGAAAGAGCGCAATATTTATGAAGCATCTGTTCTACTTGTTCTGACAAAGAAGTTGGATAAAGTGGGTGTGTTCACCTTTTAATTACATTTTACTTAATAAAAAAAAAATTTAATTTATTAGAAACTTGGGATGTTGAGCTTTGAATTCTGCATTGCATGGGAGTGATTGACGGACGTGTACTGGGAAACTGAATGGGGCAGGAGCCCTTACTAAGGTTTTCTATGGGGCTCCACAAGATCTGTGTACACTCCTGCATTATGCCAGGGGACAACCCTTTTAAACAACGTATCTGGTAAACAGTCTGTAATACACTTTCATTATACCACTACAGGAGCGTTTGTGTTGTAATCGGCTTATCAGACCTATGTTAGGTTAAGACAAATACATATAAATGCTCTTTCTCTGTTATCTCAGCTCCTCTCAGTGAATGCAATTCTCCATAAATAATTTTATGGATCACTGAACACGGTGAACTGGATCTTCAGCAGTTATGTGTTTTTTATGGAAAATAGAGGACGCATAACAGATACTATTTTTTGTATAAGGACAACACATCTACTGAAAAAGAGATTAGTCAAATATAATGGTAGCTGCAGAAGCTATTTATCTGCATAGTGGAAGATGCATAATTCAGTCAATGAATAAATGACCTCCATGCCCCTAAACCTGGGAGAAGGTTAGGGTATGAATTACATCATTCAGCTGACTGCTTAGTTTTCCTTTGGACCCATCCAAATATTCTCTACTGGACTGACATACAGACTCTGAATTGGCAACTTTGGGGCATTATCATTTATGATATGTAGATTTTCCTTCATGCTTGGGTCACTATCTTGCTTAAAAAACATCTAGGACCTGTCTTGAAGACAAAAAGCGGGTTTCCCTCCAGTATGGATTTAGCAAGTATTACAAGTATTTGTAGGGCATAAAAAATACATATTTTAAAGGCACCAACTAGCACCCAACCTAGAGCAGTAAATGCCCAGTAACACTCTCATGCCTTCTCGACTCAGGCCTCCCCAGATGCACTGACATGCTTCTGGCCTGTCCACTATTCCTCTCATGTATTCTTATATGTTTTTTTTTTTTTTGGACAGAGGGGTAGCTAGGCATTTGGTCACCTACAACAAAGATTTAGTGAGGCGCCCCCTAAGTAAACACACACCTAGAATTAAAGGGGTTGTTCAGGGGTTTTATACTGATAACCTATCCTCAGGATCGGTGCGAGTCTGACAACTGGCACCCCAGCTGTTAATCAGTTAACTCCATGTGAGCGCTATCCCCTCTTCATTACACAACAAATTGTCTCCTTTGTAGCGGTGGTGTAGTGTAATTGCAAGTACTTGCTCCATTCAAGTGAATGGAGTGAGTACTTGTAATTACACTACGTCCGAGATGACCAGCAGTGTAATGAACAGTAAGTAGCGCTCGCATGGACCCCCACCAATAAGATATTGATGACCTATCCTGAGAATAGGAGGATATGTCATCAATACAAACAGGCTGCACAACCCCTTTAATTTTGCCGCCTCCATGAAATGTAACATAATATACATAGCGCTATACTGCACATATACGTGGTACTTCGATCCGCCAACAAAGACAGTACCACTGTGGGACAGTAACAGGAAAAGTGATTGAGGACTGTTGTTTTTTTTATATGTGTACTAGGCTCCAGGAAAAAAAAAAATATATATATATATATATATATATATACACACATACGTACACACACACACACATCTTCCTGGCCAGTACAAGTTTTCTGTGTACCAAAGTCCAGCTCATTACTGGGCTATTAGGTGTAAGGTGCGTACTAGAGAGGGACAGCCATCTGAGGGGACAGAACTTGTCTGGGGGGACTGTTACTGTGATTGCTATGCTCACAGGGGACATTCACTCCTGGTGTGAGGTTACACATGTTAACGTATTTTGCTTGAGTAGTTGGAAGTAAGCCACTTTTATAGTCAGGGAAAATTACATGTTTAGAGCTCGGCAGAGCAGCAGTTGATTTGTGTTTTCGCCCTGAATGCAAAGGCTAAGCATTTTGTAACACAAAATAAAGAACAGACAAAACCCTGCATTCACCTAAATCTCTCTATAGCGCCACCTGCTGTTTGCCCTTACTCTAAATTCACTGTCCAGCTCACTGAGGTGGAAGCACATGCTCAGCTCCAACCTTAACTGCCACCAGCTGCAACAGAAAGGAAGCCGATTCCATCTTCAAATGCTTTCCGTTTGCATCCAGATTGACGGATTCGGCAGGCAGTTCCGGTGACGGAACTGCTTGCTGGATTACTCGGCCACAAGTGTGAAAGTACCCTTAATTACTAAGATAAGAACTGAGCTAAAATGAGTGTTTATAAGGTCAGAGATCAGAGATAAGGACTCCATCAAGTGAGCTGGCTGATGGAGCACAGAGACAATTCAGATCCTGCTACTAGAGAAACTCAGCCCTGTACAGAGAAAAGAGCTCCATATTTTTAATAAAGACCAAATAAAAAAATGATTTTTAGCTCAAAATGAGTACAATGCAATAATTAAAAAAATTGCCCCCAAAGGTGTATATAGCCTACATAGCCTTTAAGTTTGTTAGATAGAGGTTGTCATGTACTATATGATGTCTGATGATTTTCATTTTTTATCTTACACATGGCATAACCCCTTTAAAGTAACAGAAACAGGAGAGCGAGGGGGAAGGCAGACTCACCAAATTACGCTTTTGTTAAGAAATCTAATTTTGCATCACTCTATTCTCATCTGATATTTCTTTCTTTTCTTATTGTTTTAAGTTTAAATATTGAAAACATGCAAAATATAATGGGTAGAAATTATGGTATCTCCAGACTGTACCTGCGAAGGCGTATTACAGCTCACTACAACCTGAAGGCTACTACCCTGGTATACAGAAGGCCTTGAAGTACCTTTTGAGAATTACGTGTATATGACTTCTAAACAATGCAATGTTTCATATGCTAATCATATAATTATCTTTCTAAGAATCAGGAAAATCAGCATGAAAACTACTACCGCCAACATGCCCTTTATGGTAAGACTGGCCTGAAACACCAATCAATAACTAGCCTCACTTTTATGCAACCATTAGAGGCACAAGATGTAACTCAATGAAGGAACAGGCACCAATTATGCTGATGCGAAAATATCCATTAGCGCAGTAAGGGAAGTTCTTTTCTTCTACCTACATCATGTAATTATTAGTATTACTCACTTTTTTCTGATCCAGTCACTGCTTAAACAGTGGGGCTAATAGCCCGAGGATGCTGTATATTATATTCTGTGGTTTATGCCTCATATGGCTGCAGGGAAGTGAGCAAAGAGGAGGCTTGAAATGCATAATAAGGACTAGAGGAACATAAAGAAGCTATGAGTGACCTTGGCCGTGAATATGGAGGTGGTGTACAACATTTATTGTAGAGTTCCCATCTGCTTACCCGCGGTGCATCATTATCCTAATTACCTTGTGTATTGTGAAAAAAGCCAGCAAATCCTGAAGTGAATTAATGACCATCCCACGCAGCTGCAGGGACATCAGAGAGGAAACACAAGCAAAAAACTCTTGAACCTGAATGGTGGAGTCGTTCTCGTTTTGGGGGACTAAATTAATCCACTTATCCTTCTCAGATTTAAAAAGTGAAGCACAAAGTGGTATCCATCTGCAATTTAAAAAAAAAAAAAAAACGGGATCAGAAGTGGAAATAAAAAATCATATACATGAAAATGAACGCATAACTGTATTCTACATGTTCATAGCCACATATTTACTATGCATGTGTTGCCTCTGTCATTTATATGGCTGAATGGTTGTGACCTGGTAGTATGCTATGAGAAGATACTGTTCACATTTTTGGAAAGTTGACATCCCCCTCGGGTATATATTAAAGGACATCTGTCAGCAGATTTGTACCCATGAAACTGGCTGACCTGTTACATGTGCGCTTGGCAGCTGAAGGCGTCTGTGTTGGTCCCATGTTCATATGTGCCAGCGTAGTTCCATATATGCAAATGAGCCTCTAGGAGCAACGGGGGCATTGCAGTTACACTTAGAGGCTCTGCTCTGCCTGCAACTTCCGTGCCCGCTCCACTTTTATTGACAGGGCCGGGCAGTGAAAACGTCATACTGGATGGTCCTGTCAAAGTTGAGAGGTGGTCCTGTCAAAGTTGAGAGGGCGCAGCAGTTGCAGAGGGAGCAGAGCCTCTAGGTGTAACGGCAACGCCCCCATTGCTCCTAGAAGCTCATTTGCATACATTAAACATAATTTTTTAGCAATATGGGCACATATGAACATGGGACTAACATGCCTTCAGCTGATAAGCGCACATGCAACAGGTCAGCCAGTGTCATAGGGACAAATCGTAGCGTGACCCATGATGCTAGGGAGGCTCATCCCCATCCCCGCCTGCCATTGGCTGCTCCCCTCCGACACCGGATGTTTTCATCCATACACTGGGAGAAGCAGCAGCGGTGTGGGGATTAGGAGCGGAGCAGGGAGCCAAGTAACTAGATTCAGTGTGAGGGGCCCGGGCATATGGGGGACATTTTTTAGTCTCGGATAACCCCTTTAATTAATAAAGTATATTAGAAAAAGTTTTATTAGGGCATTAGGGACATCATATTAAAATGTAATACAAAGGTTTAGTTACTCTTTAGTGATAAGTATGTAAATGGCAACGTCTGCTGTCCAGAATTTCTTATTAATGGTTGTGAGAATCTCCGGACACACACACAGCACGCCAAATACCTACATCATGTTATTTTCTTATTATTATTGGATGGAGCATGTAAATCATGCATTGGGCACACAAATCCCTGTGCCAGCCTGCTATGGAAAGAAGGATACCATATCTGGGTTCTGGGTGTCGGGGTATGGGTGTCAGAAGGCTACTCTACCTTGACTAGGGTATTAAGATATGAGGCTTTATGTGTAGGAGAATCTACTCTGCTGCCCAAGTCTGTCTGTGAAGTTCACGTGCAAAAATACTTATTCCAAACAATGTAAATGAAATTCCATTCCCTGGACTTGTTACTGCCTTCAAAATCCATTGTACTTCCGTTAAGTGCCACGACGTAACTAACACTGAGAAGTGACACTTCTGTAGGCTACATGGGTTATAATCACCTTGAATGAAGTGGCATTGGTTACTTTCGCTGTTAGCAGCAGGATCAAAGACCAGGAGAAATGCGCGGCCTTCAGAGTTCAGCCGTGTTGTATGTAATTGCTGGCTAATAACTACCATTAGCTGTATAGATATACACACAAGCTGCCCACACTTAGGCACAATGAAATTACCTATTACGCAATATAGTGCGGGCTTCTAGGCAATGCTTCTGAACCAGTTCTTCAAATTCAGCAGGGAGCAGGGGTAAGCTGCCAGACAGCATTTCTTTTGTCCGCACGAATCTCAAGTTGCCAAACCTAGAATATAATACGGAGACACAGAGGAACGGTTCTATATTCTGCATGAAAGGATTGGATATGAAGCGCTATTGGCCAAACAACAAAATCTTAGATATGACGACCAAGCTTTTATTTTCCAAACAGAAAAGCTTTCATGTAACTTCAATCACTTTGGGAACAGTACCTCACCTATTATTTACCATCCTAACCATAAAGACACAAAAAAAGGAGGATGTGAGCTTGGCATATGCACTAGATGGGCAAAATATGTGCAACTGGGTTAACAACTGGCTCAGTGAAAGGAAACAGAGGGAAGTTATCAGTACATTGGGTCACAGTCACCAGTGAGGAGCCACAGTGTTCAGTATCTTTTTAATATGTTTATTAAAGGGGTTCTCTAGGATTTTACTATTACTGGACTATCCTAGGCCATCACTATCTGATCGCCTGGATCCGACACCCGGCACCCCTACTGACCGATCAGCTGTAGCAGTAGCAGGTTACTACAGCGCTGCTGTCAGTGATGTGAATGGGAACAGTGCTGCTTTAACCAGCTCCGTCCATTACAGAATGGACAGAGCCACGTAGTTCCAGCGCTGACTTCCATTGGTGGGAGACCACTGCAAAACACCTGATTGGCAGGGTGTCAGACCCCCACCAATCTGATAGCGATGACAACCTGAGGATAAAAGGTAAAATCCTGGACAACCCTTTTAATAACCTTGTATAGTGCTTACATAACATAGATATCTGTAGATGAAACTAACCTCTAAAAAGTAAGGCTACGTTCACATCTCCGTTAAGGAGATCTAGCTGCCTGTTCCGGCGCAAATGCCAGCTGTCAGACAGACAAAAAAACGGCTGAAACATAGCATTTATGCCAGAAAGCAGTTGGATCACCAATGGACCAAATTGCAGCCTTGCAGTCAATAGGAATCCAGCAGTGAAGTAGAGGATCCAGCAGGCTCCTCTGTGCTGGATCTCCTAACAGAGATGTGAACGAGACCCAACCAACATAGAGGATGATAGGGCCTCATGCACACAACCATATTTTTGGTCCATGTCCAATCCACAGTTTTTGCTGCTCACACACGTACCCATTTATTTCTACGGGTCCGCAGAAGAAAAAAAAAAGGACCAGGCTGCAAATTATAGAATCTGTCCTATTCTTGCCAAAAGATGTTGTGATGTCTGATTCATGTTCAATGGGACGTAGATGTCTTTCTTGAGAATTATCGAATTATAAGTTATGGGTGCTAGATTTCTGGACGTTGATTCAGGGATTTTTTTTGATTGCCACAGTTGGAGCTGGAAATGATTATCATTGTTTTTTCTTGCCTTCCTCTGGATCAACACGCTAGGAGTATAAGCTTAGTTGACCTCTGTCTTTTTGTCAACCTGCATCTGCCAAAATGTCACTAAAGTAGATTTCATCTTTCAGCCAAACTTTTCCCCTTTCGCACACTGATGAGATGATGGGAGTATGGCTGCTGAAACACCTATAAATCAGCTGTATTCACAGGGAGAAGCTGTTATATATTGTACACTGTCCACTCAAGCGAATGAATGACCACATAATCCACTGCTCTGTAGACTGGGATGTGCCCTTAGCAGCATCTCTCGCCACTGGTTAATAGACTGGGGTCCAGAGAGTTAGAGATCCTTCTCTATGACCTATACATATTCTTTAGGTCATAGATTGTACTGATAGGCCTGAGTGAAAACACCTAGCATGCATATTTTGCACATAAAAGACTCATTATGAGGGCAGCGGTGAAGAGATCAAGGGGGCAGAAGATCACATTCAAGATGTGTCAACCGATTGCTCCTCTAGGTATGCCATACTAACTACTCTATAGCAATAGGTAGTGTACCGGTAAATTGTACTGTGTCCTCATTGCTCTCTATTGGGTAAGATAAGTGTAGAACTCCTAAGCATCATTAAGTAAAAGCACATATCTCACCGCTACGTTCACACGGCCAAGAAATGCTGTTTTTTTTGTCATGTAAAATGGGTCT
This sequence comes from Bufotes viridis, assembly GCA_033119425.1. Classification (NCBI taxonomy): domain Eukaryota; kingdom Metazoa; phylum Chordata; class Amphibia; order Anura; family Bufonidae; genus Bufotes; species Bufotes viridis. Next base: position 29,419,825 of record CM065595.1, read on the forward strand.
TTTATGCTGCGTAATACGTGTGCAAACACTGCCAAACAACTTCCTATTGAAATACTTGCCCTAATGCACATGCGTAGCTGTTTTATGAAACACTTCTGAAGTGGTGTATTACTTCTTTGAAGTGTTTTTGAAGTTGTTGTCTTCACTGAAGTCAATCGTAAAAAGGTAAAATACATTGATGAGCAGGAGGTGTATCTGGAGGGTTTTTAGCAGCATTTACGCCCCCAAAAACAAACTTTCTCAGAGGCATATTTCCTGTCTGAGCCATATTACAGTGCCCCTAGACTTCTATGAGTCTCTACTGTACCCTTAAATGCATCAGATTTTATTTGGTCTTGTCGGATGCTCCATCAGAGGCTGTCATGGAAATATTCTAGGGAAAATCACCTTCACAAGGCACCATATCAAGCGCCATAACAGCTTAGTAGCATAGAGTCACAGGGAATCTGTGTCTTCTTACAGGCTAATACATGGCAGCACTTGTATCCCATGTATGCCCATGGATTAGTCATTGGGCATATATGGAGGACATTTTTTTCTAAGCAGCATGTCAAGCAGCTTTAAGACAAATAATGATATTTCTTACTGAGTAATCCAGAGGTCTTGCAAAGACAACATCATGGGGTTCGTAGTGAAAAGGTGATCCTCATTCCACATATGGGCATCACTGTACAACGAATGCCAAGGAACAGGGGCGCGAATTACCCGATGAGGAAAAGAACGAGGGGTGTTGCCAATAAACAGTCTGTTTCTTTCTTCTGGATCCTTTAAAATGTAATCAACTAGAAAACAGAAAAAAAATCATCCTCATTAATGCCGAAATGGCAATGGGATATTGAAATATTAAAGGCGTTATCGTGGAATTTGATATTGATAACTTATCCTGAAGATAGGTCATCAATATCAAATTCCTGGATAACCCCTTTAATGACAGGTGATAATACAGTGATATAACACTTTTAAGTACAGGAGATAATATGACCACAAGACTGTGAAGTTACATGCAAATATGAGAGTAGGATCCTGGAACGGTGATGAGAATGGAATTGGAAATCTGATCAGCCATGGAATGCAAAGCACTTACCGTAAGTAAGAGAATAAATTGTATGTAAATTGCTTTGCTTTTATTTGAAATATGTCAAAAAGGAAAGATCCTTACTGTAGTATGAAAATCATAGAAAAAGCCACCTGGGGATCTCTAAAAAGATATATGTGTGAGTGGGTGGTCTGTGTTTATCTTCTATAGCGATATTACTATATATAGTAATATGTAATGCTATGGAGCTGAGACTCCCAAATTATAAGCTGCTGGTGCTTGGTCAATGATCACACAACCGAGGAGATATATGATGAGGCAGGATCACATTAGGCTCCATTCAGACGTCCGCAAATAGGTCCGCATCCGTTCCACAATTCTGTGGAACGGGTAAAGAACCATTCATTCTCTATGGGGCCAGACTAGATGCGGAGAGCACACTATGTGCTCTCCGCATTTGCGGAGCGTGGCCCCGAACTTCCGGTCCGCGGCTCCGCAAAGAATAGAACATGTCCTATTCTTGTCCGGCCGGGTGTGTTGCGGATCCGCAACACACCACGGACGTGTGAATGGAACCTAACACTGAGTGGCATCTTCCCTTGCTGAGATACAGGCTGCCACTCTGGCATGGAAGCGGTATTACAGATGTTGGATATTCTCCTGTGGTCATTCGAAGCTCTTTCAACTTCGACCAGTAATTCAGCCAAGGTGGTTGTTGGCTGCTGTATATGGGAGATGTCACCCCATCCAGGGGATAGATCTGGCGATGGACCTGTCCTGGGGAACTTCTGGACACGTTGGCTCTGTGTGGATGGGCATTATCTTGTTGGAATACAATTTCTTCTCAGTCAAAGAAGACAACAGGACTGTTTGCACGATGTCCTGGACACAGCAAAGGCTGGTCAATGTTCCCTCTAAGAATATCAGACAGAAATAGCCATGGTAGCTAATGGCACCCTGCCCCATGATAACTATATAACTATATATAATATATAACTGTGCATATAACTTCTGGAACAAAATCAAACCCTTTCTACATTCCTTCTATGGGATTATGCAGGGTATAGGGTTATGTAGGTTAGCCAAGATCCCATAAACCAGGGATGCCCAACCTGTGGCCCTCCAGCTGTTTCATAACTACAACTCCCAGAATGCCTGGACAGCCTACAGCTATTATGGCATACTGGGAGTTGTAGTTTTGCAACAGCTGGAGGGCCGCAGGTTTAGCATCCCTGCCATACACCCTTGTGTCCCCTAGTACTGGACATAAAAATGCACGTACCTTCTTTTATAAGAATGATACATGAAATTGATGGTGCATGACGACCTAGTGATTCCATATTCTACCATTCACAACAATCTATCATGGAATCTATAACATTTCAAGCTGAAGTGAAAAGACATTGGGCTTGCAAAACTTAAAATCTCTTTTCCAACTACATTTGATTAAGCCCTGTATATTATCAATTATCCTACGTCTACTACCAACCCATTCTCTACACGATAATGTATAAATCTGACTGAGAGGATAGTTCTATAAATTACATCACTGTGTCTTTAATTGGAAGATTAGCTACTTAGATTAAAACGCTGCTATCTTTAATTCCCTACTGCATATGAAAATGGTATGGAAAGATGAGCGGACATATGGTGACCCCCTCCTCCCCCTAGTATCATGAATACCCTGCTTAGTAAAATCTTCTCAAGGAAGGAAGAGTGATCTGCTGCTGAGCTGAAATAATACATCCAACCAAGAAAACTTTAAGCCTCAATATCATTTACCCTGAAAACAGATGCCCAAGGATGTCCACCAGTGAATGTAGGTAGCTGTAGGCATGCTGATAGATGCATCTTACCTCCATGAATCTGCTGGTCCATAATTTACTGTCTGAATAATCCTGTGTTTACACTTAACATGCCATAGAGGAACTTCATATAGCCTTACTTATATGTAAGATAAATCATAAAAATGAGGTTAGAAAAGGCTGTGTTAAATCAAGGATTGAGTCTTCTTTCCTTTCCGCAGGAAAAAGTGGAACATTTCCCACCTCTCCCTCCTCCATATGAGTCAGATGAAAGATTTCAGAACTTATTTATGTATTACCTGGAGTGTAGCAATAGGACAGCTGTGGCATGGCCTTTATCTCCAAGAACAGCAAGGCTAGAAGTTGGCAGAATGGGCCCCAATTACAGATCATGCTAGTTTCAGAAAGACATATTGACACCAGACAAGGCCATAGACGTCACAGATCAGGGTTCCCCGCTTGAGAACCATCCCTCTATGTGCCAGAACAAAAGTACTACTCAGCAGGTCAATGCATTAAACAGATGGCCACTCATTTGTGTGATTGCTGAAAAATAGAGAAGCTTTACCCGCAGCGACAGCTTCAAAAAAAAGGAAAAAAAAAAATTTACGAAGACAATCCCTTTCAGCCAAGTCGGAAATGTGTTCTCTTCCTCTACAGGGCACTTATCTTGACTATATATATTAGATTTGGCTTGGGGCTACTCCGATGGGCTTTATCTAAGTGGCCCCACTGGTCTTCTTTAATTCCTGTACTTTGTATGTTTGACTCCACTGCTACCTCTCAGAGTAGCCTCTGTTCAGGTGACTGCTAACCCAGGGGGTGCAGAGCACCAAGGCTTCAAGGATCACCATAGTCAAGGGCAAGCTGAGGTCAGGACAGGCAGGATTCATGCAATCAATTTGAGCAGCAGAATGAAGATCAGGCAAAGGTCAGGTCGGGCAGTGAAGGGTCAAATCCAGAAATCAGGCAGAAGTCAGTACATGGGCAGATGAACGACAAACAGCACACCTCTGCAGGAAACAGACACCTTCGCACAGTAGGACAAGGTGTCTTAAATACCCCAGGGAGGTCTGCCATACGCTTGAGCTTATTAGAGCGTGTACACACCGGCCATTTTAGGACCCAAAAGAGCACACACAGGGTAGATGGGAGCATAGCAACAAAAAGTAGGCTGCAGCCTGTGTGGAGAGGACAAAAGCAGTGTCACTCTTGTAGCCACAACCAATGGGCAGGAGGAAAGAGACACCGGACGGTCCAAGCTGCTGGAGCCCAGGACCGCAGGTGAGCAGAGCAGATGCCATGCCCACCGGTAGGATACATACAATGTGAGACTGAGATTGGAGAGGTCCTGGAGAAAACATATTTTTTCCCAGTACTTTCTCTCATACGTTTAAGATGGGTTAATCTTGGTGGATAGCTATGTATTCCAAACTAAAAGCTGGTATAGGATGGGCAGTAGACAAGATAGATTGCTACCTCCATACAAGATGTACTGTATGTTGTGGAGGAGTAGTTAGCCACATCTGTGGGTGTACTCACTAAGGCAGTGATCACACCTGCTGACACCTTCAATCTTTCTCTACTAAAGCAAACATAATTGTACACACCTCCCACTGCTTTCAGTGAAAACTATTTTTGGCTATAAACTCTAAGTATCAGCATGCTTCCATAATAAACTGTAGATGGTTTTGTGCCTTTTGGGGTAATGGATGGGACACTATGACCATTAATATTTGTTTTAAGGCCAGGGCGAGGACCGTCACTTGTGAGTCGTGTTAAATCTGTGGCATAATGATAATTGAAGCCATATGAACGCTGAAAATAGAGTGATATTTTCCTAAATGGCTGGATTCTTCTTTGTAAAAACTGTATGAAAACTTCAATGTACAGTTGTCATACCAAACAGGGGATTAAAGGAGAATTAAGCACTTTATTACAAAATAATCTCCTAACATTTGCCGAGACATTTCACTAGTAAAAGACAAGAGGAAAGGCCTTGAACCTGAAGCAGGTTCTGTTCTGTATTGTTGTGTGTTCTATAAATCCCCCCAAGGGCACCTGCATTCCTAATATGCTCTCCTCTGCGGATGCCATGAGGAGTTCTTTACATATGCTTTTCCATATGGTTGAGATGAGTACAAGCACTTCAGAGAATATATTCTTGTATATAAAGAAGATCTGCATATCTTAACAGTCTGTGCCCCTCTAGAAGATGCAATCTTAGATTACTTTCACACTTGCAGCAGAGTGATCCAGCAAGCAGTTCCGTCGTCGGAACTGCCTGCCGGATCCGTCGATCTGGATGTAAACTGAATGCATTTGTAGACTGATCCGGATGCGGATCCGTCTCACAAATGCATTGCAAGTTTTAAAGGTCTGCACATGCGCAGACCGGAAGGACGGATTTCAATGTAAATTAATGCCGGATCCGGCAACTGATCCGGCATTTTGGACAGAGATAATACTGCAGCATGCTGCGGTAATATCTCTGTCCAAAACGCCGTTCAGTGACTGAACTGAGGACATCCTGATGCATCCTGAACAGTTTTCTCTCCATTCAGAATGCTTTAGGATATAACTGAGTTTGTTTCCGGTATTGAGCCCCTTTGATGAAACTCAGTGCCGGAAAAGAAAACCGCTAGTGTGAAAGTACCCTAAAAGAGGTTTTTCAGGATTACTTTGGCTTTTAACAACCAAGTTGCTCACCTCATGTACATCTTCCCATTGCTTTTTTCAGTTTGGACTCTTCTGACTCATTTTCTCCATGTAAACAATCACTCTGGTTGGTTTACATACTGTAGGTAAAACTTCCTGTTGCTGTGTCCAACCAAACCCATGATGCACTTCTCTTTTCACTGCCACACCTCCAGCACCACCCCTAACAACAATCAGCTAGTTTATAGCTCCTCCCATCCAGCTAGTTACATAGACACTCCCCTACCACTGTCCTGCCCATGGACATGACATCACAGGAAATAAGAAAGGGCTGTATGGACTTGGTCATGTGATTACAGCCCAGATAGGAGCACTAAAGGTAAAAAGAAATGCATTACAAAATTACAGCAAAATTCAAAATGGAATTTTTCTAAAGTTATTGATGCAAACTGGAATAACCCTTTAAGATCTATAATTGTGGATTGAATTATGACTAATACTGAGCTATTCGACAGCTGTGGGACCTGCTCCCTGATATACAGCATCTGGCCAGCATAACACGGCTTGTCAGCTGCAGCCTTAGAACAGTTTCCAAAAGTGGCACTGTAGCAACTGAAAAATTTGGCAAATATATGGGAATTTAATCCTACTTTTAGGTAAAGTATGGCCATGTACATGAGCCCTATATTTGTATATGCAAACCTCCTACTCAAGCCCTGGCTGTCTGGCCCCCATTTTGGTCTGTTCACAAGTTTTAGATTGCGTGCAAGCACAGATCTGGAGAAGGGTACAAAAACATTTCTGTTGCACTGAAAGTTCCCAAGAGCATAGTGGCCTCCATAATTCTTAAACAGAAGAAGTTTGGAACAACCAGGACTCTTCCTAGAGCTGGCTGCCCCACCAAAGTAAGCAACCAGGGGAAAAGGGTCTTGGTAAGACCCAATAACCTAATGGTCACTCTGACCGACCTCCAAAGATCCTGCAAATGGAAGAAATTTTCAGAGCCTCAACCATCACTGTAGCACTCCATCAATCTGGGCTTTATGGCAAAGTGGCCAGAAAGAGGCTTCTTCTCAGTAAAAGACACATGAAAGACCACGTGGAGTTTGAAAAAAAAGCACCTAAAGGACTCTCAGACTGTGAAAAACATCTGGTCTGATGGAACTAAGATTGTACTTTTTGGCCTCAATTTCAAGCGTCGTGTCTGCTCATCACTTGCCCAGTACCAACACTAGAGTGAAGCAGTGTGGTGGCAGCATCATGCTGTGGGGGTGTTTTTTAATGGCTGGGAAAGGGGGATATGGGTTGAGGAAAGGCTGACCAAAATACCGAGATATTCTTAATGGAAATTTGTTCCAGAGTGCTCTGGAGCTCAGACGGGACTGAAGGTTCACCTTCCAACAAGACAATGAACCTAAACACAGGAGTGGCTAGGGACAACCCTGTGAATGTCCTTGAGTGGCACAGCCAGAGCCCTGACTTGAACGCAATTGAACATCTCTGGAGAGACCTGAAAATGGCTGTCCACTAAAGGTCCCTATCCAACCTGACAGAACTTGAGAGAATCTGCAGAGAAGACTAGAGGATAATCCCCAAACTCAGATGTGCAAACCTTGTGATATCATACTCAAGAAGACTGGGGGCTGTAATCATTGCCAAAGGTGCTTCGACTAACCACAAGCATTCTGTTTTCACTATTATGGTGATTGAGTGGAGAATGATGGAGAAAAATTAAAAAAAAAATTGTTTTAGCATAAGGCTGTAACATAACAAAAAGTGAAACAAGTGGAAGGGTCTGAAGATTTTCCGAATGCTAGAACAGGTGCTGGATGTGGCTGTAAAGTTTTTCTCAGTATCTTTACTGCACTGATTGGTTTCTGAGAAGGTATTACAGCTCCACAAAGCTCATCTATGCTCAAAGTACAGTAATATTACAGCACAGATTAGCTTTGAAGGCAGCCAAATTACATATCCTTAACTTGTGCTTTGGTGACCCCTTACATAAGGCAGTATCCACAATTGAGAATTCAATTGCTACACTTTCCGACTAAATGTGAAATTAAACGGGAAAATAGGACTTTAGTCTTATAATACGCCATGAAGCTTGTGATGATCACGGGGATACGTGTGTCTTCCTGTATTCTCAGCTGACCTTCTTTCTCTTCAAGTTTATAGGATATGGCATGTTCTTTTATTCCAAATATCACGGTTTCCCAGAAAACTAGTAGTGACACTTCATTTCAGTAGTGCAGTCAGTTTGAGTATGAACAAACTGACAATAGGGTGGCCTTGTCCGTAGGGTGTGCCCCCACATTCTGTCCGTAGGGAAATTTCTATTTGGTCTACAAGAAGAGATCTTGGTGGCAGTGGCTCTACATTTGACTGCGTTAACTTAGACAGCCATGTTCGCAGACCTCAGGACAAGGTACATACAATGAAACAGCTCAGCATCAGAGATCCATTACAATGTTAGGCTACGTTCACTTTTGTGGTGTCATTTCTGAAAAATTCAGAAAAACTAATATAACGGCAGTGCCAAATTGGTCAAATGACATATACCAAAGGCGCCCAATGGACGCCATTGACTATAATGGAGCCATTGGGTTACTGCTGTGGTGCCCACCATGTTTTCGAACAAAATAGTACAGCATGCTGGGCTTTTTGTGTCTTGCATTTCTGACAAAATCTGTGACGGAGGTTACTCTGATGCAGATGTGAACATAGCCATAGAGAAAAGAAGGTAAAAATGAAAGGGGTGGTTGGAGAAGAGGAGTATGAGGCGTCTTCATCAAGAGATCTTTAGATTGTGAGGGAGTTTAGAAATGTCATATAAGCCTAATGATTTTATTTTGTATGTGACTGACCTACTTGATCCTGGTCGGCACCATTATATAGCGGCATAGTGATCTGAACGTCAGGTACACACTACTAATGATATGTGTGGATAGTCATAAGAGATTGGTGATACATATGACAATATTCCGACCGTGCAGTACAGAACTGATTACTTACGGTGCTGCAGATCCCCGGTCACAGACTTGCTTCTAATATGTGGGCAGCAGAGGTATACACTGTAGAAGCAAGTCTGTGACGTGCCCTTCTTAGTCCAAATTGTATCTGGTACGTGTGTGAAACCAGCCAGCACAGTGTTTTTTACATACCGTATAAGGGATGAGAAAAGCATTACATACCTCACCAATCCCCCCCACGTTCAGATGCTTATCGGCCCCGCTGGTCTCGACTTCCTGGTCCCGACTTGACACAGGATGCCAGCTGTTGGATGATCAGGCATCTCCAGTAGGGTGGTGTGTGATGTGAGTAATGCTTCTTTTTTTTTCATCCATTCTGCCTCATATATAAAATATGTACTCGCACCAAACACCCCCTAGTAATAGTCCCACCATCCCTATTTTCCAACAACTCTTCCAACAAGCTACTTTAAATGGCTTGTCTAGTTAAAAAAAGAGTGGTGTAACAGAATATAACAAGTCATATTCACCTCCCCATCCCACCCACCGCTCCCTTTCTGATGCTTCCATGGTTCCCACCAGTCTCTACCGACAGGTCCCTCTTGACACAGATATGTCACCACTAAGGAGGGTCACCATTGCGGTCAGTGATTTCCTGTGTGGAGAAGGACCAGGAAGTAGAGACTGGAAGTGAACTGGTAAGTGCTGGAACGGGAGAAGCAGGGGATCGGTGAGGTGAGCATTGTTTCTTTTATTATTTTACACCGTTCTGAGCCGTTAAATTTTTTTTCTTTTAACCATCTGGGCAACTTCTTTAATAGGTGTTAGAAACATGAAACAGTTTTTTTGATTTGTTCACCTACGTTTATGCATTTTCATTTTCTTGTTCATTGCTTTCACCCATTGTTCTTCAGTGAGCCATTTCTGTTTATTTTTTTCAAATTTCTCTTCCATACGGTATATGGTCATTTCTTTTTACAAAAAATGGTGGATTCATATCTTGTGAAATACTATTCTTAAATACAGCTGATCTTAATATCATATTTAGGCTGTGTCAGCAAATTCGGGACTGTTGGCCACTATGGATAATGTTTTTTTTTAGTGTGTTTATTACAATTTGAGGCCATATGAAGTGAACCATAATTTTTATAGAGCCTCTAAAACTAAACAAATATATTCCTTCCTAATGTATTTCATAGAGCCACGATAAACTCAAGACTGGGCAGTCACTCATGCGTCAAGCCCGCCTCTTGCGTCCTCTCCTCTGACAGACTGTGCTTACAGACTACTCCCTGTCGAGTCTATAATTCAGACTTGGCAGGGATAGGTGTATAACATGGATAGTAATATTGCTGCTGGCAAGCGGGAGAAATATCTGATCTTCTGGGAGAGTAGTTCAGCGTGTGTTAAAACCATATGATAACTTGGAAGGTAAGTCGATTACTATGACAATTTGTGACCCCTAAGCCCGACCGCTGTTTGATTTTCATTTGGCAGAAATAAGTTGATGTGATAAACGGATGTTTAATTTAATCAGTTTGCTCTGGTGATTTAAGCTTCAGCAGCAGTAAATAGGTCAGAAAAGCTATTGACTTGAAGATTATGAATTTTTTATAGTCCTCGAGATTGCAATCTTTTTTTCCGATTTCCAGATTTCAGTTTGTAAAGATCATAGAAATCCGACATGAGATTACATGTCTAGTAATTAAAAGGCTCTTTTGGTAATTGACTTATCAATCAGAGTTTGCACTGTCGGTGTAGATTTGTCAGGGTGGTCCAGGGGGAAGCAACGGTGGTATAATATATATTGTGGACCAGCGAATAAATGCATTCAATAAAACTGCGTGCCAAACCGTACCCTTCAAAGAGGAGCAAGCTCTGCTACCGAGATTAATTAAAATCTGTGTACCTGCCATGGTAAGAGCTGATCTACAGCTCAAGATATTAGGCCTCGTGGACACGTATTTCAGTCTGCAAACAATGGATACGCAAAATACAGATACCTTCCATGGGCATTCAGTGTCTTTCTCACTCCCATCAATAGAAAGGACTATTCCAGTTCACAATAAAGACCAGACCTGGACATGTTCAATAATTTGGGGAGCAGCCATACGGATATATAAAAAATATGGCTGTGTGCGTGGCTCCATAGAAATGCATGGGTCAGTGTGCTGTCCACAAAAAATGTAAATAGCACGTAGAAGAAAAATACAGTTGAGTGCATTCAGCCTTAAAATGATAGTCTGGTTTCGGCCTCATGCACACGACCGTATGTGCTTTGCGGTCCACAAACCGCGGATCTGCAAAACACGGAAGCTGCTCCGCGCTCTGTTCCTGAACGCGGCCCATTGTAGAAATGCCTATTCTTGTCCGCAAAACGGACAAGAATAGGACATGCTCTATTTTTTTTGCGGGGCCATGGAACGGAGCAACGGATGCGGATAGCACACGGAGTGCTGTCCGCATCTTTTGCGGCCCCATTGAAGTGAATGGGTCCGCGCCTGAGTTGCAAAATATGCAACTCGGACGCGGACCAAAACAACGGCTGTGTGCATGAGGCCTTAGTCTACACTTTTTATAGTGCAGCTGGGAATCCCAGGTTCAACTATTTTGTGGATTTCAGCAAGGTGTGATGTGCATGGCTACCTTTACCTCCAGGTGATATAAGTAAGTACACAGGTAATAGGTACATTACATACCATAGGTAATATGGGCAGTGGCAAATCTTCAATGCAATGCAAACCGATTATTAAAGCTTCCATTTAAGTGAACAGTAACTGCATACATTCCTCTGCACTGAGCTCCCCCTAGTGGTGGCTGCAGACAGCCAGCTTTGTAATAGAAGGGAAGCAGGAGATTTATCAATGAATCTATGCCAGTTGCGCGGCATGAATACACTGAGAAATGTGGTGGCCAAAATAAGCTCCATATTTATGAAGCATCTGGGTGAGGCCAAGGGTGACTTTTTTATTACAATTTTTTTTAATTAAAACTTTGTTCACTTAATTGAAAAAAGAAAATCATCAGAAATCTGGGGAGCTTTGCATTCTGCATTGCCTGGGAGTGATTGACACAGGCGTACTCTAAACACTTTTGGACAGCCCCTACAATCTGTAAGGCCCCAACAGATAATGTAATGCACAGACAAGCAGGTTTCTCCAGAGAGAAAGAAGCCCTTTGCTGTTATACTCCTCTTTTGCTAACAGAGAGGGACTCAAGCTGGTGATGCACATCTATTAGGGTCGGTTTACACCTCTGATTAAGGCACAGCCTGCCGGAATTCAGTGGATCCAGCCTAGTCAGATACTGCTCTTGTCCCCCAGACCCCACTGACTGCTTTCCAACGAAATGTCGGCTTACGGCCAGACAAAAAAGTTGCATGCAATGTATTTTGTTCGGCCAAAAAGTGTCACTTATGCAGGAAAGCGGCCGGACCCCGTTATAGTCAATTGGGTCTGGTTGTGAATGGCAGTATCTGGCTAGGATCCAGATCCAGTGATCTCCAGCAGGCTGTTGGCTGCTGGAACAGCCCGCCAGATCGATTAAACCCTTAAGGCTGGTTTACACGGGTCGATAGAACAGCTGATTGTCGGGAAGGAAGTGTTCCTTCCCGACAGTCGGCTGTTCGCTCAGTGAAGGAGATTTACATGCAGCGATTCTTCACAGTAGGAGGAATCGTTGTTTTTGGCCAGCAGATCACTGTTTAGACAGCACAATCTGCTGCCCAGGAAGGATGTCTGGAGCGCCTGCACGAATGACAGGATCACCCAACGAACGAGCATTTCGCTTGTTCATCTGGTAATCAGAGGCACAATTAGATGGCCAGATTTTTAGGAATGAGTGTTCACAGGACCCGTCGTTCACGATAATCTGGCCGATTACTGGTATGTGTAAATCCATCATTAGAAATGAAACGGGGCAGTCTAAATCAGGAACCAATTTTTAGGTAAACTTGCATCAATGGGACAACTGGACACGGGGCATATACCTTTTCTTATCCCTGTCTGTCTACACAAGTTTAACAAAATTCAAGTCACAAAATATGTACTAAGCATTCCTGTCTTACAAGAATGAATCTGCAAAAATCGTCTTTCAAATGCTCTGTGTCTTGTAGATTATGCCGACGAGAGCCAAAAATAAGTACAAAGAACTGTTCCCATCCAAGGTGTCCCTACAGAAATACTAATGATGTTTATTCCTTTCCTTTTACAATGGGACAAATGATGAAGAATGAGTTCTCACCGATACTTTTCCTAAGGCTCGTGTAGTAATCATATGCAATCTCTTCTTTTATTTCTTGCAGCAATTTCTCCAGAGCCGGGTTTTTTAGGAGTTGGCTGGGAACACTTGTTAAGATTTTGTCCATCTGCTCCTTCTCTTGGGGTGCCAGCATTTCTGTCTGAATTCCGTGGTGTATGTAGTGGAAATACCTCTGAAACAGTTACCGAGATTGTGGTTTAGTATCTAGCATAAGGGAAGACGTACATAATAGGATATGCATGAAAGAAGAGTTTTTCCAAATCATCTGGTAGTTTGCTCCCTGTTAACCCTGGAGGGGAAAAATTCATCTGGATTTTGTACAAACTGAACAATGAATCATTTACACAAGATTTTGTGTGTTGCAGATCCCACCATTGTTATAGGTACCTCATTATTAGGGCTCATGCACACAACTGTATGTATTTTGCAGTCCGAAAAACATAGACCTGCATAAAATACGGATGACGTCCGTGTGCGTTCTGTATTTTGCGAAACAGAACAGCTGGCCCCTAATAGAACAGTCCTATCCCTGTCTGCGGACAATAATAGGACATGTTCTATATTTTTGTGGAACGGACATACAGAAACGGAATGCACATTGAGTAACTTCCGTTTTTTCTTGCGGACCTGTTTTTTTTGCCGCAAAAAAAAGGAACCGACACGGAAGGAAAACACGTTCATGTGCATGAGCTCTTAGACTGTTCTTTCCTAGTAAAGAACCTATTATCTAAATACAGTGCTTAAGACTTGGCACATTTTTTATTATTGCACTCTACTCAGTTTGGCCTAAAAATCATTCGTTTAACTGGCCTTTATTAAACATTTCCCACAGTTTTCCCAGTACAGTTTTCAGTTTCTGTGTACTTACAGACTGGCAGGCTGTAGATCTGACAGCAGGGTTTGTAATCCTTTTCTCTGAATTTCTGACAGGTCATAAACACTCATTTAAAGTGAATGTGTCATCAGAAAATAACGTATTATTTAAATCCCATTTCTGTGTTAAACATGTTTTTCATTAGAATTTTTGGTGATTTTTTTTTTTTTTTAAGTAACATTTTTTCATGTCACTGTATTTAAGGAAATGTATATAATCCTGCAATTTTTACACTGGTGACTGGGCCTAATAATAGGTGAGGATTTATTTTTCTGGACAGGTAACTCTTCAGTAGCCATTATCATGTAACACCGCTATATACAATGCCTTGAAAAAGTATTCATACCTCTTGAACTTTTCCATATTTTTTCATGTTACACCCACAAACCTAAATTTATTTTATTGGGATTTTATATGACAGACCAACACAAAGTAGCAATTATGTGTGAAGTGAAAAGAAAATGATACATGGTTTTCAAAATGTTTAAAGGGAGTTTGTCACATTTTGACATTATAGACCACTGAGCGCTGTAGCATAACTGTACATGATTCAAATGGTACCTTTGTTGTGTTCTTGTGAAGTTCACCCGAGGCAAAAACGGACTTTTATTTGTATGTAAATGAGGGCTCACAAGTGCCGAGGGGCGGCGTTCACTTCGTTTGAGCCCAGGCTGCTCTGCCTCTTTTGCTCCTATCCCTGCCCCAGCCTCTGCCTCTGCCCGCCCTTCTCTCTTGGGTCCTCCTTCTCTCCCAGCGAGATCCTGCGCCTGCACTCTCCCTCGCTGGGCGGGGGCATGCGCACTGCGATGCCCATTGTGGGCACGGCATCACTGTAGCTATTGCGCATGCACCGGCCGGCTTTCCCCCTCTTCTCCTGCGCGCCTCCTGTCTGCCTCCTTGCCGCTGATTTTGCACGACATTGGCCGGCGCATGCGCATTAGCTATAGTAATGCCATGCCCACAATGGGCATCGCAGTGCGCATGCCCCGGACAAGCGAGGGAGAGCGCAGGCGCGGGATCTCGCTGGGAGAGGAGGACGCAAGGGAAGAGAAGAGCGGGCAGAGGCTGGGGCGGGGATATGAGCAAAAGAGGCAGAGCAGCCTGGGCTCCAACAAAGTGAACGCCGCCCCTTGGCACTTTGGAGCCCTCATTTACATACAAATAAAAGTCTGTTTTTGCCTCGGGTGAAACACAACAAGAACACAACAAAGGTACCATTTGAATCATCTACAGTTATGCTACAGCGCTATGTAAGCGGTCTATAATGTCAAAATGTGACAGACTTCCTTTAATAAATACATCTGGAAGCCTTCAGCCTTTAGATGTGCAAAGCACATACAACATAGTATTGTCTCAGGGGGTGGCGGAATACAATGCACGCCACACTTTCCAGATTTTTATTTATTAAAAATTTTGAAAACCATGTATAATTTTCTTTTCACTTCACACATACGGTATTTGTTACTTTGTGCTGGTCTATTACATAAAATCCCGATAAAATACATTTAAGTTTGTGGGTGTAACGTGAAGAAATGTGGAAAAGTTATAGGGATATGAATACTTTTTCAAGGTACTGTAGATAATACAGGGGCCACCATTTACAATAGGTGATATTACAGCTTATCTTCTACCTCCTGACCTCTGCACTGGTCACAGAGCATGCCTAGAAAACGCTACCATAGAAGTCAATGAGGTCCCCTTCATCCATTGTGTCTATGCCTCATGTAGCTGTTCTCAAAAGACAGAAAGTCTTGACATATTTTAGGCCTGGTGTCGAGTGAGAAAACTGTAGTAGTTTATTTTTTTTAATATAGATAGTGACATGGAAAATATTATAAAAAAATCACCAACATTTTTTAAAAAGGTGTGTAACGACGTTAAACATTTTCTAATGACACATTCGTTTTAAGCTAAATTCTTATCAAACTGATAAGAACTGAGATAGAGTGACGTTCTGACCTGTCAGGAGTTCAGAGATAAGATATCCATATTTCAGAGCTGCTGTCTGATAGAATTCACTGTGAAGGGAGAGCCTGCCAGTCTGCAAATAACACAGAAACTGAAAGCTGTACAGGATCAATTAAAGAAATGATTTTCAGTCCAAAATTAGAAGAATTTAATAATAAACTAAAGCATTACACAGCACTCATTCAAATGAGTGGGTTGTCTATGTAATGCAGGACAGGACAGATCCTCCAGAGTGAGAGACACTCTTTGTAACCAATCTGGCCAAACGCTGAGGATCCTGATCAGGAGAACCTTACTCTAATTAACTGAAAATCCGTTTATAGGATGCAAAATAGGTTTTGTAAACTGAACAATCACCAGTTATTAACTTTAACTTGCCCGCTTTTGTCAAACTGAAAAAGTGTGTTATACTCAGTTATTTTAGGTTAAAGGGGTTCTGCAGTTATTTTAAACTGATGATCTATCCTCTGGATAGATCATCAGCATCTGATCGGAGGGGGTCCAACACCCGGGACCCCGACGATCAGCTGTTTGTGAAGGCAGCGGCACTGGCAGTAGCGCCGCGGCCTTCTCGCTGTTTACTGCAGGCCCAGTGACATCACGACTAGTATCACTGGCCTGGGCGGAGCTAAGCTTCATTCGAGTGAACAGAGCTTAGCCCCGCCCAGGCCAGTGATACTAGTCGTGACGTCACTGGGCCTGCAATAAACAACGAGAAGGCTGCGGTGCTACTGCCAGTGCCGCTGCCTTCACAAATAGCTAATCACTGGGGGTCCCGGTTGTTGGACCCCCACCAATCAGATGCTGATGATCTATCCAAAGGATAGATCATCAGTTTAAAATTACTGCAGAACTCCTTTAAGCTTCATGGTAATCATAGGTGACAGCCCGGGGTCTATCAACCAGCTTTTTCAAGACTTCTAAGCAGCCAGTCTGCCTAGCTACCCAGCAATATAGTGGTTAGCACTGATGTCTTGCAGTCGTGGAGTCCTAGGTTCCAATGCAACCAAGGACCACACCTGCATGGAGTTTGCATGTCCTCCTCATGTTTGTGGGTTTTCTCGCACACTCCAAAGACATACCGATAGGAAATCCGGATTGTGAGCACAGAGTGATGACAATGTCTGTGCTGCGGAATATGTCACCGCTATATAAGTGAGTAAAATAAATATATTGGAGCAAGGGATGTAGCTTTTAAGAAGCAGGTAGGTTTGCTGTTCAGCAGTATTGAGCACCACTGGCAACCTACAAGGGGGTTATAATTTGCTACTTTTATTAACTAAAAGTTAAGACATTTTAGGGTGAATTATATGCTTTAAACATCTTTTGATGTTGATTGCAGCAGATGAGAATCAGATTTTTTTTAGGATGAAAATTGTTGAGAGATCAAAGATGAGGCCCGGCAGACTTTTCCTGCTTATAAATTCAGCTGGTGCCGTAATCTCATAGGCTTGTTGTGATGTGTATCGAGCCTCCCCAAATGAAGAGCTGTTCTCATTATGTAAATTCCCTTCTAGTTAACAACAGTTATAATCATGCAGATTTATCTCTTGTGAGGACCTGTTGATTCTGAAGTAAACTTCCTGAAAGATTTATAGGCGTCATAACCTGTAGGTGCCGAGGCATAGATCATTACTGGGGATAAACCAAACATACCCGATAAAGCTAAAGCAAAAACAAACACAATCCAACAGTGCTCTGCAAACACAAATAATACCGTAAACACAATAGTACGATAATAATTTATAATGTAGTATTAGTACATTTTCTGTATTGAGCACGATTGTATTTACTTTATTATTTGTGTTTGCAGAGCGCTGTTGCATTGTGTTTGTTTTTGCTTTTCTGCTTCCAGCCATGGTGTTGTGCACCTGCGCACTGGGAAGTGCCAACTACCCTCCATTTTTTTCTTTGCAGTCTGCATTGGAGGTTCGGCTGACTCCATTGCTCCTAACTAACTTGTCTGTCCCATAGGCTGATTTTAATTAGTGCAACTATAAGGGCTCATTCAGACGGCCGTATGCTGTCCGCAAAAATGTGGATCCGTTTTTTTGGGAGACTAGATGCAGACCTATTCACTTCTATGGGGCCCTTTTTCTTCCGTCCTACGCCTCCGCAAAACAAATAAAACATGTCCTATACTTGTCAGTGAAAAAGAGGAACTGGCACCATTGAAGTCTATGGGTCCGCAAAAATGCGGAAAGCAATCAGTTTTTGCGGACACGCTCAACTGTCTGCAAAAAAGCTGTTCCGCATTTTTGCGGACAGCATATGGCCGTCTGAATGAGCCCTAAGGCTGTAGCCTGTTTTCCCTGTATTTACTGGAGGCCATTTGGCACCAGGAGAGGTAAAATACAGAGTGGGATCAGCATGCATGTGAAACCTGCATTCCCTGAATTTAATGGAGGCCAGTACAGCTGAGTTAGTATTTAGTGTAGGTTCCTCTCCTAAAGAGATCGCCTTGTCGTTGGCAGACAAGCACAAATATTTTGTACAAAATGTATGTGCCAAGAATCTCACATTTATAACACAGCATTAGTACATTTTCTATAGTGAGTATGGGACGATTGTTGTGCTTTTGGATTGTGTTTGTGCTTTCAGCCATGGTGACGAGCACCCGCGCATTGGGATGTGCTGACTAACCCCCATTTTTTTCTTTGCATGCCCGATAATTGTCTGATTATTGACTAGAGGTGATAGCTGCATTTACATGCAGACAATATCTCTTCTGTATGGAGATGGATGATCGCTACTGATTTGTTCGTCCCCATACAGAATCACTATTTGCCGGCAACACATCCCAGTTTCCACAGGGTGGCGTGCTGCTGACAAACTATGATTTTAAATTCTGCATAAATATATGATCACCAGTGGACCAAAGTTTGCTCCTCAACAGGCGATCCGTGGCACCTTTGTTGTGAATGAGCACTAATACCTGTCCACATCCCTGGTAACTGCCCAGACGTCAGACCACGGCCGTTACCGTATCTGCAGGGGAAATTATATCAGAGGACCCAAACTCATTACTGCTTGAAGCCAAACACATTGTGTGCATGTTTTAGAAGCTTTTAAGTAGTGATCACTGCTGTAACCGAACACCCTGACCCCCAGAACTCTTGGGGATACCCTTAAATGTTCTATAAGGGTAGACAGACTTTGAAGTCGGGGGGTGCCCTGCTCAGGAGTCACCACTAAGTAAGCCCCCAGTAAGAAGGGCTCTTGCTCCCATAGACCTGATCCATCCATGAATAACATGTTCTTTGCTGAAGTGAGACAACCCCTTTAACTACAATTCATTGAAGACTCCCTTTGAGGGCATATGTGCTCTTGCATCTTGTACGATTCAAACAAAGTAAGGCTCGGTTTACACAGGCATTTTTGAGGATTTTTTGTGTGTTCTGAGCCATTGGAAGAAAAACGGCTTGTGTTTTTACCACTGCGTTTATGAGCTGATGTGTTTTCAACAGATTAAAATCACTATCACCACCTGCACAGAATACTGGTAATGCAGTGCTAAAAAACACAAGCGTTTTTTAAACACCATGTACGTTTTTTTCTGACGGCTCAATAATGCTTCCGAAATGCCTTAGGTAAAACCCACCCTATAAGGCCTCATCTGTGAGAATAATTAGTTTACACTTCAGCGACAGAGGACGTGTAAAAGGTCCATGTCTACTACCCCTTTAATTACAGTGCCATTTAAAAGGCTCACCTCCAAGTCTCTTTGAGTCGGCTTTTCCTGTTGTTTATCTGTAACTGCTTCATGATGCAACATAATCTGCAATTGTTCCTCTGGAGTAATAGGCTTGCTTATCGGACAGGTCGTGATCTCTGTCTGCGGTACGTTCTCATCTGCTAACATCGGTTCCAAAGCGCTGCACCTGGCTATTATCCATCTGTATAATCAAAAGCAATTATTTTCAGGCAATTATAACTACAACACAATTGCAATGTACTTTTCTTACACTCTTATCCAGGTTTTTTACCTCCGTAAGTTTACACAAGACTTTAAAATATGAATGTGTATAAAAGCCCTCTTTAGAAGCTCAGGACTTCTATGAGTGACAACTTGTATTACCTATCAGTGTTATACTTGCTCCTGGGAGACGGTTTTGGCTTTTTTGGGATGCATGAAACATCCTTTGAAGCTGAATCTATTAGTTAAGGAAACTGACAGCGTGTTCCTATAAGGTACAGTATGTGTATGCAACACAGGAAACGAGCCATAGCAGCTTGTACTGGAAATGTTCTTATCCGAAAATTGTTGTATTTTTTTATCTTACCAATTATGTCAATAGCAAATTCATTGATACCAGTTATCAAAAAAGCAGTAAGGTGAGAGCTTTAGATGGAAAAGAACTGGGGCTCCAAAAATGCTGATAAAATATCTTTGCTAATGTATCAGTGCCCGTATGTGACACTTTGGTAAAGAGACCATCACGACCTACGTCTTTACACCAGCAATATAGTGAACGCCAGAGAGAAAATTGACTATTTTTACCATTTTTAGTTATTGAAGTAATGCCCCCACGTCCTGCTGACAAAAACTTAGCTTACCATGTGATTCCCTGGCGCTCTAAGTTATGGGGTGCAATTTTGCATCCATAGTACAGATGATAAAAAGGAGACCTTTTAGGATTTTGTGAAACTAGCCAATGTAGCAGCAATTATTACTACATTTTATGTAGAGTTAATTATTTTAAAGAGGACCTTTCACCACTGCTGACATGTCTCATTTAATAGCTACATGCATTCCCCATGAAATAACAATTCTGGAAAATCTATTCTTATGGCTCTATGTTGTGCCATTCCTTTATTATTTCTACTAGAAGTTATAAATCAATTGCTAGCAGTCTGCAGTAAGGGTACCGAGGGGTGGTAACCAGTTGGGGGGTGTACCTGCACAGTGTGAAAATAGCAGCACTGATTGGATAGAGTGAGTCTGTGCAGGAACACACAACTAACTGGTTACCACCCCTCTGTACCCTTACTACAGCCTGCTAGCAATTCATTCATTAGCAATACAGACCGACTAGTGTGACCCTTTTTAGTTTAACAGGAGCTACGGCCACCTAGTGCTGACCCCAAGGCGGCTGCGTCGTAGCCGCGTCCCAGTTACACCATGTGGTCAAAATAATGACAATCTCAAGGTTTTCCCACGGATGTGACCTCCAACGATCAGCTGTAAAATGTGGGCAAAATCAAGCAGCAAATGTTCAATTTCCCTGCAGCGCCTTCAGAGGAGAAATGAAGCATTACACAATTCTTATTAAAGCGTGGGTAATGCCTGGATGTGTTCAGTCCTGCAGAGCAGGAGAAACTCTTTAACTTTCTGCCAATAGATAAAGCTTAATACATTTTTAAAACCAGACAGCCTAGTAATACTATGTTCTGCGGAGAATTAATTTATTATTTATACTTAGGATTTATTTGGGTATGCATATATGTCTTGAGTATTTTTTTTTATGATATGATTTTATATTTTTTTTTGTCTTAGTTGCAAGAAGAAAGAATTTACTGACATTTATTTCAGTTTGATGGATGGTTGCAGTAGTCTAATAAAATACAGCGTTACAAGCAATGGTGTGGATTAATCAGTCTCAGGAGGGCACGCCTTTGTAAGCCATATTACTGAAGACGGAGGTGTTTGTAAGAAAGATTTTGGCTCAGGGCAGACTTTTTGTTTCTTTCAATTATTCCTCTTGTGGCAGATCAGCAAGAATATACGGTATTTGAGGAAACACTTATAAAAAACGAATTCACTTTTCTACCACATGATGCCATTGTGATTGTCCATATTGCCTCCACTGCTGGCTTAATTCATTATAACATCGCATTATACACTACTTGTATCTAGGGGTTACGACCACCTTGCTATCCATAAGTGGTGGTCGTGCGCACCCATAGAGAATTACTGGAGCGGCAGGGAGCATGCTCGACCTGTCGCTTCATTAGAACAAGGGAATGGATCTTGTGATCGGTGGAGGTCCAAGTAGTCAGACCCCCAGCAATCAGCTAGTTATCACCTATCCTGTGGATAGAGCATAACTTAAAAACGTTAACTGTGTATATCAGACACACTATGGATTAATTAACTGGATTTACTAAACTTGGAAGAAATGCTCATAATAAATGGCACGGATCCTACTAACTCCACGTGTACAATGGATTGATGCAATAACGTAAAGGATACACGGCATGACTCTGTCTTTAGGTGACATCTTTGCTGTGCTCGGTCTTGGAGACGGGATCTTCTTTGATATCTCTGCAAGCTTCAGGTCACGTGCTGCCGGTGAGAAGTTATTGGCTATGGAGTTACTGGGATTGCGGTGATAACGCTGTTCTTTGAATGGAGCTGCCAGGGTCCACGATCTGTTTTGCATCAGTGGGGGGTAACTACTGTGCAAAAGAACAAGCTAAAAAACATAAAATAACAGAATGGTATGTTATGGGTATTGGCATTTTCTTGAAAATTTGTAAAAAGAATGGTGTAAGATTACTACTTTTAAGCATATACAGCTTTACATAAGATTGAATCAGAGAATACAACATGGCATTGACTGCGTTCAGATCTACAGTTGCCAGATGAAATTGTTAGAGATTTTCCCATGGTTGACATTTATCACCTATTCACAGGATAGATTATAAATGTCTGATAGAAGGGGCTCCATTTCTAGGACCCCAACCGTGTTCTTTTAATCTCTCTATATAATTGGAGGCGCAGTTTTATCTTCATAAGGCCTCATGCACACGACCGTATGTGTTTTGTGGTCTGCAAACCGCGGATCCGCAAAACACGGAAGCTGCTCCGCGTTCCGTTCCGCAATTTGCGGAACGGAACGCGGCCCATTGTAGAAATGCCTATTCTTGTCCGCAAAACGGACAAGAATAGGACATGCTCTATTTTTTTTGCGGGGCTATGAATCAGAGCAACGGATGTGGACAGCACACGGAGTGATGTCCGTATCTTTTGCGGGCCCATTGAAGTGAATGGGTTACAGCGGTCAATAAGGGGCCTTAAGCTGGGGTGCCGCCTTTTCACGGCGGCCTAAGCACTGCACGGGTCTCATGGGCAGCGGAGAGCAGGGGCTAATGGCACCCGCTCGGTATCCCATTGGTACCCCACAAATGAAATCGTGGGATGCTGATTCCTGTGAAGGTAGGTCAGGGCCTAGTGTAGGCCCCAGGACTGTCTCCAGTGTTTCCCAGCAAGCTGCACCTCTCTGGCGCAACCTGATGGTCAATGTCAATATAGCACTGACGTTAAAATGCACTGCACTATAGGAATAGAAGCAATCAAAAGATCTCCTATTATAATCCCCTTATGGGACTATTAAATGGCTAAAAAAAGTTACAAAAAATATAATAAAAAATTCCAATAAAAAATAAGTTTTTTCCATTGAAAAAACGCTTTTCAAACGAAAAAGCAAAAATAAAATCTTTTCCACATGTTTTGTACCACCACGTCCATAACTACCTGCACCACCCAAATATTACGTATATTGTCCCATATGGTGAATGCCGTAAAAAAAAAAAAAAAAACAGAATTGCTGCTTTCTGCTTGCTATAAAAAAGCTGAATAAAAAGTGATCAAAAAATGTCATGTACTCAAAATGAAAACAAAAATCAAGCCCTCACACAGCTTCGTAGAAAGAAAAGAAAAAAAAAAGTTATGGGTCTTGGGATATGGCGATGCAAAAAAAAATTCTTGAAGTTATCATGTTATTTATGCCGAAAAATTAACACTGCTAAATTTAAAACGTAGTAACTCAGTGGCAGAATTGCTGTTTTTTCCTATTCCCCTCCAAGAAAGAGTTAATAAAATTTAATCAGTAAATTATGTGTACCCCTAAATGGCACCATTAAAAACTAAAACTTGTCCCACAAAAAACAAGCCTTCATAAGGCTACATGGGCGGAAAAATAAAAAAGTTATAGCTATTGGAAGGCGACAATGGACAAGAAAATAAAAAATAATACTTAGTCAGTAAGGCCCAAAAACAGGCTGGTCATTAAGGGGTTAATAAAAAAAACAATAGAAAAATTCTTTTTAGCCCAAAATTTGTAAAATGCAATGATAACAAAACTGCCCCCAAAGGTGTCCATAGCATTTAAGGCTAAACATATAAGATTTTTTATTTAAAAAAACAGATGCAAACATATGCGTATGCCTTTAGCACATATGTCAATTAGAATTAGATGAAAGCATTAAAGGGGTTGTCCCATGAAAAATATTCTACAGTTTACAAACCAGCACCTGGGTCTAAATACTCCTGTAGTTGAGTGTAATTAAAAATTTAACATAGCCAGTTATTCAATAAAATTTATCTGTACAGCGACCCCTGCTGTGTTTTTTTATTTAATTGTCCGTCTTACAGAGATGGTCGCACATGCTCTGTTTTATCCTTCAACTGCCTCCTGAGCTGTGATAGGGAGACCATGGACACGCCTCCTGAGCTGTGATAGGGAGACCATGGAGATGCCTCCTGAGCTGTGATAGGGAGACCATGGACACGCCTCCTGAGCAGTGATAGGGAGACCATGGACACGCCTCCTGAGCAGTGATAGGGAGACCATGGACACGCCTCCTGAGCTTCAGCAGAAAAGACACTCCTCCTGAGCTGCCAACTTGATATAAATCTAGCAGAGCAATGAATGGGAAGATCTCTGGATCCATGTGAGGTACAGGACTGGTTCTCGCTTTGTTAGAAAGAGGTTGTCATGTACTATGTGATGTCTGATTTTCATTTTTTACATCACCCATGCAATTTAATATTACATACTTTTGTCTACATCTGTAGCATATACATTGAATGTACAGCACTGTGTGTTTTAGTTATGGCCAGCTTCCTTGCATGCGTCAGAATCTGCGCCAGATATACACCACAAATGTTGCATATATCTGGTAATGAATTACCCCCACAGAGTCTTGGAAGTGATGATGTTGCCCCTACAGTGCCTTGATCTCAACATCATTTAGTCTGTCTGGCGTTAGATAAGGAGACAGAAGGATCTGAGCAAACCTACACGCACAGAAGATCTGTGGCATATATCTGGTCATGAATGACCCCCACAGAGTCTTGGAAGTGATGATGTTGCCCCTACAGTGCCCCGATCTCAACATCATTGAGTCTGTCTGGAGTTAGATAAGGAGACAGAAGGATCTGAGCAAGCCTACATCCACATAAGATCTGTGATGTATATCTGGTCATAAATGACCCCCACAGAGTCTTGGAAGTGATGATATAGTTACTTCTGCAAGATGTTTGGAACTACCTCCCCGCTCAGTTCCTTTAAAAATTGTGTGCAAGTGTACCTTGAAGAACTGATGCCGAAGGCATAGGGTGCTCACACCAAATATTGACTGGACTTAGATTTCTCTTCTTTATTCACTCTGCGATGTGTCAATTGATGAAAAATAAAATATTAACACTTCTATTTTTGAAAGCATTCTTACTTTGCGGTATTCTTCCCACACCTGTCAAAAATTTTGCACAGTACTGTATATGCTAAGTGTAGGTGAATAGGTCCTTGTCTACGTGTGCTGTGAATCCCACGTGGGCCACACAAGGCACCGTACCCATTCCTCTGTAATCTTTTTATCAGGTATCAGAAGGTAGGAGAGTATTGATCAAAGCGTTACATTCTGAAGTCAGCACAGCACACCACACGGGCTAAGAAACGCTAGATCTGTAGAATGAAATACGGTTTACTTCTCCCTTTGATTAAACTTCCTACTGTCCTCTCATTATCCCCCAGAGACCAATTTGGAGAAAACTTGCTTTCAACTCCCATACCATAGATCATCCTGCTGTACAATTGGAGTGTTAAAGATAAGCATTTAAGAGCAAACAAGCTGTTCCCTTATTTTATTAATAGCAGCAATAAGTATCGGAGAGTGAATAAGACGAGAGAGGATCCCGGCTTTGAAGACATCTCTAAGAAAGTCTTGTGTTATATAAATGAAATTTTTGCTCTGAGGCAAAGGAAAAACTAAAGCACTAGTTTCTCGTTTTCGTGTGTGTGGGAGTTGGGTTCTGTCGGGAAAGATTCATATAAATTTAATATCAAGGGATTGGTGTCCGCACATCTAGAAGCAAGCAGGAAGATGCAAGGATTAGTTTTAGTTGCTTGCGTTTGCCCTGACTTATTGCAGTGTATAAGGTGATTCTTCTTATGGAGGACCTGTCCCCTCTCCTGGCATATCTGATTTAGTAAATCCTTGTATTCCTCATGTAAGAACAATTCTGGAGCATCTATTCTTCAGACTTCATGTTGTGCCCTTCTCCTATTCTTCCCTTATTCTATTATTCCTACTAGAAGTTCAAGAATGAATTGCCATTAGTCTACAGTAAAGGTCTACCTAGGTGTTACCAGTTGATGACCTGTGCTTAGAATATGCTTAAAGAGTCACTGCACTTTTGCACAATTTTATTTCATTTAATAGAGAATGGTGTAATTAGCACATTTCTAAATCACTTTCTTTAAAAAATCTGCCTGCAACTACCTAAAAGGCTGTAAAGTCATGGCCACTAGGGGTCTCACTTCAACCTAACCTGTAGTCCACTGCCTGTTGTCAGGCAAGATCCGTCCCTGGTAACAGACTCAGAAGATGACTCACAGGAAATGGGGGCGTGTCAGAGCTAGCTGAGATTGCTTCTGAAGATCACAGGATCATCCTGCCTTTCTGTAAGTGTGATTTCCCCCTCCTTATCTGTTCTGTGGGCTCAGAGATGAAAACAAACATAGTTGGAAGTGAGGGAAAGGACGTCCCAGCAGTACATTGCTGGCTGAAGGGGGGTGCCTTTGCTTTTAAGTGAAATGCATCTAGCTGTGCAGCTGAAACAGGGAATAATATGAGTGAAAGAGACTTTAGGGAAGCCCAAAGATTACTGCTTCTTCACAGCTATGATTGCACAAAGAAGAGCAGCCATTATGTAAACTTTTTTTTAAAACCGAGATAAGTTTTAACATTGATGACCTATGCTTAAAATAGAGCTTTAATCTTAGATCGTGGACCCCTTTGAAGAGGACACCTGTTTTAGTTGTTCTGGTTTGCACTGCTATATTGTACTTGTATAACGTGACTCTTATTAAAGAGGATCTGTCCCCTCTCCTGATATGTCTGTTTTAGTAGCTACTTGCATCCCCCACATAGCAATAATTTTGGAGGATCAATTTTTATTAGTCAATGTTGTGCCATTCCTATATTATTTCTACTAAAAGTTATGAATTACTAGCAATGAAGGTCGAAATAGGTGTTACCAGTTGGGGGAGGGGAGTTCCTGCACAGTATGATACTGACAGCACTGACTGGATAGTGTCAGACTTTGCAGGGACTAACCCCCAACTGGTCACACCAACCTGTTGATATCCATAAACTTCTAGAAGTAATAACAGAGGAATGGTATATCAGAGAACTATATGAAAAGATGCTCCAGAATTGTTATTACGAGGGAGGATTCAAGAAGTGACTAAAACAGGCATGTCAGGAGAGGGGACAGGTCCTCTGTAATGAAGAACAAAGACTGTCTGCTGTCTTTGTACTTCCTTTGTATAGAGTGCAATCACAGAGTGTCTAGTCGCCATAGTTACCCAGAATTTCTATAGAAATATATATACCTAAGGGCTGTTAAAGAAGTTGTGCAGTGGTATAATATTGATGACCTATCCTCATTGATAGGTCATCAATACCAGATTGGCGGGGTGTTCCGACTTCCAGCACCTCTGCCGATCAGCTGTTTGAAGGGATCATGGTGCTAGCGCTGCATACTTTGCAATATTTACCTGCACACCATCTCCAGTGTAATGACAACTGTTAGAACCATTCAACTGAAAGGTAAGAGTAGCTGTACAGTGCATTGAAAAAGCATTCATATCCCTGAACTTTTTTCACGTTACACCCACAAACTTAAATGTATTTTATTGGGATTTTATGTGAAAGACCAACACAAGTGAAAGGAAAATGATACATGGTTTTCAAAATGTTTAATAAATAAAAATTTGGAAAGTGTGGCGTGCATTTTTGCATTTTGTATTCAGCCTCCTGTACTCCAATACCCCTAAATAAAATCCAGTGTGACCAACTGCCTTCAGAAGTCACCTAATTAGTAAATAGAGTCCCGTGTGTAATTTATACTCAGTATAACTACAGCTGTTCTGTGAACACCTCAGAGGTTTGTGAGAGAACATTTGTGATCAAACAGGATCATGAAAACCAAGGAACACACCAGACAGGTCATAGATAAAGTTGTGGAGAAGTGTGCAGCAGGGTAAGGTTATAAAAAAATATCCCAACTCTGAACATCTCACGGAAATAATGTGGAAAAGTTCAAGGAGTATGAATACTTTTTTATGGCACTGTAATTAATAAGTCTTCATACCATGGAGTACTTCCAGTAAGTCTCCATTCAGGGCTGGTCTCTTTAAGGAGATTTAGCACCCTGCGTAAGTTGCTTTAAAGGCATCACACTCAGCCAGCCAGAATCCTACTCCATACTGATGAGGGGCAAGGCTTGTTATGAAGTCAGATCTTGACTCATAGGGAGCCACTTCCAATAGGTGGCACTGGCGAGATGGTTCTCTGTCTTAGGAAATACCTTTTTCCACATTTTTTCCCATGGAGCATTTCTAGTAAGTCTCCATACAGAGCTGGTCTCTTTAATAAGATTCATCACCCTGCCTAAGCAACATCACCTACAGTAAAAAAAGACATTATGGCACTTTGGAGACAGACAGTAATATTATAAAAAGTCAGTGACAAGCCACACTGATAAAAGTAGCAGGAGCTTAAGTTTGGGGACGTGTCAGCCTCTCTGACATCTACTCTGCAACCGATCATTGGCTGCTGCAGTCTCATGTAAACTGCTGGATGTTATTCGTGTCTCTGAAACAGTCATGTAGAAATATTGCAAAGAACAAAAGTCTTAAATTGCTCCCGATCTGCTCCATTGACATCAAGCAGAAAGTCATGTGGTTGGGGTTTTGTTTAGGGGCTAAAAGTGCTTGGTCTTCCATTGGAGAGAGTGTGGGGGTGGGAGGGGGCTCCAGCTGCAGCCAGCTGCCTTACAGAGACAGATCAGTCTGATCAGAGGTTTGAAAGAAGAAGACAAAATGACTGATCGCTTTGGACCCGCATAAAAAGAAGTCTCAAAATTTTTATTAAAATGTGACACAAAGATACGGAAGCTATTAAAGCAACCCTCCATTATTAAAGCTCAGTCTATATGTGGTAGTTTCCTGACAATATTTCGCTCAAGCACTGCTCATGTGCAGCCGACCTCCATTCATTTCTATGAGTCCGCCGAAAATAGACGAGTGCTGGCTCGGCTATTTCCATTGGGACCATAGAAATGAATAGGAGCGATGGCCGGTCATGCGCGGTGCGCTCCCATTCACTTCTATGGGGAGAGCACTTGGTGGTGGCCGGGCCGGAGTCCTCCAGCCAACACCTTGCGGGGCTCCATTTAGGAGATAGGTGAGGGTCCCAGCGGTGGGACCCGCACCTATAAGACAATGTAGGCATATCCTAGCAATATGCCCCCATTGTCTGAGATGAGACAACCACTTTAATAATTTGTAGTTTAGAAGCATTATGCCTTTGCTGTAATGAAAATCCCCTCTCCATCCAAAGACGTCCTTGTGAGCCTGTGATAGACTTGTCTTTCTACACAGCAGCCAATCTGGTGTAGCAGAGCTGCAGGGAGGAGGAAGAGAGAAACTGTCTGAACCAATCATGAGACAGGAGGTGTGTCTCAGACTAACGCAGACTTCCTGTAGGTGAAGCAGCTAAACTGTAATCACTGATGAAAGCTCTACCATAATGAAGCTGTACTAAAGAGCAACCAAGGAACAAGACCTGGGGGAAAAACAGCAGGTAATCATCAACTTTAGGTACTGACTTAAATACAAATACTTAACAGGACAATCATTTTATGGAATTTATCATGGTGATTTTTGTGTGTGTGTGTCATTTAAGGAGTTTAATATTAAAGACCAATCCTCAGATTAGGTCATCAATACCCGATTGGTGGGGTCCAACTCCCGGCACCCCCACAATCAGCTGTTGTAAGGGGCCACAGCAGTCGAAACCGAAACGATTAAAATTGATGATCTATACTCATCTAGATTAAAGTGACCCTCCAGGTTCTGAACAAAAAAATCATTTTAACTGGGGGGTGAACAAAACACTTAAAGTACCTCATGCCCTCCTACTCATCTTTTCAGCTGCAGATTCACCGATTCCTGGGCTCCTCTTCTGTCATCCAAGATGGCCACAGCGCTTTTTAGACTAACTGATGCACATCATGCATTTTATAGTCTAAGGCAAGGATGTTCAACCTGCGACCCTCCAGCTGTTGCAAAACTACAACTCCCAGCATGCCCGGACAGCCTACAGCTATCAGCCTACAGCAGGGCATGGTGGGAGGTGTAGTTTTACAACAGCTTGAGGTCTGCAGGGTGGGCATCCCTGGTCTAAGGCAGGAATGCTCATCCTGCTGCCCTCCAGCTGTTGCAAAACTACAATTCCCAGCATGCCCTAATAGCTGTAAGCTGTTCAGGCATGCTGGCAGTTGTAGTTTTGCAACAGCTTGAGGGCCGCAGGTTGGGCATCCTTGGTCTAATGCATTTCCTGCTGCCCTCGGAATGGCCGACGCTACCCACATGGGCAGTGCTGGCCAATCCGAGGGCAGGACTAGACAAGCAGGAAGGGTCTTGGACTACCAAATGCACAAGAGCCTGGGAATTGACGGATCTGCAGCTGAAAAGATGGGCACCAGGTAAGTGTTCTGTTCGTTTAGAAGTTAATGATTTATTTTCTCGAACCAGAGGGTCGCTTTCACTCGTCTTCATCTTCTTGATCCTATTTGCCTGCACCTTCCTTATGGGATTTTCTTCTAGTACTGTGCTAACTCCAGCTGTCTTGACATTTCTAGGCATGCCTCTGACACCTTCCCTTGAGAACAGCTTAGGATATTCTGCGATGGCACCGCTATTAAGTTTCCATCTCTGCCAACAGCTCCTGTAATGCATTAATGATATCTATCAGCCGCTATCCTGAGTGCTGTTGTGCTGGAGAACAATAGCTTTTCACATTGCTTTACTAGGTGAATAATCATCTCTTCAGCCTCAATGAATAATTTAGTGCATTAGTTTAACTCATTTATAGGAGAGCTGCACAGTGTTCGCCTCCTTCCAGCAATCAAGGCCATTGTTTAAAACTCACAGGTTTTGGTGGAAATGAGGTGCCTGAGTCTGACTGTAAAATATCCACAGATGTAGCAGTGCTGGATTTTCAATGAGTTTGTCTTAGGGGAAATTAATCAAAAGTACTGCAAAAGAAAGATGAAGGGGGTGCCCATAAGAACCCTCAGTACCTGCTGTCATTTTTCAAGGAGCCTCAGCAAAATAAGATTTTAAAGATCTGCAGAATTATATGTCATGCCTAGTTGAACTAAATAATATCACAGCACGCTTCCTCCAGATGTGCCAAACTAGACTGATGATAAGCTAGGCTAACCAGAGACTATGCCACATGTCATCCAGTCAGTGTTTAGTCGGTGATTTCCATCACTGATTGTGAGCCAAAACCAGGAGTAGCGCCTACACAGAGATCAGGTAAAATAAAAAATGGGTACTCTCCTCAGGATAGGGCACCAACACCGATTGTTTTTTTTTCCACGTGGTACCCCCATATCAGCTGTTTGAAAGAGCTGCATCGCCTCCCCCGTGTGCTGATGCCTCCTTACAGTACACCGGGCACAATGCCGTACAATGTATAGCGGCCGTGCTTGGTATTGCAGCCCAGGCCCCTTCACTTGAAAGGGACTGAGTTGCACATAAGCCATTTGACCAATGGACAATACTAACCTAGCCTATAAATGGAGCGCCGCGGGCTCTTCAAACCGCACACCGGTGGAGGTGCCAAGAGTCTGACCCCCACTAATCTGATATTGATAGGTCATCAACATTGTGCTCCCAGAAAACCTCTTTAAGACTATGGATAAAGATGGACATACACATTAAATGTACACTGGTGGGACCAGATGACCACCTAATGTGCATGGAGGCTTTCCTACTGCTCTGTGACAGTAGATTTTGGGGAAGAGAAGGACCTACCTGTTGGATTCCAACTTGTCCGATACTTTATTTCTGGGAGATAAGGCACAGTCAGAACTGTCTCGCAGCAGCTTACTTGACTCTCCCTAATGAGAATGCATGTACGTCTGCCGAGCTGAGCATGCATGTATATTGGGGGGGGGGGCAGCAGAAGTAGCTCCTTAGTCGTTGACAACTATCTAATGTATATGGGTCTTCTTCACATGCTGGAGGTAACAATGAATGACCCACAGATGTTTCTTAATCTGGCAGTGGAACATAGTTGGGGTGTAACATCTCCACTCAGAGAGTCCCCAATTGGTGCCAGCTGGGCACTATAAAAATTTTGGGGAAAAGTGGTACAGCTGCAACAAAAACTAAAATTGGGACTTTTTAACTTTCTTTACATCGTCTTTTTAACTTTCATTACATTTTCTTGCTCTTAAAAGGGTTGTCCATAATAATTAAAAATCTGTGACAAACCCCCAAATGGTCTAAAAGAAAAGATGGTGTTATACTGAACTTACCCTATTTTCTGTGCTCCTGGTCCTCCTGCTGCTACTTGTCTAACGCTGAAGACAGTGATTGGCGGCAGCAGTCACATGCCATATAGACAGCAACTGGCTGTAGCGGTCATGTGCCATATACAGGCACATCACCGCTGCAGTTTGTAAAACTAGCAGTGGCAGAAGTTTAGGATGGCAGCACAGAGGAGAAAAAGGAAAGTCTAACATCATTTTCATTTAAAATTATTCTTGACCAAGAGTTTTAATTATCTCACACGTCCCTTTAACTATTTTGTTGTAAGCTGCTGATAGCCAGGACTTCACGTTCAGCTGTCCACTGAAATCCACACAAGCAGTGTAAAGCTACCACTGCTCCAATTCCAAAGGCTGTATAGAGTGCACTCTTATTGCCCAGTACATTAAAGCTACACCGCTGCATCCAGTGTAATGTATGGAGCAGGTTACAGCAGCGCTGCTCCCAGTGAAGTGAATAGAAGCAGTGCTGCAGTAACCAGCTCTGTCCACTACACAATAGATGGAGCTGTGGAGTTCCAGTGCCGACTTCCCGCTGCGGAGCAACTTGGGAACAGATGATCTGCAGAGGTGCAGGGTAGGATAGGCCATCAATAGTAACATTCTCAAATACCCCTCTAACAGTAACATCCCAACCCACTTATTGTCCCTCTCCCCCTTCCAGAATACCTGATAGAGCTCTGAAGGTTCTCTTATCGGTGCTGCCGGCAGAGGAGGTAATCCTGGCAATCCCGTAGAATGGCTCATGTTGTGTTCAGAGTCCACCTTGGACTAAAAAAAAAAAATGCAATTATTAAAAGGCATGTGTGATCAGAAAATTAGCTATTACTTAAAAAGGGACACTTCCATCAATAAGGGGTAATTCTTTAAACTCAATATTAATAGAACACACTTTTTAAAGACCTTTTGGCTGGATTTCTTTCTTATTTTGGCAGTACTATGACACTGAATGAAATACAAAATACTATCCTTCTAGAGCAGCCGACACAAATGATAAAACCTGCTATATAGATAGGTTATCCATTGTCAGTTTACTGCTGCTGTGAGGGGAAGGTGTTATCTGGAGGGTAATCCTCATAAAAAACGTAGATGTAGAATTGGGATAACAATATGGCAGCTCTATTGTTCTCTTGATGAGCCTAGATAAAGATGCCTGACTGATTCACAACAAGATGACTAAACCCATAATCATGTACAGGTATATGAAATAAAAGAGATGATAGAGTAGATAGAATAGAGTAGATAGAATAGAGTAGATAGAATAGAGTAGATAGAATAGAGTAGATAGAATAGAGTAGATAGAATAGAGTAGATAGAATAGAGTAGATAGAATAGAGTAGATAGAATAGAGTAGATAGAATAGAGTAGATAGAATAGAGCAGATAGAATAGAGTAGATAGAATAGAGCAGATAGAATAGAGTAGATAGAATAGAGTAGATAGAATAGAGTAGATAGAATAGAGTAGATAGAATAGAGTAGATAGAATAGAAGTAGATAGAATAGAGTAGATAGAATAGAGTAGATAGAATAGAGTAGATAGAATAGAGTAGATAGAATAGAGTAGATAGAATAGAGTAGATAGAATAGAGTAGATAGAATAGAGTAGATAGGAATAGAGTAGATAGAATAGAGTAGATGAGAATAGAGCAGATTATTCATCTACTCTATTCCCATCTAGCTCTATTCTATCTAGCTCTATTCTATCTACTCTATTCTATCTACTCTATTCTCATTCACTTATTCTATCTACTTGTTCTATCTACTTCCTATCTACTTATTCTATCTACTTATTCTTATCTATTTATTCTATCTACTCTATTCTATCTACTCTATTCTATCTACTCTATTCTATCTACTCTATTCTATCTACTCTATTCTGAGTAGATAGATAGAGTAGATAGATAGAGTAGATAGATAGAGTAGATAGATAGAGTAGATAGATAGAGTAGATAGATAGAGTAGATAGATAGAGTAGATAGATAGAGTAGATAGAGCGAGTAGATAGATAGATAGATAGATAGATAGATAGATAAGGAAATTCCACGGCACTTCCCAAAATAGATACGTGTTTATTTCACCAGATGCAACGTTTTGGTTCTCCCTTTGGAACCTTTTTCACTGCTTGAAAAAGGTTCCAATGGGAGAACCGAAACGTTGCATCTGGTGAACTAAACACATATCTATTTTTGGGATGTGCCATGGAATTTTCTTTTTCATTTATGGTTTGACGGGAGGATCACTGCCACAGCCGCTGGCACCCCATTTTTTTCAACTTTTTTCTACTATCGTCTGCAGTGCTGCACAGCCGCAATGACTTTTAGATAGATAGGAGGTAGATGATAAAACAAGATGGCTGCTCTATAATTTTGTACATGAAAAATAATAATAGTAGGAAAAATAATAAATCGATATATATAAAGAAGGACGTATAGATGTATGTATTTATATATGTGTGTATGTATGTTCCGCGATCACTCAAAAACGCAACCATTGATTTCAACGAAACTTGGTGTACATATCCCTTGCTACCTGGAAAGAAATCTTGTGGGGGTCACAGCTCTCTAGGACGTACCGTTCCTGAGATATTTCCCAAAAATTACCTGCATTAGCCAATACAAGCCTGCATGTCTTTCTCTACATATCCACAGGCCCTTAGTCTCCACATACATACAGCTTTAGTTCAGGTTTCCATAACAACCCAGCCATTTTTCTTCACTGCTGTAGGTCAGCTTTAGGCTAGGGCTGCACAACACATAGGGCACAACTACACTGCTACATGCATCC
The DNA here is from genome assembly GCA_033119425.1 of Bufotes viridis. Taxonomy (NCBI): domain Eukaryota; kingdom Metazoa; phylum Chordata; class Amphibia; order Anura; family Bufonidae; genus Bufotes; species Bufotes viridis. The sequence continues at coordinate 29,454,816 of CM065595.1, forward strand.
AACTTGGACGGATTTTTTGCGACTGTCGTGTGTCGCAGTATGTCGCAATGCAACACCATAGCCTATCATTATAAAAATTGTTGCGAGACATTGCTACGACAAAATGTCACGCAACACATGTCGTCATGTAGCCCTAGCCTTAAAGGGGCAGGGCACTGTGGAGGTCACTGTTAATGGGGTGGGGCCACTATTAAAGGGGCAGGGCACTATGGAGGTCACTGTTAATGGGGTGGGGCCACTATTAAAGGGGCAGGGCTCTGTGGAGGACACTGTTTAGTTGGAAGGAGCCACTATTAAAGGGGCAGGTACTGTGGAGTTCACTGTTAAGGGGGAAACTACTGTGGAGTTCAGTGTTAAAGGGGTGGGCACTGTGGAGGTCACTGTTAAAGGGGCGGGCACTGTGGAGATCACTGTTAATGGGGTGGGGCCACTATTAAAGGGGCAGGGCTCTGTGGAGGACACTGTTTAGTTGGAAGGAGCCACTATTAAAGGGGCAGGTACTGTGGAGTTCACTGTTAAGGGGGAAACTACTGTGGAGTTCAGTGTTAAAGGGGCGGGCACTGTGGAGGTCACTGTTAAAGGGGCGGGCACTGTGAAGATCACTGTTAAAGGGGCAGGCACTGTGGAGGTCACTGTTAAAGGGGCGTTCACTGTGAAGGTCACTATTAAAGGGGCAGGCACTGGGGAGGTACTGTTAAGGGGGCGGACACTGTGGAGGTCCCTGTTATGGGGGATACTGTCGATATCTTTTACCGACACACAGAAACATTAAATTAAATAGATTAACTATACACGTGCGAAGCCGAGTTCTTCTGCTAGTACAGATTAAAAAATATATGTTCTGGTTTTAAAGGGGTTGGCCACCCTAAGTATCAAAAATCAAAAGTGCCCTAGACAATAGCCAAAACCATGAAGTATTTATATTATGTGACGTGTACTGGCTATATATCATTTTTCTAACCTGTTCACCATGACATCCCTCCCTGGAGGAGCTCCCTCAGACCAGCTGTGTGGGAGGAGCAGCGGCAAAGTAAAAGTAAAAATCCCAGCATGCATTGCATCAAGCATGTTCAGAGGTGCAGTAACATGACATCCCCGCCCACCTGTGTTTCCATAGAGACAAGAGCCCCTCAGATAATATCAATAATCAGTGAATAACTGCTGTACAGACATAGCAATAGGAAGTACACCCCAAGCCCAGCAGCACATAGGAATATGATGCTAATGTATCATACATGTTACTGGGGGGAGGGAGGGGGCCCTGTTCATAAACCTGCTGTAAGGCCTAGTCATTTCTAGTTGCACCATTGGATTTAAGCCATGAACAGAATGAATAGAGGGGGAGATTTATAATTTTCCTTGTTTCTAAAAAGTGGTGTTAAAAAGTTGAAAACTATGTGTTTGCGACTTTTTAACTGTGCCTTTAAAAAAAAAGAAAAAAAGAAAGAAAAAAAGGTCTGGCAATGGCAGGGAGGGGGCGTGGCCAGTTGCCCCAACAAATTTATGTTAATTTTCACCCACTTTCTGACTCAAATGAAGCCAGAAATCCACAGCAGCTCTGAGCAGGCATAGATTTCTATTTAGGTGCATTGACTGCTTCTCCTCAGTCTCCCTTCCTCCTGAAAAAGTTTCCTTATTTTAGCTTTTAACAAGTGTCTCTGCTAAGCCCCAGCCAGCCCTGCACAGCCAGGAGTGCCAGTCACAGAAGGAAAGTACCTCTGATACAAGCAGGGTGCTTTAGGACCCAGACAGCAGCACACTCCTTCAGGTATGGACCAGGTAGCTCCTCCATGGCACCTGCAGGGATGGACCAGACAGGCTGCTGTGAGAGCAGGACAGGAGGGGGGTGGCTTCCAATAGCAGGAAAACCAGGCAGATCTTCTTAATAAGATATATTAGTAAGTGTAATATCTCCCTACTTTCTTTATAGTTTTAATAAGTGCTAACAGAGTGGCCAAGCCCTTTAATAATATAAGTGATATATTCCTGTAAAGGTAAAATCACCAACATATGAAACAAAATAAAATAACATTTGTTTCCAAAAAGGCTAAACCTTTATAACCAGCAAAAACATTAAAACATAATGAAAGCCATAACTAAAAAAGAGAAAATCTTCTTTTTCTTCTGTGATTTCATTATAAAAAAATGATATTGTAGGTAGCTGACAGAAGGAGTCTACTCTTAAAAAACAAAATCAAATTTCATATTATATAGCCTGAAAAAGTTTAAGGCCCTAAAGTACCAATAAATTGATTACAACTGATTTCAATTGCTTATAGGTTTCTCTTTTGCAGCGGACAGAAATACAGTATGATACGTCATCCATTCAAAAGATGTAAAACTTCGAGTGTCTCTTTCGGGCAATTTCTTCAAGGGCAAATAAAATCCTAAGAAAGAACCCATACTTCGATCTTGTTTCAAGCGTGCTATGTGCTATACTGCTACATTTAGTTCATTTTTACCCCACCTAGATGTAGAGGCATATAATTTTATCATTACCAATAGATTTGCCTACTCTTGATATCCAGTACCAATTATTTCTAAAACTTAACTTTTAATTTTGCCGACTTATAATAAACTCTAATATTCACTTAAAAGATGGACGCCAATCCTGACTTTTAAATGCACCTATTTTTTGTATTCCTGAGCTGAAATCTCGTGCTCTAATTGCTGAGAGGTTGCTCGCTATCTCTCAGTACTAATATGCTGGGTGAGTTCAGGATTGTGTGTCACATTTAAAATCTATACGCACTACCCCCCAACATGTTTCGCCTAAACTGGCGTCTTCAGGGGTTCCGGGTAGCGTCTAACTATACTGCTACAGTCTCAAATTTTTAAGATGGGAAAAATGGGAAGGAGATCTGAATGGTTGCTTCCTTTATAAATGGTATATGGCAGCTAATAGATCTCTATATTTACAGTATCTACATATTTTGGGTGTGTCCTTTATGGTCTATATTTAGGCAAGTGATGCAAGTCCTCTTCTCTATTCAAAGACTCCTGAGTTTAGCTTACTTCGACTGGGCATGGATTCCTTCTCAAAGGCTTATTTCACACCATAAGCGTGTTCAGTCCAGGGAAACATACTCCATGTGATGCCCTTGCTGAACATTTCCCATGCCGAACACTGATGCATTGACCTGAAGTCATAGCATTGTTATAATTTATGATGCTATGAGTTCCCGCCTGACCATGAGTGTACTGTACTCACTGCATTATGTGAGTACAGTACAGAAGACCCACGATCCAGCAGGAATTCATAGCATCATGAATCATTATGATGCTGTGAATTCAGGTCAAAGCAGCAGTGTTGGGGCCGGGAAATGCAGCCTTCACCTGGACCTTGTTTCCCAGACTGAACATGCTTGTGTGAAATAAGACTTTGAGAAGGAATCTATGTCCAGTCGAAGAAAGCTAAACTTATGTGTCTTGGAATAGGAGTGAGAAGAGGACTTGCATTGCTTGCCTAAATGTAGACAATAAAGGGCACTCCTAAAAAATATGGAGAAAGGTTTCAGCCTGTCTGCAGCCTGCCTAACATCTATTGGTAGTATTAGGGAACATCTCTGTCTGCATGTAAGTTGGCATGCTTCATGGTGATTGACACAAGAAGAGCTCCAATATCGTTGTTGTTTGCCATACTTTAAAGAGCATCGGTCACCATGATCAATGCTAAGAAACCTAGAATACTGCCTGGCAGGGTTGATCATGGTGACTAAAATAAGAGCTTTTTTGCTACATTTGGTATTATCAATGCAGACACGTTCTTATTTTTAGTTATATGGAAATGAGGTCTTTGAAGCACCAAGAGAGCAGAGCTTCACCCCAGCCCCTCCCTGTCGTCACTCCCCCACCCAGTGAGACTGAGCAGGCAGTGAAAATATTATTGCGCCTAGCAACGCCCCCGTTGCTCCTAGAGGCTCATTTGCATATATTAAAACTCACTAGGGATGAGCGAATCGACTTCGAATGAAACATCTGTAGTCGATTCGCATAAAACTTCGTTCTAATACATTCTAATACTGTAGGGAGCTCATCCCTAGTGAGCACATATGAACATGGGACCAACACAGATGCCTTCAGCTGCCAAGTGCACGTGTAACAGGTCAGCCGGTGTCATAGGGACAAACCTGCTGACAGATGCCCTTTGACAGGGTTGATCATGGTGACAGATGTTCCTTAAGTCTTATCCTTGCACCACAGGAGGATGGAATTTACCAGCAGGTGAGCTGGACAATCACATTGGTTTAAGATGTTCCTTAAGGCCTCATGCACACAAACGTATTTTATTTCCGTGTCGTTTTTTTCTTGCGGATAGGATGCAGACCCATTCATTTCAATGGGTCCGCAAAAAATGCAGATAGTAAACCGTGTGCTATTCGCATCCTTATGTCTGTTCCATAGCCCCGCAAAAAAAATATAACATGTCCTATTCTTGTCCGTTTTAGGCATTGTTACAATGGATCCGCAAAAAAAAAACGGATGGCATACGGATTAACAGGGTTAACTTCCTTCTGTTCACTTCCATTTTCAGCTGGCAGAAGGACAAGAGAGACTTAAGATGGCCATGCACATTAGATGCATATCGGCAGGACTGGGCGACCGTCTAAAATGTATTGGGTCCTCCCCTCGACAGAAGATTTCAGGAGAGATAAGGATCAGGTATGTTGGATTTCAGCTGCTCAATCCTTTTGTTCTGGGGGGAGATAAGTCACTCCCAGTGGAGTTTGTCCCTCTGCCGTTCACAACACATGCATGTATAAGGAGATCGGTAGAGACTCCTGTTGGCCAAAGAGCCTTCAGCCAACAAGGGGTTAACATTGGCTGCTATCGTAATACATCTATCGTAATATCAGTGATGGAGGCTTCTTATGCAGACAGTTTTCATAGGCTGCCTCACGCTGTGTTTGTGCCAGGACCGAGTTGGCATTTGGTGTACGGGCCGGGACAGACAAAGCCCAACCCAGTAAGAAGGCAACCATTAAATCTCTCCCTATGTTTACATCCCACACGCTTACGCAGCCGACATGGAGAGGAATGGGAGCGATGGAAGAACAAAGCGGGAAGATTTATCCTAACGCTAATATTAATTTGTGTTGCACATTCTAGCTTGGTATTTGCTAGGTGAGGCTCTAGAGCTCCAAATCCACTGCTTTTCTTCAGCCACAGAATTAGGGCCCATGCACACAACCGTATGTATTTTGCGGTCCATAAAACACACTCCATGTGACGTCCATATTGCATCTGTTTTTTTTTTTGCGGATCCATTGTAACAGTGCTTATCCTTGTCCGTAAAACGAACAATAATACATTTTTCGCGGAACGGCCATGTGGACATAAGGAAACGGAATGCACACGGAGCAGGGTGGATAAAAATCAATGATTTTTTTTTTAAAAATCAAAAAAAAATCGGATTTATTTGATTTAAATTGGATTTTTTTTTATTTAAATCAGATTTAAGTCGGATTTTTTATATAAAATGCTTTTTGAGGAAAATATATTACCATCCAAAGGTTATTCCATCATGAAATAAATTCGTTTTTTAATTATGTAGAATAAGCCTGTATATGTTTAATTTTTTTTTGTAAATAAATTCCATTAATCCATTCACAATGTCAGGCTCTTCCAGAGGTTTTTCTTAGATTATTGGGCAGTTTCTCTGCCTACAAGACATTATCACAGATGCTTGGTTTACTTTTGCAGTTCTCAAAACTGAATTTGACTCAGCAGAGATCATATGACTCTTCTTCACAGCAAATCTTCATCTACCTGCATATTATAAGTTACACCAGCAAGAATTAGGCCTCATGCACACGACCGTTTTTTTATGCTGTCCGCAAAAAGGGGTTCCGTTGTTCAGTGATCCGTGTCCGTTTTTGCCTTCCGTTGCGTTTCCGTGTGTCTTCTGTTTTTTTTAGCGGACATGACCCAAAAGATTTTACCAAAAGACAGGCTGACAATTTTTCCCAAGTGCCTGCCAAGGGATCCGCAAAAAAAACTGATACGGAATGCGGATGACACACGGATGGCCATCCACATTTTTTCACGGACCCATTGACTTGAATGGGTCCGTGAACCGTTTTTCACGGACAAGATCAGGACAGGTTATATTTTTTTGACGGACTGGAATCACGGACCACGGACGCGGAGGACAAACGGTGCATTTTCCGAGGTTTCCACGGACCCATTGAAAACCAACGGGTCCGCAGAAAATCACGAAAAACAGAGCAACGGACACGGAATCAAACAACGGTCGTGTGCATGAGGCCTTAGTCTGAGGGCTACTTTCACATTTGCGTTCGGCGCGGGTCCGTTCAGTACTTGTACAGACGGATCCGCACTAAAAATACAAACCAATGCATCCGTTCAGAACGGATCGGTTTGTATTATATGTGGGAAAAAATGCTAAGTCCCAAACGGATACGTTCTGACCCCTATTGAAAGTCAATGCAAACAGATCCGTCCCCATTGACTTACATCGTAAGTCAGGATGGATCCATTTGGCTCAGCATCGCTAGGCGGACACCAAAACTCTGCAAGCAGCGTTTTGGTGTCCGCCCCCAAAACGGAAAGGAGGCGGTATGGAGCCAAACCAGGGCATTCTGAACGGATCTGCATCCATTCGGAATGCATTTGGGCTGAACGGATCAGTTTGGGGCCTCTTGTGAGACCTTCAAACGGATCTCACAAGTGGATCCCCAAACGCAACTGTGAAAGTAGCTTTATGTAGAAAACTATGATTTAAATCAAGCCTCACTGACTAGTGATTTAAATCATGATTTAAATTGTGATTTAAATCAGTTTGATTTAAATCAAATCCACCTTCACACGGAGTAATTTTTGTTTTTTTGTGGACCCATTGAAGTGTATGGTTCTACATACAGGACGCAAAAAGACGGAACGGACACGAAAAACAATCACATTCGTGTGCATGAGGGAGACGTTTAAACAACCCCATGTTTGCTGTGATAATGTAAGTATGCCTGAGAAAATGAGAAGGTGCTGTATAAAGAGTCCGCTGGGTGTTCACTCTTCGGTGACCTGCCCTGGTTTATCGGGGACAACCCCTCCCAACACCCCACTTTACCGAGATCTCATTCATCGTCTAACATCCCTACCAGAAGATGGAAGTCAGGAGACTTTAAAAAAAAAAAAGGGATCTCCGATGGTACAAACTCATTTTGCACAGATTCTGCATTAAGATCCACAACAAATCTGGGTGTCTTACATGCTAAGGGTCCATTCACACGTCCGTTGTTTAGTTCCGCATCTGATCCCGATTTTTCGGAATAGTTGCGGACAGAATTCGGACCCATTGATTTTCAATGGGTCTATAAAATATGCGGACAGCACAAAGTGTGCTGTCCGCATAATTTTCTCAGTACATAGTGTCTGTCAAAAAATAAAACATGTCCTATTCTAATCCGAAAATTGCGGATAAAACTTTATTGGAATAGGAAAATGTATTCTTCTATCCGTTTTTTTTGCGGATCCGCAAAAAACGGATGACAAACGGAAAGAATTCTTGGAAAATAGGATCCGCAAAAAACGGACGTGTGAATGGACTGTAATTAATTTGTTGCCAATTTTGCTGAGGATTTTGCCATTAAGGCCACCTGCACGCATTGCGGAATAAGCACGGTTTTTCTGTGCAGATTCGCGTGCAGAAAAAGATTTAAACAAATCTCATATCCACTATGTGGATTTTATCCGTGCGGAAATTTACCAACCGTATGGATTTCCAAATTTACAGCATGTCAATTATGTTTGCGGTTTTAGCTAAGGATTTCATCCTTTTCAATGGAAGGGTTAAATCTGCATCAAAACCGCATCTAATCTGCACCAAAAACCGCTGCTAGAAATTGCAGATTTTGGTGTGGATACGCTGCATAAACGCACATAAATCCGCACGTAAATTCGTGCGGATCTTATCTGCGTTCACCCGAAGGTGGCCCTATTCATCCTAAAGCCAAATTCACACAGAAAAAGTTTACATGTGGATTTTGGCTTGATTTCCGCACCAAATCTCTACAGAATCCCCTCTCAATTTGACATGTTTTTCAAATAGGAAATACATGTGGTAGTTCATACATTTTTTTTTGTCAGTGTCAAGGGGAAAAAAAAAGTTACCCCTAGAGGCTCAGGTCTCTCCGCAACGGTCGCGCCCTCTGCTCTTTGACAGGACCGGGTGTGATGACATTTTTGCTGCCCGGCCCTGTCAATCAAAGTGCAGAGGACACAGCAGTTGCAGAGAGAGCAGAGCCTCTAGGTGTAACGGCAACACCCCCGTTGCTCATAGAGGCTCATTTGCATATATTAAAACTTAATTATTCTCAGTAATGCGGACACATATGAACATGGGACCAACACAGATACCTTCAGCTGCCGAGTGCACATGTAACAGGTCAGCCAGTGTCATAGGGACAAATCTACTGACAGGTGCCCTTTAAAAACCACCTCAAATACTCACAAATATCACCATGTGACAATATCCTATATATTGGAAAAGGTGAAATCCACGGTGAAAATCTGCAGCATGAATTGACAGGCCATAGATTTTAGATCCACGCCACGTGTCAAATTCCAACAGCGAAGTTCCGCAGGGTATGGATGAGATCTTGTTAAATCTCATTCACTTTGCTAGTACTTTAATATTCTGCAGCCGCTAGGTCTTGGTGTTTGAAGTGTATAATCAATCGTGCCTGTTTGTGTATTATACAACTGTGACAAATTGCACGTATATATCAAAGAAACGCGGGTAACAAGGATGCACTGCAGGGCTTATCATACCTTAGGGAGGCAGTAATTTATTTCTCCTGACATTCCTGAGGTATCAGCGTGTAGTCACTTTTTGACTAAGATATGCATATTCTTCATGCATTCATCAAATTTCTAATGAATTCCGTTGCCACATCAAAAGTTTAATAAAATGTATGTGTTTATTAATGTTTTTTTATTATATATAAAAAACAGCATGACAAAGAATAATGAGAATCGGTGGAGAGGCTATGAGGTTCAGCTTCCAAGTAACGTAAAATTCAGCTTATGATTTATGAACGGAGTTCTTCTCAGGTTTGTGGAATCAGAATACATACTACTTTCAGGCAAAAATCACATGTCTCGCTGCCAGGAGCACCTGACACAGTTGTGCACATATAGTTTGAGCAAAAAGTGTCTAAAACACATAACAAATGGGGTGCAAGGCATGCATCCCAAATTGAGACATTGTTCTGGCACATTTATCTTAGCAAATCTTCCAATATGTAGATTAAGTTCTTCACCCACAAGTCTGAGGAACATTAGTTCGGATGTGGATTGTCCAAACAGTAGTTTGGACTTTAATGTGGATAGAGAGTTGGATCCACAAAATGTTTAAACAGCTAGTGATGCAGAATTGTTTTACTGTGAGTTCTGGGGTCACTGTACATGCTTTCTACACACTGGATAACTGTTAAGAGGGGTCAGTCACTGTGCTAGAAAGTATAAACTTCTATGCATGAAACAAAGAGCTCATCTCCACTGATGGCATCTATCGGGTAAGATGATGTCTTGTGGCCATCTCTTTCTTTGTATTACCATGGGGCATTGACCATGTTCCATGTTGGGAGCCGGTCGCAGGCTAAGTGATTGTTACTTACTTTTAATCTGTGATCGGTATGAATTTTATGTATTTAACACCATTTAGCAAACTTTTATTCACTTAAGCCTATCTTATTCCTTTAACTTAGAATTCACAATACAACAAGACTGCTGCTAGGTCTTACTGCTCCTTATACTCTTTAGAGCACTATACCAGCAGGATCAAATACTCCTGCTGATAATGCCTGCCAATATCAGAGGCTCTAAACAGCAATGTTCTTTTCCTACACCCTCTATAGCCCCTAGCTCCCTACAGTATGACAGTGATGGGTCTGTATAACTAGCTTAAAGTGCATGTCTCATTCTAGATGACCTCCTCAAATGCAAACAGATGATTAGATCGTGGAAGCCACAGTCAACCAGGCATTTCCTATCATCAGGTGAATGGCTATCCATATAATATAAAGAGAGCTCGAGTCCACTAGAACAGAATCCGCTCATACAGAATTGCTCAAAATTCCAGCTCATAGAGAGTGTACTAAGCAGGCGATCCCTATGAGGTCTGTATGCCCTCATAGATGACATGAAGAGGGATTGTCTTCATATGATAATCCCTGTAGAGCTCCTTCACACCCTAATTTTTCAGCATTTTTAACCCCTTAGTGAACAGCCTGTTTTGGGCCATACTGATCAAGCGTTTTTCTTCCTTTTTTCATCATCGTGTTCCAAGAGCTATAACTTTTTTTTTTTTTCCGTCTATATAGCTTTATGAGGGCTTGTTTTTAATGGCACCATTTTGGGGTACACATAACTTTCTGGGAGGGAGATGGGAAAAACAGCAATACTGCCACTGCGTTTTTACATTATAACTTTTACGGCGTTCATTTTTCGGTATAAATAACATAATATCTTTATTCTCTGGGTCAGTAAAATTACAGTGATACAAAATACATATAGTTTTTTTTTACCTTTTACTACTTTTTTGCAATAAAACCCCTTTTTTTTAAAGAAGAAAATGTTTTTGCATTGCCGCTTCCCAAGACACATAAGTTTTTTATTTTTATAGAGTTGTGTGAGGGCTTGATTTTTGCGGGACGACATCATTTTGGAGTAAATGGCGCTTTTTGACCACTTGTTATTAGGTTTTTTCGGTGGCAACTAAGAATAAATGAGCAATTCTGTCTTTTTTTTTTTTTTTTTACGGTGTTCACCGTAGGGGATAATTTACATTATATTTATGTAGTCCGGGTTGTTACGGACGTGGCAATACCAAACATATGTGGGAGATTTTCTTTTGCAATTTTTTTCATTGAAAAAGCAGATAGACAGCTTTCGTTTGCATGCTATTTTTTTCTCTCGCCAGTAGGTGTGAATGGGCTATTCAGCTGCAAAGCGCACATGCAACAGGTCTGCTGACAGATTTAAAGCAGACAGCACATGGAAGAGAAAATGGTTTTGTGAATAAGCCCTAAATTTACTTTTCGCGTAGTGTCTTATTGAAAAAATTAGCATCTGGAGCACACAGACGGCGCTCTCGTCTTAAAGATCTTGTTAGCAACAGCTATAGTTCTGTACACAACGTTCACAATGGAATAAACAGATGAAGCAACATATAGTTTTATGATTTTTATCTCACTTTACCACTAGTTGGTCTAAGGAACATTAAGTTACTGAAATATATGTTTTAATAAAGATTCAGAATGGTCAGGAAATGGGTTTCTCTCTTCTAAATCAATCTATATGATGTGTTTTCAGCAATTTCTTAATGCAAATTGCTGTTCTGGGAATTATAATCTTCTCACTCTGAGGAGACAATGCCAGATTGCAATTATGGAAGACACGCAGAGAACATTTATTGTCTGGTGGGCTGATACAAGAGAGATAAGACAATACAACAGCGTGTTCATTTATGATCACTAGCCAAGCTCGGCGCCTGAAAGATAATCGCAATCATACCAGTTACCTAATAGGAAGACAATGAGATGACAGATATAAAACCAATGACACGCATAGACATTAAGGCATCAATTTATTCTCCAATTTATCTGCACTTCATTCACCCCAGCCATTTTCAGTTTTTTTTTTTTTTTTTGTTTTTACTTCCCGTCCAAAAGCCATAACTTTTTTATTTTTCTGTTCATATGGCCCTATGAGGGCTTGTTTATTGCCAGACAAATTTGTACTTTCTAATGACACTTTATGCACACAACCACATCTGTTTTGCCGTCCGCAGATCGGTGCAGACATATTCTTTTTGATGATCCTTATGTCCTTTCCACTTAAGGACAGAACACGTCCTATATTCGGCTGTAAAAGTCAATGGGTCCACAAAAAATACGGATACAAAGTGAACTGTATCAGTATTTTGAGGATCTGCAGTTTGCAGAGCGCAAAATACATATGGTCATGTGCATGTGGTCTTATTCTAGGGTCAGTATGACTACAGCAACACCAAATTTATATTCGATTTCTTACATTTTAATACTTTAAGATTTAAAAAATTATAATTTTTTTTCTTTTCTATATTATTATTGATTGATTGTTATTTTGGGATATGTATGACTTTTCCTCACTTTTTATTAATTTTAGAGGGGAGGCAAAAAACAGCAATTCATCCATTTTCATTACCCCCACCCCGTTACATTGTTCACCATATAAAATATATACTTTTATATTGTAATAGTTTGAGCATTTTCATACACAGTGATACCAATGATAGTCATTTTTTAAATTTATTTTTATTTGTAAAAGGTGGAACGTTAGTTCCCCCTTGTGGGTTTACACATATGATCATTAGATTGCTGCTACCATAGACTGCAATCATGTACCATTGCAGTCTATGGGATAATCTTTGTGTTCCTAGTAATCCCTTAAAGGCTCTGAAGCTTGCAGAATTGTGAATGCAGCTCTGGACGATAATACAGGCTATAAATCAGGATTGGTAAACTTGCCAGATCTTTAAAGAAGGCGCCTGCCCAAGATCTGAGCAGACGCTTGCTTGGAGACAGTTCCGATCATGCAGTTTTCATTTGCAACCATGGCATCTGAACACCCATTTACTGGGAACGGGTTGCTCCCAGTGACCAAACGTTTTCTCCACATGATTATAGGAGCTGTTCAGTTGTTATGGGAGCCAGGAACCTTCTGAAGACTCCCAGGCCTGCCACAGTAAAGTTGCTATTAAAGGGGTTATCCAACCCCTATAATGACCCTCGCCCAATGCTTGGGCCCCTCGTATACATTATTGCTGATCAAAACATCCGGCAACGGTAGGAGCAGCCAATAGCAGACCGCGGTGGGGACGAGCGCCCCCTAGCGGCGGCTGTGCAGGGATCCCGAGTGACAAGAGTGCCAGGGAGCAGGTAAGTATAATGTATACGGGCATTGGGGGGGATCATTATAGGGGTTGGATAACCCCTTTAATAGCAACTTTACTGTGGCAGGCCTGGGAGTCTTCAGAAGGTTCCTGGCTCCCATAACAACTGAACAGCTCCTATAATCATGTGGAGAAAACGTTCGGTCACTGGGAGCAACCCGATTCCAGTAAATGGGTGTTCAGATGCCATGGTTGAAAATGAAAACTGCATGATCGGAACTGTCTCCAAGCAAGCGTCTGCTCAGATCTTGGGCAGGCGCCTTCTTTAAAGATCTGGCAAGTATGGATGTCAGGAAGGGGTTAGAACATATTGCCACATTTAAACGTCACTTTACAGTTTACCAATCCTGATTTATAGCCTGTATTATCGTCCAGAGCTGAATTCACAATTCTGCAAGCTTCAGAGCTGGATCCTTTACGAATTCCTTGCTAGTAGGGATGAGCGAATCGACTTCAGATGAAACATCCAAAGTCGGTTCACATAAAACTTTGTTTCAATACTGTACGGAGCGAGCGCTCTGTACAGTATTATAATGTATTGGCTCAGATAAGCCAAAGTTATTACTTCGAAAAGTCTCACGAGACTTAACATAATAACTTCAGAAATTGATTTATACGGTAAAAAACCATTTCCCGAACCTGAGTTTGGGAAATGGTTTTTTACAGTATAAACAAATTTCTGAATTTATTATGTGAAGTCTAGCGAGGCTCCGTACAGTATTGAAACAAAGTTTTATGCGAATCGAATTCGGATGTTTAATCCAAAGTCGATTCGCTCATCCCTACTTGCTAGCTTAGTGTCAGAGAGCTGGGAGTTCCAAGTTGTCACAAATTGGTCAACTGAGTGTGTCCAACGGCAAACAGCAGAACTTTGAATGCAGCTCTTGTTATAAGCTGTAAAGCCATTAATGCAAAGTATTTATAAAAGTTATTAAAGTAGTTTGTGATGAAGTAACTGTAAAACCATTGTTCAGCTTATGATTTAAAGGCTATGGACACCCTTGGGATGATTTTTTTTTTATTGCATTGGTTGTATAACAGGACAAAACATATTTGCCATTGGTTTCCATTAAAAATTGTGCTCCATTTGTCTTCTTGCAGCCTGCATGTATTCTTATACGTTGCAGGCTGCTCAGTCCCGGCCAGTGTGAAATATATCAGAAAATCTGATGGTTTAGTCTGCAGCCTCTCCCTGCTGCCCTGTATGTAAATCTAATTTTCACAATCAAATGAACAGAAAGTCAGATTTATGACCATTCAGAAGAGCAGAGAGGATACAGTTCAAACCGTTAGAGAGCTTAACTGGCATTTCCCACTGAATGGGACTGAGCAGCCTGCAATGTCTGAGAAAGCATGCAGACTGAAGAAGACAAATGGAGCAAAAAGTTTCATAAAAGCCAGCTGCAAATAGCCTATAATTGAGAAATTGCAATACGAATGTAGCCCCAAAGGTGTCCATACCTTATAATAATGAAAAAGAGGAAGCCACCTGTAGTGGTGGGGATCAGACCACTGGGATTCCTGCAGATCACAAGAATAGGGATCCTGTGTCCTCCATGAGAAAGACGTGGCAATTGAGCATTTGCACTTTTCAAAGTCTATGGGACTGCTGGAGATACAAGTACAGTGCTTGACTATCGCTGGCAGCCCCCAAGAGGTGAACAGGGTAGAAGTGCACATGCTCAACTGCTGCTCCATTCAAACAGAGAACATGACACTTTTGTTGTCATAATCTATGGGGATCTCTGTATGTTGGACACCCACAGATTAGACACTTATCATCTATATTGTAGATGGGTGACAGGTTTTGGCATAACTCCCTTAAAAGGGTTGTCCGAGTTAGATAAGCATCTACTTATTTACCAATCTACCTCATTCTGTTCTGGCCCTTTGTTGACATGAAGGTGCAGAGCTGTGGGGGTGTGTAACAACAATCTCTGAGGTTTTCCTCATGAATATTTGTGGGTGTGAACAAAGACTGCCTTTCCCCTCCCCCTACTCTGCAAAGGGAGTGAATAAAGTTGCTGCCCTGTCTGCAGTCTGACTGTGTGATACATGTTGTATGTGAGGGACTCCCCCTACCTGTTCTTGTGCAATGCTCTGCAGACACTTCCTGACAGCCAGCAGAAGAGTATAGAGGGGAGAACTTCTCCAGTCTTCGTCAGCTCTGTGTTTGCATGGTGAGGAGGGGGAGATCCTGTACACAACATTTATTTCCTTAGTGCCTGGAGAAGAGGAAACCCTGCAGCTGCTCAGCATATGAGGCAGAGCCTCCAACCCTGAGTCTGTGCTAATCCAGTGAGAAGGGAGACACAGGGCATACAGCTCAGCCAGCAGATCGGCAGTGCAGGGGGTGTGGCCAGCAGATCGGCAGTGCAGTGGGCGTGGCTTGTTGCTCCAGCCACCACAGCCTTCACAGTCACGTTCGGTGCTCCCTCCTACAGCTCTGACTAGTGCATTGAACATCATCGGAGCAGAGAAAGGCGCTGACATTACAGGTCATGTGACGCTCAGCTAACTAGAAGAACGGAGCCACTGGATATGAAGAAGGTGAATTGAAAACCCCGTACATTCGCTTAGTTAGAAACATGTAGAGAACAAAAAAATAACTTGGACAACCCCTTATCTGCCGTGTCTGTGTGTTTAGCAAAAGCTCCTTAACGCAATCACTATGCATTTTCTAGTATATAGTATACGCTGAGATCCATTCACAGGAGAGCAGATACGCTTCATGGACTCTTTTGACAGGTTTTACCGCTTCTGCAGCTTATCTCCTCTCATATGACAGAAATCCTGCATTTCTCCTGCCTGCTATGAACAGAAGCCCACAGCATCACAATATATTGAATCCTCTTAGCTAAAAACAGACTGTGTGCTTTGTGCAAGCTACAGCACATAGACTGCATAATTACTGGACCCATAATAGGAGAGGATGGATATTTAAAGGGGCCTCAAAGGTTTTCTTAATTCATGTCAGTCAGTGCTTGTATTTGCAATAGAGTCCCCAAGATCTGATCTCCTCTTCTGCTGCATACAGAAATGTCCCGATAAATGGGGGAAGCCTATTGCTTTGAAGGTAAGCATCTCATTCATACACGAGGCAGATGTAGGATGTGTGAGCAGTGAAAAAGTAAACCCATCCTCCCTACAGCTCTCCATCTGCTTCTGGGGATCGTTCTGTATATCAGAAAATATTGTTGAGCTTTAATTAAAGGGGTTGTCCAGCCCTTACTAAGTGACGGCCTATCCTCAGAATAGGCCATCACTAGCTGATCGACGGGGGACTGATACCCAGCAATTGACTTTATTGGGATTAGTGCTGCAGTAACAACTCTCTCCACTACAAGGTTGACAGTGCTACACCCGAACAGCTGATCAGGTGGTGATGGCCTATCCTGTGGATAGGCCATTATTTAGTAAAGGCTGGACAACTCCTTTAATAAGAAATGTAGAACTACTTAAAGGGATTTTGTCACCATGAAAATGCAGTGCAATCTGAAGGCAGCCTGTAATAGAGCAGGAGGAGCAGAGTATATTGATATATAGTTTTATGGGGATAAATTTTGTAAAACTTGTAATTTATTCATCTACTTCTCATGTGGGCGGTCCTAATTGGTGACTGACAGCTGTTTGTATATGCACTCTTACAAAGGGAAAGCTGCACTGAGAGCAAACAAACAGTATAGGTATCAGCAGGGGAGTAGCTATAGTGGCGGCAGGGGAAGCGTCTGCTATGGGGCCTGAACTCAGAAGAGACCCACCCGGGAGATTGACTGAAAGATGTTATTGTCAGGGCCCCCTCAACAGTATTATTAGTGTAGGAAATGGACAGAAAGGCTGCAGGGCCTGGTGTGAGTGGGTCTGCGACTGGCGGTAATGTGCATCTGCATCTGAATGCTCTAAAATCCTGGAAACGTGGACTTCTGGGTGTGCTCCGGATCCCCCCGGTGGAGATCAGGGGAGCTGGATGCATTGTGCGGAAGCTTCAGTCCTCCGGAACGAACTGAAGCTACCACACATTAGTTCCTATGGAGCTCCTGCCTGTTGCAGGGCTCTACAGGAATAAGTTGAAACTCTCATACACTCTAATGCTTATGCATTGGAGTGTATGAGAGATGCAATCTGATGATTGTTTGTTATGGTTCCCTGCAGTACCTATCAAATAGTGTAAAAAAATGTTTTTAAAAATTAAGAACCAATATAAAAATTCAAATCACCCCCGTTTCCCCAAAATGTAAATAAAAAAAATACATTACATTACATTTTTGGTCACCTCATGTCCCACAAAACATTTTTAAAAAGTGATCAAAAAGTCTTACACAGGTCAGTTTTACCATATAGGGAACGCTGTAAAAACCCATTGCGTTTATTTTTTCCAATTTTACCTCATTTGGAATTTTTTTCCAGCTCCTCCCTACATCGTATCCATTATTAAATGGTGGAATTAGAAAGTATAACTTGTCCTGCAAAAAGGTGACCAAATGACCATTTTCAGTTCTTCACAACCTATAAAATGTTTGGGAACGCTGCGGTGCATAATAATGTGTACATTTTAAGTGTTTTAATTTATGGAGAAGGTGCAGCTTTGTTGGAGGAGAAGATGGCTAGAAGGTTGGAGGAGTTTTTAAACTAGGGACTGGGGGGGGGGGTAATTATATTATAGGAGGGGGAGATACTGCAGATAGAGAACTAGTGTGAGGTAGTGAGACTGGGGGAGGAATGGAACGAGGGACTAAAACAGTTCATGAGGAAAGGTGTAGGGTAAAAAATATCCATAAACCTCTTAATTATATGTACACTAATGCCAGAAGCCTGACTAATAAAACTGGTGAACTGAAATTAGTGACGTGTGAGAAGGACTATGACATAGTGGGAATAACTGAGACATGGCTGGATGATAGCTATGACTGGGCGGTTAACTTACAGGGTTACAGTCTGTTTAGAAAGGATTGCAAAAACCGGAGTGGGTGAGGGGTCTGCCTTTACTTAAAGTCCAATCTAAAGCCCACAGTCCGAGAAGATATAAGTGAGGGACATGAACATTTAAACAATAAAAGTATATATTTTTTTTGTCTGCACTAAAGGGGGCAATTTATAATACAATGATACTGGAAGCATAAACGGGGCCATTAGCTATACTGAGGGTCACTATGGGGGAGCCACTGTATGTGCTGAGGACACTGCAGGGGTTGGGATTTAGGGGAAAAAAGCCTACGGGTACTTTCACACTAGCGGCAAGGAACAGTCTGTTCCGGCGGATGAAGTGTGTGCGACTTTTTGATCACTTTTTATAAAAAAATTATTGGGTAGTTGAAGTGACAAAAAATGGCAAATTGTCTGTTTTTATTTTTTATCCCGTTACGCCATTTGCTGTATTCCATTAATATTGTTATATTTTTTAAGTATTTTTATTTTTATTTTAAGAAAAGGGGGGTGATTTGAACTTTTTTTTTATTGTTTTTATATTTGTAAACTTTTTTTACTTTTGGTGACAATGACTGTTAATCATTAGATTGCCCATTGTGTTCATTGATGGCTAAATAGCCATCATTGAACACTTTATTTGGAATATAACAATATAATGCTGCAACCTAGTGGCCTGTATTGGTATAATCCTGAAACAGGCACCGAAGCTTTGGGCTATTTTTGCAATGTAACAGGTTCCCCGATCTCAGTTGGGGAATGCTATTACCGGAGTGGAAGTGCGCGACTTCCGCTTCTGGACTGATCAGATGCCGTGGTCACATTTGACCGCGGCATCTGAAGGGGAAAATGTATGCTATTAGCCTTATGGCTGATCCCATACATGTGCCGCGGGTCTCTGCTATTTAAAATAGCAGAAACCCGGCGGCCTTGGTGCCGTGCGAGCGGGCAACATGTTTAGGGAATGTACTTCCGCTGTTGTGTAAATGTATCCTAACAGAAGAGAAGGGAATAGTGGCCAAAGGGTTACAGGTTCTTTATGTTCTGCTAGAAATGGCAGATCCGCAAGTGCCTTAGGATAGCATGGTGACAAGACCCAGTACTAGGAGAAACCCCATCCGGATTGCCCACCTACTTTCTCTCTAGACAACTTAGAAAAAAAATCAGACAGTGGGCATTTTTCACAGACAGATTGCAAAACCATCATGAATCATAAGGACAGTTCCTGTCCCCATTGGGACTCATAATCTAAACACCAAATTAACCTATAAACATTTTTATTTGCAGTGTGCGAGGAAAACAGAGCGCCCAGAGGAAACCCATGCAAACTCCATGCAGAGGTTTCCCTAGGACCAAGAACGCCAAGGCAATCATGCTGTTCACTGAGCCACCATGCTACACATCAGATATGAATATGAACACACTGCGCTGAAACATAAAATGATTATAAAAATCATGGACAGTACAGAAAATTCCCCTATATTTAATTTACGGACTGTCGAGGAATTAGCAACCCTCTAGGGTTGTTTCGGGTATCGAAGTTTCGATACCCATTTGATACTTTTAGCCCGGTATCGATACGATACCGGGATTTGCCTTTTATCAACGTGGCCGTGCAGCTCTCAGTGCGGCCATGATCCCTCAGCAGCACGGGGAGAAGGAGGCAGTCTCTCCCTCCCCCTGTGCTGCCGCTGCCACCAATGAGGAGAGACAGGAGGAGGAGGCGGGGTCACTGGCCACCAATGAGGAATAATGTTTAATATACAGATGCAGACAGAAGAAACTCATTGCTGGCACCCTGCCTGTGACCGAGCGCTGCAATCCGCGGCAGTTAACCCCTCAGGTGCCGCACCTGAGGTGTTAACTGCCGTGAATCGCAGCACTCGGTCACAGGCAGGGTGCCGGCAATCAGTTTCTTCTGCCTGCATTTGTATATTAAACGTTACTCCTCATTGGTGGCCAGTGCTCCCGTATTAAAGACACTGGCCAGTGTCCCATCCCCCCGCTTTCCCCAGTATTAAAACATTCTGGCCAGTGCCCCCCTTTCCCCAGTATTAAATACATTGGTGGCCAGTGCGCCCTCCCCATCCCCCCTTCCTCCCTCCCCCCAGTATTACAATCATTGGTGGCAGTGGCCACAGGGTCCCTTCACCTCCTCCTCCTTGGTGGCAGTGATCGGAGCCCCAGCAGTGTAATGCTGGGGCTCCGATTGGTTACCATGGCAACCAGGACGCTACTGAAGTCCTGGCTGCCATAGTCAGCTCCCTGCTGCTGTGTGCACAGAGCACAGGGCAGCAGGGAGAGGGTGAGATCCTATTCACCCTAATAGAGCTCTATTAGGGTGAATAGAATGAAAAGATTCTAGGTTCTAGCCCCTAAGGGGGGAAATAGTTAAAGGGGTTGTCCAAGTTATATTTATTGATGACTTCCTATACACTTGTATAGGAACGAGCCGTCCCATTGAAATGAATGGAACGGCTTGGGTGTAATTACACCTGCTCACCGCTGCAGATGCAACGGCGAGTAGGTAAACAATGAAGAGGAGGCGGCGCTCGCCTTCTCTTCAAACAGCTGATCGGCGGGGGTGCCGGGTGTCGGACCCCCGCCGATCTGATATTGATGACCTATCCTGAGGATAGGTCATCAATAAATATAACTTGGATAACCCCTTTAATGAACTGTAAAAAAAAAAAAAAAAGTTAAAAAAGTACACTAAAATATTAAGTGTAAATCACCCCTTTCCCAATTTTACATATAAAATATATAAACAATAAATAAATAAAATATTACATATCGCAACGTCTCAAAAGTCCAAACTATTAAAAAAATCCTCTTTTAAGCGGTGAACGCCCATAAAATAAAAAAATAAAAAAACTGTACAATTCGCCGTTTTCTTTTAGTCGCCTTGTCCCCCCAAAAAATAGGATAGGACTGTTGTATTATGGGCCGGACGTTTCATAAAATGCGGAAAGCACGCAGCTTTTTTTGGCATTTAATTTTTTTCACGTGGTATCGAATGGTATCAAGTATCGCAATACTTTTTAATGGTATCGATACTGAATCAAAATTTTGGTATTGAAACAACCCTACAACCCTCGGCACCGTTAAGTCCTCCCTGTGGAGCCCCCTGTCCTTAATGTCTACCCCTGACCTTGTTGTAAATGGGCTTGTGACGGTGAGGAGTCCACTGTCGGCGAGGTATGACTCCAGGCAAATACAAGGCTGACATGACTTGGAAAGTGCTTTAATTTAAGTGTAAATAAATGCAGCTTTACTACCCGTCCGCCCCGGAGACAGTCTGGAGAAAACAAACACCCGTCCTTCCATCAAAAACACTTTTCTCAGGACTACGGGATAATATTTTGAAACAAAGAAGATTTGTTACCATGAGAACACGATCACTGTGTGACGGCCTAATAACTGCTCTGCCCAGTGCACTGCGGTTATAATGAGACACCTTCTCAGTACCTCTACGGAAGCAATACCGTACTACCAGTACTAAGAACTGAACTTCTGCCTCACTTTATTAGAAGTGGTATTTTTACATTGTGACATTGTATGTATTCATAGATCTGAGAGATAGATAGATAGATAGATAGATAGATAGATAGATAGATAGATAGATAGATAGATAGATAATAGAGCTAATAGCTGATCTTAGCCTCTTTTGGGAAGTTTTCAGTGGGAGAACAAATAAGCCCTGCACATGACATCCCATCGTTCTATGACATCACAATGATGGCCCTTGTATAAGAACACCAGACACTATTGGGGCTGCTCATTCTTTTGAGAGAGGGCGACCTGCATGGTCAGAGCCTACAGCAGCTGTGTATATTGCCAAGTATTCATACCCCCTTGAACGTTTCAGTATACATACATGGTTTTCAAAAAAATGTATAAGTAAAAATCGGAAGAGTGTGGCGTGCATTTGTATTCATCTCACAGAGCACTATTCAAACCATCATCCGAAAATGAAAAAAGAGTATGGCACAACTGCAAACCTACCAAGGCATGTCCGTCCACCTAAACTGACAGCCTAGGCAAGGAGAGTACTAATTAGGGAAGCAGCCAAGGGGCCCATGGTCACTCTGGAGAAGAGATCCACAGCACAGGAGAATCTGTGCACAGGACATTAGTTGTGAGCTCCACAAATCTGGCTTTTATGGAAGAGTGGCAAAAAGAAAGCCATTTCTGAAAGTAAGCCGTGAGAAGTCCTGTTTGCAGTTTGCCACAAGCTTTGTAGGGGAAACAGCAAAAATGTGGAAGAAGGTGCTCTGGTCAGATGAGACCAAAGTTGAACTTTTTGGCCTAAATGCAAAACGCTATGTGTGACGGAAAACTAATACTGCACATCACCCTGAACACACCATCCCCGTGAAACATGGTGGTGGCAGCATCATGCTGTGGGGATGCTTTTCTTCAGCAGGGACAGGGAAGCTGGTCAGAGTTGATGGGAAGATGGATTGAGCTGAATACAGGGCAATCCTGGAGGAAAACCTGTTAAAGACTGCAAAAGACTTGTTGGAGCAGAGGTTCACCTTCCAGCAGGATAACGACCCTAAACATACAGCCAGAGCTACAATGGAGTGGTTTACATCAACGTATATTCATGTGTTAGAATGGCCCAGTCAAAGTCCAGACCTAAATCCCATTTAGAATCTGTGGCAAGACTTGAAAATTGCTGTTCACAGATGCCAATCTGAATGAGCTTGCAGTATTAATAATGAATAATGGGTCATAATTTCATCCTCTAGATGTGCAAAGCTGGTAGAGACATACCCCAAAAGTCTTGCAGCTGTAACTGTTGCAAAAGGTGGTCCTACAAAGTATTGACTCAGAGGGGCAGAATACAAAGGAACGCCACACTTTACAGATTTTTATTAAACTTTTTGAAAACCATGTCTCATTTTCTTTTCACTTCACACATACTTGCTACTTTGTGTTGGTCTATCACATAAAAAAAACAATAAAATACATTAAGGTTTGTGGGTATAACCAGAAAAAATTGTGGAAAAGTTCAAGAGGTATGAATACTTTTTCAAGCCACAATATGGTGCTTCCTCTGTACTCACAGGACACACTGAGGGGATGTATTATTGGGGATGGATAGATGGTCAGGACTGGCAGAGTACATGCTATTCGATAAATGGTCCAAAATCAGTGCAGACAGAGGAGGATCAATACGGAGATCATGCACAGGTCAGGTGAGACAGTCCGGGTCCGTGGGAAGTTCCGCAGCCAATAAGGTGCTGTAGCATCAAGGTTCGTTCTGCTCGGATGAATGCCTATATTATCTGGTATTTTCTTCTCATTTCATAGTTAAACTTTGATTTTGCAATGTTCCAGGGATAATGGTGCTCCGCTAATGTCCCAAAATCAATCTCCAAGCAACATAATAAAAGGCATATTATTATGTCTCCAGAAAAGATAAGTAGAAAACATTTGTACGGAAAGAGGCCTGGATGTGTATAACCCATGGCAAGCAGCGGCCACCATCAGGACCAACAGTTTAGATAAAGAAGTTGTCCAAAAATATCAAGTAATCCCCAAACCACAGGAAAGATCTAGACCAGGGGTGCACAACCTTTTCGGGTTGGGGGCCACATTGTCAGCCTGAACCATTTCCAAGAGCCGAAAATAAAACTTAAAGGGGCATTACCAACTGAAATACTGTATTTTTGGCATATTGAACATACAGTATATACTATAAATGTCTAGTTACACTTCCAGGACTCCCATCTAATATGAGAATACATGAAATATATATGTAAGAAGCCATAAGACATAGACCTACATGTCTTTTACCAGATGTTTGGGGGCCGCACAGAATGGTATCGAGGGCCGCATGTGGCCCCGGGCCGCAGGTTGTGCACCCCTGATCTAGACGGTCTAGATACAGCACGGTCTAGAGATGAGTGAAAAGATTCTACATAAATCGATTTGTCCAATCAGCAGGACTGTTAGAATCATTGTGTCCAATCAGCAGGGCTTATGCAAATAAGGAAGCCCTGCTGATTAGACAAATCGATTCTAAGAGCTATTCTGATTGGACAAATCTATTCTAAAAGCTCTGCTGATTGGTCAAATCCATTCTAAGAGCTCTGCTGATTGGACAAATCGATTCTAAGAGCTCTTTCCTTTTATTCTTCCCAAAAATAAGCCGTCACCAGAGGTGTCTGGCAGCAGCTTTCTCCTCTCCCTCCGTTGAATACGCAGAGGCAGTCGGGAGAGATAGACGACAGCTGAATGTGTATGTCCAGATTTACTTATGGCTCTGGTACACCACGTGTATACAAATGCATATGGGTCTGATACCCCTGGCTACATTGTGAGAAGCATACACTGGAGTACAGGCAGAAGATAAATGCTGTACAGTGATAAAAAGAGGACCCCCAAAGCCTTATTAATTGTCACTGCCAAATAGAAACCTTCCGTCCATGTAGTATATTGAGGCTTACGGACCTTACAGAAGGACCGAAGTTCTGCGAGACACTAAAAAGAGAAGCTCTTCTTCTAAAGAACTTAGTCCAGGCCGAGAATTACACGGTCGCATTACCCCAGCAGGACCCGTGCAATGGTTGACGTGAGGACTGTACCCTATAAAGCAGGAATGTAGCTCTATCGTCTATACTTAAAGGGGTTATCCTATGAATAATGTAAAAAATGAAAATCATACATCATCTAATACATGACAACCTCTGTCTAACAATACTAGAACCAGCCCTGTACCTCACATGGATCCAGAGATCTCCACATTCATTGCTCCGACAAAGTTCAACCTTGCAGACACACAAAATTGGCAGACATTTATCTTACATGTATGGGCAGCTTTGGTGAGTGACACCCTCTTTTATAATCCAATCCCTAAATCTGGTCAGTGAGAAGTTTCGCAGCCAATAAGGTTTTGCAGGGCTGTAGCATCAAGGTTCATTCCGCTCGGATGAATGCCTATATTATCTGGTATTTTCTTCTCATTTCATAGTTAAACTTTGATTTTGCAATGTTCCGGAGATAATGGTGCTCCGCTAATGTCCCAAAATCAATCTCCAAGCAACATAATAAAATACATATTATTATGTCTGCAGAAAAGATAAGTAAAAAACATTTGTATGGAAAGAGGCCTGGATGTGTATAACCCATGGCAAGCAGCGGCCACCATCAGGACCAACAGTTTAGATAAAGAAGTTGTCCAAAAATATCAAGTAATCCCCAAACCACAGGAAAGAGGGTAAGTATCTGATGAGTGGGTGTCTGACTGCTGAGACCACCACCGATCACCAGGAAAGGGGTCCTGTGCTCAGAATAGGTCATCAATATCATATTGTGGGGGTCCATGTCCCGACACTCCCACCGTTCAGCTGTTTGAAGAGGCCACAATGCTCAGGTGAGAGGCACAGTTTTTTCCTAGGCCAGTGACGTCACGTTAATCGGCCACATGGCCGATGAGCAGCTCAGTCCCCCTCAAGTGAGCTGCAATACCAAGCACAGCCACTATACAATGTATGGAGCTGTGCTTGGTATGCTGTGTGGGGGCCGTGGCGCTCACCAGAGTGCAGTGGCCTCGTCAAACAGGTGATTGGAGTCGGACCCCCACCGATCTGAAACTGATGACCTATCCTGAAGATAGGTCATCAGTATTTAGATCCCAGAAAACCCTTTTAAAGCAGTGTGCCTATTATGTGCTTTGTAAATGATCTTCTGTAACAGGCTGGACTATTTGTATCCTCTGAATACCTCATGAAGCCATATGCACGGTAATGCAATATACAGTATCTATAATAAAAAAAAGCATATATAATTATACCATTATGGGATGCAGTATACCTTAACCCAGTTTCCAATATGTGAATTCCGTATTCTCATCTGGGATTGTCGTACTTGGCAATAAAACAACTGGGCGGCTTCTTAGGGTGCATTTTATTTACCGGCAGGGTTTTGTGGACGTAAAACACGGGTATCTGTAAAACCTGTTATATCTATGATTGAATCCGTAATCAGCGTCAATTTTATAATCTATACATAATACGTCAGGAAAAGATAGAATCTGCACACAAAATGAAAGAACGGAGGAATTCTTAGGGTAAATGCACACATTCAGGATTTATGTGCAGAGAATGCGCACTGAAATCCGCAGGCGGTCGCAGGGAAGTCTGTGCAGACAATGCGCATCAATTCGTGCGGACTTAAATGCGGATTTGATGCAGATTTTCCACATGCGGATTTTACTCTCCCCATTGAAGGGAATAGAGAAAATCTGCATGAAATCTGGACAATAAAATAAAATTAATTGACATTCTGCGGATTTTTAAATCCGCACCACAGGACAAAATCCATATGGAAAAAATCTGTACATGAGAATGTCTAATTCTCATAGAATATAATGTACATGACCTACACGCACGCAAATCCGCACACAATCCTGGTGGTGTGCATTTAGCCTTAGCTATACCATGAAGAGAATGACATGCAGAAGGTTCAGTAACTATTATACCGTAGCTGTCACAGTCACACTGTATCAGGTCATCATATACAAGACTAGACCTTCCCATTATAAGAACATCTTATTGTACAAACAAAACTATTCTTGTCAAAAGAAGGAAATGTAAAGAAAAATGACCTGTCAATAAAAGAAAAGAAATACAACATCTGCAATATCTACAATAGGTGAGGCAGCCAAGGGGGAAAAAAAAAATCCAGAATGTCGCTCAGATCCCCTACAATGGAACATGGGGGAATGGAGCGCAGACCTGCCTATGGCCTCGTTCACATCTCCGTTTGTGGATCCAGCAGGCTGTTCCAGTGGTGATCCGGCCGATTTCTGGGAAAATGGACAGGGCATGAACCGCTCCATGCAACATTTTTCTTCCAGCAGAAACCAGCCATTTTTGCCGGAAAACTGCTGGATCACTGCCGGACCCCACTGCAATCAATGGGGATCAGGCGGTGAAATAGGATCCAGCAGGCTGCTCGTCGCTGGTACAGCCTTCCGGATCCAGAAACGCTAATGTGAACAAAGCCTCTGCTAATGGAAAGAAAAAATAAAAGGCTGCAAAATTTTCAAGCGTGCGCAGTAGAGCATGACATTTCTGCCTGGAAGTAAAAAACTGTACTGCTCATGCGCATAAGATTCTTGCACACAGCATAGGCGAGAGATTACAGGGCCAAACAAGAGCAGGATACAAGCGCCTGACCCTGTCAATCAACAAGAGGAGGGAGGGACGCCATGGTACTTTGGTGTACTGAGGGGCTAGGGCAGGGGCCAGCTACCTCCGGCACTCCAGCTGTTGTTCCCCGGGCTAGGGTATGCTCTCGGTGCTCTGAACATCTAATTTGATAAACTGAGGTCCAATAGTCGGATCCCTAGCAATCGTATTTTTATTACCTATCCAGAGGATGAAGGGGCTGCCACAGCACTGGTGTAGGGTTCGGCCCCCCTTCTAAGTTTTCCTTGTCCCATAAC
Organism: Bufotes viridis; assembly: GCA_033119425.1. Classification (NCBI taxonomy): domain Eukaryota; kingdom Metazoa; phylum Chordata; class Amphibia; order Anura; family Bufonidae; genus Bufotes; species Bufotes viridis. The sequence goes on from CM065595.1 coordinate 29,482,154, forward strand.
TCTCTATGCATGGAACTGCAGTATGGGGAATTGGCTGCAGTTCCCTACATGGCCAGGAACGCTGCTGTATGAGTGCAGCCCTAAACCATGGATGAGGCAGCCCCTTCATTTTCAGAGTCATATTGCAAAGTTTCAATCCTAGCAATATGCCTGCCATCACTGTATAAGATGAATAACCCCTTTAAAAGGGGAGTTTTATACTGACGGCTTATCCTCTGGACAGGTCATCAGCATCTGATCGCTGGGGCTCCGACACCAGATCAGCTTTTTAAGAAGGCAACAGCGCTTGCAGTACTCCGTGCTCACCAAGCGTAAGTTGTATATCGGCAGTGCTTGGAATCGCAGCTCAGCCCCATTCATTTCAATGTGGCTGAGCTACTCTAGACCATGTGACCAATGAATGTGGCGTCACATGGCCTAGGGAAAGCAGCGTGAAGGCTACGACACTGCTTCTCGAACAGCTGATCAGAGGGTCCTGGTTGTCTGACTTCCACCGATCAGTGGATAGGACATCAGTATAAAACTCCCGGAAAACCCCTTTAAAGAAAAGTCCGATATTATCTGCATCGCTGCAGTATTCAGCGCTGCTGACCTATAAACCATTGCATCCAGAGTCCTGCAGTTCCCCCCCATGATGAGCTCCCTTTTTCTTATACGGTCGCTCTACGATAAATTGTGTGTTTTTTTTGTATTTTTTTTTTTTTAGAGAGCTTGTTATATTTCCCCTGGGTTTCCCTGAATACAGATTCAGTGTTTGCTTGTCCTTTCATCTTTTCTTCAGATCGTCCTGATAATTCCAAAAGGTTAATTCCAATGCAGCAGAGCGGCTTTTGTCTTACCAAATCAAAAACCACCAAAGTCAATGATGACACACCGCCCACGAGTATCAGACAAAATCCTAGAGAAGGACAATCTTCGTCTGTGGAGGAATGACGCTTCTTCTGTTTAGAAACATGTAAATGGAGAACTGAGCTTTCAGTGCTACATTATTTCCGTAACGTCCTCGAGAGTGAATGAAACAATGTAGCGCAGCGAACTGAGAAGTTTCCGTAATCCTGACCACCCCTCTAACCAATGGCAGTCTGGATGTGGCATCTAGTAGCCACCTCAACATGGTAGGGGGACCACAGTTCTAGAAATAGGTATGGGCCCCAGAGGAGGCACCTGCATCTATCTAACACTTATAGCATAGCCTGTGAATATGACATACATGTTGTGTTGTAAGGGTATTTTGAAGAACTGATTGGTTCTGTCCCCTTAAATTCTGTCTCTTTTATATTAACTTTAATATTCTGTGTAATGAAGTTTTCCTGGTAATGTAGTGAGTTAGAGATCGTTAGTACCCTTCCTCCATTGTGCTGATAAGACCACATTCCTGAGTAATCTCATACAGGAGGAGGGGCTGAAAGGTATAACTCTAGTTTGCACCAACAATTAGGTGGCACTCCATTGAAGACTTCATTCTAGGTAGGATGTAAGTATTGATTTTCCCTATCTCATGCCGACCGGAGTCCTATCCCATATTGTCTAGGTAGGCCAGTGATGATTATTTACGTTTTATTATTCTGTATGTGATTTGTCTTTTTTATCTTATAGTTAATCACACTTAGTAAATATATTTATTCACTTAGCCTGCATAAGCTTATTCATTCTCAAATCTTTTGAATTCACATTTTGAAACAAATGTCTAGGGTTGGAGTACCCTTTGATGGGGTTCTCTCATTAGGGGCAACACCTTTTAAAATGCGGCCATGAAGCAATCAGCTGGTTTTAGGAAAATCAAAAAATACCTAGTGATTTCTACAGGGCAAAGGCCATCTGTCCTTGTAATGCAAGGATTGCTTGAGTACCCATTCTGGGACTGACCCCTTTAAAGGGGCTTGTCCCATCAGGACAATGCCCTGTCAATATGCACTTAGGGCATATGGAGAGCCTAGGATGTCATACTCTCCATAATTAAGAACTTCCCTTTGAAGGGAATCGGATTTGTAAACATCCTGTTCCCAAATCGCAGTAGAGACCTAAAACATTGTCTGAGCATGATGCAAACATTTTAAACAGCAGTATGACCTACCAGCAGTATGACCTATCAGCAGCATGCCTAACCAAAAAATGCAATAATATCAATTTTTTTATTTTGCTCTGCTTTTTAATTATTAGTCAGTATTAGGATATGACCACACAGTGCGGTTGTGTTACAATTACGACGTGGCTGTAATTTTTAGAAACAATTCCAGCAAAATGGGCAGGTTTATGTAAGCTCTACCCAGTTGGGAAGTTAAGGGCAGGGGTTTAGAGAACCAAATTTGCCAACTAGATTGTTGTTCCATAAGGCACGAGTGCGTGTGATGCTATGGCTGCTGAGGAAGGTAAGAACAGGAGGAATACTTACCTAGTTAGGCCAGGAAGAGCGTGACACCAATGTACTGACCCACCATGATGGCTCCATAAATAGAAGGACCATGGCACTAGAGGTAAGGCAGTCCGCATGGAGTACCGGACTGTAGTGCTGTTGGTCTGTGCAGTAGGCCGAGACCTGGTAGCCTGTGTAGGTTGGTTACCTGGTGTCATGGCATGCAGGACCTTGGTCAGGGGCATAGTTAGGAGGCAGGGGGGACAGCCGGAGTTATGATGTCAGAGCCAGTATTGGATGGAGTCAAAATGGGTAGAAATGTATCTCCAATCTAAGGCTCAAACGAACGTTCGTAGCAAGGCTGTGGAGTCAATTTTGGGTGGTTGGAGTCAGAATGTAGAAAATGGAGGAGCAGGAGTTTTGCCTACTGACTCCACAGCCCTGCTGACCACACAGCACAGATTTGTAGGCAGCGTTTTACATACAAAATATCTCACTGACAAAGTGTAAAACTATTGGGGGTATGTTCAGACAAAGTTTGGATTTGGAAAACATGATGAAAAAAATCAGAGCGGAATCCGCACTGATTTTTTGTGTGGTTTTGGTGCGGCTTTTGGCATGTTTTTTTCACCTTCCAATTCATTTTAAGTTCTGCCTCCCATTAAATGAATGCAATGCCTTTAACCCTTTCAGGCCTAGATGTTTTTTGTTTTTTTTTTGCGTCTTTGTTTTGCGCTCCCTGCCTTCCCAGAGCCATAACATTTTTATTTGTCTGTTCACATAGCCATATGAGGGCTTGATTTCGACAGGACAAGTTGTACTTTCCAACGCCACCATTTAATATTGCATATGATATAGTGAGTGGGATAAGTGGGAAAAAAATTCCAAATGGGGTGAAATTGCAAAAAAAAAAGCAATTCCACCACAGTTTTACGTTTTTTTTTAATTACGACGTTCGATGTGCGACACAACTGACTGGTTACTTTTATTCTACAGGTCAGTACGAATCCGGCGATACCTTATATGTATAGTTTTTCTTGCGTTTTGAAAAAAGTGGGAAAAATATCAGTTTTATTTTTCTGTCGCCATATTTTAACCTCTATAACTTTTTTGTAGTTATGTGTACGGAGCTGTATGGGGGCTTATTTTTTGCGGAGAGATCTGAACTTTTCATTGATACGATTCTGGGGTGTGCATGACTTTTTAATCACTTTTTATTTATTTTTTTGGTAGAAAATGAAGCAACCAAAAACGACAAATCGGCCATTTGGACGCTTTTTTCCGTTTTGCTGTTTGCCGTATGGGGAATATATTTTTATATTCTTATACTATGGGCGTTTTCACACATTGCAACACCCATAATATGTATTTTTTTTTTTTATTAAGTTCTTTTATTTTTATTTTGGGAAAAGGGGACTTGCATTGTTATGTATTTTTTATTTATTTATTTTTAAAACTTTTTTTTTTTTTACACATTTTTTATAGTTCCCATAGGGAACTATAACATGCAATCATCTGATTGCTATTATCATAGACTCCAATGCACTAGCATTGGAATCTATGATGATTTTACTACTTTCCTATGGAGCCCTATTACAGGCAAGGGCACCATAGGAAATACTATGCAGCAGCCTCCTGTCATTCACAAAGATGCTGCACACAAGCTCCGGCTCCTCCAATTGCCACACGGGGAAGCCGGAGCATCACCGGAAGCACGCGCTTCTGGCGTTTCACTCGCTCAGATGCCATGATCAGGATTGACCACGGCATCTGAGGAGTTAAATGTCCGCGATCGGCATTACTGCCGGTTGTGGACATGAGCCAGTCGGTGTCTGCGATAAAAAAGCAGACGACCACCCGCAGCTATGGAGCCCCCAGCCCTGAGGAGCGGGCGCCATCTTTAAAGACCCGGCCCGATGACGTACATATACGTCATCGGGCGTGAAGGGGTTAAGGCCTCTTTGACATGAGTGATCTGGATCTGTTCAGGAAAAAATTGATGGTTTTGCACGCAAGTTCAGTCAGTTTTTTCTGCAATTGCGTTCAGTTTTTCACTTTTTTGTCTGCACAGATGCAATCAGTTTTTGATGCATTTTTCACGTGCGTGAAAAAAAAAACTGAAGGATGATGATCTACATCTCCTAGTAACCATCAGTGAAAAACGCATTGTATCCAGATGCCTTCCTTTTTTCACTGAAGCCCCATTCACTTCTATGGAACCAGAGTTGCGTAAAAAGCGCAGACTATAGGACATGCTGTGATTTTTCCTGGATGCAGAAATGATGTGTGAAAAACAACGCTCATGTCCACAGACCCATTGGAAAGAATGGGTCAGGATTAAGTCCGGATGTTATGCGTTTGCTTCCCACGTCGCACCCCAACGGAAAACTCGCTCATGTGAAAGAGGCATTAGAGGCGTTTTTGGTGCAGAAACATGTGAAAAACACCACCAAAAAGACCTTAAGGTCCCTTCACATGAGCGATATGGATGGTGTCAGGATCTCTTCAGGGATAAACTGATGGATTTGCAGGTTGAATCAGTTTTGTCTGTGATTGCGTTCGGTGTTTCAGTTTTTTTCCGCACGGATGCAATCAGTTTTTGATGTGTTTTTCACACACGTGAAGAAAAACCTGAAGAATATCTACATCTCCTAGTAATCATCAGTGAAAAACACATTGCATCCGGATCCATTCCGTTTTTCACACAACCCCTATTCACTTCTATGGAGCCAGAGCAGCGTGAAAAAGGCACAATATAGAAGATGCTGCGATATTTCCTGAACGCAGAGATGATGAGTGATATACGGCGCTCATGTGCAATGAATGGGTCAGGATTCAGTCCGGATGCTATCCATTCACTACCTGTATCGTATCCAGGTGAAAAACTCACTCGTGTGAAAGAGGACTTAGGTCGGATTAGTATATTATATATTATTATATTTATCACATCAAAAATCACACATTTTTCCAATAAAACCTCTGTCACATTCCCCAACCGCGCTCACTATCCCTGCAATCCATGTTATACGCACAATTAAAAGCTGCTTTTTATCAAACCCTGGAGGAAATAATGATGGCGATAATAATAGTAATAAAGGACAGAAAACAATAAAGTGTTGAGCACTCAGCCGACCAACCAGCAATTACTGTAAACAAATGCACCCAAACCCGCCAGCCAGACTGAGGCGCAGCCGCTACCCCGCCGCCCGCTACACCCACCCGCACAGCATTTGGCAGCAAATCAACTGCAGAACACAAAGGAATCCCCATTCTGAAGGCTATCGGGATTGGGCAGGGATATGAGCGCGCGCTCGTTGTTTCGTTTCTGGCAGCCAGATACACTGTAGGATCCTCTACATACCGCCATCTGTTTGAAACAACTAGACGGTTTAGCAAAAGTATCAGCACGTGGCGCCAAACAGTGAACTAAAGCTGACCCGCTTCAAATGCATGTGAGAAGGCACAGATAAAGGAAGGGCCTATAAAGGGTCACCTGCCAAGAAACAGAGCAGCACCGACACACTACAGGAATATAGAGGAGGATCCAGGGCACCGCTGACAGGTGAGTCTTTTTTTTAACCCTTGCCAGGCCATATAGAAAGGGCTTTCTGGTCTCAAAGAACCGCCGGAGTCTGCGTAAGGAGTCCTGATAGTCACCAGCAGCGGCTCCCCCCGCACGCTCTGCTCTTTCTGAAACTGCCGCACCCTATTCACTTTGATTGACAGGACAAGACATGATGACGTTTACACTGCCTGGTCCTGTCAATCAAAGTGCAGAGGGCGCGGCAGGTGCAGAGAGAGCAGAGTCTCTAGGTGTAATGGAAACGCCCCCATTGCACCTAGAGTCTCATTTGCATATAATAAAACATAATTTTTTTCAGCAATGCGGGCACATATGAACATGGGACAAACACAGATGCCTTCAGCTGCCAAGCGCACATGGAACAGGTCAGACAGTGTCAGAGGGACAAATCTGCTGACAGATGCCCTGTAAGAAAGCAGTTGTTTTGGGCCATGAGGACATAGCCATTTTTTTATTTTTTCATCACTGTGTTTCATGAGCCATAGCTTTTCAAAAGGTATATTTTTTAATGGGAGCCTTTGGGGTTAAAGCCATCATAAAGCGCTCAGTGCCGCCCCCCCCCACCCCACTAAGTACACAGAAACCCTCGTTGGCATAAATAATAAGGCCCAAGATTTATCATTCCTTCACTCCTGAGTTCTATCGTCAAAAAGGCACAAAGGCGGACAAGAACGGCCATCAGGACACGGAATGAACACGGAGTATATTCCGTTTTTTGAAGTGAATGGATCTGCATACAGGCCGCAAAACAAAATGAAAAAAAAATACATTTGTGTCTTTTCTTCTGTGAACCCCATAATTGATTCTCATAAGACAAGACAGGTATCATTTTCATCATTAGTATCAACCCTATCGGTCAGCAGTCCTGTGTTTGACAGGGTTGGTCCTGCTGACAGGTGTAAAACAATAATAATAAATAAATAAATAAAACATGTTTAGCATGGCAGTCGCAATCCAATAGAAGTGAAAGGGGGCAGTCATGTGACTTTTCCCAATCACCACAGGCCCATTCACACTGCTGCAGGTTTCCTCCTTTCCTTTCACACGTCCATGTCCTTGTTACATCCGCAACATTGACTGCGTGTCATCCGTGTTTCACATACACTTCTAGGCTGAAAATCCGTTTCCACAGCATCTCCTAGCAACGATCCGTGAAAACAACGAACCAAAAATAAATGACATCCGTGTTGCGTCCATGGTTTTCACGGACCTACAGCCTATAATGTGCGTGAGGGATCCGTAATCCCGGATAAGATAGGGCGTGCTTCATCACGTCACCACAGACCCACTGATTTATCAAACTGGTGTACAGCAGAACGGGCTTAGTTGCCCATGGCAACCAATCAGATTCCCCCTTTCATTTTCCAAAGGAGCTGTGAAAAATAAAAGGTGAAATCTGATTGGTTGCTATGGGCAACTAAGCCAGTTCTACTTTACACTATTGTGATTATTGACCCCCATTAAAGTCAATGAACACGTACGTGATTTACTCGTATTCATTTCTATGGGGCCACCTCCGAGTCTCTGTGCCAAATTTTACCACAGGTCCTATTCCTGTCCGTATTATCCCTTTCTATTGAAGGGGGAGAGAAGAAGAACCGTAATGCTCACATTTTTCCTGAATCTGCTTTTTAGCGGACCAAAAACCGCATGCAGAGGTGTGCATGAGGTACACTGGTATAGGTGACCCGAACCCGCTCCTATCTGGGGTCACATACATTATACCTTGTTTAACATGGATGCGTTTCATAATTATTGCAAATTGGATTTAAATCAATCAGAACAAAACGCATGGAGACTGTGACAAGTGCAAAACAAGCTGCGTTACCTTCAGAAACCTGGGAGAGAGTGAAGAGTCCATAGTGGATCGCCCGGATCTGGGGGGAAGATCTGTCCCATAGACTTAGTACTGGAGGGGATCTCTGTGCGGACGCTTATGGTTGTGCAGAGAGTCAGGCACAACTCTGGTAACCAAGTAACCAGCTATGGGATCCAGACCACAAGGTGTGTTTGTGGTGCTGCCCTGCAATTAACCCTGTCAGTCTCGCTTCACTACATGAAAAGGCGCATAAACTGGGCATAGAAGTCGCAAGTCTGTGAACAAACAGGCGCAGCCCCCTATGTAAAGTGAAGCTTGCTGCCCGCCGCGCGGTGGTTGGGTTACCATGGTAACCGTGTGGCGCTTGTGTACGGCCATCATGGCGGCCTTGTAGCTTCTCCCCCCCCTGACGGGAATATTTCACTCCTGTCATTGGTCGTGTAGTGTTTTAGCATGAGAAAGCCTTGCAGGTGGGAGGGCGAGGGAGCCATGTTCCCAGCAAAAGCTGCAGGACGTGAAAGTCTCAGAAAGGAAGGAAGACCATTCCCTTCCTGTGGTTAAAGGTAGAAGGAAGGAATTTGGGATGTCAGACTTCCAGTCAGAAGCTAGGGAAAGCTGGGTCACCCATAATGGCAGCCATATTGGTTGTCACCCAGCTTTTCTACAAGCAGACAAAAGTGAATTCTTGAGCTAAGACTAGAGGCAAATGATGGCTAATCTCTGGCACTTCAGTTGTGGTGAAACTACGACTCCCAGCATGCTGTATTCATTTCTAGGGAGTTCTGAGAACAGCCAAGTAAGTGTGCATATTAGGAGTCATAGTTTTACCACAGCTGGAGTGCCGGAGGTTAGCTATTTAGGCTAAAGCTATAATGCACCTTAAAGGGGTATTGGAAGGACCCACCCCCCACCCATGACAACAGAGGCCCCAGAGCCCAAAATGAAAGGAGCGGCTGGTTTTAACATGCTCTATGCTGCTCCATTCCCATACCTCCAACTTTTGAAAAGACCAAGGAGGGATAACCGCCCATGCCCAATTCTGCCCAGTCTCCTTAGTGCCCCCACACAGTAGTTATGTCTCCTTAGTGCCCTCACACAGTAGTTATGCCTCCTTAGTGGCCCCACACAGTAGTTATGTCTCCTTAGTGCCCCCACACAGTAGTTATGTCTCCTTAGTGCCCTCACACAGTAGTTATGCCTCCTTAGTGCCCTCACACAGTAGTTATGCCTCCTTAGTGGCCCCACGTAGTAGTTATGTCTCCTTAGTGCCCTCACATAGTAGTTATGTCTCCTTAGTGCCCCCACATAGTAGTTATGCCTCGTTAGTGCCCCCATACAGTAGTTATGCCTCGTTAGTGCCTCCACACAGTAGTTATGTCTCCTTAGTGCCCCCACACAGTATTATGCCTCCTTAGTGCCCCCATACAGTAGTTAGTGCCTCCACACAGTAGTTATGCCTCCTTAGTGCGCCTATACAGTAGTTATGCCTCCTTAGAGCCCGAATACAGTAGAATTATATTTTAGTGCCCCACAATTTTGTCCCATTAGTGCCCCTTCACAGTAGATATGACCTTTTAGTCCCCCCACACAGTAGTTATGCCGTCTCAGTGAACCCACACAGTAATTATGTCTCCGTAGTGCTCCCACATAGTAGTTATGCCTCCATACAGTAGTCATGCCTCCTTAGAGCCCCCATACAGTAGATATGCCCGCTTAGTGCCTCCACACAGTAGTTATGCCTCCTTAGTGACCCATACAGTAGTTATGTTCTCTTAGTGTCCTCACACAGTAGTATGCTCCCTTAGTGCCCCACATAGTAGTTATGCCCCGTTAGTGCCCTCACACAGTAGTATGCTCCCTTAATCCCCCCACATAGTAGTTATGCCTCCGTAGTGCCCCCATACAGTAGAATGCTCCCTTAATGCCCTAACACAGTAGTTATGCCCCCTTAGTGCCCCCACACAGTAGAATGCTACTTGAGTACTCCCATAATAATGTCCCATTACTGCACCATTACAGTAGATGTGACCTCTTAGTGCCCCCCACACAGTAGTTATGCTGGCTTACTGCCCCACACAGTAGTTATGCCCCCTTTGTGCCCCCATACAGTAGTTATGCCCCCTTAGTGCCCTCATACAGTAGTTATGCCCCCTTAGTGCCCACACACAGTAGTTATGCCCCCTTAGTGCCCACAAACAGTAGAATGCCTCATTAGTGCCCCCACAGTTTTGCCCCATTAGTAGGAGAGCACCCAGGCCGATTTCCCAGCTGAGGAAAGGGGTTATCTGCTTATAAGTGAAATACAACTTTCTTTAAAATGGATATATTTTCCCCATTTGTAAAGCGGTGTGGAGTGTGCGGGCGCATTATAAATAAGGATTATTATCATTTTATTATCTCCTATGGATAAAAGAAGTCACACGTGACCTGCAGTATCTACAGCAATAACTGCAGCCATTTTACTCCATAGGGAATAATAATGGGACTGAAGCTCCTGGATCGGAGTGTCATTTCGATGCAGCCGCCACAGTGCCCTGGCCTCATTATTTGCTCAGAGTAGCGTAAATTGTGCAACTCACAATATACACTGAATAGAAAATACACAGGGGAGAATTTATCATGAGTTTTTTGCTGGAGACAGCCCTGATGTTATTTTTGTCAGAATGTTGCTTGATATTGATAATATCATGGAAGTCGCTGCGTTCCCGCAATTTAACGTAATAGTATGTCATAGTGATGACATACTAAAAAAGCCGGGCCCCTGCTGTATCTGCCGGCATCGCTGTAAAGCTGATCCCAGCGGATTAACTCCTTCTATGCCGCAGTACGCGCTGACCGCGACATAGAAGGGGTTTGTGTCTGGTGAGGGAGCACATTGAGTCCCCGCACTGCTGTGGCGGGGATTCGATGTGAGAAGGCAGCCCGAGGCCGTGCACAGGCTGCCCAAGGCCTTGCACGGCATCGGGACCTGCCTTCTACGGGTGCCCAGGAGATCCAGCCTCAGGCCTGTCTCCTAGGCAACCTGTTGGTGTACTGCTCAGTCTCATACACTAACAGACAATGCATTACAACACAGATGTATTGTAATGCATTGCAGAGTGGATTAAACCCCCAAAAGTAAAAGTCAGAAATAAAGTAAAAAAAAAAAAAAGGGTAATTAATAAAGAAAATAAAGTTTTTTAGGTTAAAAAAAAAGCCCCTTCCTCCTTATTTTATAATAAAAAACACACATATTAGGTATCGCCAAGTCCGTAATGACCGGCTCTATAAATATATCACATGAGCCAACCTGTCCGATAAACACCATAGAAATAGATAAATAAAAACGGTGTAAAAAAAAGCCATTTTTGTCACCTTATATCACAAAAAGTGCAACACCAAGCAATCAAAAAGGCATATGTCCCACAAAATGGTATCAATAAAACCATCACAAAAAATGAGCCCCTAAATAAGAAAACCGCTCAAAAAATAAAGAAACTATAGCTCTTAGAACATGGAGACACTAAAACATAATTTTTTTGGTTTCAAAACTGCTATTGATGTGCTAATAGAGAAATAAATAAATAAAAATATATACATATTATTAGGTATCACATTGACCCATAAAGTGTAATAATGAATTATAAAAAAATCATATCTACCCAAAAATGGTACTAGTAAAAATGTCAACTCTTCCTGCAAAAAACGAGCCCCTGCACAAAACGATCGGCAGAAAAAATTAAATAAAATGGGCGTTCAGAAAATGGAGACACAAAAACAATTTTTTTTTCAAAAATGCTTTATTATGTAAAACTTAAACAAACAAACATAGAAAGTAGAAATATTTGATATCATTGCATCCGTAACAACCTGCTCTATAAAAATAGCACATAATCTAACCTGTCAGATGAATGTTGTAAAAGATAAAAACTGTGCCAAAACATCTATCTTTTGGTTACCTTGCCTCACAAAAAACGTAATATAGATCAATTAAAAATCATATTTACCCCAAAAAAGTACCAATAAAACTGGCACCTTATCCCGTAGTTTACAAAATGTGGTCATTTTTTTGAGTTTCTACTTTAGGGGTGCATCAGGGGGGGCTTCAAATGGGACATGACATCTAAAAACCAGTCCAGAGGGGGGCGTGGCCTGGACGTCTTCAGGAATGGCCGCGTGAAGACAGAGCTCCGCCGTTAACAGCCAGCACCTCTCGAGCGCCCACCTGGGTGAGCACAACGCTCGATTCCTACCTGAATCGCCCGCTCCGATCGGCTCCGTCTACCCACGGCCTGCTCCCGCCTCAGGCCTTCAGCGTGTGTAGAAGTGAGGAGACGCACGCGGTCACCCACGGCTGCAAGGTACAGGCCGCAGTGCTGCCTTGGAGCATACCTCCTTCTCCCTGTCCCCCTCGGCAGAGTCATTTATACCCAGCACTACAAAGGGGACATTCTTACAATCTACAGGCACGGGAGTAGAGCCGCTCTTAGCAAGGGACATTGCCGCCAAAATCGGTCCCCAAGCAGACCAGACAAATGGCCACTCCGTCCCAGAGGCGACGGGACTAGGCTGAATCCTCTGATGATCCTCCTAGCCAAGCACGTCATAAGAGAACAGAGGAGGGAGATGCAGCTACTTGGGAGCAGGGGTCTGATTACATGGATGAGGGAGAGGGGGACTCCTTACAGCCTACCCATGGCTCTGCGATCCTTCAACAAACTTTGCAACACCTACCCACCAAAGAGGATTTTAAAATGCTGGTTGCAGAAGTCAGAAGTGCCTGCAAATCTGAAATATCTTCCCTGAGACAAGATCTGAAGCACTTAGCGGGTCGCATGGACACTATTGAGAAAGACCGCGACGGCACCCGTAAAAGTGTTGCACACTTACAATCTGTTATCACTTCTCAATCCCAAGTCATCAGGGACAATGCGCGTCACTTGGAGGACTTAGATAACAGAGGGCGCAGAAAAAATATCCGCATACGAGGTCTGCCTGAGCCCACCGCTGAAGAAAACCTGCAGGATGTATTATCTGAACTCTTTAACACTCTACTAGGCTCCGTCCTAAGTCCTCCTCCTCACAGCCTAGAGATGTCATCTGCTGTTTACATGATTCCCAGTTGAAAGAAAGCATCATGTCTAAAGCCAGAGAGTTGCGCTCCATTGACTTTCATGGCACTCCTATATACTTGTACCAGGATCTCTCCTGGTGGACACTTCAGAAAAGGAGAATTTTACAGCCTCTACTACAGCTGCTGAGAGAAAAGAAGACGCCCTATAGATGGGGATTTCCTTTCGCATTGATAGTGTGGGGGGTTAGCTCTGGTCTCAGGGATCATTCACACAAACTTCCTTCCGGACAACGGATTTCATGTCCAAACAGTGCATTTATTTGGCAGTCTTCTCAAACAAAACAAAATAAATGAACACCTGCCCGTCTAGGCACTACCTAATACATAGGATACATCATATCCCTAACTCGGCTATATGATAGCGTTCACACACGGAACCAGGTGCGGCTTACCCCAGCCATACAATACTCCAGCCCTCAGGCTGTAACGAGTGCAGTACCTTTATACAGGGGTTGTGGTCTAGCAGACCTCCCGACTGACCTTTCAACGTTTGTTCCTGGGCCTCACCGAGTCCCCCAAAGTCCAGGCTTTTGCATAGCCTCTTGGCCCCTCAGCCTTGCCTTGCTGAGACCACTCTGACAGAGCCTCAGCAGGCCTCTGTCTGCACACTCTCCAGAGTCAGAGACCCCACCCATGTCCAACAAGAGGATTAAATAGAATCCCTGGACATGGGCATTGTCCAAAATCCCGGACTGGAGCATGGGGAACAGGCACCCACCCAGCACATTACCTGTTCCCAGTAAAAGCCCGCCCTGGAACTGGCTGAGCCAGCTATACTAATACTTAACTTGGGCTTTCACTCCACCAAGGCCAGGCACCTTGGTAACACGCTCTCGGTGCAAAACAGCCCTGTCTGACGGTTTCCCTGGACATTCACTGCACACATCAGTGTTCACATTGCCACAATAGCTACGAAGAATGGCAGATCTTCCATACTACGCCAACATGCAGACCTCCCTGACTTTTGTGCAGCTTTGGACATTGAGATTCCACCCATTACGGACTGGGAGCTACCGGATCCACAGCCTGCCCTGGACCAGATCTGGCAATCAGCCAGACAAAAAAGAAGATCGCCCCCTGCTGGAGGGCCCCTTCCACGTGAGCCACAAGATGATCCTCCATGATTGCTGCACGGTCGTAATTTGCTAATCTCATATCTCCTGTTGTTTTTGTTCGCTTTGAGGTGGCGACCTCTAAGTTCTATGTTAAAGGAACTATGATTGTAGAGTTGGTTTTACATTTAATTCTTTGGTTCCTTCCAGTTCTCATAGGCTCTGAAAGCTGGCCCTTCCTGTGCCAGTCCAGTCATGCTTCCACTAAGCAGACCAGTAGTTTCGCCCTCTCTCTCCCTCTTTTGTTGGTTGAGATGGAGAGATGGCAGCACGCTGACGCTATCATTGCTAATTTTTATGTACTGATCTGTATCTGGGTGCCAGCACCCAATGTTTTGATAATCTACAGTTTATCTTCTGTGTTTGTATGGTCCTGTGTCTCTCCCCCCTCCTTCTTGTGTCCCTTTTTTATATTTTTTATATTAAGGTCTCCAGAATTCGACCCGCAAGTACTAGTGCGCAGTAAAGAGTTCTCATCCATGTTACCCTCCCTGAGATTGATCTACGACTGCCACATAGCAAGTATATATATCCCATGTTTTAATGATGATTAAGAGTGTCTCGCTTAATGTGAAAGGCCTTAACTCCAATGTGAAAAGACGCCTAGCACTTACTGAGTGCAAATCCCAGAGAGCTGATATAGTTTTCCTACAGGAAACTCACTTTGACCACCAATAAGGGTCAATAAACTCAATTGATAGATTTACAAAGGTTTGGCAGACATGGGATGATACCTTTGACCATTTACAATAAGGGTCCCCTGAGCACCAGGTTACTTTTCTTTTTCTTTCTACCTCATGTGTCGTGTCTATGTCAATACCCTATGTCTTTCAGGTACCAACTTTTACTGTGACCTATTGATGTTTGATGAAAAGTACATGTTTTGTTTTTTCAATGTACACTCTTGATATTGACACTATGCAATATGACATTTGATGTAAAATACGTGTCTAAATCTGTCTTTCAAAAACCATATGGCGTTCCTTTCCTTCTGCCCCCTGCCGTGTGGCCATAGAGCAGCTTACGACCACATATGGGGTGTTTCTGTAAACCGCAGAATCAGGGTAATAAATATTGAGTTTTGTTTGACTGTTAACCCTTGCTTTGTCACTGGAAAAAATAGATTAGAATTGAAAATTTGCCAAAAAATAGAAACTTTAAAATGTTATCTCCATTAACTCTTGTGTAACATCTAAAAAGTTAACAAAGTTTGAAAAATAAGTTTTGAATATCTTGAGGGGTGTAGTTTCTAAAATTGGGTCATTTTTGGGTGGTTTCTATTATGTAAGCCCCACAAAGTGACTTCAGACCTGAACTGGTCCTTAAAAAGTGGGTTTTGGAAATTTTCAGAAAAATTTCAAGATTTGCTTCTAAACTTCTAAGCCTTCTAACATCCCCAAAAAATAAAATGGCATTCACAAAATGATCCAAACATGAAGTAGACATATGGGGAATGTAAAGTAATAACTATTTTTGGAGGTATTACTATCTATTATAAAAGTAGCGCCTTATAGAGCAGGATGAGCTGAGCAGATTGGTATATAGTTTTATGGGAAAACATTCTGCATGCATAAAATGCTCATTATGCAGAATCTTTTCCCATAAAACTACACATCACTCTGCTCAGCTGTTCCTGCTCTTTAACCACGTCCCGACCGCCGTACGCAGGATCGCGTCCTGGCGGCGGTCGGCTTATTCCTCCTGGACGCGCGGGCTCGTCCTCTCGCGAGATGCGAGAATTCGCGCTCCATGCATCCGGTGGAACGCACCGCCGGACGCAGGAGAAGTGAGTCACCAGCCTGCCAGCCAATGATCAGCGCTGGCAGGCTGGTGATTTTTAAAATCACCTATGGAAAAAGTTATATTTATAAATATCATGATTTTATAAGGGCTCTGTGCCATGTGCTGGGTCCTTTTCATTGGTTGGACCCAGCACAGAGCACAAATCCCAAGTAAGTGCACCAAACACCACATATTAGGCCCTGATCACCCCCCATCACCCCAATTGACCCCTTGATCACCCCCTGTCAATACATAGTGAAAGGGAAAAAAGTGATCAGTGTCACTTTTGTGAACTGTCACTTTTTTTTTTTCACTAGGATTGACTGTTAGTCTTAGTTTAGTTTAGACCCCTTCGGTAGGTAGTTAGCGTTAGCGCCCAGCCCACCGCCCCGCAGTCACTGATTCGCTGATTAGCGTAGCGCTAATCAGCGTTTGTACTTTTATAGTATCTGTAAGTGATCAGAACTGATCACGGTCAGATCTATAATAGTATTACTGTCACCTTGGTTCGCCTTCCACCCCAAACGCAGTGTTTTCCCGATCAGGCAAATTTTTTTTTGTATCACTGCACAATCACTACACAAGCGCTGCGGCGATAAAAAAAAAATCCGTTTTGATATTTTTATCAATCGCAGCAGCTTCTGTACTTCGCTAGACATGTAGAACAATGTATATAGAGATGTAGGTTTATTTGACAAATTTTCCAACAGAAAGTGAAAAATGTCATATTTATGCAAAAATTTCATCAAAAAAAGTTAAATATCAAAAAAAGTAAAAATGTCAGCAAGAATAAAATACCACCAAATGAAAGCTGTATTAGTGAGAAGAAAAGGAGGTAAAATTCATTTGGGTGGTAAGTTGCATGACGGAGCAATAAACGGTGAAAGTAGTGTAGTGCGGAATTGTAAAAAGTGGCCTGGTCATTAAGGGTGTTTAAGCTAGGGGGGCTGAAGTGGATAACATGCTGCTTGCAGACCGGACTGCACTTTCATGGTGACAGGTTCCCTTATCAATGCATCTAGCGATGTCTCTTCTAGCTGGAATGAAATTGCAAAATTTAAAAAAACACATGCAACATTTTAAACCCTTTAGTGACCCCACGCATTTTTTAAATCAATGTACTTGTTTTTCCATCAATGTACTTGTATGAGGTCTTATTTTTTGCAGGACAAGTTATAGTTTTTAATGCACCATTTTAAGTACATGTAATGAATGATTAAAGCAAGCTGTTTAGCTCAAACCCCCTTTGTTTCCATCAGTAAAAAGGTGTATTAGTGGTCACTAAAGCCGCAGTTTATAAATATGTCGACATCCTGACCTGGCAGCAAACCATGACCACCTTTCACTCCACTTATTCAAACTGACATGCACGGCACAAATGGCTGTAATAGTTAAAGGGGTTGTCCATGACACAGTGGTTTCCTATCCTCAAGATATGTCATCAATATACGATGTTTAGAAGGGCCACGGGGCTCAGACCAGTGCTGCAGACTCCTGACAGTATACCACAGCGCCATACATTGTGCAGTGGAACAACAAGCCCCAGCAGCTGTGTCTTTGCAAATAAGTTTCTTTATTTCATTTCCAGAATATGTCCTATATCCAGGACGCTTTTCGGCGTACAAGCCTTTCTCAACAGGTACATCCAACAGAAAATCACAAGCTATATATGTAACAAGTACCGCCCATAGGGACGTCCTCACCCAAAATGGGTGGTGTCTACAGATATATCAATTAAGTAACAGCAACAAAACATCAAGTAATAAAAACAAAAATCGACATTTGGTAGAGATTCTTTCTACCTTGTTGAAGGGTCTATAGATTTTCCTCACAAAGCAGTGTTCTAAAAGGATACATAAAAGTGTATTGATCAGACATATGCATATATACATATCATAAATACATGACCTCATAGTCTCTGTTTAGGCCCCTTGGGTGCAGTGTATCAAGGGTGTGTATCCAAAAGGCCTCCTGTTGGAGGAGAAGCCTTTTGATATCACCCCCTCTCCTTGGTCTCTTCACCTGTTCCAAAACTTGAAACCGTAGTTGTACTACAGTATGTTTCAGTTTATCGAAATGATTAGGAACTGGCAGCATCAGTTTTTTTGTCCTAATATCGGACATGTGTTTGCTGATACGATCCCTCACCACCTGCATTGTCTCACCTACATATAACAAGCCACAAGGGCATTTGATAAGGTATATCACATTCATTGATTCACAAGTAAAAAAAACCTTTCACTCCAAAACTTTTTCCCGTATATGGATGATAAAATAAGGGGCCTTTAACCCCTTAAGGACTGGGGGTTTTGGGATTTTTGCGTTTTTGTTTTGCGCTCCCTGCCTTCCAAAAGCCATAACATTTTTATATTTCCGCTCACATAGCCATATGACGGCTTGTTTTTTGCGGGACAAGTTGTACTTTTTAACGCTACCATTTATTTTTGCATGTGATGTAGTGGGAAACGGGAAAAAAATTCCAAATGGGATGAAATTGCAAAAAAAAAGCAATTTCACCACAGTTTTACAGGTTTTTAAATTACAACGCTCTATTTGCGATAAAACTGACTGGTTAATTTTATTCTTCAGGTCAGTACGAATCCGGCAATACCTAATATGTATAGTTTTTCTTGCGTTTTGATAGTGAAAAAAAAATTAAAAGTGGGAATTTTTTTATTTTATTTTTTTGTCGCCATGTTTTGACCCCTATAACTTTTTTGTAATTATGCGTACGGAGCAGTGTAGGGGCTCATTTTTTGCGGGGCAATCTGAACTTTTAATTGATACCATTATGGGGTGCGTATGATGTTTTGATCACTTTTTATTCATTTTTTTAGGAAATGAAGCGTCCAAAATGGCGTTTTATGTTTACCGTATGGTGAATATTTTTAATATTATTATAGTATGGGCGTTTTCACACATTACGACACCCATTATGTGTAATTTTTTATTTTTTTATTTATTTTACTTTCATTTTGGGGAAAGGGGGTGATTTGAATTTTTATATTTTTTTATTTTATTTTTATTTTTTAAACTTTTTTTTTTTTTTTTACCACTTTCTTATAGTTCCCATAGGGAACTATAAGATGCAATCATCAGATTGCTATTCTCATATATTCCAATGCAATAGCATTGGAATATATGAGAAATCACGATATTTCCTATGGAGCCTATTACAGTCATAGGCTCCATAGGAATACTATGTAGTAACCTAGGTTTCATTCACAGAAACCTAGGCTGCTACATGCATGCCCGGCTCCCCTTGTGGCCATCAGGGAGCCGGGCACAAACCGAAGTGAAACTTTCGGTTTTTGCGCGATCAGATGCCGTGGTCAGGATTGACCACGGCATCTGAGGGGTTAAATGTCCGCGATCGGCATCGCTGCCGGTCACGGACACGAGCTGCGGGTGTCAGCTTGATGAATCAAGCGTTTACCCGCAGCTCATGCGCCCGCTCCGTGCGGGAGCGGGCGCCATCTTTAAAGTGCGGACGAAGGGCGTACATGTACGACCTTCGTCCTTAAGGGGTTAATCATGTGGGACAATGCAGGCAGGGGGACGTACCCATCTGTAGTGTGGATATCCGCTGTTGTTTCCCTAGTAACCCTAGAAGTAGTGACAGGGTCTGAGACCACTGGTTCCTTCCCAGATGAACGAACCAGCGTCTCCCTGAGGCCTAGTAAACAATGAGCAAAAGGGAACAACAAAATACAAAGGGAAGTACACTTATCTTCAATAGAAAATAGATAAGCAGGAACTCAGATGAGGACAACACACCAGCTCTTCCAACTCCAGGCAGATAATATCAACCGCATGGTCTAAAGAGTGAGTCCACACTAAATAGAGGAGCAGTAATGACCACAAGCTACACCTGCGGCAAGAGGTGGGGTCATTACCAACCACAACACTGCAACAAGTGAAAACAGATAGGGTGTCAGATAACCTAACCAGTCTCTCTGATCTTCTAACCTCTGCCACAGGAGGGACTGTGACAGTAACATATCTAGGGCCATCCTATTCTGCCATGACATCAGAGAAGTAGGACCCAGTTGGTCTGCTATGCCCTTTATCACATCTCTTGTATAATTAACAAACTTTTGTTGATTATAATAGATATAATTAGTCCAGTCAACATTCTTATTTACTGTTACCCACCAAAAGAATACAGATTCAAACCCTGCTGCAATCTGATTTCGGGCCTTAAACTCATTTGACACCCCTCGAGGGACCCCTATTTCATCAATATATACCTTAGAGACAAAGGATCCTCTAGGAAGCGATCGCTTATAGCGATATATATGGCTTTCAGGCAGTGTCCGACTGGGGTGCCTAGGGCCCACCAGTAAAATGTATTTTGGGGGTGCAACGTACAGATATATTCAACGATTACCTGCTCACACAGCAGCAAGATTCTATCAGATGATTGAATATGGAGGTCCCTGCAGCAGCTTTGAGAAGATAATTCTTGGGGAGAAGAGGATACCGGCTAGCTCTCCTCTATACCTAGAAGTCATCTCAGCTCTGATCATGTCTATAATAATATACTGGGGAGTTTCTTTATTAATCTATCAAGGTTTTTATATGAACATTAGCTGGTTGTGGTTCTGTACACTAAATATATGTATGCAGTGCAGTAATTCTACTGTGCTATGTGCCACTTGTGCAAGGGGTGGGAGACTAGGAGCCCACCATGCTCAGGGGCCCACCAGGGGATTCACCTAAACCCTTATGGGCCAGTCCGAGCCTGCTTTCAGGATTTTCCTCACTTTCTCAAACTCCGTAGCTGAAAATAAATGGAAGGGCATAAGGAGCTGAGCCAAAGTACAGCTTCCCTGCCATTTAACCGGGAGCTTAGGCCTCAGCTTTCTATCTACACACAGCCACCAAATATCAGTCCTGGCGCTTGTCTGGTTAATAAACCAGCTGGAGGTATAATTCATATTGTCATAATCAATCCTTATGGTTCTTTCACAGTATTCTTTAGTAAGGTTCCCTTATTCCCTACATGGTCCATTTCTCATGAAGCAGGTGTAGTTACCTGGGTAGGAAAACCACTAAAGGAGGAACTTCATCTCTCCCAACAGGTGGATACAGTAAAGATAATGTCTGACATAAACTATCATCTGGATTATGTGAGGCATTATATAAAGACAATATGCATTGCAGACTTTCTGGGCTTTCCTTATCTGATAGCCTGAATGGTATAGTACCTATATGTGGTCTAGCTTTAGCACAAGCTATACAGTCCGTTCTATTATTCTGTATTGTCAGGTATCTCATCCAGGTTAACCATTCATTTTTATCACTATATCCTCTTTCTAATGAAAGTTTATCCTCATAGATTAAATTGTACAGGTATCGTATTCCTGGGCTAGGTTCTTTATCAGGATTGCTAATCTCCTTACTGCCGATCGCGATCATTTAACTCCGCAGATGCCGTGATCAATCCTGTGGCCTAAAAGTAGATTTAGGTGTTATCATCACTGGGTCCACTCCTTTTATTAGGCCCACATCTGCTGGCCCTTGAGACCACAAGGAGCCAGGGTATTCCTTGAGTTGCTTATTTTGCTCCTCTGTCAGAACTAACAGCGGTCAACTTATTTCAGGTTTTGTCTGAGATGTGCACTAGGGACAGATATTGTAAGCCAATTTAATGGTTTTGAATAAGCCTCCAATTTTGGATTGAATCGCATCCCTTCAACAGGAGGTTCCCAAGATACACTGTCCAAGCACTTCTCCACAAATTCCCCTATATCCCTCCAATCACTGTTTTTGTTCTTTGTTACTGAGAAAGCTTTTTTCATACTTTCAGATAATTCATAACTCTCTCCACAGTTTCCTCTTTTATACAAATAGAGAGTTTTAAGTAATAACCTGGAAGATTATTTTTTCTCATACCTTTTATCTGGGCCGTTAGCGTACCTATAATACATTGTACAACTAGGGCAGAAAGGGGTTTACCATGAGCATTGCCATTCGCTCCTTTAATAACTATGAAGGAGGCCATCATTGCTAATGATGGTACATCATCAGGGTGAATCAATGTACGGGTTAAAAACCCGTAAAACTGTGGTGGAATTGCTTTTGGGCTCTTCTAGAATTATGGAATGTCCAAAGTGTCATCTTGCAGGGACAGACATGCTCCATGGGTTGTGGTCTTGTCCGGAATCTGTCAGATTCTGGAAAATCATTCGATACCAGCTCAAAACACATCTGAAAATGTTGATTCCGATTAGTCTAGACCTCATCCTATTCCACGAACTTCCGGAGCCAAAATGCTTCCAACAGATCACTCATGTTGCGATTTTGGCTGCCAAACGCTGCTTGCTTAATAAATGGCTACAGCCACATGTTCCCTCAGCATCAGAGGTCTTCAGACACATCCAAAGATGTTTCGAATTGGAAAAAATAGAGGTTGAACTCTCTAAAGGGAAGCAGATTAAACCATTTTTTAGGAAATGGGAAACCTTTATGACGACTGTATACTCAGATGGGGAGCTGAAAGTGATGATGAGACCTTTCTTAACCTCAGACTGGTACTTAAAACGGAAAATAGCGGGAACACTAGGGAGATTACTGGTGGATTGACTTATGTCTATGAAAATAAGGCTGGTGGAAATTAGGTGAGCACCAAGCGGGGAGGGTTGGAGGGAACAGGATTGTATTTTGACATTTTGTCTGTGACGCGATTATCCAATGCATATTGCTGTTACAGTCTGTATGTTTCATGATGTAACTGGATAAAACAAAATAAAAATCATATAACAAAAAAAAAAGTTATGGCTCTCGGAAGGCAGGGAGCGCAAAATGAAAACGTAAAAATGAAAAAAACCTGTGTCCTTAAGGGGTTAATCCCTTACAATCTCCTGCAATCACACACCAATCTGCCTCCAAAATTTGCCTGATTGCTCTTTCTAGTTCTGCGCCATTTAGCCTGAAACTCTAATATAAGCCTCTTACTATTCTCTCAAATTACTGCACTTTTACTTTTGGATGAGGAAGGCCTTCAGTGGCTTTCCTAACATCCTCAGCTGTCCATGGTTGGTAGACATACATTGTTGGTCCCCTTTCTATGTTATTTATTATTTGCCCAGCTTGAGAATCTGGAACTTCAACCATGGCCAAAATCTCTTCTCCCTCTCCTTCCCTCAAGACCACAGGTGATCTGCGTACTATGGCCCAGTTTCCGTGTAGCATTCCACTCCTAGTAATAAGACCAGACTGTCTCTGCAATCTTATAGGAGTTATCTGGCTATTTTCAGTGGTCTCGGAGGATGAAGAGGTATCAGTTCTTTCTGGAGAGGCCATAGCTGACATAGGTGCAGAAGGTGCTTGCATAGGAGGATTCTGTGAGGGTTGCGCATGAGCTACGACATTTTGCTGGTAGGTAGGGGGCTGGATAGTATTAAGGAATTCTCATCTTCTTTATCACACAGGGCCAACATTTCCTGTCTCCTCTGTCTGCCTTGTTCCCTTTTTTGAGAGACTTTCAACCATTTTCTTGCACAATCAATCCCATACTTTCTTCTCCTTTTCTCATCACACTTTTCAATTTCCTTCACTAATTTGTCACATCCAACCACACTCTTTTAAACTCAAACGTTTTACGCCACTTATCCACATACTTTACATTCTCTGGATCTAATTTGTGCATATACCTAACATCACCTTCTAAAGAAACATTCTTCTGACAACAAGAATAACTTCCACATCCTAAAGCTTTCACTGATACGTTCCCAATGGTAGTTTAAAGATAAAATCACTGACTTATGACTTGTGATTTAACCAGTCTAGTTTTTAAGATATCCTTGATTCTGTTAGTATCTATCTACCCTTTTTTCAACTAAATATAACTTGCCTTAAATGATGAAAGAAAGTCCCTACAATTGTTGGTACTGTTAGAAACATGTATATTCGACCTATACACTATAAAAATTAGGTATTTGTGTAGTCAAAGGACTGTATTCGGTATATATTTCATAATACCCTTTGTCTACAATTTACAAAATCCTCCATCCTGCTAAAAAAATGCCTAGCATTGACCTAAATTTACACTCTAGGCAGGGTATTTAAATCAATGCAGTGGGTGGAAGAATTTTCTTTATATTTCTGATGACAAGAAGGCTCAGATATATATTGAATACTGGTACTCGTATGGTTATTAGAACGGCTCCTTCAGTACAGTGGGCATTGGCCTACTTAAACTGATAGAGAGAGACAGGGCTCAGTTATATTCATTAATAATCGGGATCCAATTTGTCATCAGAAATAATACTACTCTCTGTCTTTCTATTTTCACCCACCTATTTCCTAATGAAAAGGGAATTACCTCGTGACAACACAAGGTAATTGTAACTTGATTTCTCCAATAAATTAAGGGTTTATGGAGAATTTGGTTACTCACAGATCTGATATATATATATTTGACCTGAAGGTTTCTCAATCAAGATTATAGAACAAATACACTTTTCACAACATTCATTACACGATGGTAGACACTTTGACATGGGATGGGTGTTATTATTTCGGAAATGTGCCTGGAAGTTTTTTTTTTACAGTTTTCTACCTATCATTTCGTTTATCATCCAAACAAGGACCTCAGACCACACCTAATTGAGCTCTTTTATCCATTCAGGGTTTTATTTATTTAACCCTCATACATCCACACAAATCATTTAAAGAGTTTAATATGTATACACAAAACATATATTTTATGGCCAGGTGGAATAACTCAAAGAGTTGTGAGTAACAGTGCTAGCTGCACTGTGATTCGGGCAAGAATCAAAGCCGCTTTCCAAAACGTTACCCTCCCGGGACTGTAATGTTCGCCGCACTCTGGACACCAAAGCCGCTAGTCTAAATACAGTCCTCAGACAGTATTTGTAAGAGACTGTCTTAACTCTTATTTTTGCAACACTTAGACATGCAAAATAGACAACTTACATTCAGTACAGACAAAATAAATAATTTACATAAAGATACTTAGACAATAGTTAGTTACATGAACACAGTTACTTGTTGCATATCGCTAAAGTCCCTACCTACCAGGTACTTATCAGTTTTTACATTTATTTATTCCTGTAGCCTTCTCACACAGGCTATGGCCTTTACTCCCTTGAGAATCCTATTTCAAGTGCTCAAGACTCTACTCTTGAGTTTCCGTCTTGACTAAATCTAATCTTCCTAAAACCGTAAAACCCCGTCTTTTATTGGTAACCACAGTAATAACTATATCTATATACCAACAGAAATAGTTACTGTCTTACCTATATTCAGATAATACCGGATCCTGGATTCTCTATACTATGTTCTTTGAACCTGTCACTCCCCCTCGTCCTTCTGCCTGGTGGCCTCTGTTTAACAGCAATTCAGCCGGAAGTCTTTCCAAATCAGGGAGTCGGGGGACTCCCCGCTGTCGTCAGTGTTCAGCCGCGAATGAACCGAGGTTTTAAGAGATATTGGATTCCAGCTCGAAGGGCCAACTTTGTTAAAAGAATTTTCTTTACCAAATAAGGATCACAATATCATCTGAATTTAAGGATAAAGGAGGTAATGAGACAACACACTGGCTGGAGGTGCAGCAGATTGTCTGCGGCATATTGTCAAAGTTGAGTTTATATAGACAATTTTATGGCATAGTGAAACTGGTTTGAACTAGTTTTAACAACATATATGCAGTTTGAAAGACATATGGAAAAAGTTACAGACATTGGGGACAATTTATCAAAAAGTGCCTGAGAACAAGATCTGTTCCAGCTGTCCACTGTTATGCTTGTCTCTAGTTTCAGGGTGGCAATGATCTATGTCTCCAGGGCCTCTGACCTCTTTATTGCATAGACCAAGCCCCTGCACATACATCAATAATTACAATAAAGTATATTCTAGAAAACACAGAGTAAATGTCATGGTGCAGTTCACCGTGACTATGGTCATGTAGGCTGGCTGCTCGCTCCCTGGCGTACTGGCTGCGGATCCCTCTGTGCAGGCTGGTTGCCAGCGGCAATGTGCTGGCTGTGGTTTTTGCATGTTCGTGCCCATGTACCTGTGTACCCCTTTGACTTTGAATTTCGTTCCATGTTCCCTGCTCATGGCAATACCCTTGAAGCAGCTCTCAAGCTGCCGGTTGCCATGAGCAACGCGACCATCGAAAGACAGGGTTAGCATGTTCGGCCTGTCTTGTCTGGCGTTTATGCCATTCTCCGGAGGGAGAGGGGAGGTAACGTCACGGTGCAGTTCACTATGACTATGGTCGCACTGGCTGTTGCCAGCGTCTTTCATGTGCGTTCCTGCCCATGCACTTGTGTAGCCCTTTGACTGTGTATTTGTTTCTGTTTTCGTATCTTCCTTGTTTGCCTGGTTGCCATGGCAAGGCCCTACAGTTCACTAGCTGAAGATCATGTGTGGTTGCCATGAGCAACATTTGTTCTACAGTTCTCATGCTGCAGTCCCTCCTGTGCTGTAAGGGTTAACTCTCCTTTCTAGTGTGTTTGGAGTTAACCTTTCCTGTCTGCCCCGTGGGTGTGGCTTCTCAGCTGCACTTACGGGATATGCATTTATTCCTGTGTCTCCCCCAGTTCAGGGTCACCTTCCCTTGGTTTGGGTCTGTCTTGTCAGTCCTGCTTCTGTGTATGTTTTGCTTGCCCCATGCTGCTGACCCTTGGGAATCCTGTCTGTCTTTTTCCCTTGTGGTTCTGCCTACTTGTTCGTTAATAGTATTCTCCGGCCTTTCCTCGTTTCTGGTTATGCTCTGCTTGTCTCGCTTTTGTCTCAGCTATGCCCTGTCTTAGTTATGTTATGTCCTCTGCTCATGGCAATGCCCTTGCTGCAGCTCTCTAGCTGCTGGTGCCATGGATACGCCCATGCTGCAGCTCTCATGCTGCTGGTTGTCATGAGCAACACCTATACTTGCTATTTCTTGTTTATGTCCTAGCTCCTCTGGAAGGGGGTCTGACGTTCCTCGGAGGGGGAATGTTCTCTGCTCATGGCAATGCCCTTGGAGCAGCTCTCTAGCTGCTGGTGCCACGGACAATGCCCGTGCTGCAGCTATCATGCTGCTGGTTGCCATGAGCAACACCTGTACTGCAGTTTCCATGCTGCAGTGTCTTCTGTACTACTAGGGTATGTTATGCCATGCCTGTACTTCATATTTGGTATGCCATACTTGTATTTGCCTTTTATGTTATGCCTCGCTCATGTACTGGCGGTACCTCTCTAGGTACCTGTAGTCCGCCGGTCCTTTCTGTCACTGACTAGTTTACGCTCTGGAGTCGACCCTGGCAACTACCATCTGGCAAAGCCTATCCCTACCATCTGGGGCACTAGTGAAATCCGGGTGTTGCTTAGATATGCCCCTCCAGAGTATTGCTAGTCAGTGGCACAGTGGGTTCTGATCCACTGAGCATGCACAGTACATTAGGCTCATGTCATGTTCTGTTCTTGGTATTTTGTAATAAATCTCCAGTGTTTTCCTATGTGGTTTTCGTAAGTTTGATGCGGGGTGTGTTGGAGTTCTTACTATGACCCCCGAGGCGTAACAGTAAATTTACAATTATCCCAACACCAGCTTTACCACAGGCCAGCAATAAATAATCAAGAGACCCACACAAGGACCCCCAGATGGTGCTATCCCTTCAGACCAAGACAGATGAGCCCCCTCTTCATTCATGTTCTGCCCGGATCAGGCTCGGCCAAGTGTGCAAGTGTTTTCAGTTTTTGGAATAAGCTACTGACAAGCACCTTGTCATCGGTTTATGAGGACCTGTCTCCACTCCTGACATATCAGTTTTAGTAACTACTTGCATCGTCCATGTAATAACAATTCTGGAGCATCAATTCTTATGGCTCTATGTTGTGCCATTCCTGTATTATTCCTGCTAGAAGTTTACAGTCCTCAATAAAGGTACTGCTGGATGTTACTAGTAGCGGGTGTGTCCAATCAGTGCTGCTGGTGTCCCACTGTGCAGGAACACGCCCCCAACTAGTAACACCCAGCTGTACCTTTACTGCAAGCCAAGGCAATTAATTCAGCAGGAATAAGAAAGGAATGGCACAACAACGAGTCATAAGAATAGATGTTCCAGAATAGTTATTACATGGGGAGTGCAAGTACTTAATAAAACAGACATGTCAGGAGAGGGGACAGGTCCTCTTTATCTCTTGCGGGACT
Organism: Bufotes viridis; assembly: GCA_033119425.1. Lineage (NCBI taxonomy): Eukaryota > Metazoa > Chordata > Amphibia > Anura > Bufonidae > Bufotes > Bufotes viridis. Next base: position 29,510,082 of record CM065595.1, read on the forward strand.
AAACATCTGCCATCAGGGAAAAGTTCTGTCTTTTATTTTCCTTCAATAGAAATTGTTTCCCCCCTGAACCAATACTTCTCAGTGTAAGGGTGGGTTCACATCAGCGTTATGGATTCCGTTTTTGTTGTTAACATGGTTATAAAATAACGGAATCCAAAAGACGGAAGTCAAAACGGAAGCCTTTAAGAGGTATTCCGTTTTGATCCGTCATAATAGAAGCCTATAGGAATCATAATGGATCCGTCTGGTTCCCGTTATGCAAGACGGAAAACAAAGTCCTGTCGACAGGACTTTTTTTCCCGTTCTGTATAATGGAAACTAGACGGATCCATTATGATTCCTATAGGCTTCTATTATGACGGATCAAAACGGAATACCTCTTAAAGGCTTCCGTTTTGACTTCCGTCTTTTGGATTCCGTTATTTTATAACCATGTTATAACGGAAAACAAAACCGGAATCCAAAACGCTGATGTGAACCCACCCTGAGCAGTCATTAATGTCAATGGTGAGTTATCAGGATATCACGCTATAATGACAAGAAATTCCAGCCTAAGATACAGCATAAATCACAATAGAAAAATAGCTGATCTAGAAATGTATCCTTTTCATCACCGTTTATATTTCCTTCCCATTCAGTCTCTAATGATACCAAATACACATCCCACGTTATTTTCCATCAATTCCCTGGAAATTGTGTTTCGTAGATTGTCTGTGGTATCAGTATACCTGTTCAACAGCTGACAGCCCTGATATTACATCTATCATTCAGCATCAAAGAAAAAGCTGTAGGTACTTGAAATCAATCACAGCAGGTTGTAAACTGATGTGGCTCAATCTACAACACTACTTTGTGGGCTCAATTGGGAGTGACTGGGGGCCAAGACCGTCAAGTGAAAATTGCAGATCATTTCCCATCATTGCTATGGCTGTGTAACTGAAGGCGAGAGGGGGGCGTGTAAATGGATTCAGTTCAATATGCTGCATACTACTCTTGTCTTGTGTCTGCGATGTCAGGGCAAGTCATTGTCTAGGAACAAGATGATAGATTTTGATTTTGAGAGTTATGGTGGATATATACAGCATATATCTTATATCAGATTCACTGCTTCACATTAGAACATCACACACTACCTAAACTTTACTCCTGGACCAGATTTCCCATTGGGGCAGGTGGCCCGTTTTTATAGATGGCTGAACTAGAAGCACACCCACTGAATGTACTGTAATGCCCCTCCTCCTGAAAAGGTGTAATTTACCTAGGTGTAATGGAAACACCCCTGTTGCTCCTAGAGGCTAATTTGTTTGAGATGGGGAAATTGTCTAACACTGTATAGATTGAATTAAATGATCTGGACTGACATTCTGCTGTTTGGCCACAAGATGCCGCTGTTTCCTAAACACAGCTACAGACTGCATATATTTCCATATTCATGAGATCTGGAGTTTCAGAGCCTGGAGAAGAAAGGGAGCAGCCATCTTAGAGGAAGCTGAGACTGAGGAACTGTGTGAGCAGAGGATCCAATGACATCCAGGTGTGGGAGTATACCTCAGTGACCAGAGCTGCAGCTAAGTGAAGCTGATCGTGTCCAAGACCCTGATCCTGTCCAGAGGAATGAAGATTGCTTCCAGGAACGCTGGTGAGAGCTGAGGAGCAAAGCTACATACACTGCGGAACCACATGCTTGTTGAAGAGGCATTTGTTCTGTACAGAGTCACCAGCGGATGCAGAGCAGACCCGGGTCGGTAAGATCGTGCATGCACTTCATTACAGTGTTGGCGCCTAGAGACTGAGACCAGGCCTGTAGTTAGTTAGTTAGTGTTGCTACTGTTCATTACAAGGACTCCATAACTTAAACAGACATTTCACACTGGAGAGTTGATAAACTTCCCACAAACACAAGCCAGGCTGGCTCTTTGCTCAGGAGGAATACTCAGGCACGTGCTACAAGGCCAGTTATGGGAGGGGAAATACTGTAGAGCGGTGGCCCCCACCTTTTTGCACCAAGGACCAGTTTCATGCAAGACTATGTTCCCAGGGCCTGGGTGGGGGTTGTTAGGTGGGGTGCTGGTCGGCGCTGACTAATTCACACGCATCACAAAACAGAAGGTGCATATTAAAATATATAACACTATATAACGATTACCTCACACTAATGGTTAACCCAATGTTGCCCATTATTTGATGAGGTACTTGATGGTAGTTGGGGTCACATACTTTTAATATGAGGTACATGGGGTGTTAATGTAATAGCACCATGTACCTCAGATTAATAATGGGTGACCCCATCTTCTCAAATTTTGTCTACTGGCAAATTGGCAACATTGTGGTTAATGAGTCACATTAACCCCAAATGTTGGATCCAGAGCTATCTGGATCCAACATTGCTGGATGTTATCGGAATGCCAGATAGCTTCATTGACTAAGCAGCGGTATTTCTCCAGCCGAATCCTGGCATATCTGCCAGGTAGCGGCTGGATCTCTGCCAGACTCCATTATAGTCCATGGGACCGGAAGACATTCTGGTAACATCTGGCAATGCCGGAACCAGATAGCTCTGGAAGGCTGTTCTCTGCTAGAAAAGCATGCAGGAACTATGCCAGAAGTGTGAAATAAGTTTTACTATTACATTGATATCTGCCTGCCTTTATTTCAGGCTGACAACGTAACTATACCTGAATTGGCTGCACAAAACTGACTAGGGTCTAGTGGTCACTGGTCTCTGCTGCAAGGGTCTCTGCTGCACTGGGCACTGCTGCACTGGGCACTGCTGCACTGGGCTCTGCTGCAAGGGTCTCTGCTGCAAGGGTCTCTGCTGCACTGGGTTTTGCTGATGTCTGTCTCTGTGATATTTTCAAAGTGCACATGACAGGAAGAGGAACTGTGCTCCAAGGTCATTCTCCCGCTCCCTCCGATACTAGCTGAAACAACTCTGCCCCCGGATGCCAAACCCCCCCTCATTTCTCAAACTCGGGTTGGGTTCCAAGTGGTACCTTGGAACCAAACCCGAGTTCGGGAAATGGTTTTTTACAGTATAAATCAATTTCTGAAGTTATTATGGGAAGTCTCGCGAGACTTCGCGAAGTAATAACTTCGGCTTATCGAAGCCAATACATTCTAATACTGTACGGAGCACTCGCTCCATACAGTATTAAAACAAAGTTTTTTGCGAATCGACTACCGATGTTTCGTCCAAAGTCGATTTGCTCATCCCTAATCCTAACCAATCCCTCCCTCACAACCCCTTTGTCACGCTTTTCATTGGTGGCAGTGGCTGGCCAGCATCACAGTTGGAAGGAAGGAGCGTTCTCCTTTCTTCCTGTTCTGCCATCTGAAGTTGAGTGTGATGTGTGCGTCCCGCGCGCATGCGCCTAGCATCTCTCCTCGTCTGTATTACCATGGCTCGGCAAACAATCCTCCAGGGCCCGGTCCTGGGCCGCAGACCGGTGGTTGGGGACCATGCTGTAGAGCACTGTAATTTAGATTGTAAGCTGTTGTGCTGCACTGCAGGCTAGCCCGCACCACGCACCCAAGTAATTGTTCTTGCATTTTTAGGGTGATAATAGGTTAGGTGTGGCAGTTTAGTTGTACCCGCCAGTAGGTAAATTACCGCACTTTCCTTCTGCATCCATTGGAGGGCGCTGTGCTGTGAAACACAAAAGTCTCAGCCTTCGGGCTGGGTGTATGTAAATTTATTGTATGTTCCCAGAATTTGTGGTTGTGTTTATTGCCACTTTTAAAGGGGTTGGCCACTCTGTTAGCACTTATTAAAACTTTAACGAAAGTAGGGAGATATTACACTTACTAATATATCTTCTTAAGCAGATCTGCCTGGTTTTCCTGCTATTGGAAGCCACGCCCCCTCATGTCCTGCTCTCACATCTGCCTGTCTGTCCATCCCTGCATGTGCCATGGAGGAGCAACCTTGTCCATGCCTAAAGCCTGTGCTGCTGTCTGGGTCCTAAAGCACCCTGCTTGTATCAGAGGTGCTTTCCTGCTGTGACTGGCACTCCTGGCTGTGCAGGGCTGGCAGGGGTTTAGTAGGGACACATGCTAAAAGCTGAAGTAAAGAAACTTTTGCAGGAGGAAGGGAGACTGAGGAGAAGCTGTGATCGCTGATCTCACTGTAGGCTCTGCCCTCTCTGTTTCCCCTGTACTGAGAGGATCCTGCCAACATGTGAGGATGTAGCAGTGCTAGGGCAGCGCTGTGGACCACAAAATGTGAGCAATCCCAGTGTCTGTCCCGTTTATGGCCCCTCTGCACTGTGTTTTGATCACAGACATGATATTACAGCCAGACCAAGAGTTCAGGAGCTTTAACCCCTTGTGAGCTGTCAGTGTGGCTGAGGTCAGTGATATAAATAGCAGTCACTGGTCTCACCATCTATAAATGTTTACCCTTTCCTTCCTGCACTCTGTATATGGTGATATGTGACCCCCCCCCCCCACCACCACTGCATATAGAGATCCGTGACCCCCCACCACTGCATATACTGATCCTTGCTAACGGTAGCCCATAAGTGCCGCCGGAGAGGCTGCCACAGCACGGCAAACATGTTGAGTGGCAGCCGGACAAAAAACGCAGCGTGCTTAGCATCAGTAAATGTGAATGGGGCCAGAGCGGACTTCCGGCGGCACTTGTGGGCTACAGTTAGCACGGATCCAGCAGGGGAACAGCCTACCGGACCCTGCTAATGCTAGTGTGAAAGTAGCCTTAGTCGTGAATTCATGATAGACAGCATGCTCCTCTCTATGTGAGCAGATCGATTTGTACAAATGTATTCATCAGAGCTCTTGTACAACAAAGATCTGTCCCCCCCACTAAATGATATATAGCCAGCACATGTCACATTATATAAATACTTCATTGTTTTGGCTATTGTCTAGGGCACTTTGAATTTTTGATACTAAGGGTGACCAACCCCTTTAAGTAAAATTCTGTTTTGGCAAAAGCTGGTGTTGGGGTTGCTTTCCTCGTTTCTTGACTTCACTGTATCCTGGGAAGCCCACCTCAGTACACGGCTTACATTTGCATATATTAAAACGTATTTTTTTTTCAGCAATGTGGGCACATATGAACATGGGACCAACACAAATGCCTTCAGCTGCCAAGTGCACATGTAAGGGTACTTTCACATTAGCGTTATTCTTTTCCGGCATTGAGTTCCGTCCTAGGGGCTCAATACCGGAAAAGAACTGATCAGTTTTATCCTAATGCATTCTGAATGGAGAGAAATCAGGATGAATCAGGATGTCTTCAGTTCAGTCACTGCACGTTTTTTGGATGGAGAAAATACCGCAGCATGCTGCGGTATTATCTCCGTCCAAAATTCCGGAACACTTGCCGGAAGGCCGGATCTGACATTCATTTAGACTAAAATGTATTAGTGCCGGTGTTCTGCCAGATTTCTATACCCGGACAAAAGTCTATACCTGAAGTGACGCGGCCGCACCGGAGAGACGAGGCCGCGCATCAATCAGCTGGTGGAGGGTGTGCGCGGCACAAGCACAGATCCACTGTGTTACCGAATAATCATTGCAGCGCCTCCATAGAAGTACTTTGCGCACCGCGCATGCGCACTTAGGGGTATAGAGATTTTGCAGCGCAAAGTGTTGTATCAGATCTCCCTACCCCTGAGTGCGCACGCGCGCACAACAAATCATCAGTTGCACTTCCTTACAGCAGACCTGAGCGCGTAATACTCTGCCATGAGGATGAAGTGCAACTGATGATTTGTTGTGCGCGCGTGCGCACTCAGGGGTAGGGAGATATGATACAACACTTTGTGCTGCAAAATCTCTATACCCTAAGTGCGCATGCGCAAAGTACTTCTATAGAGGTGTTCTATAGAGGTGTTCTGCCAGATTTCTATACCTAGACATCACTTCCGGTGTGGCCGCGTCACTTCCGGTATAGACTTTTGTCCGGGTATAGAAATCTGGCAGAACACCGGATCCAGCATTAAAAATACCGCATTGACGGATCCGTTCTTCTGGTCTGCGTTTTTCCGGACGACAACCAGAGAGACGGATTCATTATTGCAATGCATTTGTGAGACGGATCCGTCTACAAATGCTATCTGTTTGCATACAGATTGCCAGATCCGGCAGGCAGTTCCGGCGACCTAACCTAAAGTACCCTAACAGGTCAACCAGTGTCATAGGGACAAATCTGCTGACAGATGCCCTTTAAGACTTGTTTTGCCAAAAATGTGCAGCTTTTCCCCCTTTTACTTTCCACATTTGCCCCTTAATAATTTTGCCTAATCTTATGTCAAAGGACTATACTCAGATCAGCGTAGGAAGCACTCGTGTTACTAAATGTTCCCCTTTATGTGCTGTAACTTAACAATTACGGTGCCAGACACCACCATCACTTGAAGTTCCTGTGTGTGAATGCAAGATCTATAAATCCTCCCCTGCCTACCTCTACACCCCTCATCCAGGTTGTAGCCTACATGAAAGCAGTGCTTACATTTGTCACTATATTCACATTACAGAACTGTTTACCAGTATCAGCAGTTTTAAGTGTAGTTACATCAGGGGGTTGCTGAAATCAGAGCTGCATATGGACCCATTGTCTGTTTACTGGAGTGCCACAGCCTCTTTAAACAGCTGATAGTGGGGGTGCCAGGTGTTTGTCCCCGACTGATAATATACTGATTACCTATCTTGAGGATCCTTCATCAGAATGAAACACTTAAACAAAGAATTACAATGAGCTTAGTTGTTAGTCTTACTCTTAAACAGGTGTACACCATCTGTACTGGCAACTCGGCAACTGTAACCTGGTCTTGGATTTAGTGCAGTGACCGGGTTTGGGGTGGCTCCCATGCTATGCTCAGTGCCCCAGGTGTCACCACATGTTGCTGCTCTCCGGAAGGGATGGTAAGGCATGGTGCGCCCCAATGGGAAATAAGTCCAGAGAGTCAGGGTCTGCAGTAAACCAGTGTGCTTCTTTACTGGAGGAATTCAAGTGCAAAACAGAACAGGAGACGGCATAGGGCTGGCTTCTCCAGTCTCCTCCCTGGCAGAAGAAGGGTTTGATGCTGTGTAAAGGCCTGAGCTAGCTGTCCCTCCCTCAGAACGCTGATACCCTGGTCAAAGGCTGGAGGCCCACGGTCTGTAGCTCAGTACTCTGGGTGGCTCCTTGGTCACAGGGCTGTTGACCCATTGTCTGTGGCTCAGTGTCCCTATCTCAGCGTCTTCTTCTGGTCACTGATGTAGACTGGCAGAGTCTTCCCCTCCAAGCACTGGTCCCTAACTGCAGAATACTAGGGGCTCTGACTGATCTCCTTGTATACAGCTTCTGGTTAATTAGAACCTTCTACTGTGTGTGTGTGGGGGGGGGGGGGAAGCTAAACCAGACATTCAAAATGTTAATCTGACTGGTTTTGGTGGTAAACAAGGCTGGCTTTCTCCCTCCAAAACATGTTCTTCTTTAAACCCTATGGCAGCTGTGGAAAATTGCCAGCTTCTCGTTCAAAGTCCAAAAAGTCTCTCAGTATTCATTAACCCTTTCCACAGAGCCTCGCAAATACAGTGCAAATGAACAAAGTATATATCACAGTAAACATATACAATTTTATAAAAGTTATACAGTATTAAACACTATAAGTCAATGAAAGTTAAAACTTTAAAGTCAAATAAAGTAAAGAGTTGATGACTTTGAGTAGTGGAAACAGGGGCAAATTTCCACAAATGTCCAGACTTTAAAGTATCCCTGCTCCAGGGCACTACATTAGGAGAGTCTTTACTGGGGCCCAGAGGACATTGTGCCACACCACTACTCCACCTTGAGGTCAGATTGCAACAAAGGTGGCTGATGGCTCTTGCCTGAACCAACTATGCCAGTTTGGGTAGGAAAGCTACCCTCTACCACAGCCCACCATCTTAGGCAATTTTCATTTTTTTTTTTTTTTGTAGTAAGGGTAGGTTTGCTAAAATTTGCCCAGAGCTAATCTTCAATTTTTCACTAAATCTCATTCATTGTTTCTAATTACTTGGCCTACAGATCTTGGCTTTCCAGAGTCAACCACCAGTAATGGCAGCCATTACTTGTTATATTCCTCCGTTTTATATTAGTTTATAGATCAGGTATTATATTCATAAACTAGAAAGCTAAGGATGAACATTGATTTTTGTCCTTCTGTCCTGGAGTACCTGGGGATGACAAACCTGAAAATGGGGACCCAAGTCCAACACATTGCTTACGGAGACAGTACCAATATACGTCCTTTGTCTATATTAAGATAGCTAATTTTTATCAGGATCATCATGGAACTGGACATGCTATAAAACCCTCTGTAATCTGCTCCTCACAGTTTATACATCTAATCATAGATCCTCAATCCTGAGTTTAATGAATTAAGACTTAATATTTTCACTAGCGCCATAATAAGCTTGTGAAACAAAGTCTTAACGTAATCTCATTGTAATTACCAATCATCCTACGTGTGTTAATAAAACGAAATGCCTGACAGAGAAAATAACAGACATCATTGAATCTAAAGGATGGGCGCAGGGGTGATTTTTTTCATTCCATAGAATCGGTTTCGGGTTGTACTGTAAGACATTGTTATGACCTTATAATTAAAGGGGCTCTCACTTCAGCAAATGGCATTTATCATGTAGAGACGGTTAATACCAGACACCTACTAATGTATTGTTATTATCCATATTGCTTCCTTTGCTGGCAGGATTTATTTTTCCATCACATTATACAGTGCTGGTTTCCATGGTTACGACCAAATACATCAATGGTGGTCATGCTTGCACACTATAGGAAAAAGCACTAGCCCATGTGCACTCCCATGGTCCCGGCCACCAGAGGGGCCGACGTTTTTTTTCTATAGTGTGCATGCACGACCACCACTGATAGATTTCAAGGTGGCCGTAAACATGGAAACGAGCAGTGTATAATGTGTTGGAAAAATTAATCAAGCAAGCAAAGGAAGCAATATGGGGAATCACAATAGATTAGTAAGGGTACTTTCACACTAGCGTTAAAAGAATCCGGCAGGCAGTTCCGTTGCTGGAACTGCCTGCCCTATCCGGAAATCTGTGTGCAAACTGATATCTTTTTTTTCCGGATCCGGATCAGTTAGACTTTTGCATTGAAATACCGGATCTGTCTTTCTGGTATTATCTGGAAATTCGGATCTGGTATTTAATTTTTTCAAAGCTAGAAAGAACTGCGCAAACTGGAAAACCACATCCAGCGATGCGGCAATTTCCAGAACACTTGGTACCGGATCCGGCATTAATACATTTCAATAGAAATTAATGCCGGCAAGTGCGTAAGTTTTCCAGGATTTTGTCTGGAAAAATACTGCAGCATGCTGCGGTATTTTGTCCGGTCAAATACTGTAGAAGGGACGGAACTGAAGATATCCTAATGCATACTGAATGGATTGCTTTCCATTCAGAATGCATTGGGACAAAACTGATGCGTTTTTTTCTGGTATTAAGACCTTTTACTAATTTCTTTACCAAAAAGAATAACGCTAGTGTGAAAGTACCCTAAGTAGAGTTGTTTCGGTAGCAAAATTTTGATTCGGTACCGATACCATAAAAAAGTATTGCAATACTCGATACCACGCAAAAAAAAAAAAAAATGCCAAAAAAAGCTGCGTGCATTCCTCATTTTATGGAATGTCCGGCCAATAATACAACAGTCCGATCCTATTTTTTGGGGGGACAAGGCGACTAAAATAAAATGGCGAATTGTGCAGTTTTTCTTTTCTTTTTTTTTCTTTTATGGGCGTTCACCGCTTAAAAGAGGATTTTTTTAATAGTTTGGACTTGAGACGTAGCGATATAAAATATATAAACAATAAATAAAATATTACATATGTAAAATTGGGAAAGGGGGTGATTTATACTAATATTTTGGTGTACTTTTTTAACTTTTTTTTTTTTTTACAGTTTATTTATTAACTATTTCCCCCTTAGGGGCTAGAACCTGGGATATTCTCATCCTATTCACCCTGATAGAGCTCTATTAGGATGAATAGGATCTCACCCTCTCCCTGCTGCCCTGTGCTCTGTGCACACAGCAGCAGGGAGCTGACTATGGCAGCCAGGACTTCAGTAGCGTCCTGGTTGCCATGGTAACCGATCGGAGCCCCAGCATTACACTGCTGGGGCTCCGATCACTGCCACTGCCACCAACGAGGAGGAGGGGACCCTGTGGCCACTCCCACCAATGCTTTTAATACTGGGGGGAGGGAGGAATGGGGGGGGCGCACTGGCCACCAATGTATTTAATACTGGGGAAAGGGGGGGGACACTGGCCAATGTCTTTAACATTGGGGAAGGGGCGCACTGGCTACCAATGAGAAGTGACGTTTACTATACAAATACAGGCAGAAGAAACTCATTGCCGGCACCTGCTTGTGACCGGGCGCTGCGATCAGCGGCAGTTAACCCCTCAGCAGTCCCCAATGCACGGAACGTCCGTACAACGACCATGTGCATGAGGCCTTTGATGTAAGGGTACTGCCACGTGGTCAGGTTTCTAAATGTAGTTTTTTGGAAGCCAAAACCAGGAATGAATTCCTTTATACCTTCTCTCCTTTTATGATCCAATCCTGATTTCTTCCAAAACTGCATCTGGAATCCTGACTGTGTGGCCATACCCTAACTGAAACTTTCACAAGTGATTTTCAAGAGCTTTTAAATAAATTTCCAAGCGATTATCATTATACTCTATGAAGAAAAAAAAAGAAATTGCTAGTGCCTCGCTTGACTGAAGTGGTTTTAAAGAAATTTTCAGGCTTCCTAGTGCATTTAAATGGGCAACAATTTAAAAGTGACTTTTTGTAATGAAAGATAAAAAGCCTTAGGTTGGTTATGTGTGCAGTTGGGGAAAATCAGTTTGCTTGTCAACCTCATCTCCTGGACCAACCATGGCTCATTTCGGGTACAGCTACATGGTGGTAGCGGTGAACCTATAGAAATGTATTGGATCACAGCGCAAGTCACAAAAAATCCAACACTGCTGGATTTTTTTGAGACCTGCGCTGCAAACCCATTCATTTCTGTGGGATGACCACTACTCTGCAATCCTGGCCGTGCCCAGTGTCGCGTACCCTTAACCTGAACTCACAAGAATTTATGTGCTCCTGCTAATGGCCCCAATAATCTGACTATTTAGATGGGCCATAAGGCTATAGCTACACTTAGGTCAGTGTCAGACAGTCATATGCAGTCCGCAAAAGCAGCCCATGTGTTGGCCGCATCTCCTGGACTGGCCGCGGTTCTTCGGACCCAGACTCACAGCATCATAGTTATTTATGTCCTGGCTGACCATGGGTCTACTGTACTGTTCTCACATCATGCCAGAGGCCCTGGCCCCTGCCACTCCCCAGCAAACTCCTAAGTGGTGAGGATGGTGCAGAAATGGCCATGCGACAAAATAATATTGCATGTACATTTAAAAAGTATCAAAAAGTGGTCTTGCAACAGTTTTTACTCCAAAAACTGGGATAACAGTTTTTAGTAAATGATCCCCACATCTCCCTGTGAAAACAGGGATGTGCTGCTGACAAACAATGAATCTATCTGGGGATGAATGATCGCAGTAGCTATTGTTCATCCCCCTACATATCGGATGAATATTGCCTGTAAATGCAGCTTAAAGAAGACCTGTCACCGCTCCTGACATGCCTGTTTTAATAGCTTCATGTGTTCCTGATGTAATAACAATTCTGGAGCATCTATTCTTATGGCTCTATATTGTGCCATTTCTATATTTTTGGTACTAGAATATGAATGAATTGCTAGCAGTCTGCAGTAAGGGTAAAGAGGGTTGGAGGGTGGGTGTACCTGCCAGAGGTATGGGGGACATGGGGGGTTGCCATTTCAACTTTTGCCTCAGGCAGTGGGAAGGCTATGTGCTTCCCTGCCTCTGGCCACAAAGCACTGAGTGATGGGGGGCCCAAGCTGAACTTGGCAAAGCCGTATGCAATTTACCATGAATTGCAGTTGTTTGGCAATGCAGGTATTAGCTGAGTGGCACTCTATGGTGTGAACCCAGCCCATAGGCACACATAAGGCTACATAACTAGACAGATTTGCGATACACAGCTCTAGGAATACTGGATAACAAGAACCATTCCCATGAGGGTAGGTTCACACTTGCATCAAACAGATTGACTGCCACCTAGAGACAGATACTGCCGGACCCTATTGACTATAATGGGATCTGGTGAAGATCCAGCCGCTTTCCAGTATAAGTGCCGATTTTCGGACAGACAAAAATCGTTGCATGCAATGTTTTTTGTCCAGCTGAAAGCTGACATTTCCACAGAGAGTGGCCAGATCCCCGTCGGATATAGTCGGATATAGTCAGTGGGGTCCGGCGGTGAATGACAGTATCCAGATCCAGTGAACTCCGGAAGGCTGTTCTCTGTCCAGACAGCCTGCCAGATCCGTTAAATGGAGGTGAACCTACCCTAAGAACTATAAAAGTGAACATATTGGTTGCTACTCACCTAAAAGATAGTTGAACATAATTTTTAACTACTTGACTGTAGGACTAGTTAGTAACTTGGATCTCAAGGTATAGAAATGCATTGGATTCCTTCTGAACGTGTACAATTTAAGGCTGGACTCAGATGTCCATTCCCATTTCTATCCGCAAAATACAGATGATTCAGATTTTCTCCAGACCTATATGTTGAAATGAAGTGTCAGACGTAAAATGGACAAGAATGGTGCATGCTGCGTGTTTCTGAACTGTGAATTGCAAAAACTGGGGTGTGAACGGCGCCGTTTACTTTAATGGGTTTGTGTGCTATGCGGTTACATTTAAATAGATATGTATGTTCTGTATATTTGTGTGGCCCAGTTCCCCCATATCAATTCACATATAGTTCCCCTTTATAAAGCCGGTCACATGTCCCATACTATGACCACTACATTTCCAGCTAACAGGGGCAGCCATGAACAGCTGATGGCCCCAGTGCAAGAACAGTACATGGGCCCTTTGCTCTCCAATCATAGAGTACCCCATTATGTCTATCCAAGAATTCATCAGTATGACCTCATGCACACAACTGCATATTACATCCCTGTCCGATCGGCATTATTTGCGAATTACACATGGACCCATTCAGTTCTATGGGTCTGCAAAATAAACGGACAGCACACGGATGTCATCTATGTGCTGTCTACCTTCGTGTGTCCTTTCTGCAAATTATAGAACCTTTCTATAATACATCACATGGTCCAATCACATGGTCCATCTTACCATGGTGACGGACCATGTGATTGGACCATGTGATGTGACGTCATCACAGGTCCCTTAGTTGTTAGCTGATGCTGGGAAAGAGAGGACAGATCGCAACTACGCGATCAAGTGGCTAAGGTAAGTTAACTTTTATTATTTTTAACCCCTTCCTCTTCATTTTACTATGCATTCTTTATTAATAATGCTATTATTTTCCCTTATAACCATGTTATAAGGGAAAATAATAAATTCTCCACAATACTCAACCCGAAACCAGACTTCAGTGATAAATTCCGGCTTCGGGTCTGGGTACCAAACATGGCGATTTTTCACACGCGCGTGCAAAACGCATTACAGAAAAATCGTGCATATTCCCGCAATGCACCCGCCTCTTATCCGGGTGTCAAACATGACGCCCGTGTGAAAGAGGCCTAAGGGTTAGCTATAAAATTCAATCGTCTCAGTCCCCTGCTGGGTCCTTGTGTAAGAATTGTATGCACATAAGGTATGTTTCCCCCTGTAGTACCGTCTCCTATATGTATCTGAACTTACCCTTAGGCCTCTTTCACACGAACGGCTCAGGATAAGTTCACAGATTGGCTCAGGATAAGTTCATGGTGTGTTCAGTCGTTCAGTTTTTCCACATGGGTGCAATCCATTTTGATGCGTTTTTCACGCGCGTGAAAAAAAAAATTAAGGTTTACAAACAACATCTTCCAGCAACCATCAGTGAAAAACGCATTACTTGGGTTTTTCACTGAAGCCCCGTTCACTTCTGTGGAGCCAGGGCTGTGTTAAAAATGCAGAATATAGAACATACTGTGATTCTCACACAACAAAGAAATGATGCGCAAAAAAAAAAAACGGTCATGTACACAGACCCATTGAAATTAATGGGTCAGGATTCAGTGCGGAATCTGTGTGGATTTATGTGCGTTTCTGCAGCATATCCACACCAAAATCCGCAATTTCTAATAGCAGTTTTTGGTGCAGATTAGATGCAGTTTTGCCGCCAATCTCACCTTTCATTGGAAAAGGGTAAAATCCGCAGCTAAAGGCAAAAACCAGGGGCGGACTGAGAACCCTCAGGGCCCCCTGGCAAAATAAATCAAGGGCCCCCTTCCAGGCCCCACCCATGTCCCACCTCCAGCCACACCCACGTTACACCTCCAGTCACACCCATATCCGCACGGCACACGCAGCACACAACACAGCTGTCAGAGCGCCCGCTTGCAGCCCCTTCTTTATACATCACCCCGTCGTGTTGCCTGCAGCTGGATGGGCGCAGTGGTGGATACAGAGCCTGTCAGCTGCCACAAAACAATCTGGAAGTGCCCCTCCCGAGTCGGGAAGGGCACTTCCAGATTGTTTTGTGGCGGCGGACAGAAAGTAATGTGGTGCTTATAGAGCAGACTACAGAGTGTTCTGTATATTGTGTGGCACAGTGTATGCTATATGTGTATAACATAAACATATTTCACATGAAAACTTACAATTACTTGGCTTGGCCCTTGGGGATCTCAGACACCACTTCAACACTTTGGATGGGGGCCACTCACCGGCCAGTCACCCCCCCCCCCCCCACGTGACTGACACATGTTGCCGCGCAGCGCTGAACTGCTGCGTGATAAGGGCCGCCGCACGGGCTCGGTACACACAGACTGGGCAGATGCGCTGCATCGCAGACAGTAAGTAGAAAAAATAAAATAATAATTAATTTTTTGCCTGGGTGCGCCCAGGCAGCCGCTTGTTCTGCCTAGCGCCGGCCCTGCTGGACATCGGATTAGGACGGGACGGGAAATAATTTTATTTACTGGGCGGCGGCAGGCAGGCCCCCTTCCCAGCTGGGCCCTCGGACCACATCCGTAGTGCCCGACCGCTCAGTCCGCCCCTGCCAAAAACATAACTGAGATTCTGCAGATTAGGAAATGCAAGTCATTTTCCGCACAGAAAAAATTCACAAAGTTTACATGATATTTGTGTAATCTCATACACTTTGCTCGTACTGTACTACGCTATGGTTTTTCTGCACAGGAAACCGCACATATTCCGCATCGTGTCCAGGTGTCCTTAGGCTAGGGCTACATGACGACATGTTGCGCGACACAAAGAGCACAACTACACTGCAACATTTGTCATGCGACAATTTATATAATGATAGTCTATGGTGTCGAACTGCGACATGCTGCGACGCGACAGTCGCAGAAAAATCCATTTTGAATGGCTGTTTTGCAACTGTCATATCGCAGTCGCAGCATGTCATGTCCCAATGCGACACCATAGACTACCGTTATAAAAATTGTTGCAACATTAATGCGACAAAATGTCACGCGACAAATGTCATGTAGACCTAGCCTTATACTTTCTCTCCACTCCTTTCTCTTTCTCTGCATTCCTAATTTTGGCTTCCAAAACTGCATCAGAAAACCTGACCGTGTAGCCAGACACCTATGAACCAGTGTAAAGAATCGGTAACAAGCAACGGCTAAATACCCACCAAAAACTAGGTGACAGCAACTGCGCTTTTTAAAACTGATAAATATACATGTCCCCTTCCTGCTACACATATAGTAGCAGATAATTAAATGCCTTTCAAAAGTTACAGAAACTTCCCTTTCAGAAGTAGGAATGTTTACTGCCTTGGCTGCAATTTAGTAGGCAGCGTGAGACTGATTATGCCGTTCTAGAAGAATGATAAGGTCACCTCTGCCCCACTGATAGAAATGCATGCATCTCCATGAGCCATCCAGACGTCTATATTTATCGCTCTTATAAAAGACGTCAGCTGAGAACTTTTTGGCTCTGTTATTATTGTGACTTTAATAGCAGCGTGTGCTAGTGCAGGAAGAAAGTATGCAATGCCAGAGACCAGGAAGGAGGAGTGATCAGGCAGGCGCTGTAAGGAGGCGATGAAGGCTGGTCTTGTGTCTGAGTGAGCAGATCCCTGGGGCGGGGAGTCTATAGGAAATGCTGCTCTCTCTGTCTCTCTTGTGTTAGTGAGTATGGAAGGGATCTTACAGGCAGCCCTGAGAGGTAAGAAGCTGAGGTTACTTTCACTGTCTGCTGTTTCCTTACCTTCTGATTCCTTAAACACTGCACCTTGTGAGCGGCCTAGGTCTTGCTAGTTTGGCACAGGAGCAGACGATCATGGCTGCTGGCATAGGTAAAGACGTACTAATGTATATTAACGCTAGCAGATATATACAACCTTATGTCTTTAACTCTTGGTGTAACTCAGTGTAGCGATAGAGATCGCAGTGTTTGCAATCACCCCAGGGCTCCTATGACTCAGGGCCTAAAGGTGGCAAGCAGTGGCTGACTTTACCAGTATGTAAACCAAGCAAATGTTTGGGGCCCCAAAGATTGGAGGACCCTTAGGGCTCTTTCACCTGAGCGGATGCCGTACGTGGAATCCGCTGCGTGAAAGACAGCCAAGCCCCGTTCTGGACAGCAGAGACATGGAGCATTAACATGATTGATAATGCTCCATGCCTCTCTGTGACCTTTTTGCTACAAAATCACGGTGGCAACTTTATCCCACTGTGATTTTGTAGTAAAAAGATTATAGAGAGGCATGGAGCATTAGTAATCATGTTAATGCTCTGCGTCTCTGCTGTCCGGAATGGGGCTTTGCTGTTTTTCACGCAGCGGATTCCACACGTGGCATCCGCTCGTGTGAAAGAGCCCTTACTGGTCACAAATGGTCAGTTGAAAAAACTGATGTAAGGCTGTGTTCACATCTCTGTTAGAGATGATCCGGCTGCAATGCTGGCTGATGTCCAGATAAAAACCGCGCTATGCAACAGTATTTGTCCGGCCGGAACCAGGCATTTATAGCAGAAAGCTGACGGATCCCATTATAGTCAAAAGGCATCCGGCGATGATCTGTTAAATCTGGCAATGCCGGTTAGACACCAGCAGGCCTGCCAGAAACCTTCACTGTAGATGTGAATGTGGAAATGGACCACATACCAGCTGAGAGTGGGGCTTGGCAGGCTGATGGGCACAGAGCTTAGCAATGTGACAAGATGGTGCAGTGGGGTGCCCCCAGACATAACTGCTTTGGGCCTATGATATACCAAATCTGCCACTGGTCACAAGTTAAATAGGGGAAAACAGTGCTGTAAGTTATGGAATGAAGTGCTTTAGCACCAGGGGCGGACTGGCCATAGATATTGCAGGGAATTTTCCCGGTGGGCTGATGCCCATAATGCCACCAGAGCCCTACTCACTGCCGCTTGCTGGGTACATACTACTGGGGGAACTATAGGGGTCATTATTAGAGGAAGTCCAGGCAGGATTCTGAAGGTAAGGCTGGTATGGTGCTTTGGCCCACATTACACCTCATAAGCCTTCTGCCCCATATCTTAATTAGAGACAATTACGGGAGGAGGACAGAACATGGCAGCTATTGATGGGCACCACACAGGGTCAGCTTCTTGGTAGGTATTTTGTGCTGCACTATGGTATTTCTGACCCTGCCAACTTGTGTTGGCCCCTTCTCCTTGTGTTTCCCCGTCTTCTGTCAATTTGGACCCATGCAATATTGGGGCCATTAATTTATTTTTTCCAGGGCCACGTTAAGTTCCCAGTCTGCCCCTGTTTTGCATATAAGTACATTCACATCTGCGTCATTTGGCATAGCCGAATAGTGCTGTGCACTGCTGGACCAAATAGCCTATAATGGGATCTGATTAGAGATGAGCGAACTTTAAAAAAAAGTTTGGCGTTCGGGTTGTGGTAATCGCCGCATCCCGTTATGGATTCCACTACCGCGGACTATCCCGGCATATGGAATCCATAAGGGGCGGCTTCCACGAACCCGAACTGTTGAACAGCCGAAGGACCCGGGGTGACGTCACCGTCATGTGATCAGTGCAGGGGGCGTGGCTCAGCACGGGATCAAATAACAAATCCGCTATGGATTCCGCTACCATGGACCATAACTTATGGTCCGTAGTAGCGGAATCCATAGCAGAATTCTTAGATAACCTTGTACGTTGAACTTGAAAACAGAAGTTCGCTCATCCCTATACAGTACGTAAACAGTTCAAGTGTCCAGAGGAAAGCGGCTGGACCCATTATAGTCTACGGAGTCCAATGGTGCGCGTCAGTATCAAACTATTCTCCACAGACACTGGGGGTTATTTACAAAGACCAGCTTTTCACGCCAGTCATTTACTTACCTTTTCTGCTGGCTTTGCTGGCAGAAGATGCACCTAATTTTTGACGAGGAATGTGCATCATGATAAATTGACACATCATGACACACCTTCAGCAGTCCGTGCGGCTGGTGGAAGAACTAAAACAGCCTCGGCTGGAGTCGATTTTTGGCCAACGTTTACGCCTTCTATCAGGCATAAATGTTGGTAAATTTGTTGAGCTCTCCGCCACACCCTCAACACTACTATGTGTCGAACTCGGCAGAAAAATGCCCGTGCTACAAAATATTGTTGCACAGGAGTTCAAAAAGTCACAAAAAGGGGTCATGCGAAAGCTGGCGTAAAAATGTTCTGAAATGACCCCCATTGTTACCAATTTAACACTGACCATTTTGTCACAGACATGGACATATGAATGAGGCCTAAGAGGATAGGTGAGCTGATTCACCCACTGTTTGCTTACCTTAGGCCGAGTTCACACTTCAGTTATTTGGTCAGTTATTTCCATCAGTTATTGTGAACCACAACTAGTTGTTGGCAAACACACAGAACAGGTGCAAATCTTTATCGTACACCTGATCTCTGAGTAGGCTTCACTATTGGTTTTGGCTCACAATAACTGATGGAAATAACTGATCAAATAACCTTAATGTGAACTCAACCTTAACCTCTTCCGGACACATGACGTACCGGTACGTCATGTATAGTTCCGATCACCGCTGCTCAGCCGGCAGTGATCGGAACAAGGTACCTGCTGAAATCATTCCAATGATTACAATGCCTAGGGGGTCCTGTGACCCCCCCCCCCCCCCCATACCAGCGATCGCCGTTTGGCCATACAGCAGTTTACGACCACGTATGGGGTGTTTCTGCAAACTACAGAATCAGGGCAAAAAATATTGGGTTTTGTTTGGCTGTTAACCCTTGCTTAGTTACTGGACAAAATGAATTAAAATGGAAAATTTGCCCAAAAAATAAAATTTTAGAAATTTTATCTCCATTTGCCAATAACTCTTGTGAAACGCCTAAAGGGTTAACGACATTTGTAAAATCAGTTTTGAATACCTTGAGGGGTGTAGTTTCCAAAATGGGGCCACTTTTATGGAGTTTCTACCCCAGGGGGGCTTCAAATGGGATATGGTGTAGGTAAACCAGTCCAGCAAAATCTGCCTTCCCAAAAAGTAGTTTACAAGCACATATGGGGTGTTTCTGCAAACTACAGAATCAGTGCAATAAATATTGGGTTTTGTTTGGCTGTTAACCCTTGCTTAGTTACTGGAAAAATAGATTAAAATGGAAAATTTGCAAAAAAATTGCAATTCTGAAACTTCATCTCCATTTGCCAATTCGTAAAATCAGTTTTGAATACCCTGAGGGGTGTAGTTTCTAGAATGGAGTCATTTTTGGGTGGTTTCTATTATGTAAGCCTTACACTCAGTTCACACTTTCGCGTAAAACGCCGCGTTCGAACGCGCAAAAAAACACACAACAGTACAGGAACCATGCATTCCAATGGGGGTGGTTCACACTTGCGCGTTTTTATGCGCGTTCGAACGCGCCTATAAACGTCTGACGCATAAGCAAGTATGTTCGCGTTAATTCGGGCGATTTTCGAGCGTTTGGTGCCAATATACTTCAATGGGAAACGCGATAGGCGTGTTGTTTGGGCATTTGTGGAGCATAAAACGCGCCTATGGACGCGCGTTTTTCAAAGTTTGCAACATGCTGGATCAGCCAGCATGGAATTTCACACCTCTAAAGCACTCAGATTGGCCAAACTATATATAGCGAGGGCTGTTTGGTCATTGGCCAACTATGCAGTCAATCACACTATTTACCAAAACGCTTGAAAAAAACGCGCGTTAACGCCCGTCTTGAACGCTCAGAAAATGCTAGGCTTCAAAACGCTCAGGTCTGAACCCAGTGTAAGGCCCCTTTCACACGAGTGTGTCCAGATTTGGTCCGGATGCGTTGCGGATGCGTTCAGTGAAAACTGTGAGATTTCACAGGCAAAGCCATTCAGTTTTGCCTGCGATTGCGTTCAGTTGTTCAGTTTTTTCCGCGCGGGTGCAATGTGTTTTGATGCGTTTTTCACTCGTGTGATAAAAAACTGAAGGTTTACAAACAACATCTCCTAGCAACCATCAGTGAAAAACGCACCCGCACTTGCTTGCGGATGCAATGCGTTTTTCACACAGCCCCATTCACTTCTATGGGGCTAGGGCTGCGTGAAAAACGCAGAATATAGAACATGCTGCGATTTTCACGCAAAGCACAAGTGATGCGTGAAAAAAACCCTCATGTACACAGCCCCATTGAAATGAATGGGTCTGGATTCAGTGCGGGTGCTATGCGTTCACGTCATGCATTGCACCCGCGCGGAAAACTCGCTCGTGTAAAAAGTGACTTGGTCCCTAAAACGTGGGTTTTTGAAAATTTTCAAGATTTGCTTCTAAACTTCTGAGCCATGTAACGTCTCCAAAAAATAAAATGGCATTCCCAAAATGATCCAAACATGAATTAGACATATGGGAAATGTAAATTAATAACTTTTTTGGTGCCATTACTATGTATTACAGAAGTAGAGAAATTGAAACTTGGAAAATTGCTAATTTTTCCAAATGTTTGGTAAATTTGGTATTTTTTTTTTATAAATAAAAATGAAATTGTTTGACTCCATTTTACCAGTGACATGAAGTACAATATGTGACGAAAAAACAATCTCAGAATGGCCTGGATAAGTAAAAGCGTTTTAAAGTTATTCACACATAAAGTGGCACTGGTCAGATTTGCAAAAAATAGCCTGGTGTGAAAATGAGCCCGGTCCATAAGGGGTTAAGGCTCATGCACACGACTGTATGTATTTTGCGGTCCGCAACAAACACAGATGATGTCCTTGTGCATTCCGTATTTTTCGGAACAGAACAGCTGGCCCTTAACAGAACAGTACTACCTTGTCCGTAATGCGGACAATAATAGGACATGTTCTATTCTTTGGCGGAATGGACATGCGGAAACGGAATGCACACAGATTAACTGTCGTTAATGGACACGGAAAGAAAATATGTTCGTGTGCATGAGCCCTTGCATGTATTTTGCATGTCACAGAGAAGTGCTGCGTAATGCAGGTGCAGGGGTAGGTACTCCAAGTACTAATGCACTGTGTGGCTATGAAACGGTGGACTCGCCTAAACTACAATGGAGATAGAAGCATGCATGGTCTCTTCCTTTCTGGATCATGGACAGGGGAGAAGACTACCATTATTCTTCTGATAAGTGGGACTATCAGACATTTATGGCATATACCTTTTATATGCCATTGATATCTCAAATGGCAATACACATTTAAATCTAGTTGTGGCCCTTGAGAATGGTTTGATCTGACGATGTGGCCCTCTGACCAGAAAAGGTTGTGCTCTCCTTATATAAAGTATTTTAGTAGTGACTGTGCTTTGTCCATAGCGAGTGCAGTATAGAGCAATGAAGAGGATGCAGCAAGCACGACGTCCCTTTCAAAAACAGTGATGCTGAGTGTGGGTCCCCCTCAATGTTATATTGATGTAATTTCCTTTGGGTAGGCCTAGCATAAGGATAAGTGGGGCATCAGGAAGTAGAGCCAAACGAGGGATGAGGAAGTATTGGAAAAGGAGCATTATGAAGTAGTATTTTTGAGAATTTCTTAAATATTTTTAAGTGCCTCAATAAAACTGCTTCTGACATAAATAGCATGTATTTTTAAGCTGAAGTAAGGCGCTCTCCATAAGGAGATATAGTATCTCCAGAATCCTGACCTAGGCCTTTCATCCGGTTAACCACTTCAGCCCCCCTAGCTTAAACACCCTTAATGACCAGGCCACTTTTTACAATTCTGCACTACACTACTTTCACCGTTTATTGCTCGGTCATACAAATTACCACCCAAATGAATTTTACCTCCTTTTTTTCTCACTAATAGAGCTTTCATTTGGTGGTATTTCATTGTTGCTGACATTTTTACTTTTTTTGCTATTGTATAAAAAAATTTAAAAAGTTGTCGTTTACAGAGATATTTCTCACACCCAGCATGGTTATATGTAAAAATACACCCCAAAACTCATTGCCCTACTTCTCCTGAGTACAGCGATACCACATGAGTGACACTTTTTTGCAGCCAAGATGCGCAAAGGGGCCCTAAAACCAATGAGTACCTTTAGGATTTCACAGGACATTTTTACGCATTTTGGATTCTCACGCTTTAGGACCCCTAAAATGCCAGGGAAGTATAAATACCCCACATGTGACCCCATTTTGGAAAGAAGACACCCCAAGGTATTCCGTGAGGGGCATGGCGAGTTCACAGAATTTTTTTTTTTGGCACAAGTTAGCGGAAATTGATTTTTTTTTTTTTACAAAGTCTCATATTTCACTAACTTGTGACAAAAAATAAAATTTTACAAGTTAGTGAAATATGAGACTTTGTAAAAATACATTTCGCTAACTTGTGCCAAAAAAATTCTGTGAACTCGCCATGCCCCTCACGGAATACCTTGGGGTGTCTTCTTCCAAAATGGGGTCACATGTGGGTATTTATACTTCCCTGGCATTTTAGGGGTCCTGAAGCGTGAGAATCCAAAAATGCGTAAAATGTCCTGTGAAATCTCTAGTACTCATTGGCTTTAGGCCCTTGCATCTTGGCTGCAATACACATGTGGTATCGCCATGAGAAGTAGGGCAAGTTTTGGGTGTATTTGTACATATACCTCTGCTGGATGTGAGAAATATCTCTGTAAATGACAACTTTGTATAAAAATTTTGTTGTCATTTACAGAGATATTTCTCACACCCAGCATGGGTATATGTAAAAATACACCCCAAAACACATTGCCCTACTTCTCCTGAGTACGGCGATACCACATGTGTGACACTTTTTTGCAGCCAAAATGCGCAAAGGGGCCCTAAAACCAATGAGTACCTTTTTAGGAGGGCATTTTTACGCATTTTTCTTCTCACGCTTTAGGGCCCCTAAAATGCCAGGGCAGTATAAATACCCAACATGTGACCCCATTGTGGAAAGAAGACACCCCAAGGTATTCCGTGAGGGGCATGGCAAGTTCATAGAAGATTTTTTTTTTTGGCACAAGTTAGCGGAAATTGATTTTTTTATTGTTTTTTCTCACAAAGTCTCCCTTTCTGCTAACTTTTGACAAAAAGTTAAATTTTTCATGGACTCACTATGCCCCTCAGCGAATACCTTGGGGTGTCTTCTTTCCAAAATGGGGTCATTTGTGGGGTGTTTTTACTGTTCTGGCATTTTGGGCGGGCTAATTGTGAGCAGCCATGTAAAGCTAAAGTTACTGTTGAATTTGGGCCCCTTTGTGCATCTAGGCTGCAAAAGTGTCACTCATGGTATCGCCAGTACTCAGAGAGTAGGGCAATGTGTTTTGGGGTGTATTTTTACATATACCCATGTTGGGTGAGAGAAATATCTCTGTAAAAATACACCCCAAAACACATTGCCCTACTTCTCCTGAGTACGGCGATACCACATGTGTGACACTTTTTTGCAGCCAAGATGCGCAAAGGGGCCCTAAAACCAATGAGTACCTTTAGGATTTCACAGGGCATTTTTACGCATTTGGATTCTCACGCTTTAGGGCCCCTAAAATGGCAGGGCAGTATAAATACCCCACATGTGACCCCATTGTGGAAAGAAGACACCCCAAGGTATTCCGTGAGGGGCAAGTTAGCGGAAATTGATATATTTTTTTTTTTTTACAAAGTCTCAAATTTCCACTAACTAGTGACAAAAAATAAAATGTTACATGAACTCACCATACCCCTCACGGAATACCTTGGGGTGTCTTCTTTCTAAAATGGGGTCACATGTGAGGTGTTTAACTGCCCTGGTATTTGAGGGTCTCCGCAATCATTACACGTATGGCCAGCATTAGGAGTTTCTGCGATTCTCCTTATATTGAGCATATGGGTAATGAGATTTTTTTTTCCGTTCAGCCTCTGGGCTGAAAAAAAAAATAATCTACGGCACAGATTTCCTCATTCGCATCGATCAATGTGGATGAAAAAATCTCTGCCAAAAAATGTGCAAAAAAAAAAAAGTAGTAGGGCCCCATTCACACGTCCGCAAAAATGTCCGCATGTATTCCGCAATTCTGCGGAATAGATGCGGACCCATTCAGTGCTCGCCGCATCAGCATTTGCGGAGCTGCGGCCGCAAACTTCCGGGTTTCGGCCCCCAAACATCCGGCCGCAGCTCCGCAAAAGATAGAGCATGTCCTATTCTTGTCCGCAATTGCGGACAAGAAAAGGCATTTTCTATATAGTTCTGGCAATGTGCGGATCCGCAAAATGCAGAAAGCACATTGCCGGTGTCCGTGTTTTGCGGATCCATGGATTCGCAAAACACATACGGACGTCTGAATGAGCCTTACAGGGGGGCGATTAGTGACAGGGGGTGATCAGGGGGGTGACATGGGGTGATCAGGGGTTAATCAGTGACGGGGGGGGGGGGATGGATGGGGGGTCTGTGTGGTGATTGGTGCACTTACAAAAGATTCCTTTGGTGGTCCCAAGCAAAAGGGACCACCAAAGGAACGATCAGCAAGCATATCAGACGCTGTTAACAAAACAGCGTCTGATATGTGATTTTTTTTTTTTTTTTTTAATTCTACAGCCTGCCAGCGCATGATCAGTGCTGGCAGGCTGTAGTTTAACTTCTCCCCGACGCGATCCTGTGAACGCACACGCGTTCACATGAAATCTCGCGTCTCGCGAGAGGACGCCCCGGTGCGTCCAGGAGGAACAAACCGACCGCCGCCAGGACGCAATCCTGCGTTCGCCGGTCGGCAACAGGTTAAAGGGTTTGTACAGCCAGTAATCTTGATGACCTATCCTCAGGATAAGTTATCAATATCTAATCGGTGGGGGTCCGACTCCTGGCTGTTTGAAGAAGAGGCGGTGCTTGTTCGAATTCTACTTCCTTTTAAAAATTACACTAAGTGTCTTCTCGGAAGTTTTGGTGTCGTAATGTAATTTGAAATTACACTGCGTCACTGCTCCAATAAGGCGACGCACAGTGTAATCTTGAAGAGGAGGTCTCGCTCTGCATTTTCTTCAAACAGCTGATCAACTGGGGGTTCCGGGACTCGGATCCCTACTAATCGGATATTGATGAGCTATCCTAAGGATAGGTCATCAATATTACTGCCTACACAACCTCTTTAAGCCAGTGCTCTCTGTTGAGGGGCAATCACTCCGAAACAGCCATCTGCAGATGAGATGCCGCTGTAATAATTGTCCAAGTCATGTCTCAAGTCCTGTTTAAAAAGTCAAACATTGACTTATAGAATATCTACAATACATGGTGTGGCATTAGAAGCAGAGCTGAGAGTTCATTTGCATACCTTCTTCCAAGAATTCCAAAGGAGCGTTGCCCGGCCTATAAGACTCCTTAGGCTGAATAGGCACTCTCCATAAGGAAATTTGGTACCCCACACCCCATACACTGAAGTAATGCATGTTACATTTCTACAGATCGGATTATGGTGGATGAGTAAACTGGTCCGTGTCACATTCAAGTCTGTTTTATTATTGCTTTTATATAGTCTATGTTCTATGTGTTTTTAAAGTGATTGGGTGACTAAAATAATAGATGGTGGAGGTGCAGTAGACATCGCTTATCTGGACTTTAGTAAGGCTTTTGATACTGTCCCACATTGAGGCTGGGAACACACCTAGGCGTTTTTGGATCAGGCGTTTTTTTGAGCGTTTTTTCCGCGGAAAACGTGCGTTTTTTTAGGCGTTTTTGTATTTTTGCAACGCGCGTATTTGGGGCGTTTTTTGATTGACAGCTTACAGTTTGCAGAAAAAAAGAATCCCCACCCAGCAAAGGTGGGTGGAGATTCTGCCTTTCTGCTGTGTTTTACTACAAAAACGCGCGATCATATGCGCGTTTTTGAAGCGGAAAACGCGCATATTTTCTTATATGCGCGTTCCCATGCTTTTCAATGGGTGCAAACGCTTGGGCAAACGCCCCAAAGAAGCTCATGCACAAGCGTTTGCGTTTGGCGTTTTTCAGCGCGTTCAAACGCGCTGTAAAACGCTCAAGTGTGAACCATGTCCATTGGAATACATGGGTTTTCACTTGTTGTGCGTTTTTCAGCGCGTTTGAACGCGCTGAAAAACGCTTAGGTGTGTTCCCAGGGTGAAGGCTTATCAATAAACTGCAGTCTTAAGGCCTCTTTCACACGAGCGTGTCCGGATTTGGTCCGGATGCGTTGCGGATGCGTTCAGTGAAAACTGTGCGTTTTCGCAGGCAAAGCCATTCAGTTTTGCCTGCGATTGCGTTCAGTTGTTCAGTTTTTTCCGCGCGGGTGCAATGCGTTTTGATGCGTTTTTCACGCGCGTGATAAAAAACTGAAGGTTTACAAACAACATCTCCTAGCAACCATGAGTGAAAAATACATCGCACCCGCACTTGCTTGCGGATGCAATGCGTTTTTCACGCAGCCCCATTCACTTCTATGGGGCTGCGGATGCGTTTATACCGCATAAGATAGAGCATGCTGCGATTTACACGCGTTGCAGAAGTGATGCGTGAAAAAAAAACGCTCATGTACACAGCCCCATAGAAATGAATGGGTCAGGATTCAGTGCGGGTGCAATGCTTTCACATCACGCATTGCACCCGCGTGGAAATCACGCTCGTGTGAATGCAGCCTTAGAGCTTGGGCTCACATATTGTTGAATGGATTATGCAGTGGCTGAAGGACAGAAAACAGAGGGTTGTAGTCAATGGAGTATATTCAGAACATGGTATTGCTACCAGTGGGGTACCTCAGGGATCTGTTCTAGGACCCATATTGTTTAATATCTTCATCAGCGAAATTGCAGAAGGCCTCAATGGTAAGGTGTGTCTTTTTGCTGATGACACAAAGATTTGTAACAGGGTTGATGTTCCTGGAGGGATACACCAAATGGAAAAAGATTTAGGAAAACTAGAGGAATGGTCAAAAATCTGGCAACTAAAATTTAATGTCGATAAGTGCGAGATAATGCACCTGGGGTGTAAAAACCCAAGAGCAGAATATAAAATCAGCGATACAGTACTAACCTCAGTATCTGAAGAAAGGGATTTAGGGGTCATTATATCAGACGACCTAAAGGTGGGCAGACAATGTCATAGAGCAGCAGGTAATGCCAGCAGAATGCTTGGGTGTATAGGGAGAGGCATTAACAGTAGAAAGAGGGAGGTGCTCGTGCCGCTGTACAGAGCACTAGTGAGACCTCATTAGTAGAGATGAGCGAACTTTAAAAAATAGTTCGGCGTTCGGGTTGTGGTAATCGCCGCATCCCGTTATGGATTCCACTACCGCGGACTATCCCGGCATATGGAATCCATAAGGGGCGGCTTCCACGAACCCGAACTGTTGAAAAGCCGAAGGACCTGGGGTGACTACACCGTCATGTGATCAGTGCAGGGGGCGTGGCTCAGCACTGGATTTGATCCCGTGCTGAGCCACGCCCCCTGCACTGATCACATGACGGTGACGTCACCCCAGGTCCTTCGGCTTTTCAACGGTTCGGGTTTGTGGAAGCCGCCCCTTATGGATTCCATATGCCGGCATAGTCCGCGGTAGCGGAATCCATAACGTGATGCGGCGATTACCACAACCAGAACGCTGAACTATTTTTTAAAGTTCGCTCATCTCTACTCATTAGGAGTATTGTGTGCAGTACTGGAGAACATATCTGCAGAAGGATATTGAAACTTTGGAGAGAGTTCAGAGAAGAGCTACTAAACTAGTACATGGATTGCAGGACAAAACTTACCAGGAAAGGTTAAAGGACCTTAACATGTATACGTGGAAGTAAGAAGAGACAGAGGGGATATGATAGAAACTTTTAAATACATAAAGGGAATCATCACGGTAAAAGAGGAGAGATATTTAAAAGAAGAAAAACTGCTACAAGAGGACATAGTTTTAAATTAGAGGGGCAAAGGTTTAAAAGTAATATCAGGAAGTATTACTTTACTGAGAGAGTAGTGGACGCATGGAATAGCCTTCCTGCAGAAGTAGTAGCTGCAAATACAGTGAAGGCATTTAAGCATGTACAGGATAGGCATAAGGCCATCCTTCATATAAGATAGGGTCAGGGGCTATTCATAGTATTCAGTATGTTGGGCAGACTAGATGGGCCAAATGGTTCTTATCTGCCGATACATTCTATGTTTCTATGACTTAGCTATGAATGAATCATCAGTATAATATGGGTGACTCAGTAGTTGTAGAGCATTACTCACTCAAAATTCAGGGTTAAATAAAACTACATTGCAACTACTATTATTGTTGTTGTTATTATTACTATTATTAGTGTGTCTGCATACCTGTAAGAGGGTTGGAAATACCCTTGCCTCTCTTAGGTCACATTCATGTCCGTGATGAGATCCGTGACCAGTTGGTCAGTGGTTCATGAGTGAAAATATCTGTAAATGATCTGTGTTTAGTCCATGGAGACTGCGAGGATGAAAATATGTTTCCAGAGCATCTCTTACCAATGGTCTGTGAAAACCTTGGACCAAGTACGGGAGCCATCATTGTTGTGTCAATGGTTTTCACAGATTCAGACTATAATGTGTATGAGGGATCCATAATCACAGACATGATAGGGCATGATTCTGTGGGGTTACCACAGTTCATGGAAAATCAATGATGTGTAAATACAAACATTAAAGTCAATGGATATGTGAGAAGTCTATGGAGACCACGGATGGCGAGTGTATTTGAATCACTGGTGTGTCAAAGAGGCCTTACAATAAAACCCATGTCTCCTGTGAGTTCTGTTCTGTTGCTAAGGGTTGCCATTAACCCTGTTAGGATGGCAGTACCACCCAGAATCAAGCTGTAGAATACAATGTAGGTTGACATCTTTAATGTTAGGCCTCTTTCACATGAGTGTGCCTGGATTAGGTCCGGATGCTTTGCGGGTGCGTTCAGTGAACACTGTGCGATTTCGCAGGCAAAGCTATTCAGTTGCGCCTGCGATTGCGTTCAGTTGTTCAGTTTTTATCGCGCGGGTGCACTGCTTTTTGATGCGTTTTTCACGCACATGATAAAAAACTGAAGGTTTACAAACAAGATCTCCTAGCAACCGTCAGTGAAAAACGCATCGCACCCGCACTTGCTTCTGGATGCAATACGTTTTTCACGCAGCCCCATTCATTTCTATGGGGCCAGAGCTGCGTGAAAAACGCAGAATATAGAACATGCTGCGATTTTCTCGCAACGCAGAAGTGATGCGTGAAAAACAACGCTCATGTACACAGACCCATTGAAATGAATGGGTCAGGATTCAGTGCGGGCGCTATGCGTTCACGTCACACATTGCACCCTTGCGGAAAACTCGCTCGTGTGACAGGTGCCTTATTCATTTGGAACCCTTGTAGTGGGTATATGACTTTAAGCTGCTGTGAGATATTGAGCTAAGTGTGCATTATTGGGGTTTAAAACTCTATATACTGAGGACATGCATAGATGTATATGGTGTGAAGGTCATATACCTTCAGGCAGAATGAGAACTGCATAAAACTGAGAGGTAACCTGCAATGTTTAGAATGTAAATTGCATCTGGGAATAAAGGCTTAAAAGGGTTCTCTAGGAATTTTTAACTGATCACCTATCCTCTGCTGTTTTGAGAAGACACTGGAGCTCCTGTGAGCACCGCTACCTTCTCGCAGCTTACCAAGCATAGTGCCGTACCTTGTATAGCGGCTGTGTTGGTATTGCGCTCAGCCCCATTCACTTGAACATGTTTTTTGCAGTTTGGAGGCATCGATTAAAATCCCACAGAAACGCTTTGTAGTGCTTCCGTATCTTGAGGACTGCAGACCTGATATGGGAATGGAGAACACACGCTTGTGTGCATAAGCCCTAAATCTTAAATTATTAATTTCCTTTTAGTGCTATGATCGAAATTCACAAACTGTATAATGTTAATGATTTCTTGTATGTTTTGCTGTAGCAGAAAGAGAACTCAGCAATGAGTGAATGAGCCAGATATTGTTTTATTACTATTTCTAATACTGTAGACAGCGGAGTGTTCTTATTCTTCCAAAGTAACTTCACACTACATCAATCATATTTTCACAGCAGGGTTTTGAAGGTTATGTTCTCATAATAGTCTTCAAAGCCTTTTGTATTTTGATGATTTTGGTATGCTTTTTGCAAGCATTCTATATCAAAAGCCATATTTTCTTTATTGTACAGGTAAAATTTTTCACAAAATCAATTAGTAACAAAAATGTTGCCTCATTCTTTCCTGTGTTCCTTCTCTAACACACCTATCTCCAGATGGTGATATATATAAATTGTCGTATGACAACTGGGGACCATAACTTGTTCTTAACGTTGGCTTCATTCTTTGCCATCACTTTTTTTTTTTTATCCTTTCCATCATTTTTCTATCTCTTTCTTTCCTCTTTGTTCCCTCTGATCTTTCCCCTCCTTTCCTGTTCATCTATGTGTCCCAGAACCTTGTTCTTTTTTATTTTTTCTCTTTTCAACACTTTAGCCTCTGTCTAGCATCTGTTGAGGCAACGAAGCCAGGACTTGGTGTTCCCAATGGTCTAATTACACTTTTGCAGTTTGCTCTGTGGGTGAAATCTGACTCCCCCCATGACACTGTAGTGTATGATTGTCTCTGACCAGGAGGACTATAACTTTTTTGACTTGTCTTTTCTTATGTAATGAGGATTCTGTTCAATAGAACTTCAATTAGTTATACTGTTTGTATTTATCGCTTTATTAGCTTGAGATTTTGAATGGCTTGGCATGACTGCTGCCAGGGGCGTAGCTATAGTGGGGGGGAAAGGTAGCAGTCGCTACTGGGCCCAGGAGCCTGAAGGGGCCCAAAGACACTTGTGCCGCATAAGAAGACACACAAAGCACTGAGGGAAGGGGGGCCCAAGCTGAACTCTTGCACCAGGGCCGATGATCCTTTAGCTACGCCCTGACTGCTGCCAAGCGTCTCTCTACTCTTTCCACTGTATGTACGGTGCCATCCCATATCCATCTTGAAGATGAGCAAATGAGCTATCCTGCAGTACGTCTGACAACCTAGTTGCTATGGATGCACAACTTATCAACCTTAGTCTTTTAACAGAGTTATCAGATACAGAGATATAACCTGAAGCTTGGGGACAATTAAAATGTAGTTGACCTCTTATGAAGTGGAGGGGCAACATTCAGGCACTAGATCCATAGTCCAACTCATTCCTAGCAATCAGTCTGTCTTAGATTACGCCGGCCACCATATGAATAGCAGACTAGGGGCAAGGAGGCTTGGCATTACTCATCTGAGATTGTTTGTGAGTCTTCAGAAAAATTGGAGAAGTCCCAGTAGAGCAGGAGGTTGATATGGGTGGTCAGTGTTTGACACTTAAAACAATTCTCTGGAGTTGATCTAGGACACTGATGGGCAAAGTGCGGCTTCCAAGCTGTTGCAGAACCACAACTCCCAGCATGCAAAGACTGCCTACAGCTATCGGCCTACTGCAGGGCATAGTGGGAATTGTAGTTTTGCAACCGCTGGAGAGCCGCACCTTGTCCATCACTGATCTAGGCTAAGCTAAGATCAGCGCCACTTACTGGACATTCCTATGATGCTGGAACCCTTCTCCCCTTTGGCCAGTGTCGGATTAGGGATCCTTGGGCCCACCAGAGGAAACTATTCTCAAGGCCTAACCCCTTTATCATCTATAAAGGCTAATAGGGTTTGAATCAAAGAAGCAGACTCTAGCAGTAGCTGATTGGCTCCAAAGGCAGCCAGATGTTTTTGTCTCCTGGACCTTTGGGGCCCACTATGGTATCGGAGCCTTAGCTCACCGGTGTATACTCTGGTACCCTGGTGGGCCAGTATGCTACTGACCGTCAGCCACTTCTCTCCATTATACTCTGTTGCTAGTACTATCCAAAATGGTAATACCCTCCTTGCTCCTTGGCTCTCAAACGTATCCTAATAGGGAATTATACAGTTGTTGTGTTTTCTTTTTTTTTTTTTTTTTTTTTAAACATGCTTTACCGTTAGGCTACTTTCACACTAGTGTTTTTACTGGATCCGGCAGGGTTCAGCAAAAACGCTTCCGTTGCCGATAATACAACCATCTGCATCCGTTATGAACGGATCCGGTTGTATTATCTTTAACATAACCATCACGGATCCGTCATGAACGCCATTGAAAGTCAATTGAGGACTGATCAGTTTTCTATTGTGTCAGAGAAAATAGATCCGTCCCCATTGACTTGCATTGGGGGTCTTGCTCCGCATCCCAGGACGGAAAGCAAACTACAACATGTTGCGGTTTGCTCTCCGGTATGGGAACGCAACTAAATGGAATGGAATGCATTTTGGAGCATTCCGTTTTGTTCAGTTTTGCCCCATTGACGATGAATGGGGACAAAACTGAAGTTTTTTTTCCAGTATTGAGCCCCTATGACGAATATCAATACCGGAAAACTAAAATGCTAGTGTGAAAGTAGCCTTACACAATTAGTGATATGCGGGTTGATGTTTCAAGCGTCTTGACCCTTTTGATTTAAAATGGAGGAATACAGAACTTGTTATCCTGGAACTTATTTAATTAAGTAATTATAGCAACTCCCACCAAGAGAGAAATATTGCTATTCATCCGTGAATGAATCCAATGAATCTGTCTTCTGTACAGCGCCATGTAATTGTTTTTGTACCTCTTACCTCTTGTTGTAGCTGATGCCGATTCATGGTAAGTGCTGTTATACAACAGAGTAAATAACACTGTGACAATATAGTAAAAGTTGAAGTGTTTATTTCTTCTCTTTAGCTTATCCTATCTTTACAATTTAAGGTGACTCATGTAACATTTCTTATACTGGAAGAGAAAAATAAAATTCTAATTATGTATCTTTTCATAAAACACAAAACAGAATAAACCTTGCACATCAGTGGCTTTGTTACCCCTACGCAGAAAGACTTGTGATCCTAGATCTTCCAGCAATTGCCAGTAATTTTAAAGGCGTTCTCTGCTTTCATAATATTTTTTTTCCTGTATGTTAGGAGTGCAGACCGCAGAGCAGGGGGTATCTGCAAATTGTTTTTCTTATGTTATGTACTGTACCCATCATAACTGTGTATAGATGGCACAGCCAGGGTTAACAATCTTGGTTCAGCCCTTGTAGGAGGCTGGATGTTGTCTGGCCCCACCCATAACCTTAGAAGAGTTTAGACTGAAGTATGGAAGAAAGAGGAAGCTATGACATAAGCTTCCTCCTCTTAGTTCCAGAAAGCTGCAGGGACTAAATAATCTCTGAATGATATACCAAAGGAGAAAGGAAAGGGGCGAGAACTTAAAATCTGCCTGGCCGGGCAACGGGGTCAGTAAGGCAACCTGCAAACAAAAGCTGTTAAGACTTCACTGCAGTAAGTGGCACTGTTAAGGCTTCCATCAAACCTGGCCAGTTGTATCTCGAAAGCCCTTTATCCATCAGTGGACATTACAGTCACCATTACAAGAGTATTATCCCCCCCCCCCCACCCATAGATTCTGCAGGGACAAAGAGGGAAGAGGCCCATAACTCCCATCCTTGCCTAAATCCATACATCATTATCTGGGAAGAATTGCACTGTCTACAGTTGGAACTGTGTCTTCTATAATTTGATGTACTGAGACTCCTATTTTGCACTTCAGTGAAGGGAGACATATATTCTGCTTACGTCCGGCCTGGTTACTGACTTGTGCACTATACGCCGGCCATCTCACTCAACACGTCCTGTGTTGCACACATACAAACACTAAACATCTCGGGCACCCCAACTACCTTTAGGCAGGAGCTCCAGAACCAGGGTGTGGCCTGAGGCAAGAAAGGGTGCTCCCTCCTATCACTGCATGGCCCTAGGGAGCAACTGTTAACCTGATGAAGGGGGTTGTCTTCCCTGGAAACGCGTTGTTTTTACTATTCTGGATAAACAAGAGGATCTACCTTATCACGTCTTGTTCCTCTGGTTTTTGCGCCAAGCGGTCCTTTTATTTTATCTCCCCTTTATTATCATGTCATTTATAGCACTGCAGTTCTTTTATGTAGCAGAGGGAGGATAGGCACCTCTCCAGGGCCCAGGGCCCAATTGTGACTGCACCCTGTGCACTTCTCGGTTACCCCCAGATCCCTGTCAGGGAATACTAGCCTGTATAGATATGAATTAAAGATCCAAAAATGCTCATGATAGTCAAACCAGCTCACTGTGTTACTGGTTAATATGGAAGAGACCCAGCAGGTGTATGAAGAGAATTCATACTCCAGAGACTTGAAATGTTAGCACTTTATAAGTAAGTGATAATAATGGCTATGTTTGTGGCTGTACAGCTCATGTGTTATTCACATTGTAATGGAGATGTTTTGCACCTCTGTGTTTAGAAGTATTGTTAGGCCTCGGGGTTTGTTTGTATGGCTTCATTCTTGGAAAGGCATTTTATTTAATTTACTGTAAATGTATTAAACCTGGAACATTAGGGCCACTTGGGAGAAACTGAATAATACCGCTATACTGCAACTAAAAATAACCAAGATACAAAGATAAATACCATACAGTAACCATGTAGTGGTAGATACCAGTTCTACACAGACACTTTGCAGGCTGTATAAGAATTATTTAGCTCATTGATTTATAGGTGATGTCTTCTCTGATTGGAGTCTTTTATTTTCCTTTTTTCTTCTAATAAGGAGCGAATTTTTATCATTTTGGGTGTCGGCCACGACTTTTGTGTGCAGAATTTGCTGCCCAGACAAATTTGGCTCTTCTACCTCTGCACAAGCTTCCCATCTATAGTGCTCCCCTTTGGGTATAATAGGCCCTGAAGAGGCATCAAACAGCAAATTCTGCTTTTAGTGTTTCCCACATAGTAATCAGATCCCCTTTAGGCCACACACATTAAAGGGGTCATCCAATATCAATAAATGCCAACCTATGTGTCGGGCCCCTCACAGGGAATATACATTACTTACCAGGGTCCCCGCACTGCCGCTGCTGCTTCTTCCAGTGCACGGATGGCAGGCGGGGATGAGGAGGAGCCTCCCTAGAGTCACCCGCGATGCTAGGGAGGCTCGTCCTCGTCTGCTATTGGCTGCTCTCCCCCCGACACCGGATGTTTTCATCCGTGCACGGGGAGAAGCAGCATCGGCGGTGTGGGGACCAGGAGCGGCGCGGGGACCCAGGTAAGTATATTCTCTGTGAGGGGACCGGCACATAGGGGGACAGTTATCAATATTGGATAACCCCTTTAATAGTGCTAGTTTTCATGCCTCTTTGAGTCCCACTCAATAATAATGCGATTTTTTAATTCCCTTTAGTAGTGTCTCTTTTGTGAGCACTGTTAGACTCCAGAGATTCTTAGTGCCCTTTTTGGCCTACTGTGTAGGGCCTACACAATAATACCTCCCTTTAACCTCCTAAAATTCACATTTAAATTGGAAAAACCCTCCCGAAAATGTCCCTTTTTTATTATCGTTCTTAAATATGTTTGAATAAATATTGTTGCCACACAACTCGGGGAACACAATAAAATTTGTATCCCCTTTTTTAACACTGTTTCTAACAAATTTTAGCTTTAAGGATCATTTACACGCACAGAGCTAAAGCCGACTGGCGAGAAGGAAACGCTCTTTCCTGACAGTCAGCTACTTATTAAGTGGTGGTGAAGCGCTGAATTTACATGTAGCAATCTCCTCCACAGTATGAGAACAAGGGATCGTTATGGCCGGCCTCCATACAGCAGCATTGTTTATGGGCAGCAGATCACTGTTTAGACCGCACAATTTGCTGCTCAGATAAAATAATTTAGGTGACTGCACGAACTTATCAGGTGATCTGCGGCACCTTGACATGGGCAGATTCTCGGGAATAAGCATTTGCAGGCAGGTTCCTTCCTGATAAGCTGCCCAATTATCTGGACATGTAAATCCACCTTTAAGGACCAGTAACATTTTCCGCCTCTGTGTTCCAGCAGTCGTGACTAATTGTTTCTTCTTGATTTTGCGGGATGAGTTTTCATTTTTTTAGTTTTTTATGAACCATTTTGAGGTACATATAGTGTAGTACACAATTTCATATAGTGTATTAAATACTTTTATTATTTTTATGTGGAAAGATAGCAATTTTAACATTATTTTGTCGAATTTATTTACATTGTTCACTGTGTGGTATAAATAACATAACTTTTTTATGTGGGTCAGTATAAATATGATAATGCCAAGGAGGTAGGTATCAGTCTCCATGTGCTCCTCTTCTCCTAACTTTGGCTTCATGGCCTGGAGCCTTCAGCACCTCCATGTGCTTCAGTAAATGAAAGAGAGGAAGAGCTGAAGTAGAATTTGTATGGCTATAGTGTGAGAATCAGTAAGGTAATCCAACATAAAGCATTACAGACCCTACTGCGGCAAATAGGAAATGAGTTAACTTAAGACCCCATATGCACCGCAGACTCTACAGTCACTGGTGCCATATTGTAGTTGCTAGCCGGCATATAAAGTTAGGGTGGGTTCATACTAGCATTAGGGATTCTGTTATGGCTTTCCGTTATAACATGGTTATAACGGAATTCATAAGACGGAAGGACGGATCTACCACTGTGGGGGTGGGCTGGAGGTGCCATTAAGGGGGATGGGGAAAGCTGAAGAGGGTGCAGAGGAGGCAAATATTTAAAAGCTATATATTATTTAAGGTGCCAAACAATTTGTGCTCCCAAGATAACAATATGAGAGCAATGATGCCAAAAGCTGCCATCCCTTAAAGGAATTGTCCCACAAAAAAGATTCTGTATTTTTGAAACCAGCACCTGGATCTGAATACTTTTGTAACTGCACGTTATAAAAAATTTAGTATAGCCACTCAGCTATTCACTGAAATATATCTGTATAGTGCCACCTGCTGTTTGTTCTTTTTCTTATTTCTCTGTCCTGCTCAGTAAGTTGGATACACATGCTCAGTTCCATCCTTCAACTGCTACTAGCTGCAGTAAAAAAAGAAACGCCCCCGAGCATGAAATGAATCTAGCAGAGCAATTTGAGCAATTAATGGGGAGATCTCTGGATCCGTGCAAGGTACAGAGCTGGTTCTAAGTTTGTTAGAAAGCAATTGCACTATATGATATTTTTTCTTCTTCATGTTTCACTTTACTCATGGGATAACCCCTTTAAGATAAAAACAGAAACCAGGACTTTATTTTTATACATGAACACTTTATCTGTGCAGATTGTAGAATTTGTTTTCAGTTTTATAGGAGATTAGTGGTTTCCACTGCTGAACAATGACGGATTTACCACTTGGGTTAGAGCTCTTTTAGTTTTAGGTTAATGATAACTGTGTAAGCACACATCATATTATGCTATTGGAAAGAAACACAATGTGAATGTAAAAAAAAAAATTTCTTCTTCTTTCAAGAAATTGCTAACATTAGAACCACGTGATTGGATACTGGCAGCAGGAGACTAGCATGGCCAGCCCTGAAACTGTATGCGGAGAGAAAATGCAGGAATTACAGAAGCAGATAAACTCTGTCATGCGGACCATCAATAATAACTCCAAGGTTTTTCTGCTTTTTTATGTCTTTGTCTATAGTGCTGTTTGTGAACATTGTATTAATTTGTATGTCAAAAACCAACAAAACAGATTTATTCTATGATGTAGGGGGAGGACAGATAAGAGGATCTCTCCTTTGTATTCCAGTTGTCTCTGATTAAAGGGGCTGTCCCATGAAAAATATTCTAGCGTTTTCAAACCTGCACCTGGATCTGAATACTTTTGTAATTGCATGTAATAAAACTTTTTGTATAGCCACTGAGTTATTCAATCAAATGTATCTGTACAGCACCACCTGCTGTTTCTTTTTCTTATTTCTTTGACCTGCTCACTGAGATGGTCGCACATGCTCAGTTTCATCCTTCAACTGCCTCCTGAGCTGTGATGGGGAGAGCATGGACACACCCCCTTAGCTGCAGCAGAAAAGACACTCCCCTTGAGCTGCCAGCTTGATATAAATCTAGGAGAGCAATGAATGGGGAGATCTTTGGATCCATGTGAGGTACAGGGCTGATATGGAGCAGGGGGCTTTGAAGGTGAGATGCGGGACATAGTTGAAAACAGGAGGGAATGTCGCAAGCCGGGTACATGAGTACCTGATGCTCACCGAGTTAATTACCACTGATGGCTTATTATGTACCCAGCCAGCGGCAGGGATGGAGGCTTGGGTGGCCCCTGGGCATCGGGCCACCGGGACATTTCCCTAAAAGGTCTAGAGCCAATCCGCCCCTGGATGAACATGCCGTGATTTACGGAATCAGATAGAAAAACTCTGTACAGTTCTGTATGATATAATTGAAAAAATGCCCAAAGCCAGCTCATCTGCTTCAACTGGAGGAATCCCACATTCGTGAAAAATGAAGGAACAGTACAAATAGGAGACGAAATCTTCATCACCACAGGGAGATCTCATAAAATCAGTATTTTCTTTATTGCAGCATATCCACAAAGGTGCAGTACAAAACACCATAAACTAGAACTTGTTTCAGATGAAAAACATCCTTAAAGGGGCTATCTCACTTTAGCAAGTGGCATTTATCATGTAGAGAATGTTAATACAAGGCACTTTCTCATGTATTGTGATTGTCCATATTGCCTCCTATACTGATTTGATTAATTTTTCCATCACATTATACACGGCTCCTGCAGCGGTGGACGTGCTTGCAGTCCAAGGGAAAAAGCACCTATGCGCACTCCTGCAATCTTAGCCACCATCTTTTTCCTATAATGTGCAAGCACGACCACTGCTATTGGATTACAGGGTGGTTGTAACCCCTGGAAATGAGCAGCATATAATGCAATAGAAAAATTAATCAAGCAAGCCAAATAGGCAATATGGACAATCACAATACGTTAGTAAGCGCCTGGTATTAACTTTCTCTACATGATAAATGCCATTTGCTGATGTGAGACAACCCCTTTAATCTATTAGTATTCTGCTCATGCAACATTGTAGAATCCAGGCACTTTAGAACCACAGACCTATGCTTGCCAGTACTTTTTTTTTTTAAGTACCATAATTCATTTGTAAGTACCGCAGCTATTTATAGTATAGCGTATTCAGATCCTGGAAAAATTGCTGAATGTACATCCTCCATTCTGTTTCAGATACTATGCAACATAAAAAATGGGTCATCTCAAGCAGGCAGGCACGTGTTTTCTGATACATAAATGCACACTGTAGTGCCATTTCTTTAGTACATCGCTCATTGGTTTTATATTTACAGAGGTCTACCACCCCTCACTAAGAGTCCTAAACTTCAAATTCCCCATATATTACAAACCAACCACCTCACCATATCCTTAAAGGGCTTCTGTCACCCCCACTGACGAATTTTCACTAGCTGACATTAGCTACTTGCTAATGTCAGCTGAGTTCAAACATATGTTTAATATCTTTTTTTCTTTTTTCAATCTTCTAAAAAACTTACTTTTGTTATATGTAAATTAGCTTCGCTACCAGCAAGTTGGGCGGGTACTTGCTGGTAGCCGCATCTTCATGGCCTTGGAACGCCCCTCTTCTTTTGATAGACAGGGCCAGCGCTCTCCTCCTCTCGCTGGCCCTGTCTGCAGCTGCAATCCCGCGCCTGTGCCGTCTCGGTCTTTAGTCGGCGCAGGCGCTCTGAGTGAGGACGCTCGCTAGGCGCTCCGTCCTCAGTGCGCCTGCGCCGATGACGTCAGCGCTACACCCGGAAGAAAAGACGCCGGCATCGCCTGCTCTTTACCAGGGATGCCGGCGTCTTCTCTTCCGGGTGTAGCGCTGACGTCATCGGCGCAGGCGCACTGAGGACGGAGCGCCTAAGCGAGCATCCTTCACTCAGAGCGCCTGCGCCGACTAAAGACCGAGACGGCGCAGGCGCGGGATTGCAGCTGCAGACAGGGCCAGCGAGAGGAGGAGAGCGCGCTGGCCCTGTCTATCAAAAAGAAGAGGGGCGCTCCAAGGCCATGAAGATGTGCGGCTACCAGCAAGTACCCGCCCAACTTGCTGGTAGCGAAGCTAATTTACATATAACAAATGTAAGTTTTTTAGAAGATTGAAAAAAGAAAAAAAGATATTAAACATATGTTTGAACTCAGCTGACATTAGCAAGTAGCTAATGTCAGCTAGTGAAAATTCGTCAGTGGGGGTGACAGAAGCCCTTTAACCCCTCTTACAACATCACTATGCATTAGGTCTAGTATTTTACTTGAATTTTATTTTATAGAGTGTCTTAGGTCTCATGAGCATGACATTATAGTGGACCTGTGAGGTATGAACGTGTAATACAGCACTCACAGCATATTATGTGCTCATACCCTATTGTTGGGTGTTTTTACATGGACATTTAAGTACTGTAGAAAATCAAATATGTTATGAGACTTCTTCCGAAACCCCCACTTTTTTTTCTTCTCTTAAGTACTAGTACTGTACATGTATTTTGCTTTCTGCATCTCTGGTTGGACCAGCTTGCTTCAGCAGAAACCTCCCTGCACTGATCTTTCCTAAACAGAAAGTATGCGGAGTGAAGCCAACCTCTCAAATAAGCCTGACCTCTTAACTAAGCCCTAGCCAATTCGTCTGTAAAGTTTGTTTATCCAAATCATGGTTTATCAGTAATAGTAGTGTGACTGGCTTTCTCAATTAGAATGGCTTGTACACGAAATCTATAGCATTAAGTCATGGAGGTAAGATGTTGATTGAATTTGCATGACTGAATCTATTAGGTGTGATTAAACTGCCTTGGGAGAGGTGCTAGAACAGCATTGTAAGTGGCATAGAGGAGGGCTAATTCAAAAGGGCTGGAAAATAAACTTGGCACATCCTACAAAATGAAAAAAGAGCGCTGGTATGGGTTGCAATGGCTGAGCCTACAAACAGCACCATGCACAACATAAAATATATGGACTAATACAGTCCTGATCTAAGGTTTAAGACCACTTGAAAAATGGCAAAAAATCATATTTTACATTGTTGGATCTTAACAAGGTTCCAAGTAGAGCTTCAACATGCAACAAGAAGAAATGAGAGTGAGACCAAACATTTTTTGAGCATTCAATTAATTGAAAATAACGATTAAACTGAAACAGGCTGTTCTTCAGCCTATTCCAAATTTTAGAACCACATGCCTTTAAAAGGCCAAATCTGTGCAAAGATGTGGATTAATTGTCTTTTTCTGTCAGGTAGTCACACATTGTGATGGCAAAGGCAAAAAAACTCTCCCTTTTTGAACGTGGTCGGGTTGTTGAACTGCATAAGCAGGGTCTCTCACAGCGTGCCATCGCTGCTGAGGTGGGACGCAGTAAGACAGTCATTTGGAATTTCTTAAATGATCCTGAGTGTTATGGAACAAAAAAGTCAAGTGGAAGACCCAAAATTTTTTTACCAGCACTGTGCCGGAGGAGCCAATTGGATGTCCATCAAGACACTGGATGATCCTCGACCCAAATTAAAGCCCTTTCTGGTGCTGACTGCAGCCCCATCACCATCAGATGGCATCTGCGACTGAAGGGCTTCAAAAACAAAAAACGTCTTCAAAGACCTTGTCTCCTTGAACCACAGAACTGCTCATTTGGACTTTGCAAGAGCGCACCAAACATGGGACATTCAAAGGTGGAAGAAAGTTTTGTTCTCTGATGAGAATTTTTTTTTACCTTGATGGTCCTGATGGTTTCCAGCCTTACTGGCATGACAAGCAGATCCCACCTGAGATGTTTTCTATACGCCACAGTGGAGGAGGCGTCATAATGGTCTGGGGTGCTTTTTCCTTCAGTGGAACAATGGAGCTTCAGGAAGTGCAGGGGTGTCAAATGGCCGCTGGCTATGTCCAGATGTTGCAGAGAGCATTCCTCATGTCTGAGGGCGCTCGTCTGTGTGGTAACGACTGGGTTTTTTAACAGGACAACGCTACAGTACACAATGCCTGCAGGACAAGGGACTTCTTCCAGGAGAATAACATCACTCTTTTGGCCCATCCTGCGTGTTCCCCTGATCTAAATCCAATTGAGAACCTTTGGGGATGGATGGCAAGGGAAGTTTACAAAAATGAACAACAGTTCTAGACAGTAGATGGCTTTCGTGCAGCCGTCTTCACCACTTGGAGTGAGTGAGTTCCCACTCACCTCAAGGAAACGCTTGCATCAAGCATGCCGAAACGAATTTTTGAAGTGATCAACAATAACGGTGGAGCTACTCAGTACTGAGTTCATGTTTGGAAGTTTGATTCTGTTTTAGGGGAGTTTAGTTTTTTTTTTGAGGTGTGGTCCTAAACTTTTGATCAGCTGTAAAACAGCCTGTTTCAGTTTATTCGTTGTTTTCATTAAATTGAATGCTCAAAAATGTTTTGTGTCACTCCCATTTCTTCTTGTTGCATGTTTAAAGCTCTACTTGGAATATTGTTAAGATCCAGCCATGCTAAATTAGATTTTTTTGCCATTTTTCAAGTGGTCTTAAACTTTTGATCGGGACTGTACTATATTTACTATATAAATGAATCTGAGGTACTTAGCAAATATATTTTGATCAAAATCATTTGTGCACAAACATCATGACATTGTGGATGAGACCTACTCTATTTGATACCTCTCTCTGTGCCAGCTGGCCTCTTAATTCATCCAGAATGAGGTCACCTTGCCATGGTGCATGGGAACAGATGACATTTTTCTAAATATATTTGCTAAGTACCTCATATATAGTAAATGTAGTTTTAGTCTGTATATTCTATATTTGCAGAGTGCTGTTGCTTTTTATTTTTTTACTTTTTGTAGGTTCAGCCATGGCAATGCACACTTATTTGATATTACAGGATGTGCTGACTTTTTGTCTTTGCAGTTTGCATTGGAGGTGTGGCTGTCTCCATTTTCATCATGCACTCTTAGCTGACCTATCCTTTCATGTGGAACCTGCTTTTCCTGAATTGAGGCCAGCTGGCACAAGAGAGGTATCAAATAGGGCAGGTCCCATCCAAGAATGAGGTCAACTTGCGATGGTGATAGGCATAAATGATTTTGTGATTATGAAGTACCTCATATTCATTTATAAGGTAAATATACTGTAGTAGTAGTTGACTTATTCTATATTTGCAGAGTGCTGTTGCATTGCATCTGGTTCAAAAAAGGTGTGAAAGAAGCTATTTATGAGATACAAAGCATAAATAGAGGTGGAGGGGTGCCACATCTATTACCTGCCAGTTACAATGCTGTTCTAACACATCTACTAAGGCAGTTTAATCACACTTAGCTTCATTCATGAAAATGCAATCAACATCTTACCTCCATGACTGAAACAAGAGTTTCATTTTTTGTGCAAGTCATTCTAATTGAGAAAGCCAATTGGATGACTAGTGAAACGTCTTCAAGAAAAAAATACAGTAAGTCCAGTTGCTCTGACCTATTACTACTGATACCCTAGTCAATTCCTCTATGTCTTCCATTCTCTTTAAAGGCTTGATTCTCCTTCAATTAGGAATTTGTTTTCATAAGGAAATCCATATAAAGTATAGTCTGTTGGGGTTTACCCCCATTGGAAACACTGCACTCAAAAACAAACAAACGCATGCCACAGTAGTATTCACGTAACATCGTGCAGAACCACAGAACAGTTCCACTGCAAATTGTTAATTTGGTGCATTACTAAAAGAGCTTATGCGTTGTATTGTGTTTTGTCTGTATTCCCATAAACTGTCTATAGGGGACACTGTTAAGTTATTTATATGCTCACTCAGGAGAGAAAGACTAGCTTTCCCCTGTGAGGGAGGTGCTGTCTAGTTAGGACTGCATCAGCCCATTCATTCTGGGTTCTGATTGTGAGGGAAGGAGATGCTTAGTCCATGTATGAAGCTAAAGCAAGGAAAGAGAACTTTAGTCCAAGAAAAACAAAAAACAAAAACATGATTCCTGTAGAGGGGAAAATCCCTGAGGAAAGGAGGATCTGCCCCCCATTCATTTCTATGGTACTGCCGAAAATAGGCAAGTGACTCGGCTATTTTCAGATGCCCTATAGAAATGAATGGAGGGCGTCTGCCCATGCGCAGTCTGCTCTCCTTAACTATGCGGGCTCCGTTCCAGCGATAGATATGGTTCATAGCGATATGCCACCAATGTTTGACATGACACAACCCCTTTAACACCAAGGGCAGCCCAACTACCACCAGACAGGAGCCCCATCACCAGGGTGTGCCCTGAGGAAAGAAAGGGTGCACCCTCTTATAACTGCATGGCCCTAGGAGGGTACCGTTGTGAGGACTGTCGCTGTGTTCCGTGTGCACAGCTATCATTGCCAGAGCTACTACCACTCCTATCCTCCAC
Organism: Bufotes viridis; assembly: GCA_033119425.1. Lineage (NCBI taxonomy): Eukaryota > Metazoa > Chordata > Amphibia > Anura > Bufonidae > Bufotes > Bufotes viridis. The sequence goes on from CM065595.1 coordinate 29,554,863, forward strand.
TTGCTCCTCCTGAGCTGCTGCTGCACAAGCTTATCGTTTTTGCACTTTGCACAGTTCACTGTTATTGGCCATGCGGTTTTGAAGGTTACTCTGTGACCCGTAACAATGAATGGTGAAAAATGAATCAGCGTGTGATGAGGTTGTTAAGTCCTACTGCAGTTTTTATAGCTGTACTGTTCAAACTGCACTGCAGCTGTGCATCAGGGCTCTGCCGTGTGGCCATACCTTTGGATGTGCTGCCTATGTGACTAATACTAGTACTTGTGCAGTGATGATGTCTTTAAGTGGCCTTCTGTTTTAAGTGAGGTATAGTAAGCAGAATTATCTTGATTTTAGATATAAACTACAACTAAAATGCATCATTTTTACCCTACACTTTGAAATAGTTATTGTATGCGATACAATTATATATAACTATTTATAATTATATTATATAATTAAATATAATATTTTTGGGATTTTTGCAATTTCTATGGGGATATAGAGAAGATTTGCAAAGGATATCAAGTGCTTTTGATGGCTAAGCACGGCAATTCTGAAGGCAGCTATGTAAATCTGAAAAATAGTCTAATAAATATTATTTTCCAAAATTATTACTGGGACTTTTGCTTATTCTTCATGCTGCCAAGTTCTTTCTTGATGTGATTGTTTTTGCTTCTAACTCCTGTACTCCACTATTTCTGCTGAATACTGGAATTGCTGTAGTTGCTTTGTCCTTTACAAAATAGCCTTAACACAAATTCAGAATTTAAATTTCACTCCCCATTCTGCTCCTTTTTCCTGTTGGTGTCAGTCTTCACTGTAATTCTATTCATGGATCAAAAAGATTAGAATGAATATAATAAACAACAAGATTGTATTTATACAGTAATATTCCTAAGATTAATGTTCTCAGGTCCAGGCTCTGCATACAAAAAAATAATGCGAGATCTTCCTTCTTTAATCTCTCATTACATACAAAATGAAGATTTTTTTTTTTACATATATATAATGAAGAAATCTATGTATCCCAGGAGCTCTGCCATATCCTCCCTTATTCTCTGTCCTGTGTCTGGCTATAAGACGACTGGCCACAGCAGGAGTATCCTCCCTCTTCCCTGTCTGCAAAAAATAATAATAATGATAATAATCCCCACCCTTTCAGACCACCCCACTGAAAATGGATGAAAGATTATCTCCTGTTTACTTTCTGTTATGTTCTCACCTGGTAAGGTGGATCCACTAAACGTCTCGTCTTCTGGAAGAGTAGGTCTTGTGCTACTTGGACAGGTGTCACTGGTGCAACAGGGCAGGTGGACAGCTGCAGCAGAGTTAGCGAGCCAATGCAGAAGAGTTGTAGCAGTGTTGATGCAGTGTAGTGGAGAACGGAATATTTGCAGAGCTGATGATGTAGCAGCGCCAATGATGTAGTAGAAGTGAAGATGTAGCAGAGCCAAAAGTGTAGCAGAACTGGAGAATCAGCAGGTGTAACAAAACCTGATGTAGCAGGGCTGATAGTGTAACAAAGGTTAAGATGCAGCAGAAAATCATAATGTGGCGGGACTGACTGGAATTTTGGAATGCTTGAAGTAATAGATGGTGTTCCGTTACTCAAGTTGGACTGAGATAACCCAGTGGCATGATGCCACAGAAACCCAACATACAGGAGAAACAGGAGAAGAGACAGCAATCCTTTAAAAGGTACGAGAGTCAGCTGGACCCAAAACAGACTCTTCCACATTGTTATATGTCTCAGGCATTGTGCACACAGCCATAATATGCATCTACAATATGAAGCTCATACTGTTATTCTGTGCTTTGCTGGTACAAAGAATACAGAAACTCTGTCTCATCATATTTTCTGAGGTGGACACAGTAAGGCTGTTCTATAGAAACAGCAGATGGCGCTATACTAACATTACTCCTGGAATATCTTGGGAAAGAAGCGTGATTTAGTCTAAATATAAAAATGTTTATAGTATTCGGCTGGATTTAACTATAAAGAATATTAATTATAAACAACCCCTTTAATTGTGATTATTGTCATTTTTTTTATTTTTTTATTGTATCTTCTTCCATATTGTTCTAGGTGGTTGCCTTTATGAACTCTCCAGCAGGAAAGTACTTGGAGGAACGTCCCTTCCTGTCCCTATCACTCCTGGTTTTTATTGCACTGTCTGCTGTCCCAGTTGGCTTATTTTTGACAGTTATTGCAGGAACAGCAGTAATTGCCTGCTTTGGAGTAATAATATTAGAAGGTGAGAGACTATTACATTCGCTTTTATCTGTTTTGCTAAATTTACAGCAAACACTTATTCTATATGTCTTTGTAATACCTTTTTATATTGGAAAAAACGTTGCTATAAGGGTTATCTAGCAGTTGCACCCGGCCCTGGTACCTGAGGGGCTCAAAAGTCTCACTGCCACATAGCAATACTTCAGTGTTCACAGTATGCTGGAGCCCAGTTAGATTGAGATTGAGGATCTTCAAGTTACCGCTCAAGAAATTGCTGATTTGGGAGTCTTTGGGTTGATGGGAATCAATGCCCTCTTCTCCAATATGAAGACCACTAGAGTAGTCACTCAAATCAGAGGGGAGGTGCGGGGAAGCGCTTCATGCAAATAGCCAAGGCCACTGAACATGAAGGAACGGCTTCCTAGGCACTTAAGGGTCACGGCATTAGAGGATTTAAGTTTGGATTTCTTATACATGCAACCTTCTTGACTAGATCTGTAGGTATTTAAACACAGTGCTACAGCACTCTGCAAGCATACAATACATGAACTAATGCTATATGCAGGGGCGTTGCTAGAGTCTCAAAAAATCCGGGGCCCAAGCCCCAATGAATATGGCCTAGTTCTCTGTGACTCACCAGATGTTGTAGAGCTACAACCCCCAGCATGATATATTGGATGTTATAGTTTTGCAACAGTTTAAGACTGCAGCTCAACAATTTTAGTATCAAAGTCAAGGGCATTGGATTTTCCCCTATGATTTTCACACAAGGAATCGCACTGCTATGTTGCTATGTATAATGACTAATACTGCAATTCATATAGATTTACTGTAGGTTTTTCCTGAATGCTCACTTATCTCTACCATACAACTCATAGAAACTCCACACAATCCAAAACCAAACTGTTAAAAGTTATTATGCTTCATGCACACAGTGTGTCCATATTTCAGTCTGCAAACTGAGGATACGTTATGTGTGGGTTTTGCAATTTTCTCACTCCCATCAATAGGAATTACTATTTTCATCCGCAAAGCAGAACAGAGCGGGATATGTTGTATGGTTTGTAAAACAACCATGAGGCTCTGCCAAAAATATGGATGTGTGTGTGGTCCCATAGGAATGATTGGGTCTGTGTGCTATCTGCTAAAAATGTGTTCATGAGGGATTATGCAGTGACTCAGTAGTTGCTGCCAAGGGGTTCATGATTCTATATATACACTTTCTTTCCCTAAAGCTGTATATTGGGGTAAGGGGTTAATTGGTCAAGCCCTTAGATCCAGTTGCTAGGTGTGGGCTGGCCCCACCCTCCTTAAGTGAGTCGTAGCTGGAGAGGAGCAAACTCAGAGATAGCAGCAGTTTAAGCAAATGGCATCCAGCAGACTGGATGAAGGAGACAGAAGTAAGTGCCAGCATCTGAGGGAGAGATGTATTGAGCCTAGCAGAAGGTAGAGTGGCCATTACAAAGAAAAGTGCTGGGAAAATACAAGCCAGTAAAGAAAAGGCATGTACTGTATATATGCTGTGGACTGCAGTTTGGTTGGGTTAGAAGCTTCAGGCTCCCTTCCATACAGATTGGTCAGCTCTTAACCACATCAGCCCCCCTAGCTTAAACACCCTTAATGACCAGGCCACTTTTTACAATTCCGCACTACACTACTTTACCCGTTTATTGCTCCGTCATGCAACTTACCACCCAAATGAATTTTACCTCCTTTTCTTCTCACTAATAGAGCTTTCATTTGGTGGTATTTCATTGCTGCTGACATTTTTACTTTTTTTGCTATTAATCAAAAATGACCGAAATTTTTGCAAAAAAATGACATTTTTCACTTTCTGTTGTAAAATTTTTCAAAAAAAACTACATTTCTATATAAATTTTTCTCTAAATTTATTGTTCTACATGTCTTTGATAAAAAAAAGTCCAATAAGTGTATATTTATTGGTTTGGGTAAAAGTTATAGCGTTTACAAACTATGGTGCAAAAAAGTGAATTTCAGCATTTTGAAGCAGCTCTGACTTTCTGAGCGCCTGTCATGTTTCTTCAGGTGCTAGAATGCCAGGATAGTATAAATACCCCCCAAATCACACCATTTTAGAAAGAAGACACCCCAAAGTATTCGCGGAGGGGCTTGGTGAGTTTATGTATCATTTCATTTTTTTTCACAAGTTAGTGGAAAATGACACTTTCTGAGGGAAAAAAAAAAAAAAAAAAAAGTTTCAATTTCTGATAACTTCTGTCAAAAAAAAAAATAATCTCAGACGGACTCACTATGCCCCTCAGTGAATACCTTGGGGTGTCTACTTTCCGAAATGGGGTCATTTGTGGGGTGTGTTTACTGTTCTGGCATTTTGGGCGGGGCTAAATTGTGAGCCGCCATGTAAAACCTAAAGGTACTCGTTGGAATTTGGGCCCCTTTGCGCACCCAGGCTGCAAAAAAGCGGCACTTATGTGGTATCGCCGTACTCAGGAGAAGTAGGGCAATGTGTTTTGGGGTGTATTTTTACATATACCCATGTTGGGTGAGAGAAATATCTCTGTAAATTGTCAACTTTGTATAAAAATTTTTAAAAGTTGTCGTTTACAGAGATATTTTTCACACAAAGTATGGGTATATATAAAAATACACCCCAAACACTTGCCCTACTTCTCCTGAGTACGGCGATACCATGTGTGCCACTTTTTGCAGCCTGGGTGCACAAAGGCCCTAAAACCAATGAGTACCTTTAGGATTTCACAGGGCATTTTTACGCATTTGGATTCCAGACTTCTTCTCACGCTTTAGGGGCCCCTAAAATGCCAGGACAGTATAAATACCCCACATGTGACCCCATTTTGGAAAGAAGACACCCCAAGGTAAATTTTATTTTTGTCACAAGTTAGTGGAATATGAGACTTTGTAAAAAACAAAAAAAAAAAAAAAAAAGAACAATTTCCGCTGACTTGTGCCAAAAATAAAAATTCTGTGGACTCACCATGCCCCTCACGGAATACCTTGGGGTGTCTTCTTTCCAAAATGGGGTCACATGTGGGGTATTTATACTGCCCTGGCATTTTAGGGGCCCCTAAAGCGTGAGAATCCAAATGCGTAAAAATGGCCTGTGAAATCCTAAAGGTACTCATTGGTTTTAGGGCCCCTTTGCGCATCTTGGCTGCAAAAAGTGTCACTCATGTGGTATCGCCGTACTCAGGAGAAGTAGGGCAATGTGTTTTAGGGTGTATTTTTACATATACCCATGCTGCGTGTGAGAAATATCGCTGTAAACGACAACTTTTTACATTTTTTTATTCAAAGTTGTCAATTTACAGAGATATTTCTCTCACCCAGTATGGGTATATGTAAAAATACACCCCAAAACACATTGCCCTACTTCTCCTGAGTACGGCGATACCACATGTGTGACACTTTTTGCAGCCAAGATGCGCAAAGAGGCCCAAATTCCAACGAGTACCTTTTAGGAGGGCATTTTTACGCATTTTTCTTCTCACGCTTTAGGGCCCCTAAAATGCCAGGGCAGTATAAATACCCCACATGTGACCCCATTTTGGAAAGAAGACACCCCAAGGTATTCCATGAGGGGCATGGCGAGTTCATAGAAGATTTTTTTTGGCACAAGTTAGTGGAAATTGATTTTTAATTGTTTTTCTCACAAAGTCTCCTTTCCGCTAACTTTTGACAAAAAGTTTAATTTTCATGGACTCATTATGCCCCTGAGCGAATACCTTGGGTGTCTTCTTGCTAGGTGAGAGAAATATCTCTGTAAATTGACAACTTTGAATAAAAAATGTAAAAGTTGTCGTTTACAGCGATATTTCTCACACCCAGCATGGTTATATGTAAAAATACACCCCAAAACACATTGCCCTACTTCTCCTGAGTACGGCGATACCACATGAGTGACACTTTTTTGCAGCCAAGATGCGCAAAGGGGCCCTAAAACCAATGAGTACCTTTAGGATTTCACAGGCCATTTTTACGCATTTGGATTCTCACGCTTTAGGACCCCTAAATTGCCAGGGCAGTATAAATACCCCACATGTGACCCCATTGTGGAAAGAAGACACCCCAAGGTATTCTGTGAGGGGTATGGCGAGTTCACAGAAAAAAAAAAATTTGGCACAAGTTAGCGGTTTTTTTTTTTTTTTTTTTACAGTCTCATATTCCACTAACTTGTGACAAAAAATAAAATTTTGCATGAACTCGCCATACCCCTCACGGAATACCTTGGGGTGTCTTCTTTCTAAAATGGGGTCACATGTGGGGTGTTTGTACTACCCTGGCATTTGAGGGTCTCCGCAATCATTACACGTATGGCCAGCATTAGGAGTTTCTGCGATTCTCCGTATATTGAGCATATGGGTAATGAGATTTTTTTTTTCCGTTCAGCCTCTGCTCTGAAAAAAAAAAAAAAAATGAACGGCACAGATTTTTTCATTCGCATCGGTCAATGTGGATGAAAAAATCTTACAAAATCAGTGGGTGCGGTGGGCTGGGCGCTAGCTACCTAACAAGTAGCTAACTAACTGGCGGTGATAGGGGACCCTTATGCCCCATTCACACGTCCGCAATTCTGTTTGCGGAACGGAATTGCGGACCCATTCATTTCTATGGGGACAGACTTTGAATTACGGATCCGCGCTTCCGGGTCTGCACTTCCGTTCCGCAAAAATATAGAACATGTCCTATTCTTGTCCGCAATTGCGGACAAGAAAAAGCATTTTCTATATAGTTCTGGCAATGTGCGGATCTGCAAAATGCAAAATGCAGAAAGCACATTGCCGGTGTCCGTGTTTTGAGGATCTGCGGATCATCGCTGGCAGGCTGTAGCCGAACTGCCGTGCCGCGCTTCTCTGTGAACGCGCGCACGCGCGCGCGTTCACAGGAAATCTCGGCTCTCACGAGATGACGCGCCGACGCGTCAACTCAGAGCTACAGGACCGCCCGCAGGACGCATCCCTGCGTTAGGCGGTCCTGTAGTAGTTAAAGAACTACATCCCACAGCTGGGTATTGTAGAATTATAAATTGAAGGAGAGAATATATATAGAGAGCATGTGCACCCCTTTTGGCCAGACTGGAAGGATTGCATGGTTTATCTGGAAAATGGACTCTGAGAGAAGCATTAGCCTGTCCTGAACCCTTACATGTAGCCTTGAGAAAATCTATCTGATGTAATATTTAAAGAATGTGCCTACTCTTACAAGTACATGTATGTGCCAAGCACCACATTCCTTCAGTAAAGATCCATTGACTAGTTATACCAAAACTGGCTTCATCATTGCTCTGTATCACTTCCTGCTCTGCCACAGTATGGCATTGTCCAGTACCTCAAGGGATTCCTACCTGGCCCCACCAAACCCACCAACACCAAGGGCAATTCACCTCACCCCAGGCAGGAGAGCCCAAACCAGGGAAAGAAAAGGTGTGCCGCTCCTTCACTGCACAGCCCAGGGGGCACCAGAGTGAGGACTGCCACTGTGAGCACCACTACCACAATCATTGCCTATACCACCACTCCCGTCATCTCCCCTCCTGGTGCCCCTGCAATTATACTTACTAAGTAAAACAACATAATAGATAATGTCTGCAGTATATTTCTATCCAACTCCAGTTATGCCAATTCTGGCTTCTTTTCGTGCTCCTGTTTTCTTTTTTAGGCTTCTTTCACATGTCTCTGTCCTGTTTATGGATGCAGATATTAGAACCATGTTGCAGCCAAGTGTCTGTATCCCAAGGCAATCAGATTATGTATCCATATTACTTCTCTTTTATTTACAGTATTTCATTGTAATTCGTTATGCTTTCCTAAAGTCACACTACAGTTCTAAATTAATTGTAATGTTATGAATGTGTTCTCATATCTTACTATATGCAGCGAACCAGGCCATAGGGGTGGCGCAGTGGCTGCAGAGTATAGGAGTGGTGGCAGTGGCAATAAGGGTGGTTGTAGTCCTCATGCTGCTCATCCTTCTCCCTCTAGCACTCCTTGGGCCAAGCATGCGGTGTTGGGAGAGTTCATCCTTTCCTCCCTTGGGGCACACCCTGGACTTTTGGGGCAGACGTTGGAGGGGGTCAGCAGATGAATAGTGGAGTCAATGACCAGGCCTGTTAGTTATAATAAATAAAGTATCTTTACTGAGCAGCTGATGGGAGTTGTAGTACGTACATATACGAGCAGTAGACCCAATATTGAGGTATATGACAAAGGAAGACTATCCCAAAGGTTGTATATCGAAGGTGTCAATGATGATTCTGAGTCTTTTTTTCTAGATACATTTTTTAATCTTCCAAAAGCCATGCAAAAATGTTCTCGTGGATGCACGAATTAAGGAATGAATGAAGGGGAGTGTATCCCCCCTCTATTAATCACAGCCCCAGCGTGTGGCCATATAGCTGGGTGCTAGTGAATGACACTTTCCCCTCCTTGTATCTAACATAGCTAGCAGATACTCGGCATTAATAGAAAATTAAAAAATAAATAAATGGGTGGTATACCCTAAAGACTGAGCCAAAGTCATATAGCTGGATGCTAGTGACTAATACATTTTCCGATACATTTCCCTTTCTGGTGCACCCTGGAAATTTTAACTTCACTTGTTTAGTTCCTATGTAATTGTTTTAGAGAAGATAGAAATAAAAATTTGAAATTTTAGAGTCTAGTCAGTGAGAGTGCAAAAAACGCTAAAAGGTCCTTTGACCAATTATAAATTGAAAAATAATGTTCTCATTAACACTTTCTGCAATGCCCAGTCTGTCGGTTGTAGTCCCTAAATCGGGATGGGCCGTCTGTCTCAGAGATGTAGTGCATGCCAGAGGCAAGTGACCCTTACCACGAGCAGTAAAATCTATTGCCATAAGTAGGGTTGAGCGAAGATGAGACACCAGACCCAACAATGGAGATAAGCTGAAGGCCGCAATCAAAGCAACCTGGGCGTTCATAACACCACAGCAGTGCCACAGGGTGATCGCCTCCGTGCCCACCGCATTGATGCAGTAATTATAGCAAAAGGAGCCCGACCAAGTATTGCATGCATACACTGGACATAGGCCAACATTTCTGTTTAAAAAAAAATATTTTTTAAATTGGTCTTATATAATATTCTGACTTATGGGTTTTCATTAGCTGTAAGTCGTCATCATCAGCATTAAAAGTAATAAATGCTTGAAATAGATCACTCACACGTTTAATGAATCTATATAATGAGTTTCACTTTTTAATGAACTTTCACTTTTTGAATTAACTTTTTGATTCCAATTTGAGATGCACCTGTATATCACTATTTGGGATTCACAGTGAAAAAAATATTATCTCACTAAACATTTTAAAGTATTACCACTTTAACCGTAAATTGCAATATTGAGCCTTTAGCAGTGGTCCACTGGGTCACTGCATATACAATATAGTTTACTCGACACTATATACGCTTTTCTTGTTATGTTGTTTGTTCCTAGTACTTACATCTGTTTTTCACAGTTCCTTGAATGCATTTTTTGTAACAGATGTCCTATGTGGTAATAATCTGCTCACAATATATTTATATATTCAGTAATTTCACAGATAAACTGCTCCATATGTTTCATACAGAAGTTCTGATATTATTTATCAAATGCCATCATTGACAACTACAATTTAGCTGAGAAATAGTTTGCAATTAAAAAATAAATACTGACCATTTATATTTGGTTTTTAATACACAATTTTTTGTTATTTTTTTAACAAATATTTTTGAACTAAGTTGTCATGTTGACATGAGCTTTTTATATGTTTTGTGTGTATGCTGATCAGCCATAATGTTATTGAGTAGGTCCCCTTCATGCAAACAAAACAGGTCTGACCTGTCGAGCCATGGACTTCACAAAACCTCTGAAGGTGTCCTGTGGGATCTGAGACCAATATAACATATGCAAATAACCATGACATGATTTGAAGCCTTGGTTTGCACTAACGTGACCAAGATTAATGGAACTCATTTGCATTCTGCACATTGAGTTCATATAATTACCTTGGGAGCCCAGAACAAGTAATGGCAGTGGCTAGACGAGCAGCGTGATCACTTTTGGTTAACTCAGCAGCACATGATATTGGTTCCCCATTGTACTTACTTCACCTTTATGCACTGAATAATTCCCTTTTTATTTTTTCTATTTTACAATCGCAGCAGTCACATTGTATTTTTTATCCAGAATTATCTGTTGCGGTAAATGATAGAGTGGTAGTTTGATAGTACATTCTTTGCACCTTGGGTACTTTATGTATACAATTCTTTATGATGCATTGTGCCCAGGGCTAGGATAAGACATTTTGGTGCCCTAGGTGCCCCAAATCTATGTAACCCCTTAATGACATGCACGTACATGTATGGTACATGTTGCCTCTTTAAAAATGCAACCGGATGCATGTTGTTTCACACACCTGGGGCCCAAATGGCTCCCTTGCATGGTTGATCAGGGGAGCCATTTGTTCCTTGTGATAACCCCGGTCCCGCTGAAGAATCTGAGGTTATCACAGTACTTCCCCATAGTAAAAATAGGCAATAAAAAAAATATTCATTTGCTTCACCATACCCCAAAATCTCTGTAATATTAAATGTAAATGTATGCATCCCATCCCCAATGGTGTAACAGAAAAAAAATCAAAATAGCCAATTCACCATTTTGGTTTTCTTTTTTTGGTCACTTCATCTCCCCCTCAATAAAATAAAATAAAAGGTGATCAAAAGATTATATACACACCGAAATGGTATCAATAAAAATTACAGATCGCCCCACAAAAAATTAGCTCTCACAAGCTCTGTAGATGGAAGTATAAAAAGTTATGGGGGTCAGACTTCCTGGCGAGGCAAGAAAAACATTTTTCACAATGTTTTTATTTTTTTTCAAACACAAGAAAAACTATATAAATTTTGTATTGCTGTAATCGTAACAGGTTAGTTTTATTGGATAGGAAAATGAAACAAATAAAACTATGACAGAATTTCATTTTTCCCAATTTGGAATTTTTAGCCTCCCAATACATAATATGCAATACGTCCTCATACACCTATATGAACGACAACACAAAAACAAAAAATTCATCATGTCTTCCAGGGGTTAAAATGATATTATTTTGTAGTAAAGAGTTTGAAATACATTTTAAAAGAAGCAGTCTAATCCAGTGCTGGATTGCATCAGGAAGTAGCACATCGTCAGGTCATAGCACATGCCTACGCACACATCCTGAAGCTGTACACTGTGAGGATCCTGTGCATCTCACGGCACCTGGAGAAGAAGACCAGGGAGTGGTGAGTAATGCCAGCGTTAGCGACACCATACTCACCACTCTTGGTCCTCCAGTACTAATGAGCGCTTTCACAATAAAAGTGCTCATTAGTTACAGTTACAAAAGTTCATATTTTCTTACTGTAGATTTTTTGTCCGAGCTGTTGTTAACAGCATTTCACTATATGTTTTACAGCTGTCACTGTGGGCTATAGACACAATGGACAGGGGCTGAATACATTGACTTCTATGGCAGAGTTTTCTAGGCATGCTCTGTGACCTGTACAGAGGTCAGGAGGAAGCTGATAAGCTGTAATATCACTGATTATGAATGGTGGATCCTTTGTTATCTGTATATAGGTGATATCTGTCATTCTAATCATGCCTGTAATGATACCTGCAGTAAATTGATCTGTATATAGACCAAGAACTGGTGCATATTTTTAAGTTTAGTGGGATAAACCTAAAACAGGGCTAATACTGCATTATTTTAGGATTTTATTAAAAATATAGATAGTGACATGGAAAATTAGAAACAACATCAGCAAAAAAGTATTTGCAAATGTTGTTTTAAATCAAGTTTTTATGCTAAACATTTTTTGGTTGCACATTTCCCTTTTAAATATATTTTTTATCTTTTGTTTGATTATATCATACAAACTGTAGAGATTGTATAGATCACCCTAGAATAAAATCACCTGTAAATATAGGTCAAATTGTTAAAGGGAGTATGTCACTTCCAAAATCGGTTTCAAAAGAAGCACGCCACAAATGTAGGGTTGGTGAATTCTGAAACATAACCATGCCTTTCTTGTGAGAATCCGGTCCTCTGTTCCTGAGAAATGCTTTTTATTTTTATACAAATAAGGTTTTTGGTGTAGCTGGAGCAGGGTTGTTCTGTTCGGTGCACCCCCTTGTGTCATTGCTACTGGCGCTAAAATCTCAGGGAATGTCAATCAAACAAGAGCGGGAGGCGCTGGCAGCATTACTGGCGGACCATTGGTGATCAGGTGAAGCAGCCCTGCCCATGTTGCACTGAAAACCTATTTGCATAGAAATAAAAAGAAGCATTTCTCAGGATTAAAAGACTTGATTTCACAAGAAAGGTATGGCTACGTTTCGAGCCAACTACTCTATGTGCCGGTATACTTACTTTGAAACCAAATTTGGAGTTGAGAGACTTCTATTAAAGCAGCAGTTCTTTAGTTATATCATTTATAGGCAAGGCTAGTGCACACTGATAACCTAGACTTAGGATACACCAAATACTAATAGAACATGGGGTTCAGACTTGGGACCCCAAATTTTTCAAAACAAGAAGACCTATGAGCTCATCAGCCAGTTGAGTTTCTGTCTAGGCACAGTAGTGTGCCCATACATGCAGCTTAGCCCCAGAGTGGGCAGCTTCCCCTATGTTCTGCTGATCTGAGGGGTCACGTAGAGGAGTATCAGCAATTCAGCGGTGGTACACTTTAGAGATCCACTGGAAAATGATTCATTATTATGATTTGGGTATTTCCATTGATTGTAGCCATTATTGGCCATTTTTAATGTACAAAAAAGTCCTGAGTGACTGTGTTGCCATCTCTGCTTAAAACATGGCTGCCTAACAAGAGCCATTTCTAGGCAATGATATTGCTCCTCATTGGGCACAAATAGAAGCTCCTCTTGGGCAACAGTGAGGATCGTAGTAATGAAAATATCAACTAGAATCTCACTAACAAGCATTTGTCAATGATTTAATAATGATTGTGTGTAAATGTGCCTATAGTGTGATTTACTATGGCGTTTTTGTTTTTTTAGGCATTGTGATAGCAGTGTGTGGCGTCACCTTGCTGTGTGTCCTATGTGGACTTGTGATTCTGTCGTTTGGAGTGTCAGGAGTTCTGAGTGTCTGTTACCTGGCGGTGTCTAGTATTCTAAATTACATGCACACGTCCAGGTAAGTAAAATGCATTGAATAGTTTTGGGGTTATGGGGTGCTAAAAAAAAAGGCACAGGTCACCTGAAATGCTCCACACTTCTCAAATGAATCTTTACTGTAATACACATACAAAAAGCACCAGGGGCGTACTGGGAACTTAAAGTGTCCCCATTTTGTAGGCAGGTCCAGATTAAAAGAAGGCGGGGCAACACAAGTAGGCAGGGTCAACAATACCACAGTGCAAAATACCATCCCAGCAGAACCAAATAACAGTGTAGCACAATATACTGCCCCAAAAGCTGTCCCTCTTTGGTGGTCATCAATAGCTAGCATCCTCTGTCCTCCTCCAGTTGTCTATGATGCTGGGGGCTTAGGAGGTGAGGTGTGGGCCACAGCAGTTGAATTCAGGAGGGTATGTGCAGTCACTGGCTGGGTACATGAGTACCTGATTCTCACAGCGCTAGTTACTGTTGAGAGCTCAATTTGTACCCAGCGGCAGAGAGGAGAACTTGGGTGACCCACTGGGGCATCAGCCCACCAGGAAATTTCCCTATAGGGTCTATGACCAATCCGCCCCTGAAAGACACTCAAAAAGAGTACTAAAACATAAAGGACAAAAAAATATTCCTCACTATAAGAAGTGTACTGGCTCTGCCTCTGTCACGTTCAACATGATGTCTCAGATGCAGGCAGCAGGTTATAGAGCAGAAGGAGCAGAGCAGATTAATATACTGTATAGTCTTATTGTAAAACATTCAGTAAATCTTTTAATATATCCATTTATATCCATGCTCATTCTGGGATTTGACATCATGGAGGTGGTCCCAGCAGTGATTGACAGCCTTCCCTCCATAGCTTGTATACAGAGATAGCTGTCAGTCACTGATAGGACCGCCTTCTGGACTTCAAAGCACAGAATGAGCAGGAATTTAAACAAATAAAATACAAGTTATGCTGAATCTTTTCCTACAAAACTATATATCTACTTGTTCAGCTCCTCCTGCTCTAGAACATGCTGCCTACAGATTAATTCGCATTTTCCTGGGGAAAGGTTCCGTTTAATACATGTTTAAAAAAATTATCGAAATAAATAGGACATTCCCAGTGATAATTACAAAGAAACTTGATGCAGACGTATACATTTTAATGGAGAAGATAGAATAGACAAAGATCAGTACAAAACAACTATCACAAAAAGCATAAGAAACCAACAAGAAGTTTATAACTGCGTAAAGAAGAAAACCAAATAATAAATCTAGAGAATACAAGAAAATTAATTGAATATAAATTCCAATTCATACGTTTTTTTTTTTTTTGCCCAGCTTGATTCCTAGGTCAAGGACAGGTCCGTTCAAAAAAATCCACGCTCCCTATTTCTTTGGGGAGTTTCTCAATGCAAAAGTGATAGGAAAACAGTTCAGGCATGAATAGATTAAATCAACAGTTTGCTGTAAGGAATGCATAGTTTTCTATCCCCTTAAGTTAAAGAAAATAGGTTATACAATGGTATTGTGTATAGGAAGACTCTAGAGCATTTCAATATATCAACACTAGTCTAAGAGAACTATCTTGATGGTATTAGGGATGGATATACCCGTACTAATAATATTGGAGACTTGCTCTTCAAAATTAATTTTCTCATTGATGTAGTATTGATGGGCCCAAGGGAGGACAGGTTATGTACACAAGCTAGTAATCATATTGTTATTTAAAATTATATGTATCCAACCTTCCTTTACCAAAATGAACGATCACACTCACAATAAAAAAAAAAGCATGGTTAATTTGAATTGAGAGCAAAAAAATATGCTAGTTAGAAATCTTTAGAAAATCAGATTTTCTTACACAAGATGCAATTAGCGTAATTATACTGTCTGTATCTAAGTAACACAGATGACATGTTTTATGTTCTCCTCCCTTATTTTTAAACTTGGGAGCTTGATTATTCAGTGGTTGTTATTCAGGCTCTGTTTTTGGAGTTTAGTTAATATTCCTCCCCCTTAAATCAGCTGAGCCCCCTCCCCCCATAACCAATAAATCATCTGAGAATAAAGTCTTGTATGACCACCTTAAAGGAGTATTCCTATTTCAGACCTTGAAGGCATATTGCTAGGATGTGCCATCAATGCCAGATAGGTTCATCTGGGACCCATTCGTCTCTAGAATAGGTCCCCCCCCCCCAAAGTGAACAGAGAACAGCTGCGCAACTGCTACACCCTCTGCACTTTGACAGGACCAGGCAGCCTAAACAGGATTATGCCGGGCCCTGTCAATCAAAGTGCAGAGGGTACGGCAGCTGCAGAGAGAGCAGAGCCTCTAGGAGTAGCTGCAACGCCCTCATTGCTCCTAGAGGCTCATTATATTTTTCTCAGCAATGTGGCCACATATGAACATGGGTTACAAATCTGCTGACAGATGTCCTTTTAAAGGCTATATACATCTTCAGAGCCATTCACACTAAACAGTCTTGATTCAAAATATCCTATGTACAGTAGTTTTTCCAGCTCTTTACAGACCGATGTGTCTCCATGGTAACAGACTACAAACAAACCCTGTGTAGTCTGATCCTGAAGCCATGCTGTCTTCCATCTCTACCCTACTTGAATGTTGGAAAGAAGTAAGTATGACCATAAACTACAAAGTGTTTATAGTCTATTACCACAGAGACGCATAGGTCTGCCTAGAAGCTGTGGACAAAAAGTATTAGAGAATATTTAGTCACTTACAAAGATACTTAATTTTTCAATAAACTTTGTAATGTTAAATTTGAGGAAAAAGCATGACATAACTCTCATAATCAAAGAGAAATACAAACAATGCAGTACATCAGACACCATCAGGGGTGCACCTAGCCTTCTGCTGCCTGAGGCAAAAACTGAAACTGTGCCCCCCCCCCTCCCAATGCCAATTTCCTAACCTAACCCATTCAATTCTGCCCATGGCCCTTTGGCTGCCCCTACCTGGTGCTGCCTGAAGAGATCGCCTCACCTGGTCTCATTGGTAGTGCACCCCTGGACACCATCATGAGTAAATCTAAGTGATAAATGATGATACACTTTCCACTTTGGTTCTTATTTCTCTGCCTTTACTGGCCACAGTTGGATTCAGCACTGTGTGTCATACATAACCCTTCATTTTCACCTTCCTGCACAAATGGAAGAGATGAATGTGCTGCCGTATAGTGCATGCTGCTATTACTCATGAGACATCATCTATCTGGGACTGTATGACCTGGAAAAGAAAGTATTATATCATGTAACAATGTGTCTGTAACCAACTAGTTTAAGGACATTCACACGAATGTCTTTAGAACTCCGTTTCACAATAGAAATCATCCGTCTTCTGCCCATCTTATATGTTTATTTTCAGTTTTAGTGTGATTTACTTTTTGTCTAATTTTTATGTGTCAAAAAATTGCCTGTTTAATTTACCTTTTTATGTTTAACGTATTTTTGAAGAATTTGTGATTGATATTTTTAATTTTCCATGTCAATATCTACGTATATTTAAAAAAAACACCCATAAAATCTTGCAATTTTTGCACTGACCACTAAGCCTAATAATAGGCGCCATTTCTTGGTCTGTACCGGTCGCTTTACTGCAGGTATGTGATTATCTGTCACTCTAATCCTATCTGTAATGATATCACTTGTGTGCATAGGTAAGACAGGATAAACCATTCACAATAGGTGATTGTCAAAGCTTATCTCTTCTTTCCTTGTACAATGTCCTCTGCACAGGTCACAGAGCATGCCTAGAAAACTCTCCCATAGAAGTCACTAGGGTAACCTCATGATCAGTGCGTCTATAGCCCATGGGGCTCAGGCAAGATGGCCGCCCCCATAATCGTGTTCAGTAAATAGAATTTAAAAAATCTGTAATCAGAAAAGAAAAACGGAGTAGAAAAAAAGGATGTATGTTAGTATTAAAATTTGGTGACACATTTCCTTTAATGCTATTGAAAAAAGAGAAACAATTTTTTTAATAATCTAATAGTAATGATCTTCGTTTAGATAGTGCCAACATAGCAGCAAACAAGTCAACAATTAAAACAAGACAATGGGGGCCCTGCTTGAAAGAGCTTACAATCTGGGAGGAGATGGGGGGTGACACAATAGGTAAAAAGCATTTGTTTTATACAATGGTCTAGCCATCTTAACACAATTGGGGAGTAGATATAAGGCTGCATGAGCCAGTCACCAGCTGATATTTGTGCATGTGGTGTGGTGGATACTGATAGATCAGGTTCAGAGGAATATTTCGGATGGGGGGGTCGTTTAAATGGAGAAGTGTTAGATCACTAGATGCGAAAGGCTAACCTAAAAAGATGTTTTTTAGGGAGCGTCTAAAACTGCGGATGTTGTGGATTAACCTAATAGCTCTGAGAGGGAGATATCAGGTTTAGGTACATTAGAGGAATGAGAGAGGACATGATGCTAGAGACAGCAGACAGAAAGTCACTTGTGTTTTGTAGTACTTTTGTAGTAGAGATGGTACTGGGGACCAAATCTGCTGATAGTCTGTCCAATAGGGGCTCTGTAGAGCGAAAAGAGGAGAGGACTAATGACTGAACCCTGAGGAACCCCAACAGCAAAAGCGAGAGGAGTGGAGGTAGAGCCAGGGAATAATACACTGAAAGAGCGGACAGAGATAGGAAGAAAACCAAGAAAGAACGGTGTCCCTAAGGGTCCAGTCACACGTCCGTAGGTGTTTTGCGGTCCGCAAATTGAGGATTCGCAAAACACGGACACCGGCAATGTGCGTTCTGCATTTTGCGGACCGCACATCGCCGGCACTATAATAGAAAAGGCCTTCTCTTGTCCGCAGTTATGGACAAAAATAGGACATGTTCTACTTTTTTAAAGAACGGAAGTGCGGATCCGGAAATGCGGATGCAGACAGCACATCGTGTGCTGTCCACAACCGTTCCGGCCCCATTGAAAATGAATGGGTCCGCACCCGTTCCACAAAATTGCGGAACCGATCCGGACCCAAGTTGCAGACGTGTGAATGGACCCTAAGGCTGATAAATTGGAGCATGGTGAGGAGTAGATGGTGGTCTACAGTGACAACTGCAGCAGAGATATCAAGGAGAATTAGTAAATAGTAGTCACTGTTGCATATAGCTGTCAAGAGGTCATTGGTCACTTTAGTGAGGCCGTTTCTGTAGAATGTAGGGTGCGAAAACCAGATTGTAATGGATCACGGAGAGAGTTAGTGGAAAGATGGTGGATTAGACGAAAGGCTCCAGGAGTTTAGAGATGAAAGGGAGATTAGAGACAGGTCTGTAGCAGGAAGGGTCAAGAGAAAGTGTTTTTTTTTTTTTTTTTTTTTTAATTGGGTTATAATAGTTTGAAAAAAGAGGGGAAGATACTAGAAGAGAAAGATTGAAGATTTTGGTTAGGTGAGTGGTGACAGCCAATGAGAGAGGCTGGAGGAGGTGTTAGGGACTAAGGTCAGTAGTGGATGTGGTAGGATGAGGAGAGGAGCCTGTTACTGGGTCAAAAGTAGAGAGTGGACCAGAGGGAATATGGGTGGGAAATGGATCAATGACACTTAGAGACTGAGAACCGATTTCCTGACAGATATTTTCAATTTTCATTTTTGAAGTAGGTGGCCAGATCTCAGACATGGAGGTCTGTACTAGGCGCCTGCACTTTTTGGGGGAGTGAAAAGTGCCAAAGATTTTTATTTTATTATTAGTTAGTGAGGAGATCAGGATGGTAAAGTAGGTCTGTTTTGGTGAGGTGAAGGGCAGCGTTATAGGTCAACATGAATTTATAATGGAAGAAGTTTTTCTCCATAGGCATCTAGAGCATTGCTGGAGGAAGCCAGCTTGAGGTGTAAGCCAGGGTTGGTTTTGTATCTGTTTGGAGTTTGAGTGTAGGAGGGGCTACTTCATCCAGGCTGCTTCTGAGGGTGTCATAGTATAGTACTTTACAGCTAGTTCTGGACAGGAGAGGGAGGAGATCGGGGACAACGAGGACTGTAAAGAGTCTGTAAGCTTCTTAGTGCAATAGCTTGTAGATTTCTGAATGTGCGATAAGTAGGAGTTTGCTGAGATGGATGAGGACTTGTGACCGTGCAGGAGAGAAGGTTTTGGTCAGAGAGCGGGAGAGGAGAGTTAGTAAATTTGGAAACAGAGCTTCCACGCTCGTGTGTGGGAGGAAAAGGGGATACCGGAATAAAGCCTGGAAACTAGGGAAAGAAAATGGACACTTCATAGAGAAAACCCTAGCTCCAGTTCTGACAGACTACTAGTATTAACAGGCCCGAAAAGGTAGGCAAGTTTATACACCGGATATCTAGAATCCTATCTCACCCTATAGGACCCTGGAACTAATGTCAAGACTGAGTCTACCCATTCCTCCAAAGGTCAGGACGAACAAGAGTGTCCCTCAGGCCTAGTGACAAACAGAGAAAGGCAATATATATATATATATATATATATATATATATATATATATATACAAAATACAAAAGGGAAAGGAAACACTTATCTTTACTTAAGATGTGGTAGCACCAGGAACTCAGACGAGAACCAAACACTAGCTAACCACAAGTCCAACAGAAGCTATAAACCGCATAGCATAGTGGGAGAAACAACAAAAAATTGAGACGGTAAAAGGACTACAATAGCCCCATCTGGGGAAAAAGGTGTGGCAAGCACCAGAAACAACACAGACATCGTTTGATCCAAAAGAAAAACATGTCAGATCAAACCACATGTTGCCAGTCTCACAGATCTCCTGCCACCTGTCGCGGGAACGTCCGTATGTCTCGGTACACCCGTGACAAGAGCAGAGCTGGATAACGATTAGGTCAAGTGTGTTACTCTCTTTATGCGTCTGAGAGTTGGAAAGCTGTGAAAGTCAGGAGGCTAGAGAGAGAAGCTGGGAGGTAGACGGGGATATAGGGCTGTCAATAGGGATGTTAAAGTCGCCTAGAATGAGAGTTTGTAGTTCTGAGGATAAGAAATGTGGCAGCCAGGCAGCAAAGTGATCCAGGAGCTGGGTGGGCAATTCATGGGGTCAGTAAATAACAGCCACTCTGAGGGAGAGAGGATGAAAGAGTCTCAGGGTGTGGACCTCAAAAGATAGAAATTAGATTGATGGTACTGGGAGAATGACCTGGAAAGTCATGCTATTTTTTATTATTATTAATTATTTGAAAGTGCCATTAATTCTATAGTGCTATACATCAAGAGGTTTTACTGGTACAGAGGAGGAGAGGACCCTGCTCACAAAAGGTTACAATCTACAAGGTAAAGGGGAAAGACACAGTAGATGAGGGTAGACACTGGTCGTCTGGCTCTATGGCGGCAGCATGCTTATTGCAGGGGGTCGGCTTTCAGGTTACTTTTGAAGGTTTGGATGTTGGGGGAGATTCTGATGCCCTGGGGTAGTGCCTTCCAGACTATGGCTACATTTACCTGAATGTGGTGTTTTGCAAAACACGGATACCAGCCCATGTACGTTCCACGGTGTGCTGTCAGCATCTTTTGCAGCCCCATAGAAATGAATGGTTCGCACCCGTTCCGCAAAATTGCGGAAAGGATGCGGACTCATTCATATGATCGTGTGAATGTAGCCTATGGGAGAAGCATGTAAGAAATCTTGTAGAATTTAGATTCTTACACCAGTGGACTTGAAAAATGAAAAACGCTTGTGAGCCAATATTGCTGTATAAGGGTTTGGCCACATGGAGCAGATTTTCCATTGCAGATTATGCTTAACAGGGCCTTTTTGCCAAAACCACCGCCCCCCACCCCCATCTCTTTACCCCCCTGTCCCGGACCTGCAGAGGGTAGCATACGTAAAATGTGTAAAACAATAATAAAAGGACGCTCACCACAGTTCCTTCTCCTAATACAATGTGCTCTCCCCGTGGCTCAAAAGGTTCCGCCAACTGCATAAAATCCAGAAGACTTCTCGACTAAACGTCTACTTATTATGATTGCCCCCTCTCAGGGGTTTATACACCCTTTCTATTCTATGGAACCTAAAACCTCCCAAAGATCCATCATGATTTTCTATAAAGTGCTTTGTCACACCCGATGCTGCACTTCTTCTCTTTGCAATGTCAGCAACATGTGAAGTGTGCCAGGTTTGGGGTTGCCCCAAAGCTGTGCTTGTCCCTCCCTTCACCGTCGAGGTGTCACCACGTGTTACTGTTCTCCGGAAGGGATGGTAAAGTGTGGTGCACCCCAATGGAAAATGAGGCCAGAGAGTCTGGGTCTGCTGTAAACCAGTGTGCTCCTTTACTGGAGGCATTCAGGTGCAAAGCAATACAGGCGAGGCATAGAGCTGGCTTCTCCAGACTCCCCCCTGGCAGAAGAAGGGTTTGATGCTGAGGAAAGGCCTGAACTAGCTGTCCCTCTCTCTCTCTGGTACCCTGGCCAAAAGCTGGAGGCCCAGGGTCTGTGGCAGAGTATCCACATCTCAGCGTTTTCTTTTGGTCACTCAATAGTCTGGCATAGTCTCTGCTTCTAAGCACTGCTCCCTAACTGCAGAACATTAGGGGCTCTTACTGCTTTTCTTATATACAGTTTCTGGCTAAACTAGAACCTTCTAGTGGAAGATGTGGAGAAACTCAGCACCAACAAATACAATGTTACACTTTCTGTTTCTCAAAGACTTGCATTAGAACTTCAATGATACTCAATGGAAATGACCCAGCAGTTTTTCCCAGATAAAAACAGGTTTTCAATAACGACTTAACTAAACCAGACATTCAAAAGGTCAGTCTGTCTGGTCTTGGTGGTAAACAAGTCTGGCCCTTTCCCTTCAAAACATGCTCTTTAAATCTTATGGTAGCTCTAGAAAATGACTAGCTTCTCATTATTAGCTAGAAAGTTCCAAAAGTCTCTCAAAAGTATTCATTAACCCTTTTAACAGTGAAAATGAACAGGATATATATCACAACATACATATACAATGCAGTTACACAGTATTAAACAGTGCAAGTTAACTTTTTAAAGTTAAATAAAGTGAGGAGTTGATGACTTGGTAAAAAGTTCACTGTGTTTTCTAGACCCAATATCTATTTTAATTGATGCCTTATATGTTCCTTTTCTATAATTACAGATTCAGATAGTGTATTTATTTATTTTTTGTTTTTTTTTACCTTTATATACTACAACAAAGGAGGGGTCTGGTGCATAGATGTAACCATTTTTGCTTTTAAATAGTATGTACATGTATTAAGTATTATACCGTGAACAAGGAATATTATTGATGATGAAATAAAAGTTGGATGATTTTAATAAAGGCTCTGGATTTGGCATTCTAAAACCGGAAGTATATTTAGCTACTTCCCGCCACTGGATTGTGGCTCCTTCAGTCCTTTGCAATAGTGATATGTCCCCCATGTATCACGTCACGGTCACATATTGCATAGGAGACATGTCAAGACTGTGGCCAGTCATTGGCTACAGCAGCTACGTAACCCACATGGAACCAGATGCTGACACTCCGAGACTGGCAGGGACCAGATGCAAGGACCGAAGGAACTGGAACCCAGTGATGGAGAGCAGGTAAATGAATCCCTCCGCAGGTTTGGTAACATAGGATGGTTTGGCAGAAAAGTGCCCCCCCCCCCCACGAACGTTAACACCTTGCAACAAATCCAGATGGGTTACATATGCATTTTATCATGGATTTTGCTGTAGATTTTACCTATGCAATGCAAAGTGTGAAATCCGCACCATAAATTGACATGTTTCAGATCTATGATCTGCACTACAGGTCAGTTTGCACTGCAACTTTTTTCACTGTAAAGTCTCCTGCTTTGGTTGACTTTAGTAGACTGCAGATATTCTTCCCCTGATTCCATGGTGTGAACATTCCCTAATGAGTTCAGAGACCTATATAGGCTGGTCATCATTACAGATAAGCGAATCGATTCTAAACAAATAGAACTCCTCCTGAATTTACCAGAAATTCAGTTCTAGCTGAATTTGAATGTTTTGTGATTCAATTTGTATTTATCACTCAAAAGAGCTGCTACTATTTTACAGGTCAGAAGACAGAGAAGGAGACATCTGCCACCAAAAAGGATAATTTGTAGACCATGTTTTAGTTTACAATTAAAATCCAGCAGTTCAGTGTGTAATTAAACAGGCAGTTTACTACCAGATACCATCAATTTACCTATAGCTATTTATGCTGCTTTGACATTACTAATGCTGGCTTGCTATTAAAGGGGTCGCATAGCATTATATTAATTTATGACATTATGTAACATAACATAACGCTCTCGGTGTTATACAATACATTCCAGAACTCTAAGGGTTGCATAGCATTATGAATCAATATAATGCTATATGACCCCCGTCAGTGCTAGGGAGGTCAGTATGAGAGCTTCTGCAGACACACGCTGCGAGTTCAATATGTTGAACGTGCTTGTGTGAAACAAACCTTAAAGAGCTTGATATAGTCCTAGGAGATCTTAGACTGTACAACACAACTTTTTATGGCAATCTGAGCACTTTTGATTTAGGTCGAATTCGTATATACGTACTCAAATCAAATCTGCTGACCAGTTTGTTCAAAATGGACCAGAAACGAATTTCAATACTAAACTCTCAAAACGTGAAGAGATCCTTTAATTGATTATTCATGGTTAAAACACAGATGATTCTTTTAGTGAGAACAAACCATAAGTCAATTAGTTTTGCAGCAGTAAGAATGAGATATATGTGGGAAAGGAGAAGGTGAAATACAGTAGCTGAAGATTTCTTGTTTATTTGGCATTATCCCCCATGTTATTCATTTATAATCTCTGTTATGTCCCTCTAATCCGCTCTGTGCCCATTAGATGTATTACAACCGCCTATCCATATACTGTATCCAGGCAAAATGCATTTGTTCGGTGTTTCATTTGGAGCGCAAGGTGATTTAGCATTTAATATGATATTAGCTTGTCAAAGGTACTCACAGTATGATGCTTTATAGCACGGGGGGAACTGTGAACCTCTGCTTGGCATTGTACCATATTGTTCTAGCAGGGAGGCGTGTATTCTAGGAAAAAAATATCTTGTGAAATAAATCCTCTGGGTTCTATTTACTTTCACTCGGTGGGAGACCTTTATCACATTCTATGGAAACATTAGCCTTGTCTGACTAGTTGTAGGCATCTCAGTATGGTTGCTATATCTATTCTCAAAAGTGCCTGCTTATTACTGACATTCAAAGCCGATATTAAAAACGGAACAAAGTGTGAAATTAAAAAGTAAAAATAGATTTACATCGTAGTTAAATGTTAATTGCCGGCTAATATTGATTTCTTTTTCATGGCTTAAATGTCTTCGGTATAGAATATTATTACCTTAAAAGGGGTTGTCTACTTTGGGCAGTCCTTTTACTTAAAGAGGACCTTTCACCGCTCCTGTGTACATGCACAGACTCACTCTTCCAAGCAGTGCTGCCATTTTCAGCACCACCAACTTGTTTCCTCCCCTCTGTGGCCTTACTGCAGACAGCTAGCAATTATTCATAATTTCTAGTAGAAATAATAGAGGAATGGGACAACATACAGACATAAAAATAGATGCTTCAGAATTGTTATTACACTGAGGGTAGCATAAAATAGGGACAGAAATGCTGATTTTAGCAGTGTATTACTCATGAGCTAAAAGTAAGCGGTTGCTGAGAACCAGCATCATAATCATTGCAGCCCAGGCCTTGAAAAGAGTCAAATCTACTTGAGAAGAGTCATGGTTATTCATAATCTCCTGCACTCTCACCCATCTGCTGCTGATTAGCAGTTCTCTCTTACAGAGAAAGGGAGAAAACTAGGTACAAGACTGTAAGTCATCAGCAGGTGGGCGGGGAGAGCAAGAATTTATGAATAACCATGACTCTTCTCAAGTAGATTTGACTGTGACTCTTTTTCAGGCCCAGTCTGCAATGATTGTGATGTTGGTTCTCGGCAACAACTTACTTTTAACTTATAAATCACAGACCGCTGAAATCAACTCACCTGTCTCTACTTTATTCTGCCGTAAGTATGGGCAGTATAAAGTTGATGACAGGTTCTCTTTTAAGAAGGGTCTCTTGATGAGGTGATAACATGTGGTTGAGAATCTGTAATCTGTCGGGAAAATAGAAGGAGGTGTTCAATTTTCCTGCAGCACCATCACAGGGGTAATAAAGTATTTCACATTGAAATCGAGGTAATGAATGAATGAATGAACATGTTGAGTCCTCCATAGTTGGTGATGCTCATTGTAGCAGAGGGGGTTTCAAGGAAAGGAGCTCCTGCTATTACAGGGGCTGTCCTTTGGAAATGTTTATGATTTTATAACCTGTACCTTCAAAAGGTTATATAATTTTACTGTGGATTGTGGGATTACGGGAATATATAGGTTTAAACAATGGCTAAGTGAATAATAAATTGCTGACTAATAGCAGGGCAGCTGTTCGGGTCAGATCTTGGTCAGTTCTTGTTGTGGGCCAATAACCAAGATGGTAGATAACAAAGAGCTAAGGTAGCATATTCGAAAGACATCTTGTTTAGAGCTTACCCTATCTAACACGCAGTGAGTATTTATAACAGGACATAGAATATTCCAAAACAATGCTTGACAACAGTGTACAGTGTGCATGTATCTAAAAAAAATCAGTTAGGAATGTAGTATAGTTTAGATCTCTGCTAGAACCACTAATGTTACTCTTAAAAACACAGTTATGAAAGTAGGTTGGTTGGGGTCCAGCCTCTTACAATCCCTTCTTTGCTGATAACCAGGGGCCCATGCCAAAGTGACCATGTCAAAAGTAAGTATAAAACGAGCAGGCAGAGAAACATTCTTAGATGAAGTACCCCTTTAATCATCCATGTAATCTATTGACCTTACCTTTATAGTGTACCATGTAATACTCAAATAAAACATGTTATACAGTGTACAAATGACATTGCCATACAATGCTCAAATGTCATTGACCAACCAATAAATTAGGGAATAAAGCTGATTCCTTTGCAGCTGTCTTTCCATATGTTTGGGCATCAAGTGTGGGATTGAGAGTAGAGGCCCTGGATGCCCATGCCATCAGGGTTAGTAGTGTCCACTCAGCAGTAATTGGTAAGGAGCCATGTGCCTCTTCATGGCTCATTATTCTTTAGCCTTAGTTTCCCTTGCTTGTTCCAGACACGGCACAACACGGCCCAAGTTGGTATTGCAGCTCAGCTCGATAAAATTGAATTGAGGTGCAATGCCAAAAACAACCCATGGACAAGAGTGGTGCTCTTTCTTTAAAGAGCATCTGTCAGCAGATTTGTACCTATGACACTGGCTGACCTGTTGCATGTGAACGGCAGCTGAAGGAATCCGTGTTGGTCCCATGTTCATATGTGCCTGCATTGCGGAGAAAAATGATGTTTTAATATAGGCAAATGAGCCTCTAGGAGCAACAGGGCGTTACCATTACAGAGAGAGCAGAGCCTCTAGGTGTAATTGCTGCACCCTCTGCACTTTGTCAGTGCCAGGCAGGGTAAATGTGATCACACCTTCCTGGCCCTGTCAATTAAAGTGGAGAGGTTGCAACAGTTGCAGAGAGCTTGTGGCTCTAGGTGTAATGTCAACGCCCCCATTGTTCCTAGAGCCTCATTTGCATATATTAAAACATAATTTTTCTCAGAAATGTGGGCACATATGAACTTGGGACCAACACAGATGCTTTCAGCTGCTAAGCGCACATGTAACAGGTTAACAAGTTTCATAGTTTCATATCATCATTTGATACGCCCCTTGAGAAAGCGGAGCGAAATGTACGTCGGGGTTGGCTCTCCTCTCTGCACAAGAAACCCGTGTCCTCCTCTCTAAAGTGTCCCTCAGGTATATATCTATTTGAACATATGTGCTTTGTTGCTGTAGTGTATGGGTGGCCTTGCCCATCAGCTTAAGTTGAACACTGTTTTGTTCTTTGTATTCTTCCTGTATTGGGGACGTGTTTGTTTTGACAACACTGCTGTAGAAGGTATTCTGCCTTATATAGGAGTACTAACGGTGTTTTCTTTTGCATGGGAGGGGAGCCACATGTCTTGGCTACCATTTGTATTGCTGCCATATATATATTTTTATATTGACATTGTGTATGTTGTTGGTCTTTTTTATCAACTAATAAAGTTTATGGAATTGTATTGCGTGTCCCTTTTTGGTCTTTTGGTAAACATTTTGCATAGTAACGCTTTGTACTGTGATTGAATAGCGTTGGCATTACTAAGTTTCATAGGTGCAAATCCGCTGACAGATGTCCTCTAAGAATAGACTATAGAGAACCCTTTTCTTTGTGTAATTCTGATTCTGAACAACCACTTTAGGGTGAATATAAAAATGTGCTAGAACATTCTGATTAGCTAAATCAGGTGTGCAATAGATTAACACATATTTTCTTTATCTTCTTTTACATAGATTGCTATCCAGGAAACCAAACCAGGCTAATCCAGACTCACAAACTGGAGAATCTCTAATAGGCAGGAGAATTTCAAAGGACAGCACCCACATTGACTAGAAGATATGTTACTACTGCCTGGGGTCTCTATTAATTGACTGTTACAGTAATAGTAATATGTTTACACCTTCACTTAAGTACATAGACGTATATTGTGTTATATTTATCTGATGACATTTACTTTTATAACTTTTTGAGCTCATTCACTAGAACACATCAGAGGCACCTGGTGGAATACAGACATCACCAAATGTGGTCTTGTATACAATGAACATGTCTTGCGTGTAATGTTTAGATGTTTTTCACCTTTACATGTTTTGCAACAAGCTTTAGATGGTTGGCCAATAAACATTTATATGCTATATTTTATGCTGCATTGCTTGTTATTACTTTTTTGTTATATTTTTTAGGATTTTAATAGTATCACTGTTTCGCTGATGTTATTGATCACTATCCTAAACCATTGGTTATGTCGATATTAACACCTTTACGGTCCTAAAACACTGGTTATAGTGATGTTACTTCTCTAGAACATCGGGGATGCTGACAAAACCCTTCAAAGCTCTAGACCACCAGGGATGCTGATAACCCCTTTATTGCCATAGATCACTAGGTATGTTACCAGAAACACATTTGTTGTCCAAGACAACTATGTATGCTGACATAAACCTTTTAAACGCCTTAGAGCACCGGGGATTGGCCTCTTTGATAATGTAGACTACGAGATATGTTTGTGTTCACACTTAAACTACCCCAGTCCACTATGACAATAAAAAACATTTGTAAAGTGCTTTTCTCACATGGACTCAAGGAGCAGGGATAGTTCTGTGGCTGGGGTGACTCCCTGGGAAGTCAGCTCAACCCCAACACACAATGCACACTAGGGTCAATTTCATAGGAAGCCAATTGGCTAATTTCTATATTTTGGTACCTCTTCAGTACCCCAAATCATACAGCTTATTGCATCTCTTCATATATCCAGAATGCTAAAGAAATTTGTATTCACCCCTTTTCAATCCTAGACCACCAAAGATATTACCATTTACCTATTTACTATCCTAGACCACCAAATATATTACCATTTACCTATTTCCTATCCTAAACCACCAAATATATTATCATTTACTCCTTGTATACTCTAGATCAACACATATATTACAGTTTATCTCTTTTCTTCCCTAGACGTTTTGTACTCTAGACTGCCAAAGATATTACCTTTATCCCTTCAGTCTCAGAGACCACTTGGGAGGAAATTTTTTTGTCGTGTCAGAGAGCACCAAAATTAATTTATTTAGACAATAAAATCTTTCTGGACACAGTGGCTTTTGTATGCTTAAAGGGATTATCTGACTTGTGCTGTGCTTCTGATCCAATTATATGCAGCAGCCATTTCCAGGATTACATGCCGTACATTCGGCATGGGATCCTAGCCTGGGTTAAGAATCCACATCGTATGCGTGAGAATAATTCTTTTGCTAGCGTTGTTGCAAAAGATTGATTCTCACACATGTGCTGCGGTTTCTAACCAGGCTAGGATCATATGCCCAATGTACTGCATGTGATCCCAGTAGTGGGCACTGCATGTAATTGGACCAAGAGAGCAGTGCAAGTTGGATAACCCTTTTAATTACTTGCCGGTGCTTCAAATTGCTCAATTTAAGGGGAATGTCGGCTCAGTAACGCCCCCAAGCTGGAGTCAGCAGTGCATGGCGTAAGTGATGCTGATTCTAGTTATGTACTTGTTATCTTAACTCAACTGCATGCCGACGACGTGCTCCAAAAACCAGTGGTAAAATTCATTAAGAGGACTCCTGACCTCATTCACATAATCGAAAGGACTCAAAGAGCAGTCCTCTCAATGCAGAGCATCGGAATGCAAATAAGCATGAATATAAAAATTACATAATCGGAGTCGGCATCGGTTACCCTATACACCTATTGCTGTAGTTAGTTTTTTTTTTTTTTGAGCTGACAGACTCCCTTTAAAGTGGGACATCCTTGTTACCTAGCTACAAACCTTAGAGGAAACATTTCTCTTAAAATACCCAACACATAAAATTACCTGTGGCCTTTGAGAGGCCTGATCCAAAACTTCTGGTCAAATTCCTATACATACTTACCGACTGCAGAATTTGTTGCTCTGGCTGCAATCTTCTTATTACCTGTTGGTTTCATGGACACTGAGAACTCCTCCACTAACATGTATGCTGCTCAGTCTGTTTAATATTCCTGTAGTACGCTGCTGAGAAGACACCCAGAGTGAGTGTGTGTGTGTGTGTGTGTATATATATATATATATATATATATATATATATATATTCTCATATATATATATATATATTCTCTGCTCAGATGTCTTTCATTTGTGGTTGATGTAGACCAATATTCTTTAATTATACATTACAGGAAAGCAAGAATAAATGAATGTACGGTGGATTACATCTTATGTATACATTATGTCACAAATGACACATCTATTATTCCTGAAATCCATTCCAGTTACTGTCAAATAACATCACTTAGACTCTTCAAGTGACAAAAATATTGCATGCCTTAACGTCTTTATGCAATCATCTGGAAATATTCTTTGCACCTCCTCTTGCAATTCATACTGCTGGATTTTGAATAGCACACAATAAGGGGGTGAAGGGTTACTAAAATAGTGACAAACACACAATATGTTCAGTGAGGTTTTTCTATACCCTCCGTTGTGCCTTCTGTAAAGCATTGCAGAGGATTTAACAATGGATCATGATTCCATCCATCTATAGCAGTTGTTATTTTAAAGAATTATTCCTTATTGATGCTCATGAAAATCATGTGTTTCAAAACCAGAATTGGCTTCTTCCAATCAGGTTGGAAAACCTAATAGAAGCACGTCTGTGCAGGTACATTTAAAAGAGCAATAGTGTAAAACAGGGTTATAAGTCATATGAGTTGATTCAAAAATTAATAAAAACTGTTACAATAAGAATATTGTAAGAATGTCAATACCAGCGCCGGCAGACGTGATTTTCTGAGTGTCACGTGACCACGCAGTGCATCACGTGACCTAGATGGGGGGATTTAAACAGAAAATCTGTTCTATATACCTCACCAGCGCTTTGGATTGTGGATTGTTCTGACCTCATGACTTTGGCTACTCCATTTGACCCTGATTCTTGGATTCTGATTTGGCATTTCTACATCCCCTGGTTTGACCATGGCGCGGATCTTATTTGGACTTGGACTTGACAACTTGAGTATGACCTTGGCTTGGTATCGTTTAGTGATCTGCTTTCTTATTTGGCTTTATTATTGTCTCTTGGTTTTGATCCGGTACATTTGACACTGAGTACTTTGGTTCTAGTTTTTGCACATTATTTGTGTGCCTGCCTGTCGCTTTATTGTTTTTTAGCTCTGCTTTTCCCTGGTAAACCCCAGCATGTAAATAAGCAAGATTTGGTAGAGAGAGTACAGTGATCCCTCAAGATACAATGCCCTTAAGATACAATATTTTCAACATACAATGGTCTTTTCTGACCCATCGTAAATTGAAACTAGACTCAACATCCAATGCCTCCGACTCAGATCCAACCAATCAAGGCCACTTCTCTGGTATAATAGCTGGATTAGTTGCTAGTTATCAGCTATTCCTGACTGTTATATGTAAGGACTTGTTTTATCTGTCTTAGTTATCTGCTTATTTTTCTTTAATCTTCATTTTCTCTTATCTTGGATGACATTTTGGGGCCTTGGAACCGATTACTCAGCTTACAATAGTGTCAACATACAATGGTCGTCCTGGAACCAATTAATATTGTAACTTGAGCGACCACTGTACATCATCAGGAAAGATATCAGCAAGTGTTTAGCCCAACGGTGTCCTCTCAATCCCTGTAACTTCAGAGAGAGTTGCAATTTGTATTATCGGTTACGCCCCTATTCCCCTTGGTTCTGAATGACAAACGAGTCGGTATTGTTATTTCTTCAAGGTTATCCACATGAATGGACCTTCTTGCTACTCTGGCATCTGTTTATGATTTTGTTTCAGCTCTGGGTCGTCTTTATGATTAACCTGATAGAGGGGCGTTTGTGTAATCACAGTTAATCTCTTTTAAACAGGATCGACATACAAGTGGTATATGGCTTCTAAGTGGAATGATCCAGTCCTTAGAGATATATATATATATATATATATCTTTGGTCCTGAAGGCCAAGCAATGTAAGACTATATACAGAAAAGTCTATTTAAGGGTCATATTCATCCTTTCATGTCTCCTATGGGCGCAGGATTATTTTTTGTGATTAGGTAGGATCACCTTAAGCCATGCATAGATTGTGAATTGAATAAAATCACTGGGAAAAGTCAGTATCCTCTGCCTTTGATCCCCAATCTATTTAATCAGATCTTGAGGGCAGATCTTGGGGGTACATTGGTTTTGTAAGTTGGATCTCAGAGGTGCCTATAACCTTATCCGCAAGGATGGAATGGAGAACCCAATTCAACACCCTGGAGGGTCATTTTGAATATTTAGTTATGCCCTTTTAGTTTAGCAATGCCCCTACTGTGTTCCAGAATTTGGTTAACGATATCTTTAGAGAGTATATCGGAAAATTTATGGTAGCCTATCTGGATGAAATGCAAATTTATTCTCCCAACTGGGCCTTGCACGTTTCTCATATTAAAC
This sequence comes from Bufotes viridis, assembly GCA_033119425.1. Taxonomy (NCBI): domain Eukaryota; kingdom Metazoa; phylum Chordata; class Amphibia; order Anura; family Bufonidae; genus Bufotes; species Bufotes viridis. The sequence goes on from CM065595.1 coordinate 29,587,378, forward strand.
TTGTTCTACAGATTCTCTTATTTCCAAAAGCTGAGAAGTGTATATTTGAAGTCTAGTAAGTGCCTTTTTATGGTAAATTCTCTCTCCTAAAACCTTTAAGATGGATCCTAGTAAAGTCCAGGCAACCGTTGACTGGTTTCAACCTACATCCTTCAGTGCTTTTTAGAGCTCACAAATTATTAACGCAAATTTATTAAAAATTTTTGGGTAGTGGTCAAACCACTTACAGAGCTGAGTGAAAATGGGGCAGATGTAAGTCATCAGCAACCAGAGGACATTAATGCCCATGTGTTTTTAAAAAAGTGTTTTCTGGGTGCTCCAGTGTAAATTTAAGCTAATCAATCTAAGCGTTTTGTGCTTGAGGTATTTACTTCTGAGGTGTGAGTGGAAGCAGTGATTTCTCAGGGAACTAGGGCTCTCGTTCATCTTAGGCCAAAGGCTAATGCCTTTTTTTTCTCTCATATTTTCTGCAGTCGAAAGGAATTATGATGTTGGAAATCGGGAGCTCCTTGCCATTAAGTGGGCCTTTCGAGAATGGCGCCACTTCTTGGAAGGAGCACAACATCAAGCAACGGTGATTACAGATCACAAAAATTTTACCTTTTTGGAATCTGCCAACCAATTGAATCCTAGGCAGGCAAGGGGGGGCATTGTTTTTTACCGTTTAAATTCTGTAATTACATTTAGGCCAGGAACTAAAAACGTGAAGGTAGATGCTTTACTCCAGAGCTTCTGTGCAGTCCAATCTCCTGAAGCTAAACCGGAATTCATCCTACCGGCGGATATTGTGATCTCTACCATTTCATCTGATCTGGCATCTGAAATTGAAAGTAACCAATATCTAGCTCCTGTAAACCTCCTAGAAGGTAAACTATTTGCCTTCAACCTCGCCTCTGTCTACTGGGGGAATATCTGTGAATAGAAAATACCGGCAACTTTAACTTGCTTGCGAGTCTTATACTTTAATTTTATTCAATCTTACAGCGTGTATACAAGGACGCGTTTTGGCTAGTAAGCCTTCATCAACAAGTGAAACAAACAGACATACATCCGATACATATAGGTATCAAGAGAGGTGACCTGATAGTGATGTCAGACGCCAATTTTGGGCAGTAAACGTATCAAATAAACATTATGTTACATCAAATTCATATGACAAAAAGGATACTATTGTAGTGTATAGAGTCCATGTTCTTAGCATGAGGAGGAAGTCTGAAAAGAAAAAACAAAGCAATTAACTGAACTATGGAGACCCCCCCCCAGGTCATTATTCTACAAAGGGAAAAATGTGTAGTTTCTGCCTGTGAGTGATTACGTTATCCCATTGTGTTGGTTAATTGTATCACAGGTGGGTGTTGCCTGCCTGTGAGTGATTATGTTATCCCATTGTGTTGATTAATTGTATCACGTGTGTGTTTTCTACCTGTTTCTGCATGTGATTGGCTAATGTAAAAACTGTCTCAGTCTTGCACAAGGTCCCCAGGGGAGTGTCCCTTGCTGGAAGACCTGCATAAAGGGCTGACATGTAGCCCCAATAAAGTGTTCCTGTTTTACCCTCAACATAGAGCCTCGTCTCATGTGTTGGGGGGGGAAAGGCTGCATCTACATTGGAGAATGCTATACACTGTATACTACACTGGCTATAATCCCTGAGCTCTTTTAAGAGCTTGTTCCGGCATCGCTCTCTTAAGGAAGAGAGGTTCACCCACTGGAACCTGGAAACCTTGTCATAGGTCCAGGGTGGGTAGAAGACGGCGAGATCCCAACCAAGCTACGGCGGTTCATGGGGTCGGCAGTGCTTACGGTGTCAAGCGGAGTGCTTGGAGCCCTCGGGAAGCACTAGGAGCATCCATAAACAGAGGTACCCAGTCGGGGTGCGAGGAGATCCGTTACAAGGACATTGAAAACAATGTAGGCTGGGAAATTTGCCTCTCCTCTGTGTAGACAGTGTTCTTTGTCTTAAATCCGTTTTACCACTACCCAAGTCTGCACGTACCAATTTATCCCAATAACGAGGCTTCTGTTTATTGCAAACCAGTTGTGGATTTTTAAATTCCTCTATTTGTGGATAGGCTTTAGTCAAAAAATACTAATGTTTGCATATGATCTTGTCAAACTGTGCATTGTAGGGGTGGAATTTATGTATAAAAGTTACTCTTTGTTCTTTTTTGACAGGGGAACGTAATTGTTTGTCCAAGTCTCCCTTGGCCTTATTTAACACTTCTGTAGGATACCCCCTTTCTTTAAACCTCTCTGTCATCTCTTCTAATCTCAATGTCTGTTTTTCTGGATAAGTTACTATCTGTTTGATCCTCTGATATTGGGATTTTGGTATAGCTTGGTGAAGGATGGGCACTACTGAAATGTAGAATGCTGTTTTTATCAGTCCTTTTTCTATATAAATCTGTGGAGAGGTGACCCTGTTCATCTTTATGCACAGAGGTGTCCAAAAAGCTCACTGAGTGTTTATCATAGGTTATGGTAAACTTCAAACCCTCATAAATAGTATTCAGGTATTCGAAAAAGGATAGAAGGGTACATTAGAAAAATCTGTCTAAAAAGGTATTGCACTTTGGCGAATATAGGATTTCTTCACTTTTTCCTGACATGCACGGTACAGGACAGGGCTCAGTCAAAAGGAGTGAAGGGACAAATGGGAAAGGGACAGGCCTAAGATGTACCATTTTGCTCCAGAATTTGAGCACAATACTTGCATAAAAATATGTCTCAAAGTATGATGGTAGAGTTATATAAGGGAGTGTCATGAATAAGGACTGATTACAGTCTGAAATGCGTTGACTGGTGTGGGGAAATGTTCTGCTGTGTGCCATTTTTGGACTTTTCTAAGAACATTTAAAATAAAAATGGTATGGTTTGATTCAAGAACCGAGTGCTGGACCCACTACTTTGTTTCTACAGTGGAGTTGCTTCTCCTAAGGATCCATGCACCGAGGACTGGTGAAGGCGGTGAGCTGATTATAATATATTTTTTTTTTTGTCAGAAATATGTTCTACTGCATGAGTGATGTACTGGAGGGCAGAACCTTAAGGTAAATGACCGGCAATGTATCTGATGTTCTTTAATATTATTTATTTATGTGGCTTGCTGATAATATGTATTGTGTGGGAGATTCATCTTAAAATAGATGGGCATGGTACTTTGCTGGAAGCAGAGTTTTCATTGATTTAACACTGAATGAGAGGATGAAGTCCCTGATATGAAGGAACTTGATTTATACAAAAACCTGTATAATTGTTCTGCTGGTTTGCACAACACATTTGGATTACTACATGATAATTTATTATTCCTGCCGTTGTACTATACCCCACCCCCACCCACCCAGGGGCGGACACAGACAGCAGAGGGCCCCTGTGCAAAGAATGTGCCTGCCCCCCCCCCCTCCCTTAGTGCTTTGTGGCAATGGTTAGGGGTCCACCTAGCCTTTCTGCTGCCAGAGGCAAAAATTAAGGTTCTTAACCTAAACCCTTCCCTCCAGCCCTAGTGTTAAAGACATACTTGGAAACTATTACACACAGAGCTACAAACATACAGTGCACATACTTCTTACATTCAGTGATGTCTTCTCCGATGTAGACATGCTCTTTCCTCATCTTCTCCATTCAGACCAAACCGCCATGATGACTTCTTTCAGCCATCTCGTCTCTAAAAAGTTTAACAAAAAGACATTAACCCCTTAAGGACACGGCCCTAATTCACCTTAAGGACCAGGCCATTTTTTCAAAATCTGACCACTGTCCCTTTAAGTGTGAATAACTTTGAAACGCTTTTACTTACCCAGGCCGTTCTGAGATTGTTTTTTCGTCGCATATTCTTCTTTACAACACTACTAAAATTGGGTCAAAAAAGTTAATTTTTTTGCATAAAAAAATAGAATTTTTACCAAAAATTTGGAAAATTTAGCAAATTTTAAAGTTTCAGTTTCTCTACTTCTATAATACATAGAAATACCTCCCAAAAAAGGGATGATTTTAAATTTCCCATATGTCTCCTTCATGTTTGGAGCATTTTGGAAATGCCATTTTATTTTTTGGGGATGTTACATAGCTTAGAAGTTTAGAAGCAAATTTTGAAATTTTTCAGAAATTTTCCAAATTCCACTTTTATGGACCAGTCCAGGTCTGGAGTCACTTTGTGAGGCTTACATAATAGAAACCGCCCAAAAATCACCCCATTTTAGAAAGTACACCCTCAAGGTATTCAAAGCTGGGTTTACAAACGTTGTTAACCCTTTAGGTGTTCCACCACAGTTCATGGAAGATGGAGAAACAATTTTGGAATTTAGAATTTTGGAAAAATTTCCATTATAATCCATTTTTTCCAGTAATAAAGTGAGGGCTACCTGCCAAACAAAACTCAATATGGGTTGCCCTGATTCTCTAGTTTACAGAAACACCCCATATGTGGTCCTAAACTACTGTTTGGCCAAACGGGAGGACATTGAACGAGGGGAACGCCATATGGGTTTTGAATGGCAGATTTTGCAGGACTGGTTTTTTAACACCATGTCCTATTGCAAGCCCCCTGATGCACCCTAGCATAGAAATTCCAAAAAGTGACTCCATCTAAGAAAGTACACCCCTCAAGGTATTCAAAGCTGGGTTTACAAACGTTGTTAACCCTTTAGGTGTTCCACCACAGTTCATGGAAGATGGAGAAACAATTTTGGAATTTAGAATTTTTGGAAAAATTTCCATTATAATCCATTTTTCCAGTAATAAAGTGAGGGCTACCTGCCAAACAAAACTCAATATGGGTTGCCCTGATTCTCTAGTTTACAGAAACACCCCATATGTGGTCCTAAACTACTGTTTGGCCAAACGGGAGGACATTGAACGAGGGGAACGCCATATGGGTTTTGAATGGCAGATTTTGCAGGACTGGTTTTTAACACCATGTCCTATTGCAAGCCCCCTGATGCACCCTAGCATAGAAATTCCAAAAAAGTGACTCCATCTAAGAAAGTACACCCCTCAAGGTATTCAAAGCTGGGTTTACAAACGTTGTTAACCCTTTAGGTGTTCCACCACAGTTCATGGAAGATGGAGAAACAATTTTGGAATTTAGAATTTTTGGAAAAATTTCCATTATAATCCATTTTTTCCTGTAATAAAGTGAGGGCTACCTGCCAAACAAAACTCAATATGGGTTGCCCTGATTCTCTAGTTTACAGAAACACCCCATATGTGGTCCTAAACTACTGTTTGGCCAAACGGGAGGACATTGAACGAGGGGAACGCCATATGGGTTTTGAATGGCAGATTTTGCAGGACTGGTTTTTTAACACCATGTCCTATTGCAAGCCCCCTGATGCACCCTAGCATAGAAATTCCAAAAAGTGACTCCATCTAAGAAAGTACACCCCTCAAGGTATTCAAAGCTGGGTTTACAAACGTTGTTAACCCTTTAGGTGTTCCACCACAGTTCATGGAAGATGGAGAAACAATTTTGGAATTTAGAATTTTGGAAAAATTTCCATTATAATCCATTTTTCCTGTAATAAAGTGAGGGCTACCTGCCAAACAAAACTCAATATGGGTTGCCCTGATTCTCTAGTTTACAGAAACACCCCATATGTGGTCCTAAACTACTGTTTGGCCAAACGAGAGGACATTGAACAAGGGGAACGCCATATGGTTTTTGAAAGGCAGATTTTACTGGACTGGTATATTTACACCATGTACCCTTTCAAGCCCCCTGCTGCACCCCTAGAGTAGAAACTCCATAAAAGTGACCCCATCTAGGAAACTACAGGATATGGTGGTTGTTGTTTTGGGACTATTTTAGGGTAAATTTGATTTTTGATTGCTCTATATTACACTTTTTTGAGGCAATATAGCAAAAATGGAAATTCTAAAATTGTTAATACATTTGCCATTCATTTTTGTGGAACACCTAAAGGGTTAACCAAGTTTGTAAAGTGATTTTTGAATACCTTGAGGGGTGTAGTTTCTTAGATGGGGTCACTTTTTGGAGTTTCTAGTCTAGGCTACATCAGGGGGCTTCTAATGGGACATGGTGTAAATAAACCAGTCCATCAAAATCTGCCTTCCAGAAACCATATGGTGTTCCCTTCGTTCTATGCCCTGCCTTGTGGCTATATAGCCATTTATGACCACATATGGGGTGTTTCTGCAAACTACAGAATCGGGGCAATAAATATTATTTTTTTTTACTGTTAACCCTTGCTTTATTACTGGAAAATATGGATTAAAATGGAAAATTTGCCAAAAATGGGGTTTTTGGCACAGTTTTTATTTTATTTTTTTAACACTGCTCCTTTGAGGGGTTTGTTATAATGTTATTATTATAGGGCAGATTATTACGGACGTGCCGATACGTAATATGTCTACTTTCTTTGATTTATTCAGATTTCACACTAGATTTTTCTATTTGGAAAAAAATTAGATAATTTTACTATCTAAATAGCCCGGCAGCTGCATTTTTTTTTGGGGGGACTATATAATGTAGGGGCTCATTTTTTGCGGGATAAGATGGCGGTTTTATTGGCACTATTTGGGGGTGCATACGACTTTTTGATCGCTCGCTATTACACTTTTTTGATGTTGGGTGACATAAATGGCTTTTTTAAACACTGTTTTTATTTTTTATTTTTAACGTCGTTCATCCGAGGGGTTGGGTCTAATGTTATTTTTATAGGGCAGATTATTACGGACGCACCGATACCTAATATGTCTACTTTCTTTGATTTATTCAGATTTCACACTAGATTATCCTATTAGTAAAATGATCTGTTTTTTCCCAATCTAAATAGCCTGGCGGCTGCAGTTTTTTTTTTGGGGGGACTATATAATGTAGGGGCTCATTTTTTGCGGGATGAGATGGCGGTTTTATTGGCACTATTTGGGGGTGCATACGACTTTTTGATCGCTCGCTATTACACTTTTTTGATGTTGGGTGACAATAAAAATGGCTTTTTGGACATAAAAAAATAAATAAAAACTAAGTCGTTTTTCCAAGGGGTTGGGTCAAATTTTATTTTTATAGAGCAAATTTTTACGAACGCGGCGATGCCCAATATTTATGGCTCTCAGACTTAGGAGACACTAAAACAGGCATCCTCAAAAGCGGCCCTCCAGATGTTGTAAAACTACAATTCCCACTATGCCTTGCTGATACCTGTAGCTGGGCATGCTGGGAGTTGTAGTTTTACAACAACTGGAAGGCCGCATTTTGAGGATGCCTGCACTAAAACTAATATTTTTGGGGAAAAAAATTGTTTCTGTGCCTCCAAAGACTGAGAGCCATAGTTTTTTTATGTTCTCTAGGGGACTGTAGGGAATTATAAAAATTTAGAACTCCATGGAAGTGTGATACTCCCTGAAGCAATTGATAACGCAGAGGCCCGGATGATCGGGGCACGTGTCGCATTGAATGGTGGTGTCCTTCCGTATCCCCTCTTGCGACACACTCTGCACTTTTTTGGGTTCGTCCCTCTTTCCAGTATGGGGGACCACACCTGGAAAGTGTTGGCCAGGGACGATCCGGGCGCCTCTAATTCCCGAGGTACTCCGACCTGCTCTTTCCCGGTCTGAAAAGATCAGGTCCTTGAGGACTGCCTCATAGAATTGGAGGAAAGTCTCTGTGCTGCCAGCGCTTCGGCATAGTACAAAAGCGTTGTACAAGGCAACCTGTACCATGTAGACCGCAACTTTTTGTACCATGCCCGGGTTTTCCGCATGGCATTATATGGTTGGAGAACTTGATCAGACAGATCAACTCCACCCATATACCGATTGTAGTCGACGATACAATCGGGTTTGAGGACCGTTGCCGTGGATCCTCGCACAGAGACTGGGGTGATGCCGTTACCATGGATTGTGGTCAGCATAAGGACATCCCTCTTGTCCTTATATCTGACCAGCAACAGGTTGTCGCTGGTAAGGGCACGGGTCTCACCCCTGGGGATGGGTACCTGGAGGGGGTAGGTAGGGAGGCCACGCTGATTTTTCCGCACGGTCCCACAAGCGAACGTGGATCTGGCGGCAAGGGACCTGAACAAGGGAATGCTGGTATAAAAGTTGTCCACGTACAGGTGGTAACCCTTATCCAGCAGTGGGTGCAAAAGGTCCCACACGATTTTCCCGCTAACACCCAGAGTGGGGGACATTCTGGGGGTTCAATACGGGAATCTCGTCCCTCGTACACACGAAATTTGTAAGTGTACCCTGAGGTACTCTCACAAATTTTGTAGAGCTTCACGCCATACCTCGCTCGCTTAGTGGGAATGTATTGGCGGAAACTGAGTCTCCCTTGAAAGCAACGAGACTCATCAATCGCCACCTCCCTTCCAGGTATGTAGGCCTGCGCGAATGCGGCCCCAAAGTGATCGATGATCGGCCGTATCTTGTACAGCCGGTCATAGGCAGGATCAGTTTGGGGGGACATGCTGCATTATCTGCATAATGCAGGCATTTCCGTATGGCCTCAAACCTTGAGCGTGTCATGGCCATACTGTACAGTGGGGTCTGGTAGAGGACGTCCCCACTCCAGTATTGCCTGACACTGGGTTTTGAACTAAACCCATATGCAGCACGAGGCCCCAAAAGGTCCTCATTTCGGCTGCACTGACTGGCGTCCAGCCACCGGGTCTAGCCAAAAAGGAACCTGGGTGCTGAGCGACGAACTGTTGGGCGTACAGATTCGTCTGCTCCACCATCAGATTCACCAGTGGGTCACTGAAAAAAACTGAAATAGTCTATTTCAGTGAACCCCACTGTGGGAATCTGGATTCCAGGATTGCCAGCAAAATCCGGAATCACAGGCTCATAGTCCACTGGGGACACCAGCTAAGTTCACCGGTAGGGGGCTCCGGTGCGCTTATTTGGTGGGCCGGGAAACCAGTACGAGCCCCAGGGCTGCTCGTACTGGTGTGGGCCACAGGGTCCCTAGCATGTGGGGCCCTTGGCTCCGCCTGGCGGCGTCTCCGCCGCCTTGGGGGCTCATCATCATCAGATGATGATGAGGAGGATGCAGATGACAGGAGGAAGGTGGGGTCATCGTCATCCTCACTGGCGCTCTCGGTGTCGGAGAGCATCTGGGCGTATGCCTCCTCCACCGTGAACAGCTGGCGGGCCATGGGTGTGTGTGCGTGTATGTGCGTGTGTGTCAAACTTTATTGTATGTGCGTGTGTGTTGGGGCGGGTGTTCGCGTACTAATAAGAAAAAAAATGTTATGGGCAAGTTCAAACTTGCTGATCAGCTGTCCGGCACTGATCAGCAGTGGGTCGAGCGATGCGCTAACAGTGGCCGGACGCAAAGAGTGCCGGCCACAGTAAGCACACGAAAAAGTGGTGGCGGAGGGTGGTGGTGGGTGGCGGAGGGGTTAGCGGGTGGTTTGTGGCGGAGAAGGGAGGCGGAGGTTAGTGGCGGGTGGCGGAGGGGTTAGCGGGTGGTTTGTGGCGGAGGTGGGTGGCGGAGGTGGGTGGCGGAGGAGGGAGGCGGGTGGTGGAGGGGGTTAGCGGGTGGTTTGTGGCGGAGGGAGGTGGAGGGAGTTAGCGGGTGGTTTGTGGCGGAGGTGGGTGTCGGAGGCGGGTGGTTTGTGGCGGAGGGAGGTGGAGGGGGTTAGTGGGTGGTTTGTGGCGGAGGGAGGTGGTGGAGGGAGGTGGTGGAGGGGGTTAGCGGGTGGTTTGTGGCGGAGGGAGGGGGTTAGCAGGTGGTTTGTGGCGGAGGGGGGTGGCGGAGAAGGGAGGTGGGTGGCAGAGGTTGGTGGCAGAGGTTGGTGGCAGAGGGTGGGGCGGCAGAGGGATCAGCACCCCTGGGTGGGTTTAGGGGCGCACAGCTAAGTGCTGTGGACCCCAACCACCACAGGCAGCACAGCAAATAAACTTTTTTTTTTTTTGGGGGTGTTCCCTAAAACTAAACTGTCCCTTCTATCCCTGCCTAAACTACCTCTCCCTCACTGACCCTAACCTACCTGATGGATGGGTGCAGGAGGGTGATGGGAGCCGAAGTAGGGGAGGTCACAGGAGCGGTCTTGTCCGGGCGGCAGCGGCAGCAGCAAGAGGAGGGGAGAGAGGAGCGACGGGAGTTTGAATCCGCCGCCTCTCCCCGACCAATCAGGAGAGATCACCGCCGCCACCGCCCCAAATCAAGAACGGTGATTGGTGGTGTGATATCACACCACCGATCACCGTTATTTTCCGGTTCATCAGGTCACCGCGGACCCGAATGAACCGGAACGCAATAAACCGCAGGTCTGAATTGACCTGCGGTTTACTGCGATCGCCGATGCGGGGGGTTACACGACCCCCTCGGCATGTTAACATGGTTCCTGCTGCAAGATCGCAGCAGGAACCATGTTTCTAGCGCGTTTTTTTTTTTTACTACACGTGATTTAATACAGGGCGTATGGGTACGCCCTGTGTCCTTAAGGACTCGGACATTAGGGCGTACCCATACGCCCTGTGTCCTTAAGAGGTTAAAAAAATAAAATGACAAACTAAAAATAACTGAAAATAGTATTTGACACAAATAGTGTGTCCATAATGGCCTCTAAAAATAATTGCTCTAACCTGAAAGTGTGCCAGGGTGCCCCCCACAGTAATAGTGCTCCCCAAAGTCCCACCAATAGAAATAATTATCTGCCAGAGTGCACGCAGTGTTAACAGTGATCCTAATAATAATAATGTCCCTACTGTGGACGAAAAGTAATAACATCCCCAAAGTGCCCATACTAGTAATCATGTTTACCGTAGTCCCCCAGTAGTAGTAATTCTCCTTACAAAGAGTGCCAATAGAAAAATAGAAAAATGCCTCCTGCAACAGTACAAAAAAAACTAACTATAATGTGTGACAATACAAACAATACCCCCTTTCTTTCAGATCAGACCCCCATATCAGACCTCAAATCAGATCCTCAAATCAAATTGCAATATCAGATCCTCATATCAGATTCTTAGACTCCATATCAGATGCTCAGACCCACATATCAGATGCTCATTCAGGCCCCCATATGAGAAGCTCGGGACCTGATATGCTCAGATAGGCCCCCGTATGCTCAGAAAAAAAACCCATATCATTTGTCCAGACCCCCTTGTTAGATGCTAAGGCCCTCCCCATAGCAAATGCTCATTCAGGCCCCCATTTTCCCAGACAGACCCCCAAATTGATGCTCAGACCCCCATCAGACCTCAGATAAGACTCAAAATAAATAAACTTGCCTCTTCTGCTCTGCCGCTGCTCTCCATGTCCGGGGTATCCTGCAGTCCCCGTTCTGCTGCTCTCCTCTGGCCCACGCTGAACAGTCACCTGACTATGTATACAGTTAGGTCATAGTGCGCACTGTACGCAGTCAGGACACAGCAACGCCGCTCAGAGGAGACCAAGGAGGAGGGTTGAGTACAGTGCTGACAGCTCTTCACTCCCCCACCTTCTGCAGACTAGGGAGCGCTACCATAATGGAAGTGCTCACCAGTATGAATGAGCCCCCTCCCACACTGGGCCCTTGTGCACCAGAAAGGTTAAGACTGGCAGCATTGATTGGATAGTGTCAGACTATGCTGGGACACCCCCCCCAACTAGTAACATATAATAAAGGAATGGTGCAAAAGAGTTGTACAAGTATGTGCTCCAGAATTGTTATTACATGGGGAATGCGAATAGATGCTAAAACAGACATGTTAAGAAAACTTTTAATTCAAATTCAAGTTGCTCTACAGCCAGACCTATGTCTATTGTTTTACTACTTCTTCTTTTTCACCTCTTATATTTATATATTTTCAGTTTTATTTATATCCCATACTTAATACATTTATTTTACTTTGAAAAAATTTAAAGGGGTTGGCCACCTTCTGGCTACTTTTGACCAATGTGTAGGTCACATAATTATATCACATTTAAGGCTCATGCACATGACCGAAAGCATTTTGAAGTCTGCAAAAACATCAGCAAAAAATACGGATGACATCCATGTGCATTCCGTATTTTACAGAACAGCTGGCTCCTAATAGAGCAGTACTATCCTTGTCCGTAAATAGGACATGTTCTATTTTTTGCCGAACGGACATGCGGACATACGGAAACGGGATGCACACGGAGTAACTTCCGTTTTTTTGCGGACCCATTGAAGTGAATAGTTCCGCATATGGTCCGCAAAAAAAGGGAATGGACACGGAAAGAAAATATGTTCGTGTGCATGAGCCCTTACTAAAATAGCCTTTGTTGAAATTATATGCTGTTTTCTATATTTCATAAAGTATGCCCCTTTTTTGCCAAGTCTTTTGTCCTGTCCGCACAGAGGTCTTGTCCATAAAATGGCTGCTGATGAAGGATCACGTGACCAGGCAAATCACCTCCATGCGATGACTCCTCTATTCTAACATGCTGCACCTGCGCTAAACTCCCAACAGTGCAAGTGCAGATGGCAGGTGCAGTGTATTTGAATAGAGACAACGTCACATGGAGGTGATTTGCCTGGTCACATGACCCTCCATCAGCAGCTATTTTATGGACAAGATGTCTTTACGGACAAAACAAAAGACTTGGCAAACAAGGGGCCTACCTTATGAAATATAGAAAATGGCACAGAATTTCAGCAAAGGCTAAATTAGCAAGTGTCATATAATCATCTTAAAAACACCTTAATCAAAAGTAACTGGAAATTGGCCAACCCCTTTAAGGGATATGTCCACCTTTTTTGTCTCAATGGTTATAGGCTACTAATTCTGTGTGTAGTCTGATCCATCATGTTTTACTCCTTGACATCTAATTCCAACTTCTTGCTTATCTGCAAAATATAGAAGATGGGACAGATGAAAGATTGTAACACATGATGGGAGGATCAGACTTCTAATTGGTGTGCGTGTAGGCTGTAACCATGGAGACATATAGGTTTCCTTAGGAGCTGTGTAAACAAAACAAATAAGATATAAAAGAGAGTTGCTGAACTGAAGTAATTACATTGCTTGTAAAGGTGAACATAAGTTTTAACCCCTTTGGGACACTTGATGTACCGGTACGGCATGTTTCCCGAGTCCTTAAGGACACATGACGTACCGGTACGTCATGAGTTGTTCCGATCACTGCTGCTCAGCTGGCAGTGATCGGAACAAGGTACCTGCTGAAATCATTCAGCAGGTACCTTGTTACAATGCCCAGGGGGTCCTGTGACCCCCATATGAGCGATCGCTGCAAACCGCAGGTCAATTCAGACCTGCGGTTTGCAGCGCTCTGTGCGATCTCTGATCCCCGCGGTCTATGCGGCGATCCCCGCCCGCCTCCCTGTAATCTATCCCTGGTGTCTAGTGGTTCTATCAGAGTGTCAGCACATTGCTGACACTCTGATAGAAACGGCTGGCATCTGTGCTGCAGATGCCAGCCGCTTAACCCCTTTCGTACCGCGGTCCGCACGGACCGCGGTATGGAAGGGTTAACAGGGAGGGAGCGCTCCTCCTCTTCCCATCGGGGCTGCTGTGCCTTTGCAGCCCCCAACAGGATGGGATCGCAGAGGAGGGTGCTCCACTCCTCCTCATCCATCACCCCCTGCCCAGTTATGGCAGCGGGTGATGGTTGCCATGGAGACAGGACGCTTCAGAAGCGTCCTGCTCTCCATGGTGCTGAAAGTCTGAATAGACCTGCTAAAGGTCTATTCAGACTTTCTAAAGTACAAAATACAGTACAGTGCACTATAAAGTGTACTGTACTGTATTATACAGACACCAGATCCACTGGATCTTTCAGAACCAAGTGGGTCTGGGTCAAAAAATGTAAAAAGTGAAAAAAAGTAAAAATGAAAAAAACACATAACACTGAATAAAAATTAAAAAAATAAAATACACTACACATATTAGGTATCGCCAGTCCGTAAAAACCTGCTCTATAAAAATATCACATGACTGAACTCCTCAGGTGAACGCCATAAAAAAAAACAAAAATGGTGTAAATAAGCCATTTTTTGGCACATTACATCACTAAAGTGTAATACAAAGCGATCAAAAAGGCGTTTGCCTCCCAAAATAGTACTAATCAAACCGCCATCTCATCCCGCAAAAACGAGCCCCTACCTAAAACAATTGGCCAAAAATAAAAAACTATGCCTCTCAGACTAAAACATGATTTTTTTGTTTCAAAAATGCTTTTTAGTGTTAAATGTAAAAAAATTGAAAAGTAGACATATTTGGTATCTACACGTCCGTAAGAATCTGCTCTATAAAAATATCACATGACCTAACCCTCAAGTAAACACTGTAAAAAAAAAAAACTTTGTCAAAAGCCATTTTTTTGCCACCTTACATCACAAAAGTGTAATAGCAAGCGATCAAAAAGTCATATGACCCCCAAATAGTGCCAATCTAACCGTCACCTCATCCCGTCAAAAATGATACCCAACCTGAGACAATTGCCTAAAAACTGAAAAATATATGGCTCTCAGACTATGGAACACTAAAACAGTTTTTTATTCAAAAGATATCATTGTGTAAACCAAACAAATAAGGTATACATATTAATCGCTACCTCATCCCGCAAAAATGATACCCAACCTGAGACAATTGCCTAAAAACTGAAAAATATATGGCTCTCAGACTATGGAGACACTAAAACATGTTTTTTTTCATTCAAAAGGATATTATTGTGTAAAACCAAAATAAATAAAAAAGGTATACATATTATGTATCGCGGCGTCCGTAAGGACCTGCTCTATAAAAATATAACATGACCTAACCCCTCAGATGAACGCCGTAAACATAAAAAATAAAAACGTTGTCAAACAAGCCATTTTTTTGTCACCTTACATCACAAAAAGTGTAATAGTAAGCGATCAAAAAGTCATATGCACCCCAAGATGGTGCCAATCAAACCGCCATCTCATCCCGCAAAAAATGAGCCCCTACATAGGACAATCGCCCAAAAAAAAATATATATATGTCTCTCAAACTATGGAGACACTAAAACATGATTTATTTATTTTTTTTAATTATATTATTGTGTAAAACTTATATAAATAAATAAAAAGTATACATATTATGTATCGCCGCGTCCGTCACAACCTGATCTATATAAATAACACATGACCTAACCCCTCAGCTGAACACAGCAAAAAAAAAAAAAAAAATACGGTGTCAAAAGCCATTTTTGTCACCTTACATCACAAAAAGTGTCATAGCAAGCGACCAAAATGTCATATGCACCCCAAGATGGTGCCAATCAAACCGCCATCTCATCCCGCAAAAAATGAGCCCCTACATAACACAGTCGCCCAAAAAAATAAAATAAAACTATGGCTTTCAGAATGTGGAGACACTAAAAAAATTATTTTCAAAAAGGCTTTATTAGGTAAAACTGAAACAAAAACCCCAAAAAGTAGTCATATTTGGTATTGTCGCGTCCGTAACAACCTGCTCTATAGAAATAGCACACAATCTAACCTGTCAGTTCAACTATGCAAATAACAAAAAATAAAAACAGTCCCAAAACAGCTATTTTTTTGCAAATTTTCCATTTTAATCCATTTTTGCAGTAACAAAGCAAGGGTTAACAGCCAAGCAAAACTCAATATTTATTGCCCTGATTCTCTAGTTTGCAGAAACACCCCATATGTGGTCGTAAACTACTGTATGGCCAAACGGCAGGGCGTAGAAGGAAGGGAACGCCATATGGTTTTTGGAAGGCAGATTTTGCTGGACTGGTTTTTTGACACTATGTCCCATTTGAAGCCCCCCTGATGCACCCCTACAGTAGAAACTCCAAAAAATGACCCCATTTTGGAAACTACGGGATAAGGTGTCAGTTTTGTTGGTACTATTCTAGGGTAAACATGATTTTTGGTTGCTCTATATTACACTTTTTTTGAGACAAGGTAACAAAAAATAGAAATTCGGAAATTTTATCTCCATTTGCCAATAACTCTTGTGGAACACCTAAAGGGTTAACAAAGTTTGTAAAACTGGTTTTGAATACCTTGAGGGGCGTAGTTTCTTAGATGGAGTCACTTTTATGGAGTTTCTACTCTAGGGGTGCATCGGGGGGCTTCAAATGGGACATGGTGTCAAAAATCCAGTCCAGCAAAATCTGCCTTCCAAAAACCATATGGCGCTCCTTTCCTTCTGCGCCCTGCAGTTTGGCCATACAGCAGTTTACGACCACATATAGGGTGTTTCTGAAAACTACAGAATCGGGGCAATAAAAATTGAGTTTTGTTTGGCTGTTAACCCTTGCTTTGTTACTGGAAAAATGGATTCAAACGGAAAATTTTTCAAAAATCGAAATTCTGAAATTTTATCTCCATTTGCCATTAACTCTTGTGGAAAACCTAAAGGGTTAATGACGTTTGTAAAATCAGTTTTGAATACCTTGAGGGGTGTAGTTTCTAGAATGGGGTAATTTTTGGGTGGTTTCTATTATGTAAGCCTCACAAAGTGACTTCAGACCTGAACTGGTCCCTAAAATGTGGGTTTTTGAAAATTTCTGAAAAATTTCAAGATTTGCTTCTAAACTTCTAAGCCTTGTAACGTCCCCAAAAATGAAATAGCATTCCCAAAATGATCGATACATGAAGTATACATATGGGGAATGTAAATCAATAACTTTTTTTGGCAGTATTACTATGTATTATAGAAGTAGAGTAATTGAAACTTGGAAAATTGCAAATTTTTCAAAATTTTTGGTAAATTTGGTATTTTTTTATAAATAAAAATGAAATTTTTCGACTTCATTTTACCACTGTCATGAAGTACAATATGTGACGAAAAAACAATCTCAGAATGGACTGGATAAGAAAAAGCGTTTTAAAGTTATCACCACATAAAGTGACAATGGTCAGATTTTGAAAAAAAGGCCTGGTCCTTAAGGTGAAATAGGGCCGTGTCCTTAAGGGGTTGTCTGAGTTATTGTTTGTTCTTTGTATGTTTCTAACTAGGCAAATGAAAGGACTACAAGTCACTTACTTTATCTCCAGTTGCTGGTTTCTCAGATTTCACTGAGTGTCACATGACCTGTGATGTCAGCTTCTCTCCCTGCTCTGATAATGTTTTCTGCACATGCCTGAGAGAGCAGCTATGTGTCTGTACACCAGACATCACTGTGCTGGCAACAACCCCCCTGCACTGCTGGCTGCTGCTTATTGCTCTCTCCCTGGATTCTTGAGGAAATACATTAACCCCTTCACCTGCACAGACTAAAGGGCTGAAGGCTTTACTGAGTAGCTGCAGGCAGTGAGGAGGCAAATGCTGGGCACAGGAACTGACAAAAGAAGTTCTGCAAAGCATTGCACAAGAACAGGTAGGGGGGAGATCCTGTGTGTATCAGCAGTGTCATTTTGCAGCTGGGACTTGTCGTTCTACACATACAAAATGCTCCTGAGTCTCCGAGCAGGCAGAAATATCACTCAGGGCAGCACTTGTATTCACTCCCTCTGCAGAGCGGGAGGAGGGGCAGAGATTGTTGTTATTGCAGGTAAACAAAGGGCCAGAAAAGAACCAGGGAAAGTGAGAAAATATAGATTTATTTGCCTAAGTTATATATTGCTTAGTTATATATTGCTGCCCATCAGATTTGCAGTGCTATATTTTTTTTTCAGAACTCGGACAACCCCTTTAATGTTTATTAGGGTCAAAACCCTTTTTCTTTTAGTTCTAGGAGTAAGTAAAACTAAAGGAATTTTTAAAGTCAGATTTGAGTGTGCATTGCTGTAATTTGCACTAAATATTTTAAAAAATGTCGCATGTTGATTAATAAATTTGTTGCATCTTTAAATTGAACATAAAATGTTTATATAGAGATGTTACTCCAGTGTTTATGCCACTCTATGGCATATTTATCTCTTTGATAATTATGACACTTTCAATCCTCTTTTCAGAGTGCCATCAAACTCACAAAAAATACACATTTTGACTCTAAAGTGGTGTGCAGCAAAGTTTGCCTCTTTCTTTTTTTTCTACCAGAATTCTGGTGCAAATGAAACTATAAACTTCTCCCATAGAACGTGCAATGGAATACTGCAGAGGTATATTATAACTTGTAGCAAAAACTTACCATAAGCCATTTATAAAACAGG
Source organism: Bufotes viridis (assembly GCA_033119425.1). NCBI lineage: Eukaryota > Metazoa > Chordata > Amphibia > Anura > Bufonidae > Bufotes > Bufotes viridis. The sequence continues at coordinate 29,605,410 of CM065595.1, forward strand.
CAAAAGTATCCAGGCCTAAAAACAGTCTGCTGCTCAGAAGCAATGAGTGTGTATGGGGACAAGCCATCACTCTAGCGATTTCACATTTCCGAGACAGTAAAGCTGCTTGCTCCATGTAACTAATAAACAGGCAATTATCAGGAATGAAAAGTTTATTCCTGGGACCTTTAACCAGACAGACGACTGTGGGTGTGGATCCACTGTGTTAACTAAAACGGAGTGCTTGGCTGCTGACCCATTGGGATCAGAGACAATAGTGAAGAACCAAGGGATCAGGCAAGACTCATGGTCAAGAAATAGGCAGAGGTCAGGGCAGGCAGGGTTTGTGCAAACCTGTAAATCAGTCCAGAGGGCAGGTGGCTCGGGGTCAGAGTCCAGAATATCAGGCAGAGTATACAGCAGACAAACGGATTATGGCTCTTTAGCAAGGACCAGCAAGATGGTAGATCCTAACAAAACCTGTTGATCAGGCAAGGACTAAAGGACCCAGCCACAGATATATAGGTGTAGCAGATTAGCAATTGAACACAGTCATGCAGCAACTCACAGGGCAGACACTGCGCGTGCTCAGTGAGTGGTAGGGAGATTTAACAGAACAAATGGCCATCAGATCTCCCTACCCCCACACTGCACAGGCACGGTGATTGGATGGCTGTTCAGTATAAGAGATCTCCCTGTCCACTGGTGCGCACACGCGGTGTATCCTGACGAGAGTACTTGGCAGCGCTTGCGCACTGGCCCGTAATTTTTCCATACCCTCTAACCGCTGCTGAGGCTCCCAGTGCATGCGCAGTGTTGGCTGTTGTCCAGCTGAGAGGTAAGGCACAAGCACGTTAGGTGGCCCGTTCTCAACAACTCTGGTGTGAAATTTCCCTACCCCGTCGTTGTGTGCCTGCGTGAGACACACCTCCTTCCACACCTGGGAACGTCATGTCCGGTGCGGCCGCTTCACAACAAGAAGTGCCGAGGGTAGTGAAATTTCACGGGGTAGGGAAATATAACGGAACACCGGCATTAATACATTTCAATGGAAATTAATGCCGGATCCGGCAAGTGCGGTAGTGTTCCGGAATTTTGGCTGGAAAGAATACAGCAGCAAGCTGCAGTATTTTGTCCGGTCAAATACCGTGCAAGGGACAGAACGGAAGACATCCTGATGCATACTGAACAGATTGCTTTCCATTCAGAATGCATTGGGACAAAATAAAAGCGTTTTTTTTCCGGTATTGAGACCCTTTACCGGATTGTAATACCGGAAAAGAATAACGCTAGTATGAAAGTACCCTTAGATACAGAGGAGGAACACAAGAGAATCAGTTGAAAAGCTTTGGAAACTGCTCAGAACCTCCATCTATTTATAAGTCGGAGTCACTGGTGGATCCACTGTACAAATATAAGGGAAAACATGTGGCAAGCTGGAACTTCCATGCAGTAATCACAGCAGATTGTCAGGGATTTCTGAAGCAGTTAGGTGGTAAATAGTTGATTGCCAGATTGGCTTTGATATAAAACTAAGCTGTCATTGTTAGAAATCTGCATAAAACTACGAGTAAAAATTGTGGAGCAATTGAGTAATACAAAAAGCAATTGGGTGATAAAAGAACTATACAAATGTGGGTGATAAAAGAACTATACAAATGTGTACTGTAATATAGCTTTCTATAGAATAAACAGGACAGAAAAACAAGCTGCTTGTCCATGGCCTGTATCTGGTGTTTCAACTGTTCCCTCTTCATATGAAGGGCAATCAAGGGACCGCCATTTATTTAGAAATGTCATATCTTTTGTCAGCTTCCGTGGATGACTCTAAAATAAAGAAAAATTCTACAAACTTGGCCAAAAATATAACACACCGCAATAAGTGAACCAAGTGTGGCTCTGTAAGGCTTCTGAACATAAATATGAAAAGGAATTGCAGCAAAATGGAGGAAAAATCTGTTGCAGTCTTCAAGATAATCGAATTATTGAAACTTCTGCATACTCCAAACCTGTGTTATATATTTTTTTTATTGGTTTCTCATCTTTTTTGGGGAAATCAGTTTATAGGTGAACGTCTTCAGTCCTCAGACCTTCTTCAGGCTGTCGGTACAAACAAAATATATTCTATTATGTATAATGAATAATATATAGGACATACAGTACCAGTGTTCTGACAAAATGCCATCGTGATGAATTCCATTTCTACAAGATATTTGAAACTTGACAAAAGTAAGATAAGACCTCCAAGTCTAAATGTTTTATTGGTTAAAAATGTCCTAATGTCAAACCTCTGTCCACCCCTTAATGAGGCAGGAATTAAAAATAGTTGTTTATCATGGTCCTCATGCAGAGATTGAACAGTCATCATCATTATTAGATAATCTTTGATGATGATTATGACAACAACAAAAATGTTCTATGCCACAATGGACTATTTTCAGCATATGATGAAGGCCGTTGGGACAATTGGCCCCATCTCGGTATAATGTGGCCTAACTTTTAATTTGTTTTGCTTTCAAGGACCCGTATCTCCCACTGACCTCTTAGATGAGGGAAAAAGATGAAGGCAATTACTATGGTGGAACTAAGTAGCAAGTGCAAAAAAATGCTATTGTGAGCTAAGCTCTACAGACCATATGAGGTCAAAATACAAAGTGTGAATGGGATTTTATAAAAAGACTGAAAAATCTGAAAATTGCAAAGTTGAAACAAAGCAATAAGCTTCTGCTAAACAAATTTTAGTTATGAATTAGTTGCCATTGTAGATTATGTCCTTGTATCATATCATTGACCTAGGGAGTGCAGAGATAGATCCATTTGCATCTAGTATTCCTGTATATTACATAACAATAGATGAAATTATCACCATGCCTATAATGGAGTTGGATATTTATTTTGTGAAAGCCTAAAGACAAAATACATTCAGTGTCCCACTGCAAGTGTTAATGACACAGTGTCCTGTTCACTTTGTGTTCCACAGGCTGTATATAGAGAGGGTGGGTAGTTCCTAGCTATTGCTGCTAGGCAGGACTGGCAGCACCACTTCCTCTTTAGGAAGAAGTAGGTCAGTCTACAATTAGCTGTGAGTGAGTAAGCAGCAAGGGTACAGCAGGAAGCAGAGCTGGCCAGACCAGGGAATACCGCAACCCTGTGAATTATAAGCAGGCAAAGTGGCAGCAGATATTCCAGGTCTTGAGGAAGAAGCTACTGGATTCTACAAAAGATTCAGCGGCCACATAAGGGAAAGTACAGAGCATTTGTCAGGGAAATGTAACACATCTACATAATAAGGCTAAAGACTTCTCTGCATACTGGTAGGAGCAATAGGCCTCAGATTCCCTATTATATTAAAAGATCAGAAGAGCCCTCTGTATTCGACTGAGAATACTGCAGATACCATATAGCAGTAATCAGGGGCCTAACTAACGGCTCATGGGCCCTGGTGCAAGAGTTCAACTTGGGCCCCCCTTCCCTCAGTGCTTTGTGTGTCTTCTTATGCAGCACAGGGGTCTTTGGGCCCCCTCAGGCTCCTGGGCCCGGTAGCGACTGCTACCTCTGCACCCCCTATAGCTACGCCCATGGCAGTAATGGCTAACCTCCGGCACTCCTGCTGTATTGAAGCTATGACTCCCAGCATGCTTCATTCATTTCTGTGGATTTCTGAGAACAGCCAAGCAAGGGAGCATCCTGGGAGTTGTAGTTTTACCACAGCTGGAGTGCCAGAGGTTAGCCATCACAGCCATATAGTGAAAAAGGTCAGTCTCATCACTTAGACCGGGAAAGGGGAGATTGTACATCCTGTTTGAAAAGAGAGAGAGACCTGGGTACCATACACAGCCTTGGGAATTGCATATGATAACTGTAAAAACTGTGCTTGATGTGTACAGTGGGTGAACCATCTATTGAACTGTCTCAGTAAGGTACAGTGAACTTGTTGCGGTAAACTCAGCCTCATTATCGTGTGCACCAACCTCTGTTGCTCTCACGTTCTACAGGGACCCTGCCTTGCACCTCAAAACTCATGTACACCGAGGGTGTTCCACCTCACATCTGGCAGGAGCCCCATATGCCCTGAAAGGAAGAAAGGTTGCACCCTGCCTATCATTTCATGACCCAGGAGAGCATCAGAGTGAATAACTACAACCTCCATTATTGCAACTACTGCTCCCTCGCCTGAGCTCCATGCATACATTTGCAATTTGAATATTTTTTTTTTAAACAGCAACATAATGGAGGTATTGGTGTCTGGTCTCTAAAAGTATGGTTTCAATAAATAGACATTATACAATATGTAAAGTGCAATCTTCTCCTATTGAAGACTTTATCCCTGCTTTAGTTACCACCTTAAAGGCTATCTACAGTTGTGTTCAAAATAATAGCAGCGTGTTTAAAAAAGTGAATAAAGCTCAAAATCCTTCTAATAGCTTTTATTTCCATACACACAAATGCATTGGGAACACTACACATTCTATTCCAAATCAAAACATGAAGAAAAATATATCAAATTTGTGTTGTTCCTCTAAAAAAATAGAAGAAAAGTGAATATTAGACTGTTCAAAAAAATAGCAGTGTTTGTATTCTTCTTTACAAAGAAGATTTAGCTTTCCTTCGAATCACGTAACTAATATTTAGTTGTATAACCACTGTTCCTAAGAACTGTTGTACATCTGTGTTGCATGGAGTCAACCAACTTCTGGCACCTGTGAACAGGTATTCCAGCCCAGGATGATTGGACTACATTTCACAGTTCTTCACTATTTCTTGGTTTTGCCTCAGAAACTGCATTTTTGATGTCACCCCACAGGTTTTCTATTGGATTAAGATCCGGGGATTGGGCTGGCCACACCATAAGGTCAATCTTGTTGGTCTGGAACCAAGATGTTGCATGTTTACTGGTGTGTTTGGGGTTGTTGTCTTGTTTTCAAGGGCATTTCCTCTTCAGCATAAGGCAGCATGACCTCTTCAAGTATTCTGATGTATTCAAACTGATCCCTGGTATGCAATAAATAGGCCCAACACCGTAGTATGAGAAACATCCCCATATCATGATGCTTGCGCCACCCTGCTTCATTGTCTTCACAGCGTACTGTGGCTTGAATTCAGTGTTTGGGGGTTGTCTGACCAACTGTCTCCGGCCACTAGACCCAAAAAGAACAATATTACTTTCATAAGTCCACAAAATGTTGCGCCATTTCTCTTTAGGCCAGTTAATGTGCTCTTTGGCAAATTGTAACCTCTTCAGCACATGTCTTTTTTTCAACAGTGGGACTTTGCGGGGCTTCTTGCAGATAGCTTGGCTTCACATAGGCATCTTCTAATTGTAACAGTACTCACAGGTAGCTTTAGACCTTCTTTGATCTTCCTGGAGCTGATTGTTGGCTGAGTCCTTGCCATTTTGGCTATTCTTCTATCTATTTGAATGGTAGTTTTTCGCTTTCTTCCACGACTTTCAGGTTTTGGTTGCCATTTTAAAGCATATGCGATCATTTTAGCTGAGCAGCATATCCTTTTCTGCACTTCTTTATATGTTTTCCCCCCTCCTATCGACTTTTTAATCAAGGTACGCTGTTCTTCTGAACAATGTCTGGAACTATCCATTTTCTTCAGAATTTCAGAGAGAAATGCACTGTAACCAGCATGTACAACATTTGCTGCCTTCCTTCCTTAAATAAGGGCAATAATTGCCACCTGTTTTTCAAAGGATGAATGACCTCACTAATTGAACTCCACACTGCTATTATTTTGAACATGCCCCTTTCAATTAGTGATTTATTTACACAGAATTAGCAGCATGCATGTCATGACTGTTGGGTATGTTGGATTTCTATTACTCTACTACATCTGCTAGTAAATTATTTGCCATGTAGAAATATCATTTCTACCAAAAACAGTGATTGATCAGGTTAGTGATGTCTGACTGCTATTATTTTGTACACAACTGTACATCTTTTGGGGCATTTTTTTTATTGCATTGTACTCATTTTGAGCTAAAAAATATTTTTTAAACTAGTCTTTATTAAAAATATGGAGTCCTTATTTCTGTACAGAGCTGAAACGCTCTAGTAGCACCCTTTGGTTTTTCTGTCAGACTAGGAGCTGGCGAACTAAATTATCTCTTCTCTCTGACCTCCTAAACACTCATTATAGCTCAGTTCTTATTTCACTAATAAAAATGCGGCCTAAAGAGGACCTTTCACCATGCCTATTTTAATAGCTCCATACATTCCCCATGTAATAACAATTCTGGAGCATCTAATCTTGTGGCTCTGCCATTCCTTTATTATTTGCACTAGTAAGTAAAGGTACTTTCACACTTGCGGCAGGATGGCTCCGAAAGGCTGTTCACCCTGTTGAATCCATCCTGCCACTATTTTGGCACGCCGCCGGACTGCCGCTCCGTCCCCATTGACTATAATGGGGGCGGGGGCAGAGTTCTGATGCAGCGCACAGCAGAGGTCGCCGGACTTAAAAGTAGGACATGTCGTAGTTTTAGTCTGGCGTCCTTTCTCTGTGCACTGCCGTGCTGCACCGGAACTCCAACCCCGCCCACATTATAGTCAATAGGGATGGAGCGGCAGACCGGAGGCACGGCAAAATAGCGGCAGGACAGATCTGACAGGATGAACAGCCTGTCTGATCCGTCCTGCTGCAAGTGTGAAACTAGCCTTATGAATGAATTGCTATGAGCCTTCAGTAAGGGTACAGAGGGGAGGTAACCAGTTAGGGGTGTGTACCTGCACAGTCTGAAAATGGTAGCACTGATTGGATAAAGTCAGTCTGTGCAGGTACACCCCCCCCCCCTCAAACTGGTTACCTCCCCTCTGTACCCTTACTGAAGGCTAATAGCAATTTACTTATACCTTCTAGTAGAAATAAGAAAGGAATGGCCCATCATAGAGCCATAAGAATAGATGTTCCAGAATTGTTATTACATGGGGAATGCATGATGCTATTAAAACAGGAATGTCAGGAGCGGTGAAAGGTCCTCTTTAAATTAGTGTTTATTAACGTCTCAGTATTTAAGAGATAAGGTTTATTAGTTGACCGGGCAATAAAAGCCAATTGAAAAATTATTTTTAACCAAAAATGAGTAAAATGCAAATATAAAAAAAATTGCCTCTGAAGCTTTACATAGCTTTTAAGAGACTGGTGACATTGCATACACAGGGGCGGACTTGGTATTACCGGGTCCCCAAGCAAAGTTGTGTCTGCGGGTCCTAGTTAGACATTTTTTTAAGCAAAATACAATATTTACCCACTGTGTACAATCTTCATCTTACTAGAGTCAGAATTGAACCATTCTGGTTTTGGTTTTTACTAAAGCTTGGATTATGTCCTCCATGTATCCATATATACACAATACAACATCAGTGACGTCCGGAATAGCTATTTCTGGTGACAGTTTCTCATCTGTCCACAATTGTATCTGCATCCTTAGGTGTCATGCTCGTGTGCAGGAGGTAAACACCACACCTAGCATAGGAGGGAAAGGGGATACTGGAATAAGGCCTGGAAACTAGGGAATGAAGATGGACACCTCCTAGAGAAAACCCTAACTCCAGTCCTGACAGACTACCAGTATGAACCGGCCCCAAAGGTAGGCAAGTTCATACACTGGATACCTAGAATCCTATCTCACCCTATAGGACCCTGGAACTAATGTCCGGACTTAGTCTACCTGTTCCTCCAAAGGGAAGGTGAACAGGAGTCTGCCTCAGGCCTAATGACAAATAACAGGAAAAGGCAACACTCACACATATATCAAAACAAAATACAAAAGGGAATGGAAACACTTATCTTCAATGAAGCTTTGGTAGCACCAGAAACTCAGCCGAGAACCAAACACAAGTAAGCTAACCACAAGTCCAAGCGAAGCTATAAACTGCATAGCATAGTGGGAGAAACAACAATAAATAGAGAAGGTTAAATGACCACAATAGCAACACTTGGGGATAGAAGGTGTGGAAAGCACCAGAAGCAACACAGACGTCATTTGATCCAAAAGGAAAACATGTCAGATCAAAGCATGTGTTGCCAGACTCACAGATCTACTGCCACCTGTCGTGGGAACGTCCGTGATATTAGGATAGCTTCCCTGGGTGTAGAAGTCTGAGATGAAGGTTCTCTGAGCTTGAGCCTAGCTCTGGAGAGCTTGCATATGTAGGTCACATATAGAAGGTGGAGTCAGGCCCATCTCCTGGCAATGTAGCAGACTGAGTCAAGGTTTTAACCCTTAATTCTCCATACAATGCTATTAGGTATGCAAATATAACAAATCTTAACACTTAACTTGGCAATATAACATCACATCAGTTGGTTCTTTGCATGGACCCTGTTCTAGGGTGCTGTACTGGCATACCATTTGTGTAACCTACAGGGTTCTGCAGGCACAGGAGACCCCTGATTAAAATCAAAATCAAAACGTAATCAAGCTTCCTATTAGATTGGACATTAGAGATACAGTAACAGTAAAAATTCCTCAACCTTGGCCTACAATTACTGCTGAATTGGCATACCATACTGGGTGCCTCATACTCAAATTAGCAATTGGAAACCAAAGGGCCCATAAGTTGCTTGCTGTCACAGGTGCTTTTTGCTGTCTGTACACAAACACAGCACGACACATGGTAGTTGAAGATTCAATGTCTTTTATTCTATAGGCACTTCTGCACACTACAAATTCAAGGATGAGATGTCCAGAACATTCATATGGGCAGGCCGCAAACCTAGAATAGTGTATACATTATTAACTAAGCATAAGTTATATGGAGGCATTGGGGTACCAAAAATACGTGCTTACCATATGGCGATTCAACTGGAGATGGTCTCCCGATGGAGGAGTGGAGACATTACTAATTGGATACAAATTAAAAATCACTTTGTCTTCCTTGCTTCTCTCCATGCCCTCACTTACGCGCATATCAGAAGTACCGTATATCCCCAATAGGGAATATCTCCTCTCTATCACAGGTCACCTTGCAATGCTGGAGGGACTTCCACACACAGACCGTGAGGGCATCTCTGCCATCATGGGAATCAGTGCCTTTACAATATATTTCTGTCTACACCCACAACTTGGATATATCAAAGTAGGTAGATAATGGCATTAAATACATTTCCCAATTATATAAGGAGGGCTCGACGTATGCTTTCGATAGGTTGAGCGATGCGTGCTCATTGGCCAATGCAGAGTTTTTTAAATACTTACAAACAAGACATTTCCTTAATGACAGACCCTCTGGGATCAGTGCAGGACACCCCCAGATATTACAAATCCTCTAGAAGAGAACCAAAACCTTAAAGGGCATTTATGGTCTGATAAACTCTCATACTTTATTTTGCAAATCTCGCCCATATGCAAAATGTGAGAAGGAACGGGAATATACATTTTATAAAAAAACATGGACTTCTGCCTTGCCTAAGCATGTAAATGCAGTATACACTATGAAGCAGCGATGAAAACATTCCTCAGATGGTACTTCACCCCAGATAGGCTACATAGAATATATCCCACAACCTCCCCACTCTGCTGGAGACAATGTGGCCATGGAGGAACATTACTGCATACTTTATGGTCTTGCCGAAAACTTGAAACATACTGGTCAGAAGTTTTTTGCATACTATCCTCCTTCCTTAAGGTAACAGTTTACAAATCTGCCCAGATGGTGTTGCTATTTCTAGAACTGGGTAAAATCTGGGCAAATGTTCTTCCTGTCCTTCTTTATGGAATGTGATATTGTATGCTCCGCCCTCCCGCTCTGAAAATGTATGGTATATTCTAAAATCGTTAATTATGTGTGTTTTTTTTAAAATATATATGTAGGAGAATATATGTGATGAAGAGCCTTCGTCTTTAGCTATTCTACATTGTTAATTAACAGCGTCATGACAGCTTTAGCATAAGACAGTTATTGTAAAACCTTACAAATATAACATCTGCCTCCAGCTAGAAATATTCTTCTTAACAAAGATGCTGTAATTAAGTGAGCATTACAAAGGCCACAAATGTTTCAGACTAAAGTTCTGTATAAGAATCCATATTATCGCACAATGTTCTCATTGCCACAACTTGAGTGACTGCTCACATATCTTATGCACCGATGCCTTGAGATAGGTGGAAATTCCCGAAGAACACATGTTGGACCGTTCAACAAAAATTAAAGTAATGCTTCGTTCTTCAGAAAACAATATTAATTAGCAACTAGTTTTACTTTCTATGGTGTAAGGGTTGCTGGATCACTAGTAGTTAGTGGAGCTGCTCAAGCCCAAGGCACCTGAGGATAAATGAAATTACTGAAATTGTTTATTGTGAGCAGAACAATGCATTTTGGGACCAAAGGGGCACCTCTGTTTGTTGTATTGAACCTGATGAAGGGGCCCCCAAACGTGATGTTCTGCCTATAATAATTTCCTCATCGATCCGCTGGTGACTTGGACTCGAACAACACCGCTATTCAATATTGATCCACTATTGCATCAAACCAGACTGGAGAATGAGTGTGCAGCAGCCAGCCAAGTGCACCGTTCCCAGCTTCTGAGAGCATTGTGCCCTCTCACACAACTAATTAAGGTGAGAACCCTTGGTATTTCTGCCTTAGCATTTGACAATCCTACCCATATTTGCCCCTTCTTCTTTTCTATTTGTTCAGGCGACATAAAGCTACAGTTTCAGCACATTTTTGGATTTAAGATGTTGTTTGGCATACCTTACTGCGTAAGAGCCGTTTAATCACTGCCATTTAACATGTCCACTTAAGGGGCAATAAAACAAAGCATAAAACAAAAAGAGTATATATGGTGTAATAGGAAATGAACATAAATCTGATGTGGATCTGTATAATACAATCAACTTCATCTTATAATCCATAAAAAGCCGAAGCCTTGGTTACACGCTTATATGTGCACGTGTTTACAAAGAAGTACACGCGCATATACATAAGTATATGAGTATGCACATTGTAAACATATATAGTACAGTGAATTTTCTATAAATACATATAAAGATACAGGCATAAAGGTACCCTGTAATCTATTTCATGCTTCCATTAACAAAAGTAGCATAAAATCCCGAAGATCCTGGCTTGCTCATTACAAAGAGCTATGTTTTATTGTGAAATGCTGTGGCATTATAAGGGAGTACTATGGTCATCATCCAGAACCACAGCAAAAAAATTCAGAAACTGCTACCAGCCTTCCTTAACCACTTTTGTTGGTAGGAATCAATGCTACCCCTAGGTTCTTCACCAGAACATGTCACTAGGCCGGATGGGCTTGGCTGCTAGACACCCAGGTTATGTCTGTGGAGTAAGCTAGCAGAAAACTAGTGCAAGCTTGCTAGAAGCAGATCTACCAGATTGACTGGGTGAAAAGAGTAGTTGACAAACAGGGTACAAACGGATAGGGCCCAAACAGTAGACAAGGGGGTTAATCCAAAAACAAGTCACAGACAGAATACCAGGAGAATCAATAGAAGCCAGTGCAGCAGACAAGGGGTTAAACCAGAATATAAGCCACGATTGGTACACAGAGGGTTAAGCAGCAGGTCTACAGTTCAGGTACAAAGCACAGAGGAACAAACAGAGCCAGGGCACTATATGCAATCACTAGCAGTCGTGTCTTGTCATAAGTAGCAGACTGAAATCTTCTGCCTAGTTGTAGGATTGGACACTGAACCTGATTGTCTTTGGTTTCCAGCCTCACTGATAGGTCGACCAGACAGGGCTTGACTGGTCAGCATGGAAACCCTCCCAGGACAGCCATGAACAGAATTTTGTAGAGAACAGTAAGGGGCACACTCAGCAAGAGGGAGCACACAGGGACAACGATAGTAAAAAATGGATAATCCCTTTAATAGAATAAGTAATATAAACTATAGGATATAAAATACCAATCAATACTGACTGTAATTTAGCCTTTCTCCTAAAAAGTATATAAAATATGAGCGCATAAATCACATAAGAGGCCACCACAGTGATACTCTATGCACAATGTCCAAAAGTCTGTGTAGCCGTAGTCTACCCTAGGAAGGCAGACTGTTCTTGCAATCAATCCACAGGGAACATAGACATATACTTCCAATTGTGGTATAGTTGGAAAATGATAAACACTTGTCCTCAATTCACTTACAGTCTGGTGCACATAGGAACCTTGCCACAGATACACAATATAGGATCTTCTGGTATTGCGCTGTTAGCTTACCTCATACTCCCGATGTTGTATAGAGCGGCCGCCATAGAGTACTTCCTGACACCAGCGGCGTCCCATGTGGTGTTCGGGCCTGAACGCGGCATCCCACGTGACCCTGGAGGAAGCGGAGCGATCTGGGTAGAGGAGGCGGTCTTCTTCCTAGTGTCCGGACGTATCGGTAGTCTCTCGGCATCCGGATTCACTGGTTAATAGTGATAGAGAAAAATAAGAGGCCTTTATTCTTCTTATACTTATTTGGTGTTTAGCGCACTATTGTCTATCCCAAACGCGTTTCGGGGATCAGCCCCCTTCTTCAGTGGTTAGCAATAGTGGGCAAGTGTAGACTCTTTTATAGGTACTTGGCAGTCCATCAAGTAGAACTGAATAACCGGACTGGATTCCTCATGGCATCATATATAGAGCTATAGTATGAGTACAAGTGTCCATATATGCGGATTTGAGCTGAGATCCATATAGAGCTTGGTATACACTGTGGGGCACTAAATAAAAGCCCTATATACACTTCATATAAGATCCATAACATTAAAAATACTTAATCAAAACATAAATATCAAAATAGTTAAAATAAAGCAAGACAGGATCTGAGTATAATAAACAAAGAATATATCAAAAAAAAATAATAGATGTCAAAACTGCAATATCAATGATTAGCACCACAAATACATTATAGTAATAATAAAATACAATAAAATAAAAACTATAATGAAATGGAATAAGATGGAACTCTCGTAGAATGGAGTAGAATTGGTGGTCTTGATTTGTCCGAAGGGATAGTCTCACTGATAGGTCGACCAGACAGGACAGCATGGCAACCCTCCCAGGACAGCCATGAACAGAATTTTGGCTGGGTAAACTATTGACAGGCATTAGGTTTATTGTGGGATTTTTATGTGATTTATGTTTATTTTTTATTTTTTTTTATCGTTATGTTTAACATAACGGCCAACTGGTAACACCCAGTTGGAAATCCATTCATTTACTATATATATATATATATATATATATATATATATGAATTTAAATATATATAATGTATTATTATATGTATATAATATGTGTGTTAAATACTGTAATTGTGCCAATTTGCTCCAAATTATTGTGTATGCCTAGGTGCACAGTAAATGTGGATCAATGTGTATTGCCATCAGCAGAGGTTAAAGTAAACAGAACTGGTCTTTATCTTTTCTTTTGAACATAGAATTATTTATTATTCTGATATTTGGTTTACTGTCACTCATAATTTTTTCAGGCCTCTACTTTTGGAATTGACAGGATAAGCATTGCTCGTTGCTGACTTGTGGTTTTCACTACTGTCTCTGGCGTGGAGGGATTGCAGATAGACACTGTGAATATGATCTGCCAATTAATTTATGATAAGAGAGTCCCAGAGTGAAGCATTCAAGCAGAAGAAGCAGGATACTTTACACAGGAATATTATGTGTTGTTCCTTTTGTCGTTATAAACATTTAGGGGGAATTTATCATGAGGGTAGTATTTGAAGTCTGTGTTGACATACTGTGCCCCAAATTTATAAAACAGCGCACTTTGTTAAATTTGGCATCTTTAAACCTAACACTTTTGTCTAGAAATGCTACTCCAGTTTTCTCCGCCACCCCCCTACTGGAGTGGCTTTGGAGTTTGTTTTTTAAAGTCCCCATCATACAATATATCTGGAGTGAAACACATTCCCATGTTTCCACCCAGTTTTTCTAATTGGATTGAGTGGTGAGGTTTGTCTGGTCCATTGGAAAAGGTCAGAAAGTTACAGAAACACTACTGAAATGGATCTGGAACAGCATGAGGACCATGTCTGGGTGCATCTTGGACTCCAATGTCTCTGCTGGGAACCATGTTGTCCCAGTTGTCTGCCACTTTTACATAGCGACAAAATCACGCCCAAAATCCCGCCCCCTCAAAAAAAAAAATTTTTTTAGAGGTAATTGTTTCCTGTATATTCAATTGTATATACAGCGCAAGTGCTGCCAAAAATTACAAGGAAGAAGCACTCCGATACAGCCTGTATATCACATAAAGGAAGGCCTCATTCACATGGTGCTACAATTGTTCAGGTACACTGCTACACTCATAAAGCCTATGCTGCCAAAAGGGCTGCTAAAAATTCCAAGGAACCAGCACTCCAATACACCCGTTTATTACACATAAAGGAGGGCATCATACACACCCTAGAAAAATTATGATTGATGGCCTGCTGGTGACCCTTAAAAACATTCAGAGTACTGGCCTGCTGATCTGACCACCTAAAAAGTTAGCACAGGCTACCAAGAAAGAATGACCAATTTCTAATCTGAATTTTTGTTTGGGTTCCAGCTAACGTCACATAGCAGAGTTAGCGCAGGGAATGGCGGTCAGCACAGGCTACCAAGAAAGAATGACCAATTCTAAGCCTAATTTTCGTTTGGGTTCCAGATAATGTCACATAGCAGAGTTGGCGCAGGGAATGGCGGTCAGCATTTGTTGCCTCTTTACACTATGGAAACTTATTACCGGAACTATACCAATTACAAGCTGCTATCTGACTATCTTGGAATTATATTGTCTACCCCAAAGAAAGATTTAGGGAAAGTGGCACATACAATGAAAAAAAGAAATACAATAGTTTTTAAAGTTATTAAAGCTTTAGTTTTCAAACCAGGGATATCAACATTTGACTGTATTACCTGTAATGTTCTCCGCAATAGAAAGAAAGATGATCAATCCTTAAAAAGACAAATCCAGGAGAAAAAAGAGAATTCCCGAATGGTCATTCCCCCCTGGAAATGGGTATGCTTTCAAGTGTCTGCTGATAATTGTAATTCCTCAAGGCCCCAAATGCGAAAGGGTCTAATATGTGCTGAAAAGGCATCTTCAAAGTTGAGAGGAGAAAATGGAGTTAAGCCTGACATATTTAAAAAAAAAAAAAATTTGAAATATTTATTTACCCCTGCGCCACTATATAAAAACCAGAATCCTGTAAAAAACACATGCGTGAAAGATTCACCACTGGAGGAAGGCAAATTATGTTTCATTCCAAGTCTGAAACATAGAATAGAATATACCATGTGAGCTGACCCCCAAAAAAATTGTAGGTGAGGGCCTGCAGGTGAGCTGACCCTCCCTGAAGAGGGACATGAGGATATCTAAAGCACTGATCCCCAAACTCTTCAGCATCCACAGTTAGAAGATGACGACGGTGGGAATGGCAATTTGTGTTTTTACTTGGTGGATGATGCGGATGAGACACAGTTGTCAATAAGTGAGGGTCTTGTTACGTCAACACAAGTGAGGAGGATGACCAGAGTGAGTAAGTGGAAGAGGAGATGGGGGACGATGACATCACTGACCCAACCTGGGAAGGTGGAAAGCCGAGCAAGGACAGCAGGACAGAGGGGGAGGGATCCACAGCACCGCAACAGGCTGGAAGAGGCTGTGTGATGGCAAAATGGAGAAGGCTGGCCACAATAAACAGGCCCGCAACGGTTCCACCTTGTGCAAATCTCCCTTGCCAAGGGGTAGATGTGTTCCGCAGTCTGGGGCTTTTTGGAGAAAATTGGGGATTATAAAAGAATTGTAATTTGCAAACTGTAACTGTGCTATACCTAAATAAGAACTCAACATTTCATACATAACAATAACCATAACATATTTTACATCCTATTAATAAACTAACTCAAACAACAACAACAAAAACTCAAACATGGGAACTTAATGGGGGAAGACTGTACGCTAGCAACCTCAACCCCAACAGCATGATCTGCCACATGACATCACAACACCCTAATAGGTGGCCCAAACCCCTTGTTCCACAATCAGTGGCTGTGGGTCACACCACTGCCTCCTCTTCCTCCACTGTGTTACGTGCTGGCCAATCTTCTGTCCTAGACGCAGGCCTGGATGACTCTCGTCCTGCAGCTGGGCCTTCGCAAGCACCATCTGCTAGCACACCCACTTCTGTGTCCAAGCACAGAGTACAGATGTCCCCAGGCCTTTGAACGTAAGCGCCAATACCATGCGACCTACCCACAGGCTATAGCACTAAATGCGCCCCTTTCAAAATTTATGGCCATCGAAATGTTACCATTTAGGCCAGTGGACACTGAGGCTTTTCTCAGCCTCATGGCTGCGGCCGTCCTTCATTACTCAGTCCCCAGCCGCCACTAGTGTTCACGGTGTCCCGCCCCTGCATTACACCAGCAATTGTGTGTGTCCCCTAACATCCCCCGTGCCCTGACCACCGCAGTTATTGGGAAGGTCCACTTAACGACGGACACACAGACAAGTGCTTTTGGCCAGGGACGCTACATTTCCGTGACGGCACACTGGGTGAACCTTGTGTAGGCCGTTAGCGAGTCGGACCCTGGGATGGCACAGATGCCACCGACGCCAAGGATTGCAGGCACTAGTTCTATGAGGATTGTTGCCACCACCTACATTTGTGGCTGCAACCCCCCCCCCCCCCCTTCTTCTCCTCCGCCTCGACCTCCTCCTCCACTGCAAACTCTGAATTCTCATGGGGAAGCGGCAACAGGCCTTGCTGAAATTCATTTGCTTGGGTGACAAACAGCACACCGCTGCAGAGCTTTGACAGGGTATAAGGGACCAGATTGGCTGTGTCTGATAGTAGCCATAACTTGTTGGCAGCTTTGTAGCTCGGCAAGGTTACACACATGGTAATCATACAGCATATATGTACCATGCACAACAATCCTCCCAAACTTATGCATTAATATAAAAACCTAACACACAAGCATGGAGTTAAACTGATGGCATGAACTTTTCAAGAACTCATAAACAACCATAAAATATTTTTTTTTACAGCCTAGTCAGAAACTCAAACTCAACCATAACAATAAAAAAATCAAACCCTGGAACATAACAGGCCCAGCCCTCAGTGAATCAGGGCCATCACAGAGGCAGAAAACAACCTCTGCCCTGTGAAGAAGGGAAAATTGTACATGGTACAAATTCTTATATTACCATGTGGATTCAGGATCCGGCCATACTATGCCTAGGCCACGTGTTCTCAATTTTCTCCCAACCTACCCCATTTTGCCTGAGCTACTGGTGAAGGTGCACCGTGTGTGTCCATTTCCGAAAGTCATCTACAGCTGCCGTCGGTTTTGAAACGCTGCTGCAGCGTTTGCATTTTCCAGCTAACAGACTATTGTGCAACGTGAGCACACGCTGGAACTCTATGTTCTACATGTGGTCCAGGCTTTGTGAGCAGCAGAGGGCAGTAGTGGAATACCAGCTGCAACATGATCTTGTATGTCTCACCTCTGTGAGGTTTTACGCAACTTTGAGGGATAAACACAGATGGTGAGTGGCGATGCCGCTATTATCAGCCTAACCATACCACTTCTGTGTTTGGTGAAACGCTGGCTGCTAATGATGAAGGCGGACGCTTCACATGTGGAAGAGGCGAAACTAGGGGGAAGACATTACACAGGGTGATAGCCAGAACACCATCAGTTCGGCTTCTCAGTGTGAATTGGATGATGATGAGGAGGAGGAGGAGCAAGAGAAAGTTGCCTACGCTACAGAGGGTAGTAAGAATAGCAGGTTTATTCCATCTGTTCTGCATAGATGGGCAGGAGAGGAGGAAGAGGATAAGGCGAATGAGAGTCATCCTCCTGATGACGACAGCGAAGTCTTGCCTGTTGGGAATCTGGCACACTTGGCTGACTTCATGTTAGGCTGCCTTTCACACAACACACGCATGTGTTAGACAACACAAATTACTGGTTGTTCACCCTTATCGACCGCCCCCCTACAAAGAGAACTTTTTATCTCTCATTCGTGTGGTGGAGAGGACGAGCAAAACGATGCAATAGCAGAATGTCCTTGTTTAAAAATTGCTTATAAAATTTCCATATGACAACACTGGAGACAGAGTACATAGTTCCTTGGGTAACCCAGGAGGGGAGATGAGGGGGACACACTGCAGTTCCAACAGAGGCACAAAGCGTGGGACAGTTTCCTGACACCCCACCAGCACCCTCACCCTGATGCGCCTAGTGTCACAAGGAGGGAAACATTTTGGAAGATGATGAAGAAGTACATAACTGACCGTGTCAGTGTCCTCAGTGATACCTCTGTGCCTTACAACTATTGGGTGTCCAAGCTGGACACGTGGCACAAACTTGCACTCTATGCCTTGGAGGGGCTAGCCTGTACACTGTATTGACTAAAACCTCATCCAAAACTTACACATTACTATAAAATACAAACATAACATACAACAGTGGTGGTAAAACAATGGCATTGCCTGTTGAATAACTCCTAAATAACAAAATACATAACAATAATAACATATCTTACAGACTAGTCATAAACTGTATCTTAAACCATAACCAACAAAAAGTCAAACACAGTACACAGGGTGATAGCCAGCGTTTTGGCACAACGGGTATTTAGTGCTGCTGGGGCCATAATAACAGATAAGCGCATGCGCCTGTCAACTAAAAATGCTGACAGGTTGACTATTATAAAAATGAACCGGGCCAGTATTGCCCCTGACTTCTCTACTACACCAAATGAAAGTGGCTGAACATAAAGGCGCTTTAAATGTGTTGTTTGTAATGTACATGACCACACTGTATTCACATGCATCTCTGCCACCACTAAAAAGGTTATATGGTTCAATCTTCTTTTTCTTGTTCTTCTCCTCCTTCTCCTCCATCATATCATCATGCTTTTTAGGCTGCCCTGGCAAAATAATGTTTTATAGGGTCAGCGAAACTCTTGCACAGGTGCCAGAGGTGACACTCAGAGCCTTTATCCTTGAAAAAATCTGTGGTGCACCAATATGCCTTATACTTATCCTGCCAATCATCAGCATCATGTATGCAGCCAATTGACAGTAGGCTGGCTAAATAATAAGGAAGATATACTATATTGGACTGTAGTATTCAGGGTAAATGATTGTGTGGGCACTTTGTGTTTGTCGTTGCAGTTTGGGCAATTAGTCTCTAAAAGGGTCGCCATCGCCTTCACTATTTTAGAGGGTTAGCTCACCTGGAAGCCCTCTGCTACATTATTTTAACTCTGTTTCATTGAGCCCAGGGCCAAAGCCTCTGCGTGAACCATCAGCATCACGCTCACTTTCCACTCCCTTTGTGCGCGCCATCTTCATATTAATGGTTTTGTCTGTAGATGTGGCCTGATTGTTTTACTGTCTGCTAAATACACAGTTTTCTGATGCAGGACAGTATTGGATACAAAAACCCACAGCTTGTGGACACTTTACAAGGCCCAGATGAATGTAATTTGTAATATACACACTGTATTCAGATGTATTCAAAAGCAAAATACATAACATTTCTGACAGTAAATTAGGACCAAGAGAATGTAATGTTTAATATACACACTGTATTGAGATGCAGTTTAGTATTGGATAGAAAAACCAACAGATTTTGGCCACTACACTAGACCCAAGAGAATGTAATTTTTAATATACACACTGTATTGACATGCAGTAAGGTACTGGATACAGAAAAGTACAGATTTTGGGCACTACACTAGGCCCAAGAGAATGTAATGTTTACAATACACACTGTATTGGCTTCCAGTAAGGTACTGGATACAGAAAAATACAGATTTTGGGCACTATACTAAGCCAGAGATAATGTAATTTTGACAATACACACTCTATTAACTTGCTGTAAGGTACTGAATACCGAAAAATACAGATTTTGGGCACTACACTAGCCCAGAGATAATGTATTTTTTACCATACACACTGTATTGGCTTCCAGTAAGGTACTGGATACAGAAAAATACAGATTTTGGGCACTACACTAGCCCAGAGATAATGTAATTTTTACAATACACACCGTATTGGCTTTCAGTAAGGTACTGGATACAGAAAAATACAGATTTCGGGCACTACTAAGCCAGAAATAATGTAATTTTGACGATACACACTGTATTCGGATGTAGTTCTATATTGGATACAAATTTATTCCAAATAAAATGTATTTTCTGCTGGAATACTGTATATACGGCCTAAATGCACACATAGATAGTGCAGTGTTTATCTCAGTACCAGGCACACTGTAGTGAATAAGCCCCTTTTTATAATGTCTGCCCAACACACTGCTTTATGATGGTGCAGTGTATATCTCAGTACCAGGCACACTGTAGTGAAAAGGCCCCTTTTTATAATGTCTGCTCAACACACTGCTTTATGATGGTGCAGTGTATATCTCAGTACCAGGCACACTGTAATGAATAAGACCCTTTTCATAATGTCTGCCCAACACACTGCTTTATGATGGCGTATTGTAAATGTCACTAATCTAAGATCTTTCTGTCTTTTAGAAGTTTGGGTAGTCAAAAAAGCGATTTTCAAGCCCTGCACTATCTGTCCCTTTCGGGTGACCCTGATAGTGCTGAAACAAATCCCTTCTTAAAAAAACAAAAAAAAGGTGCTGCACTGCTGTCAAACACACACTGTAGGACTGTTAGGTCTTTCATTAAGGTTTTTGGAGTAAAATTTGTACGTTTAGAGCAAAACGCTATCTGTCCCTGCCTACTTTCTGCTCTCCCTGACGCTGAATGAGCCGAGCGCCGGACCTCAGCTCCTATATGAGATGGTATCACGTGTTCCGGCCAGCCAATCAGTGTAAGGCTTACAGCTAACATGGCTATGGCCTTACACTGAGGGGAATAACTTACCTGGACCTTGATTGGCTACTTAGAAGGCGACAAACGTGAGGGGAGGAGACTCGAGCAATGCGACAACACACATGGTGCTCGAGCCGAACCAATACTCGGCCGAGCATGCTCGCTCATCACTAGTAACAATGTTTTAAACTTTTGACATAATGGCCAGCATAAAATTCACTGCATTAATTGGAAGCCGTCTGGCACCAGGAAAGGTATAGAGTGGGCACAGCATGCATGTTGGTACTTGCATTCCCTGGATTTAATGGTGACCATTATGGCACTTTACAGGTAGTATTTAGTGTTAGGTCCCTGTCTTATAGAGATCGCCTTGGCGTTTGGCAGACGGGCCCAAATGATTTTGTACAAAATGCATTTGCCAAGAATCTCAAATTTACAAAATAAGCATGACATCATTGTACTTTATTTGTGTTTGCAGAGAGCTGTTGCATTGTGTGTGTTTTTTCTTTTAGTATTTACAGACATAAACAAGTCTTCAGATGTAAACAACAGAGCTAAACCAGACAATCAAAAGGTCAGTGTGTCCCTCCAACACTTTCATAGTTCTTTATAGTAACTGGGGAAAATGTCTAACTTCTCAGTGCATAAATAGAAAGTCCCAAAGTATCTCTGTATTAGCTGGCTGTGCAGTAACCCTTTCAACAGTGCAGCGCAGCTAAAATGCAATAGCAGTGCAAATGAACAGGGTGTATTACAATAAACATATAAAATGCTGTTCAACAATAAACAACATCATAAATCATGGTGCAAGTTAACGCTTCCAAGTGCACTAAAGTTGTGTCTTGTTGGCGTTGCAAAGTAGCAATAGGGGTAAATGTTCACAAACGTCCATGGTTCAAAGTATTCTTGCTCCAGGGCACTACATAAATCCCTGCACTCCTCAGCTTCTGCATCAATGGGGCTCACGATGGTAATAGCTTTCAGTGCTGCCTCTAGACGGAACCTCTTCTGCGCTCGCACTAAACATGTTCATTCACTGTTTAGCGCATGTGCAGAAGAGGATCCGTCCAGAGACAACACAGAAAGCAGTGACATGGGTGAATTACATCACCACCATCATCTTGCACCCCATTATTTAGCGGCCGAAGAACGTGGGTCTTTACATAACCCACAGATGGGGACCTTCTGCTGCATGGCTCGAGAAAGATATGATGCGACATAGAGATGCATGTCACACAACAAATAGATTAGGAGCTATTGGAAAATATTTTTAGAAATTGTCTGAACCCTTTAACTGTCCTTGTTTCGGTCCATTGAAAAAAAATCAGATCATGTTACTATGTATGTATCAAATGTGCTCAGCTTGTTGTAGCATTGTACCCTATATCAGGTTTACACTGGCAATTAAAAATGGGTTATGCAATGTTAACATTTATTATAACTCCATGTGAGCACAGTTGTTGCCTGTAGAAATTTTGCCCTATACCCATAGCTTCTAAGCATCTCGGACATAATCAGACATTTAAAAAGTGACTTGCAATTATTTGTGTCTGAGATCAATTCAGTAAGATCAAGATAAGTAGATCTTGTGTGCAACCACTTGTAACACGGCTGTGAGAGAAGAGGACACATGTAGCATGTGAATATGATTTGGCTTACTCTAGGGACCTTGCAGGGTGGGGGGAATTGCGGCTGTCACTGTCATGGAGGCACTGAGGCTGTCACCTAGGGCATTGTGAATGTTGCTAAGGACATTATAGCTTACAATGGGGATATTGTGACAGATATTATAGCATCCTTGTTATTGACACTGGGCACTAAAGATACATTATAGCAGCATTATGTAGGCATGGTGGTTGACCTTGGGACAGTGCGGTTTTTACTAGGAGCATCATGACAATGTAGACACTATTGGAGGTATTGTGCCTTTCATTTGTAAAGAAAAGAGTGATTATCGTTACAAAAATTGGTCCATGTACTGTACAGTGCTGCATCACAACAATTTTGGAGTAATGGTCATATAAACATGGGTAGAGGATCAAGAACGGCAAGCAAAGAACCTAGTACTTTATTTAGCAATAACTTATATTTTCATTGTTTATTAAAGAGGTTTTCCAAGATTTTTGTACTGATGGCCTATCTTCAGGATAGCTTATTAATATCAAATCAGTGGCAGTGCGATTTCTGGTGCAGTACCCCAGACCTGAAGGTATGCAATGTTTGGTTTGTAATGTAATGTTATGTACTATTTGTCATGTTATTGTAATGCACTGTATACTCAGTATGTTCCAGTATGTCCCAGTATAAGACGAGTATGTTCTCAGTTAACTATCCTGGAGCCCTCTCTGGAGCCAGGGTGTGGACTAGCTCCACCACTTGGTTTCAGAAAATTTAGTGTTGTTGTAGAGAGGGAGGAAGTAGGGAGTATTCTCCATGTGCTCCTCTCCTCGATACTTCAGCTGCAAGTCCTGGAGCCCATCAAAAGAATGTATGCCTTTTATTTATCACTTAAAACAATCCATAGGTGTACATGTAATCAAAATTAGAGGAGTAATTTGAAATTCTTGAACCCCAATGCAAAATATGTCTCAAGCCTCATGCTATATTTAATTCTGGTTACTTCCTACTTAGAAGAACACGTTTAGGCCCCAGGGCTCAGGTATGGCTGCAGCCTCTACACTCCTTATATCTATGCCTCTGGCAATAGACTTGGTTGTTGCATTTGGAAACTCAGCTTTACCTCTTATAGTCATATATTTCCTTCTTGTATACAATATAGGATGTTCAGACTACATACAGGGTTTCATTTGTAGTCTGTAACCCTGGCGGCACATTGGTTTGATAATATATGTATACTGTGCACACAAAAGGTAAGGATATTTTTAAACAAAACCATTTTCAAAGCTGCTTTCATTTTTGATTTTTAGCTATACTGCAGCAATAGGTTGTGAAGGTGTATTTATCCTTTAATTCCCAGCTGTTGCTGTGTGTTGATAAGGTCCTAGAGCAGACGTGCACAACTGATAGCCTGCCAGATGTATGTACAGAGCCAGAGTTTGTGGCCCTGTCCTGCTGGACAGAAATACAGCCAGGCTCGGACTGGCCCACAGGGGTACAGGGGAATCCCCCGGTGGGCCCCTGAGCAAGGTGGGCCCCTAGACTCCCACCCCCTGCACAAGTGGCACATAACACATTAGATTTACTGCACTACATACAAACATTAAATGTACAGCACCTCAACCAGCCGATGTTCATATACAAAACTTGTTACATTATTTATTATATTTGAATGTATCTATACGGTGGGCCCCCAAAATAAATTTTACTGGTGGGCCCTCGGTGCCCCAGTCCGACACTGAATACAGCTGATTGTCTAAGTCTCTGTAATACACAGACAGAAAGAGTTCTTGATGCCATTTTATTTTATGAAGTGGGAGATACAGTACTTTAAATACCAGTGGACTATGGGAAGCAGAAATAAAAATGTCAGCACTGATTATGTACACAACACATAAGTTTATGCTGTTGAGCTACATTAGCCATTGTCTCCAGTGAGTACCGTGTCAATCAAGCTTTGCGCTGACTAGCTGAGTCATTAGAGACAGTCTGGTTGTTGGCAATACACTGCCAAACATTAGCAGTCTTTTACACAATGCTGAGCTGATGACAAGGAAGGGACAAGGAGGATTGATTCCACCAAGACAATAGTTTTCTAAACCTCTTAGCAGAGTTGAACTGACCAGCTGAACATTTGGGCATTGCTCAATGGCTCATGGAGACATGGAGTAGGAGGCAGGTGTGGACTAAGAACGCTCATGGCCTCCGCTCGTGGACTCCTTCTTAACTGCTAAACCCATAATAGGCTTGGTTTCGATAAATGCAATGTATTTACCCAAACCAAGTCTATAAGGACACGAGCAGAGGACATGGCCTCTTACGCCATGTTGCCATGAGTCCTTGAGCAATGACCAAATGCCCGAGAGGTCAGTTCAACCCTGCTAATAGGCTTAGAAAAGCATTGCCTGAGTAGTATTAAGCCTCTTTGTCCCAGCACCCCAAATCCCACCAATCACAATTTCTGATTTGTCACTATGAGATGTCAAATGTTTTATGCAATACTAGGTAACCTTTAAAGAGGGTTGTCCTATTAACATGCCCTATACATTTTTAGGGTATGTCCCCCAGGAACCCAATTTATGTTTGTCCTGACTGATCCACGAGAGCCTATTTATTTGAAATGCTCCATTTCCTCTACAGTAGCCGCTGAACGGATCTATCCTTGGAGGTAACACTTGTTGTTGGATGTCAAGGATGAACTGCAATATTTAGATCTCACATCCCTTTTACATGAGAGGATGATGGCAGCTTTTACTCCCCAGCGTGATCCTAGTGTTGGTCAAGGCAAGGGCTGTCACTGTGATTTTGAAATTACCATTTTCTCAAGTGATAACTATGATTATTTTTTATATTTTCCAGCCTATTAGCAATCCTTAGGCTTAATGCTGGCCCCTAATGAGTGACCAGTCAGAGGACTGCAGAGGACCGGACAGTCGCTTTAATGACCACACCAATTATGTATAAAAGCTTTTACTAGCAGAAGTATAAAGGTTAAGGCCCATTACTTTACAGTGATGAGAAGGTCATTGGTTGTTTAGAATTGCAACCATTTAATTACTACTTTGCCTTTTGTCTAAATTAACAAAGTTGCGATACTTGTGTTTAGTAGGAAAGTTCTCTAAAGCGTCAGCACTGACTTGTGGATCATCTATTTCTTTTTTTTTTTACTGATATAAACATCAATTATATTCTGTAAAAAAAAAAAAGTGTTAATTAAAGGCTATGGACACCTTTGGGGACATTTTGCATTCTGCCAATTTTTACCTAAAATATTTATTTTATTTGTACTTTATTAAAAAGAATTCCTCTGTTTTCCTCTATAGCTGTCACTTCTAATGTGACTGAAAACTGTTTCTTCCACCTTGTCAGTGAATCCATCACAACGCAACTCTGTAGACTGCAATGATAAGGTGTCCATAGCCTTTACTCTATTACCTTGAAGAGATAGCTGAACAACCGATTCCATTAGCCCATTTTATGCCATGCAGAACCCTATCCCTCATATAGCTTACAAATGGAAGCAACCATAAAAAAAAATCTGTGTTTCTTTAAATGAAATAAATCTGGCTGCTTTCTAGGCGCCACTGGAGGGAGCTTCGATGAGGTATTTATGGAGGGTGCTTCGATGAAGTATTTATCAACAACTAATTATGTGCAAATAGATAGGATAGATCCCCAAGAATTTACCAAAAAACATACTCGGACATTTATTATTCATAATATCTCTCTTTTTGGATGAAAATTACGACGTTTTGGTGCATGTAGTTACTTGCACTAAATTCTGCGTCATTTTCTCACCAAAGGCAGATCTCGCCACTTTTCAAAGTAGTCTTCGTGTTAGAGTAATTTTTGTGATTAGACTGGTTCCTGCTCCATTTACTATGTGTAAGTTCTGTAAAAGTCTCCACGCCAAAATCCCCCAATTGTTTTGTATTTACTATCCTGGGTCAGAGTAGAGAAGAACAATAGCCAATCATAATAAAAAAGGGCAAAAACATAGCAGTAATAGTAGTAGTAGTACCATTAATTGACTTTCACATCCCCTTTCTAACATTCTAGACATTTGCTATTTATGCTATCCCCAATGCAGTATTGGAGTACTTCCACACTAGAAGCGCTAGTTATTCCATGGATTTAGTGTGTCCAGGAGGAAATCTGCACAGTTCGATTTTTATGAAATTTCTGACCATTTTGTATCTATTCCCACGAACACGCGCAGCAGCCTTTAGCAAATCCCTAATATGACTGAAAGAAAATGAAGTCAACACTAAGAAGAGATTGTATCTGCAGAGATTTATCCACCAGAGATATTTGCCCATATTAAATCTTCTGCCTGTCATTCCCCTGCATGTGATTCAAATTTGGATTTTTATTAGCTTGTTTATTTCCCTTGAGTTTATGACATAAACAGCAAATGATGAAACATCCCACTGAAGAATATAATGATCTATAGGATAAATAGGTTAGCTAATAAATGGAGATGTATAGTGAAGCGAGATGCGAGTTTCGAAATGTCATGTTTGCTTATTGAGAAATAGATTGTTAATTACCGCGTAATCACCTACACATTAAATTCCCCATAGTCCCTATGTGCACCACTCAACATTGAAATTGTAACACCAAGAAGGAAAAGTCGTGGAACTATGAAAATCACAGGGTCGATAAGACATGTTAATGATATGCAAATAATGGGTATGAGCACCATGCACAGAAATACACACACTTACCCACCTTGCCATAGTATCAATTAGGTTATGAATGGTTGTCACAGGAATGTTCTACAACACTAAATGCATTGGGGCACCCAAATCATCAGATCCATTGCTGGCAGCTCCCTTTGTAAGTGCCAACCAATAATGTCCCAGATGTGCTTAATGGGAGACAAGTCTGAAGGTGCTGCTGGTCATGGTAGCACATTTAGGCCACATAGGCTGCCCACAATATCATGAGCAACATGTGGCCTGGTATAGTCCTGGTGAAAAATGGCTCCTGGGACACTTTGGGGAAATGGCTGTATCACTGACCAAAATAAAGTAATGCCAAGCTGGTAGTGAAATAAAGATTAGAGGAGTCTGGCTACTATATATTATGCCACCCCACAGCATAACCCTGGGAGTAGGACAAGTATGACTTTTCCTTGTGAAGGCCTCTTCACAGCGTTGCCCCCATGGTCTCCAGACCAATTTTCAGCTATCTATATGTCTGAAACAAGATTGGTATTCATCACTGAAGAGGATCCTCCATTCCAACCTCCTTTGCTGTCTTGCTGTACACCATGATAGCCTTTGGAGTGGTGGCGTGAGGTCATTGGAACAGCTTTAGCTGGATATCTGGCTCATAGCCCAATGTCTTGCAAATGCCTTCTGATGGTCTGTGTAGAAACTGTTTGCCGGCCTAAACTTGGGATGTGGCGTCCAATTTCACTTGCAGTACAGAATGGGTCTCTACGCGCCATTCTTCTAATCAGCCGATCTGTCCGTGCACCTCTTGCTGTCAGTCCAGTTCATTGTTGTTCTCCCAACCACCAGGACAAATAACATTGAGCAGTGCTGATATCTCGGCCTAGGCCCATAGCAATCTGCTGGAGGGATAAACTAGGGTCACTCAGTTCAAGGGTTCTGTGCCTCTCAATGGTGATAACTGGCACATTGATGACCAGGATTTATCGCACAATCATCCCACATGACTTGATCCAATTTTCTAGGTTTCATGTGGCTAAAAACTTTGCTTTCAATCTGACTTTTATGTTCCTCCCACATGCCACAGATTGGAGCTAGGTGTTTGAAATTTTTATAATTTGCAGATCTAAACACTCCTGCAACTTCTTCAATTGGCATAGCCTTATGGCTTGTCCTTCTTGGTGTTGCTTGGTGGAACACAGGTGAGTATTTTTTTCAAATGTATGTATGGTGGCAGTACAGGGAGCACTACGGGGGGGAGGTTGGGGAGAGCGTTATATATACTACAGAGGGGGCATTTTATATATATCATGTCATGATTAGGGGCCTAGATTTGTAAAGGTCTGAAACGCGTAACATTGTACTGGTGCCCTGGTGTTATGGAAGTTTTTATACCGAATTTGCAATAAAGAATCACGTCTAACTGGTGAGCTGGATGCTTTCATCTTTATTTGGATATCTTTCCCGACTTACCAAGGAGTCTTGTCCGTGCTCCCAGAAGGGGATGGAATGGGAGTGAAGCTGCCTTTTTCTTCACACTTTTAATATATATATATATATATATATATATTTATATACATTACCAATAAAAGGGGGGCTATTATATATACTATGCTATTATATATATGCTATGTAGGGGGCCATTACATATACTGCAGAGAGGGGCATTGTATATACTATGTAGGGTGCCATTACATATACTTCAGAGAGGGGCATCATATATATACTACAGAGGGGTCCAATATATATACTACCAATACAGAGAGGTATTATCTATACTACAGAGGGGGCCATGATAAATACTACAAGGGGGGGCATTATATATACATACTGCAGATGGGGCTATTATATATGCTATGGAGGAGGCCATTATATATACTACAGAGGGGGCCATTATATCTACTATGGAGTGGTTCATTATATATACTACAGAGGGGGCATTATATATACGTACTACAGAGGGGGCCATTACTTATACTACAGAGGCCAGTATTATATATACTACAGAGGGGGCTATTATGTACACTACAGGAGGCATTATATATACTACAGAAGGGAATATACAGAAAACATATGAAATGAATGTCCAGGGGAAAGATATATCGGTGTATATGATTTTCAGGGAGCTCCAAAAACATACATATATTGTAGAATTGTGCCCTTAAAAGTCCCAAATTATGGCACACACCATATTTGCGCCATAATTTGCGACTATTTGGGCTTCTAAAAAAAAGGGGCAGGGCTTAGAGGAGGGTAGAGCCTGTCACGGCCCGCCAGATTTGCTCTAACTTACTGGCATGATTTATAGCTCAAGTCTCCACCAGCCCCGAGTTGGCGTACATTTCAGTTTCTAGCGCATAGAGGGCCAGAGATATGCCTAATTTATTAAGAAACATCTGCCTCTTAATAAATTGGGCCCACCTCACTCCAGCTCAGGGGGATCAGAACTGGTGCATGGGTAATTCAATGGTTAATACATAGGTACATTCATATTTTCTATGCATTGAGATATAAATGTAGTGCCATACCCCCTGATGGATGCATTTTCTTATGTTTGTTGAATGATTGACTACACTTTATACAATAATACTGTAGAATTCTATCATACAATTTATAATCACGTTTCATAGTCAAGTCGTGTTAGAATGCAAATCATATGACATCTTTTCATGCTCCAAAAAAGACCTTGGAATTTCTATTGAAATGTTGGCAACTATGTCAAAGGACTTAACAAAATTTAAGAAGCGGAAAAAAAGCCTTTCTAACATCAGTATTCAAAATTAATCTAAAGCCTTTCCGTGGTGTGATGTTTAATCCCCTGTGAGGTAACACATTTATAGGACAGAAAGTAGACCGCAGATGACGTGGCCCATCAAAAGTGGAGCAGCTGGAAAGGAAATGTGATCCACGGTATTCAATTCAATGAAGTTTATCAAAATCATTCAGAGTTTATTGGGTCGAAATTACATACTGTATGAGTCTTTAAATCTCTACAATGTGGGTATTGCTGGTTCTCAGCAATCAATTCATCTATGAAAGATACTGTGCATAGACACATAAATACACATACACACCAATGGGTTCTCTGGGTGTCAAAGGCTGGTAGTGGACCACTAGTGGCCTTGAAATAATCCCTGTTGGCCCTGCTGCAGACATCACTACTAGTATACGGACGCCAGGGATGTATACACAAACATGACAATGCTGGTAATGCAGTAAGGGCGGGCTCACATGATGTTTTATGCCTCTGTTTGACATATACGTTAGAAAAAAAAAAGAATACAAAAACGCAGCACACCACGTTCTTGTATCCTGCAGAGTCCGGTAAAAAAAGTATACTTTTTTTTTTATAATGGCGAAAAAACGTATATATTTTTTTTACAATGGAACTCTATGGTGAACGGATGACACTGTATGGCATCAGTCTGAGGCATCTGTTTAACATATAAGTTTTTTCTATACGTTAAACGGATGGGAAAAACATGATGTGAACCCACCCTTAGTGGCATCAGAATAATGTAGTGAATAGTTACAGTAGTAGTGTGAGCAATGGCATAAGCCTTATAATTTAATGATATCTGCTAATGCTAACCTGTGTTCTTCCCATTTGGCCGGCAAAGCAACCGCAAGTGGTAATAGTTTGCTCCCATACTGGAATATTGGGATTTGTAGACCATCTGGCTCCCCAACCCTTAAATGAAAGTTTTTTTTTTTTTAAATGGTCAGAATGGCATAACAAATTGAAACGAGATGCTCATCCCACCAATTCTCCACTTTTCCCTGTTTTTGGTTTCTCAGGTCCCCTGCCAGTTCCTCCTTCCTGGTCCCTTTTGACTCACAGGAAACGACCGTTGAGCAAATCAACCTATGAGACTTTTCTGATATGTCCTGGGTGTACAATGGTATTTTCTATGTAGCTGGACAAAGGGAACACAATCTTATACTGTTATACAATACAAAAAATCTTTCACTGATATCTTTTAGAAAGTGTTTTATAAAGCTGTGGATACTTTTTTTATTTCAAACTCTGATGTCTTGCAATTGGGAACCAGCTAGAAGAGCTGGAGGAAGTTTGGTCATGGAGATCCCTAGGAGGGGCAACTCATGGTCAATTGACCCTTTTGTCTCTCCTATAATCTGACCCTTTTTATTAAATGTGAAAAAAAAAACTGAGGTCCTTGCATCTATGGATGGACTGATAGACATTGCTGCCCCGATAAATTCACTGAAAACACCTTGGCCACTTGAAGTTAAGTGTTTTCTTTCCCTTTTGTATTTTCTTTGGGTTATTTTGTGTGTTGCATTTCCCTGTCATTTGTATTAAGGCCTGAGGGAGACTCCTAATCGTCCTTCTTTTTGGAGAAATAAGTTGTCTCAGTCACGACATTAGTACCAGGGTACCTATAGGGTGAGTTAGGACACTAGGTTTTCCTGTGTATGAACTCACCTACCTCTGGGGTTCATACTGGTAGTTAGTCTGGACTTTGATTGGGGTTTTACTAGGAGGTGTCGATCTCCTTTCCCTAGTTTCCAGGCCTTATTTACTTTCCCCTTTCCCTCCTATGTACGGTGTGGTGTTTCCCTCCCACACCTAAACGTGACATTATAAACCGCCAAAACTGTAATTTTTTTTGCTTGTTTCAGTACAGCCATGGATCCTATTGCTGCACTGGCCGGACAGCTGCAGGGGCTGTCTTTGGAGGTAGCTGTGGAACAGGTGCCTCCCGCCAGGGCCCTCTCTATCACGCGCCCCAGGTGTAGGAAATGCTGAGTGGTATGTTGCAGCCTAAAATATCTCTTTATGTGTGTCACGGTGCTTCTATCTGGATACGGCTGGACCCCAGACTTTGGCTCCGAAGCAATAAATAGAGGGGGTTATTGAGGGATTTGAAGAAATAACTTGAGTCCAGACCTTAAGATGAAGTTCAATGGCAGCTTTACTTGAATAAACATTTCTCCAAACAGTTTCAGGCTTTGTCATGGTTCCAGCAGGCTTTAGCATAAACTGGCAGGCAAACTCAACTTTGCTATATCTTTCTCTCACTCTACTGTACAGACAATCTGACTGGATAACTTGGCTTCTTCTTTACGCTGCACTTAACTTTTTAGTCAAACTTATCTTCAGCCAAGGAATAGGTTTGAATCCTGGTAGCTCCAACATGGAGTCTCAACCAGCACAAACCAGAACTGCCCCACCTCCTTCTGGTAGCAAGCAGGACTGGCCCACTTCTGACCAAAGGGGGGTAGAATGGAATTGTGAGTTCCATTCTATCTAACTATAGCTCTGCCACCTGCTGGTGAACCAGGCACATTACATGAACAGTTACATAATATTATTAAAAATGCACAGTGTTGAGGGACCTGGAAATAAATATATAGGTGACATACAGCTTAGACCATAAAAGATAGTAGCAAGGTGCAGAAGTGGTAACACCACTCTGGGACGTTACAGACAGGGCTTTTTTTCTGGCGGAACACACCGGAACAGCATCGCAGGCCGCAATGTATCAGCGGGGAGGGACTGGGAGGAGGAGCTGGGGGCCGGCAACTGCGGCTGGTGCGTTCACTGTGCTCTGGCCCCGCCGCTCCAATACAGTTATAAAATGTGTAATTCAATTAATAATGATTCATGCTGCCCCTCTGTAGTATAACATTCAATATATCCTACACTCACAGGGCTACTGTTATATCGTAATGCAGGCCGGCCGGGCAGACGAGCGGCAGCGTGACTGACTGACGTCACGTGCCTGCGCCGCTTGCTTCATTCATAAAGTAGGCAGTCAGTCACGCTGCCGCTCGTCTGCCCGGCCAGCCTGCATTACGATATAACAGTAGCCCTGTGAGTAGGATATATTGAATGTTATACTACAGAGGGGGCAGCATGAATCATTATTAATTGAATTACACATTTTTTAACTGTACTGGAGCGGCAATGGGGGGTCTGTGGATGACACTGTTAAGGGGGGTCCTGTGGATGACACTGTTATGGAGTGGGGTGGGTCTGTGGATGGCACTGGTATAGGATGGGGGATCTGTGGATGCCATCCACAGATCCCCCATAACAGTGCCATCCACAGATCCTCCACCCCATAACAGTGCCATCCCCAGATCCCCCATTAACAGTGCCATCCCCAGATCCCCCATTAACAGTGCCATCCCTAGATCCCCCATTAACAGTGCCATCCCCATCTGGGGGGTTTCTTTGCTGGGCTGGACTTTTATAGCCCCCCCCAAATTTTACTTGCATCCCTGTTCTCTAAAGGGACGGTTTTGGGGGCGGTCCTAGGGGTGGGTAGGGGCGTGGCCAGGGGAGGGGGGTGAGTTTCACCACCCTTTCTCTGAGAAAAAAAGCCCTGTTTACAGATGACCTCCACACAACCGTCTAGCAGATCCAGAGACCACAGGCTGCTGGTCCTAGTGGTGGTGGTGGTTACCAGGCCTGTCTCGATCCTAAAATTGCCGTCCCGGACAGATTCTCTGGGGGAAGTGATAATTTCAATTTGTTTAGGAAGGCGTGCAAATTGTATTTTAGGCTATGTCCACACTCATCTGGGGATGAGATTCAGAGAGTTGGTGTGGTTATTTCGTTGCTTAAAGGGGACGCTCATTCATAGGCTTTTTCTCTGCCGACCGGATCACAGTCTCTCCGTCTTTCAAAGCTCTGGGTCTCCTCTATGATGACCCGGATGCGGACCTCCCTGGCCGAGACCAAGCTACATGGCCTTCGTCATGGACAGCGTTCTGCTGAGATCTATTGCACTGAGTTTAGGAGGTGGGCTACGGATACTGAGTGGAACGATCCGTGTTTCCGTAGTCAGTTTTGTCAGGGATTATCAGAGAGGCTGAAGGACGCTTTGGCCTTTCATGAGAATCCTAAGTCTCTGGAAGCCGCTATGTCTCTTGCAGTATGCATTGAAAGACGCCTGAGAGAGAGATCTAGGGGCCCCCACTCTCAGGACGTACTATCACAAAACGTATCGTCTTCCTCTGACACTTTGGGTGAAGATACTCCTGGGTTTATGTCTGGGGACGAACCCATGCAATTAGGGGGTGCTACTTCTGGATGTGCTTGTAAGCGTATTAGTTGTAGGAAGGGAGTGTGTTTTTTCTGTGGACAAAAGGGACATTTAATCGATGTATGTCCATGCATTCACTGTCAAAAAAGAAAAAAAGGGGGACTTTTATTCCTATCTGACTCTTGGAAGGGTGAGAGGAGAGTCAGAGAACGTGCATTTGTCTTTGACTGGTAGTACCCGATTTCTCCTGACTGCCGAGGTGGCGCTAGAGTATAATACCGTGGGGGATTGAGGTGTTTATCGACAGTGGGGCAGAGGTGAACCTGATTGATGCTCAGTTCGTCCGTATGCACAAGTTGTCTCCAAGTGCATTAGAGAAAAACATTTCCATTTTTGCTATTGTTTCTGCACCTCTAACTCAAAAGTGTTTATCTCAGACATCCGATTAAGAGTGAGTGACTTTCATCAGGATTCAGGAATTCATCTCGTGTTTTGTGTTGGAGAGTCTCCCTGCAAGCTAGACAGATTCTGAAGTGGGGTGATTATTGCATTGACAATTGTCTGAATACATCTTTTTCTGCTTCAACCACTAAAATTACCCTCTTTTATATCTGATTTTGCCGATGTATTTTCTGAAAGTGGATGCCAGGATTTATCTCCACATCGGAAATATGATTGTCCTAAACCTTATTCCCACACCTAAGTTGCCCAAATCTAGGTTGTATAACCTTTCTGGACCCGAAAGAACGGCCATGATACAAACCGGATTCCAAAAAAGTTGGGACACTATACAAATCGTGAATAAAAACTGAATGCAATGATGTGGAGGTGCCAACTTCTAATATTTTATTCAGAATAGAACATAAATCACGGAACAAAAGTTTAAACTGAGAAAATGTACCATTTTAAGGGAAAAATATGTTAATTCAGAATTTCATGGTGTCAACAAATCCCCAAAAAGTTGGGACAAGGCCATTTTCACCACTGTGTGGCATCTCCCCTTCTTCTTACAACACTCAACAGGCGTCTGGGGACCGAGAAGACCAGTTTCTCAAGTTTAGAAATAGGAATGCTCTCCCATTCTTGTCTAATACAGGCCTCTAACTGTTCAATCATCTTGGGCCTTCTTTGTTGCACCTTCCTCTTTATGATGCGCCAAATGTTCTCTATAGGTGAAAGATCTGGACTGCAGACTGGCCATTTCAGTACCCGGATCCTTCTCCTACGCAGCCATAATGTTGTGATTGATGCAGAATGTGGTCTGGCATTATCTTGTTGAAAAATGCAGGGTCTTCCCTGAAAGAGATGACGTCTGGATGGGAGCATATGTTGTTCTAGAACCTGAATATATTTTTCTGCATTGATGGTGCCTTTCCAGACATGCAAGCTGCCCATGCCACACGCACTCATGCAACCCCATACCATCAGAGATGCAGGCTTCTGAACTGAGCGTTGATAATAACTTGGGTTGTCCTTGTCCTCGAACTTCGAATCGTGACTCGTCTGACCACAGAATAGTCTTCCATTTTGCCACACTCCATTTTAAATGATCCCTGGCCCAGTGAAAACGCCTGAGCTTGTGGATCTTGCTTAGAAATGGCTTCTTCTTTGCACTGTAGAGTTTCAGCTGGCAACGGCGGATGGCACGGTGGATTGTGTTCACTGACAATGGTTTCTGGAAGTATTCCTGAGCCCATTCTGTGATTTCCTTTACAGTAGCATTCCTGTTTGTGGTGCAGTGTCGTTTAAGGGCCCGGAGATCACGGGCATCCAGTATGGTTTTACGGCCTTGACCCTTACGCACAGAGATTGTTCCAGATTCTCTGAATCTCCGGATGATGTTATGCACAGTTGATGATGATAGATGCAAAGTCTTTGCAATTTTTCGCTGGGTAACACCTTTCTGATATTGCTCCACTATCTTTCTGCGCAACATTGTGGGAATTGGTGATCCTCTACCCATCTTGGCTTCTGAGAGACACTGCCACTCTGAGAAGCTCTTTTTATACCCAATCATGTTGCCAATTGACCTAATTAGTGTTAATTAGTCTTCCAGCTCTTCGTTATGCTCAAATTTACATTTTCCAGCCTCTTATTGCTACTTGTCCCAACTTTTTTGGGATTTGTTGACACCGTGAAATTTTGAATCAACATATTTTTCCTTTAAATGATACATTTACTCGGATTAAACGTTTGATCTGTCATCTACGTTCTATTACAAATAAAATATTGACATTTGCCATCTCCACATCATTGCATTCAGTTTTTATTCACAATTTGTTTAGTGTCCCAACTTTTTTGGAATCCGGTTTGTAGAAGATATTACCGAGAGTTTGGCTAAAGGACACATAAGACCTTCCAAATCTCCAGTGGCAGCAGGGTTTTTTTTTTTGTTAAAAAAAAGGACGGAACTCTTAGGCCATGTCTGGATTTCCATGTGCTCAATCGGATTACTGTCAGTGATCCTTACCCCCTTCCTTTGTTTCCTGATTTGGGCTTCTTGTGCCCCCCATTTCAGTTTATGGGACTCTTGTTGGTGGAGCCAAGGTATGAGATCTCTATTTCTCAAGTTTACAACATTCTTAAGAATATTTCCGTCACAAGGACTCAAACTTAATCTGCATCTTACGGCATCTTTTGTCAGGCTACCAGAGGAGGACTCCAAGCACAAGCTGTGGCTGGCTTGCCTTTCAACCACGGATTGTGCGATACCCCAGATAGGGTATCTGCAAGCGTTATATTTTGTACAAATGTCATATTATGTGTTATATATCTGCCTTATGCTTCAGGAGTGATAAGGTATGTTTGGCATTATGAATGGAAATTACCATTTCATTCCTCCCTTCTTGATGGGAGGGGTCTGGTTCTACTTCCTGCCAGGAGGGGGAGCTCTTGCGAGTTCTAGGGAGAGTTCCCTGAGGGAGCCTGGAGTGATGGGGCATGTCCATCTGCTCCCACTCCATGGGCTCTGGGACTGAAGTTACAGCTTGTCTGTGAGGATCTCTACTCTAGGGAGACCACAGGATATCAGAAGATTTGCAATCTACAGCGTACAAAGACAGAGAGTGATCAGCACTACAGTTATACAGACTCTGCTGCAGGTGAGGGAATTAGGGCAGACATCCATAACCTAGAACAGTGGGGGCGAACCTATGGCACGGGTGCCAGAGGTGGCACCCAGAGCCCTGTCAGTCGGCACTCGCACCCTGGAAAAAGTCTATGGTGTACAAATATGCCTTAGACTTTTCCTCCCATTTATCAGTGGAAGGCACACTATGAACAGCACTGACAGTGCATTAAATGTAGGCAGGTATTATAGCTAAATGATAAAGTACATGGAAGATATACTATATTGGACTGTAGTATTCAGGGTAAATTGCCGTGTTGACACTTTACGATAAATATGTGGGTTTTGGGTTGCAGTTTGGGTGCTCAGTCTGTACAAGGTTCGCCATCACTGACCTAGAACAACTACCAAACCATACTGATATCAAGCCTCCATCCAGTGAACACCAATGTCCACAAGTGCATGCAAGTGCCATTTAATTACCATCCAACCATCCACCATACCTCCTAATCTAGTTCCAAAAACTGAACTTTGCACTTACTACTGCTGGATGTGCCACATGCTATATTTTGCTCTAAGTAAAGAGAGAATGTTATACTTTTACTTCTGGTCTCATTCTTCAAACCCCCTTTCCACTGCACCGATCCCCAGGAAACAACACCATGGCACAACATCGCATCAGGGCCACTACCACTCTGATCCTCTGCACGGGCTCTTCAGGGGCTCGCTGCACAAGCCCTTTAAATTTCCCATAGCTTGTTTCAGTTTACAGCCCTTTGCCAATTTTTTAATGGTGTTTTATGGCTGAATTTATATGGATAGTTATGTTTAGTTCATGTACTAAATTAGGAAGTATCTGAAAACGGAAGGTGAACCACCCGATGCAAACAATGTATTCCTCACAGCTATGCTCTGCTGCTTTTCCTCATTATGCACAATGTAGATGGAATGAATCCTTGGACATTTAGGACCTTTTATGCTGTAGTGGAGAATCGCTCGTTCAAGGGTTATCACATCTCGTACAAGTTATTTGAAATATGCTGACAGCAAAACTGTCTGAATAGTCATAATTTATCCACTTTATGGAAGTTATAACTAAACGGCAAGTTTACTGCGCACTGCAGCTCCAATATTTAATGACATCACTATAAAACCAAGCAAAATGTTTTCACCGTTTACCTTGTCTATATATATATATATATATATATATATATATAGACAAAGGCGGGCATTTATTTATTTAACACCACTCTGTGGCATATTAAGGTCGCAGATTTTGTTGCAAAGGTGTTTTGCGACAAAATCTTTGCTTTTACTCTGCTCATGCCACTTTTCTGAAGTGACGGGAAAAGGGGGCATGGCGTGGGACATGCCAACAAGGGAGCTAGCATAGTTTAAATCATGTTGCGCGGCCATCGGCAGCAAGAGTCGAAGTTCTGTAGAGACCTGTACCTCTACTTAACTTTGGCGCATATGCGCAGAGAGATTAAGACCAGTGTATAAATCACCGGTCTTATTAAATGTCCCCCAAGGTATCTATAGAGAACGTGAGAAAGTTATTGTTGCTGAACATTTCATATGTACCTCCACCTGCCATTATTACTGCACCATCTAAAGCACCTACAGATGGGACAGGCCTACCCTGTACCCCATCTTTGCATAGCCACACTCATATTAAGGACCCCATTTTTACATAGAGACGGAGACAGGACCAGTGTGGGTCAGTGTGACGCACCAAAGCATGTCATTAAGATTAGTCAAAGTAAACCAGATCAAAATTATTAAGCAGGAAATGCAGGTGTGGGGACAGAAAGAAGACTGCAGATATAGTACCTTGGGAGATAGGCATTTCAGTAAGATAATACTCTGCTTGTTATGAAGACAATGAAATGGGAACAGATTAACAGTCTAAAATAAAACCGTTACCAGCTCATTTTATAACATCCTGTATAATTTAATTAGTTTCTGCAAGTTAATGTTTTATGCAAATCTTTTGTAGTATAAAATATTGCTCAAAGGATCCGCTGACAAAAGCATAAAATTACTGCGTAGACCTTTCACTCTACAATAAGGGCTGACTTTGTACATATTGTGGCCATACTTGCGCCCACACAGTCCGGTTTCCTGATGCAGTTATGGAAGCGAAGATCACAGCCCCTGAAGAAGCTCAGGCGAAACCCGGGTCGGGCAATTGTAGCAGGACTTTATGCCTATGTTTTATGTGGATTTTGTGAGTATAATTAAAAGCGTGCATTCTCAAATATCGGAGGTATTGCACTATTTTGTTCCTGTCTCTTCCCCTGAAGGCTGAGCGTGTCTGGGACAAGGATTCGGTTGGTGTGTATACCAGGAGGATCAGTCCATCTGCAGTGTTGTATACCAAGGTGTACTTGGAGCGCCGCATGTGTGTGAATGATAAGGAGATCGGCGCACCAGCATTGGATCTCACCCTGGTCAGCTGCGGTTTCTCATATTTCTTAGATAGTGCCACGTGCCCACTTGACCCCATAGACTATAATGGGATTTGGTTGCTCCACGGCATTTATGATGCACTCAACAGTTTTTGTCTGACCGAATCCCTGCATAAATGCCAGGGAATACCCAGATCTCCACTAGTTCCCATTATAGTCAATGAGCTCCTTTGGTGAACGGCAGTATCCGGCTAGGCTGGATCTGCAGAAGGATAACTCTGCCATATGTGTGAAACTAACCTAAGGATACAACCACGCGGCGCAGTGATAATCCGTTCAGGAGAAGATATGCGCAGCCAATTAGGATGCAGATGCCTTTTATTTAACTAATGAAGACCACACTGTATAGCCAGTCTTCATTGTTAAAGGCCGCATGGCACCTTCAATATGTCGCGGCCATTAACAATGTAGACCAGCTACTGTATACAGTGCGGTCTTCATTAGTTAAATAAAAGGCAGCTGCGGCCTAAGTGGCCACAAGGTTCTCGACTGCAGTTTGCTGTGATCCGAATGGATCATGACCACGTCATGTGATCGTACCCTTACCTGCCTGTTCTGCTAAGTTTTATGTCAAGCATACTTCAAGGGATGTGTTGGCTCAGTGTTTACTACTGTTGTCTTTGCGCATTGGCAAGATCTCCAAGACATTATATGCTGTCTTCTTTCTTGTGCAGGTTTCCTCCTGGTGCTCTGGTTTCCTTTTATGAGTAAAAAGATTAATTATTAATTGGTTATTTAGCTTCCCATGAAATTATCCTCCATATGTTCATGAAGTGAGGAAATGAGTTTGTTATACTCACAGGGAACCGGGAATGTAAGATGATATAAAAGCAACAGAAAATGTTTCAGTTTCTGTGTAGACATCTTTTCGTAAGCCTGAGTTATGAATATTCCCACAGGGTTCTGTAGTCAGGGCAAACAGAGAACCGCAAGCAAGCAGAGTTGTTGTCAGCAGGAACACTGGAGAAATTTTGCTTAGGAGGTAGGATGTGACTAGAGGCAATCAAGAAGGACATAAAAAAGTTATGAAAAAAGAACTGCTGGACACTTAAAGGGATTGTCTCATTTGGACATTTATAGCATAGTCAAAGGATATGCCATAAATATCTGACTGGTGCGGTTCTAGATCTGGAACCTTTTCCTGTCTCAAGAACGGGGCCCCATCATGCGCCACCAAGAATGGAGTACAGTCTGAACATGCAGGGCTCTCTTTCTATTCACTTCTATGGGACTGCCAGAAAGACTGAGATTGCTTACTCAGCTATTTTTGAAAGTCCCACAGCAATAAATGGAGAGGGGTGCCCACATGTGGTCTCCATTCCCGGTGGCACATACTATAAATGTCCTGATGGGAATATTCCTTTAAGAAAAAGAAAACCTCAGCACATCTGCTAAAATAACAAAATAGTGATACTTGCCCCTTTTTTCCAACGCGGCTTCCCTCCACAGTGCTCAGGTCATCCCCACAGATGTTTGTTTTCCTGGCTGCAGCGTTAATGACCTGTATACTGCTGAGGCCAGTGACTGGCTGGCAGTGACCTGTGTGCACAGAACTTTACCACTGCAGCCAGGAAGATGATGTCAGCGGCGTGGAGGATGGCAGCACAGCCCTGGATGAAGCAGGGGAGAAAAGGGGTGTTAGTTCCACTGTTTTTTTTAGCCCATATACGGGGGATGCCTAAGTTTAGGTTTAACTGGAGATATTGCTCAGTATTGGATTCGGGTTCAAATCGGCTGACGTGGTACACTGATTCATTTCAGTCCGATTGGATTGTACCCAAATCAAAATTGCTCCAATTGGCCTGAAAATTGGTGTTTGACACTCTGAGGTTTACTAGGACTTATAGGGGAGGATTTATTAATGGTTTTAAACAAAGTTGGAAATGATGGTGCATGACATATTTACGCCATAATTTGCGAGGGCGCTTAGCACTGTCTGACGGATTTACTATAACTTACGTCAGAAACCAGTGTAAGTTATAGCTGAAGTCTGCACGAGCTTCTAGCTGAAGTAGACTTGAGTTTCTGGTGCACAGCAGGGCAGAGAGGCACCTAATTTATTAAGAGGCATCTGATGCTTAATAAATTAAAATGGGATTCAGCAGATGAAGACATTTCAAATGTGTTGTTAGATTGACATCTTGTGGCACAAACACCACCGAGACGTGTGTAATAGGGTAAAATCTTTATTTTTAAAACAGCCTTAAGACAACGCATTTCGGAGTCTGGGTATTCCTTTTTCAATTCTGTGGGTGTGAGTCGGATTAGGTGTCCGGATGCTTAGAAGCCTAATAATAAATTCGGCACATCTTACTCCGGCGCAGAGAGATCAAGACTGACATATGGGAACACCAATACAATTATATAGGTGCTCACCTGTCTATTGTCGTGCCAGGTGCTCAAAGCTGGCTGACTCACCCGGTCAGATTAGAGTATGGGGTTAAATGTTTGCTGATAGATTGGCACACTGTATCTGGTCGCAAGTAGAAAGACAATAGTGAATATTAAAATAGGTTGTTTATTTATTTGTCTTAATAGAGATGGGGTATTTAAAACACATAGCATGTCCTTGTTGGAGGACAATAGAAGGAAAATATATAAGAAATAGTTGCTAAAAAAATATAAAAGTAAAAATATTTAAAAATTAAAATAAAAAAGGTAAAAAACAAAAAAGCAAAAAATCACTCTGTTGTTTCAGTTTCAATAAGCAAGTTCAGTGATCAAACCAATTGTGAAATAGTAGCCTCATAGGTCACAGTCTGTTCTGCTAGATAATTCTCAGTCAGTTGTTTCAATATTCTAGATATATTTAGTACCCAAGGATAGGTAATTTAACTATTGTAATTTGTGGTTGTTTAACTTGAATAGCAGTATGGCTATAACAATTGTGAATGAACTCACTGATGCAGCTATGTAAGATCCAGGTGATAGGGCAGATAGGCGCTGTTTGTTGTCCTCCTGTGGCGTCCCACAGAAGGAAAAACGCTTTCTGCAATTACCTTTTTAGATTTCTTCCTACACGTCCTCTCATGCTTGTTAGTGTGTAGTTGCCCGTTGTCTGCCTTCAGCGGTGGCGGCTAGTTCGGCGTCCCACGTGGTGTATAGCGTTCCTCACGCTGTGGAGGTATCTGCGACCAGATACAGTGTGCCAATCTATCAGCAAATATTTTGCCCCATATGGGAACACCAGTATTTATAAACCTCCCCCGTATCTCTCACTTAAAAAAAATAAAAATTACTCAATTTCCCCTCATCTCTCACTCTATCTGCCAAAAATTCACCCAAATTGAATCACTACATATTCAGATTTGGATGAAACTTGAATTTGTACAAAATTTTGGTCAAATTTGATTTGTTTCGAATCAATTCGCTCATCTCTACAAACAACCCCTTTAACCTCAGAGTGAGAGACAAATGAATGGGTCTTGTGGTCATTCCCTTCTGGGCCACCGTTGCTGCTGGAAGGCCAAGGAGTGTTATTGTTGCCCAGCGACAGCTTTCGCAAGTCAATTTCTCATTCTTCTCGATCTGCAAACAGTATTCCCATACAGACAGGGTACATTTCTATGAACATCCAACTTGTACACAATCATCACCATTCGCTGATCGTATCTTTACTTGCAGAAATGTTTTCAATAGGAACACTTTCTTTATAATATTGGTTGGGCGCTACCACGTTTCAGGTTGGATACACAGTGAGGTTCTAGTGGTACACAAGATATTTTTTTTAAAGAACATGTTTCAGGATGGAATGTGGACAACTTAAATATCCAAAATGATTCTCTGCGTTTCCGCCTGGTTAGTCTGTCCATCCCCTAATCTCTTAGTTTTCTGCAGTCTTTGTATGGACATGGATGAGATTCTTGTGCGCCCGGTTGGAGATCATGAGAGCTCCCCTATTTGCACTCTTTCTGACCCAAATGGCCTTACAGTTTTGTACACTATTGAATGTTTTCTGATGAATGTTTTCTATGGCTTAATCTGATCTTGATAGACCATTAATTCTTATATTATTGAGTTCAACATTAAAAAATCTCCTCCAGAGACCTCCAACCTCTTTTTGCCTTTTCATAACACAGACTTCTGGCCCCCTCAAGTCCATCACTGCATGAACGGCATAAAATATTGTCCCATCAAGCCTTTAAATGGGAATTGACAATCGTAAATACTTATTTCTCTATTTTAGAGCCTATTATATTAATTGTTTGCTATGATACTGATCTGTTTGGTGGTTGGCTGGTCCTGTTGGCTAACATTTCTAATAATGCCATCTGTCAGTTGTAATACCCACCAGGGAGTTATTACCCAGTTTGTAGTCTCTGTGTATAGCCACTTTCATCTGTTTCTGCATATGTTCACATAGAAGTTGTGTTTTTCTTATGGTACACGAGAGAACCACACTATATTTAGAGGCTTATTGCTTTACAAACCTCACTGGAGACCTGTGGATCAATTCACTCTAACAACATCCATGTAACTGGTACATATAGAAAGCTTTACTGGTATATCTCATAATTGTCTATAGCAGTGTTTCTGAAATGATGGCTCTCCAGCTGTTGCAAAACTACAACCTACATATGTAGAAGAGCTAAAAAAAAATTCTGCTTCATTAAAACATTGCTATTGTTATAGTGTTTATGCATGTATAGCAGTACATTTATACAGTGACTAACTAGCAATGAAGCTGGTGGGTGAAAAACTAGGCTGTAGAAAACTCTGCCCCCTAATATGCCACCACTGTGTCCCCGGTATATACCATTACTCTTCCCTGTATGCCATCATTGCCCCCTGAAAGCCATCCATCACTGTCCTATGGGTATGCCATTGCTGTACCCTCTATACCATCATTGCCCCCTTTGTGTCACCACTTTGCCTGTTGTATGCCATCACTACTCCATGTGTGTCATCAATGTCCCCTATGTGTCATCACTGTCTCCTGTATGCCATCACTGTACTCTTTGTGTCACCACTCTTCTTTCAGTATGCCATTACTGCT
This sequence comes from Bufotes viridis, assembly GCA_033119425.1. Lineage (NCBI taxonomy): Eukaryota > Metazoa > Chordata > Amphibia > Anura > Bufonidae > Bufotes > Bufotes viridis. The sequence continues at coordinate 29,650,067 of CM065595.1, forward strand.
TCCCTATGTGTCATCACTGTCCCCTGTATACCATCACTGTTTCCTGTATGCCATCACTGTCTCCTGTATGCCATCAATGTCCCCTGTATGCCATCACTGTACCCTGGGTGTCATTACTTTCACCTGTGTGTCATCACTCCCCCCTGCGCATCATCACTGTCCCCTTTGTGTTACCATTCTGCCTCCTGTATGCCATCACAGTCCCTTATGTGTCATCAATGCCCCGTATGTCATCATTGTCTCCTGTATGCCATCACTGTCCCCTTTGTGTCACCATTCTGCCTCCTGTATGCCATCACTGCTCCCGGTGTGTCATCAATGTCCCCTGTGTAACATCACTGCCCCTGTGTGTCATCACTGTCCTGTGGGTCATCACTGTCCCCTGTATGCCATTACTGTCCCTTTGTGTCATCAATGTCCCCTATGTGTCACCACTGCCCCCTGTATGCCAGCACTTTCCTTTGTATGCATCACTGTCCCCTGTGTGTCATTACTCTTTTCCCTGTGTGTCATTATTCTCACGTGTTTGTCTTCACTTTCCCCTGTGTGTCTTCACTGTCCCCTGTGTGTCACCACTCTTCCCCCTCTCCCCCCCGTATATCATCACTGTCCCCTGTCTGTCATCACTCTCCCCTGTGTGCCATTACTGTCCCCCTTTATTAGAATAGTTGATGCAGGCAGATAAGAGGCAGGCTGAGAAGCCATGCCTCAGCAGTTACAGTTAGCACTATGCATGTCTGCTTTAACTTAACGCTGTTTGGCTGAACATGATTACCCTATATGACTACTGCAGCCAATGAGAGAAGAAGGGAGTCATTGACAACATGGCTTGCCTTTTATATGTTACTATTATTAGGGGAAAGTAGCAACTTCTTCATCTTACAAAGACAGTAGTTCTCTTATCCCCTTTGCTGGCATTCTTTCAGGGTAAATTAAAACGTAATATTATAAAAAGTATTAAATAACGCTCACCAATACTGAAAACAGGTTAATTTGCCATACAGTCTGCTATATACCCACTAGCCTTACTGTGGATAACTACAGAAATTACTGGCTCTCAGTGTCTCTACTGTATATCAATCAATATGCCATCCAAAACCAACAATGAATAGAATGATAAAAATAGATATTTATAGAATTTTCTGAAACTCTATTGCCATAGACAGAGGATAAAACATTATAGAGTAAAATATATTTAAAGGGCTATTTTCCTCATAGAAAATATTGGAACAACCCATTAAAGGTAAATGTCATCATGAAAATGTGAAGTCATCTGAAAGCAGCATGTTATAGAGCAGGAGAAGCTGAGCAGATTGATATATAGTTTTAAGAAAAAAGATTCAGTAAAACTTATATTTCTTTAATTAAATTTCCTACTCATTCTGGATTTTGACATCAAGTAAGCGGTCCTATCAGTGATAGACAGCTATCTGTGTATGCACAGTTATAGAGAGTAGGCTGTCAATCACTGATAGGACCGCCTCCTCAGAAAGCAAAGGCTGTCAATCACTGATAGGACCTTTTCCTCATAGAGAAGAGGCTGTCTGTCACTGCTAGTACCGCCTCCTCATAAAGGGAAGGCTGTCAATGACTCAAGGACTTATAGGATCGCTTCCTCATAGAGGGAAGGCTGTCAGTCACTGATAGGACCATTTCCTCATAAAGGAAAGGCTGTCAATCACTATTAGGACCGCCTCCTCATAGAGGGAAGGCTGTCAGTCACTAATTGGACCACCCCTTTATAAAGGGAAGGCTGTCAATCACTGATAGGACCACATGCTCATAGAGGGAAGGCTGTCAGTCACTGATAGGACCACCTCCTCATAGAGGGAAGGCTGTCAATCACTGATAGGATTGCTTCCTCATAGAGGGAAGGCTGTCAGTTACTGATAGGACCTCCTCCTCATAGAGGGAAGGCTGTCAGTCACTGATGGGACCGCCTCCTCATAGAGGGAAGGCTGTCAGTCACTGATAGGACCTCCTCCTCATAGAGGGAAGACTGTCAGTCACTGATTGTACGGACTGTGCAGTCTATCTGTGGAGCTACAGAGAACCGAGTATGGGCAGGAGCGCATATTGCTGCTCTTGCCCGTGCCTCCGGAGGTTTACTAACTGCTGGCATAGCACATAGGTACCCTGTAACCATGTGCTATGCCACGATTAGGTCTTAGGATAAGCTAAGAGTACTGCAAGTAAGCTCTTAGCTTAGTGAAGCAGGTATAATCAGGAGTTAGTAAACCTCAGGGGGCACAGGCAGGAGCAGCAATGTGTCCTCCACTTTTTTTTAGGGTATTTGGGACATTAAAAAAAAAAAACTTGAGAAAAAGTTTAGTTACTCTTTAACTTAATTTCTGGATGAGCTGCCTCCAGGGGCAGACTGGCCATAGACCCTACAGGGATACTTCCCGGGGGGGCCACCCAAGGCCTCCCCACGGCTGCCAGGCAGGTACATAAACATCTGATTCTCTTAGCATTAATTAATGTAGGAGCATCAGGCACTTATGCACCTGGCCAGTAGCCTCAGGAGCCCTCCTGTATTTAACTGTATTGCATTCCTCAGAATGATAATACAGCTTAAAGGGAGTCTGTCACCACATTTTCACGTTTTAAACAGTTCACATAGCGCTGTAGCCTAACCATAGATGATTGAAATGGTACCTTTCTTTGTTTCTGTTGAGCTTCAAAACAGGCAAAAACGCACTTTAATTCATATGTAAATGAGGGCTCGCAAGTGCCCAGGGAGGGGTTTACTTCGTTGGAGCCCAGGCTGCTCGGCCTCTTGGGCTCATATCCCCGCCCCATCCTCTGCCTCAGCCAGCCCTTCTGTTCCCTGGTGTTCGTCTTCTTTCTATTGCGATACAGTGATCTCGCGATGCCTGCGCTCTCCCTCACTGGGCCAGGGCATGCGCAGTAGCGACAGTGAAGCCGTGCCCACAATGGTCATCGCAGTGCGCATGCCCCGGCCCAGTGAGGAGAGCGCAGGCATCGCGAGATCACTGTATCGCAATAGAAAGAAGACGAACACCAGGGAACAGAAGGGCGGGCTGAGGCAGAGGATGGGGCGGGGATATGAGCCCAAGAGGCCGAGCAGCCTGGGCTCCAACGAAGTAAACCCCTCCCTGGGCACTTGCGAGCCCTCATTTACATATGAATTAAAGTGCGTTTTTGCCTGTTTTGAAGCTCAACAGAAACAAAGAAAGGTACCATTTCAATCATCTATGGTTAGGCTACAGCGCTATGTGAACTGTTTAAAACGTGAAAATGTGGTGACAGACTCCCTTTAATACCGTGAGGTGGGCGGCAGTATTTTGTGCTGGATTGTGGTATTTCAGGTATTATTTTGTGCTGCACTACAATATTGATGGCCCCGCCTACATTTGTTGTCCCTTCCTTCATTTGTTGCCCCACCTTCTGTCAGTTTGGACCCACGTACAACATGGGACCACTTTTAGTTTTTTTTTCAGGGCCACTTTAAGTTCCCAAGCCACCCCTGGGTGCCTCTAATATTTATCTAATGATGCACAGAAGGATTTTATTTTTTTCCTGTAAGAATAGGCAGCCTTTAAGAAACCCAGCGCTGCTACATCTGAATAATAGGAAGAATGACAAGAATTGTATTCTGAATAATAATCCATGAGAGGAATCGTCCTGTTAAAATTTACAATCCAAACTAGATGTGAGAAAGAAGACATATGGCAATAGTGCTTGCTTGGTTGTGTGACCATCCCCTGGAAATACTTTATTATCCCTTTGGTAATACTATAGGAACCAGTCATCCAACCAGTATCTGTACAAACACAGAAATGAAAAACACAGAGGAGAAGAAATTGCAGAATAAAACAGTGGTAGAACAGGTTTACAGCAATTTCTTTAGGAGTTCCAGCTGTAAAATATATATTTATAGAATAAGAAATAATTCTAGGTCATTTCTCTGCACTATGCGTGTTCTTGGCCCCAATCTCCACCTTGTGTTTCTTTTATTATCAGTAAGTTATATGTATAGGACATATTCCATAGATCTGTGTATTCTTAGGAAACCTGCCAAAGCCTACACATTTCCCTCTACGAATTATAGTATTACAGTGTGACCATAAAATACAATGGAGGACCGTGAATCCTCCTTTTTGTGACGTCCAGGGCTGTCTTTAACGCAGGGCAAAAGGGACAGCTGCTCCGGGCCCAGTTGTTCCTGGGGGGCCCAAGGCAGCTGCTTCTTGAGCCCCGCTGGCCAGTGGCGTACCGAAGGGGGGGGGCGTTGCCCCGGGCGCAAAATTCCAGGGGGCGCTAGCAGGGACGCACCACCAATTAGGCAAAGTAAGGCAATCGCCTCAGGCAACGCGGCCCTGGTAACAAGTGGGGGACAGTGGTGGCAGGGCACAGGGAGATGAGCGCTTCCATTGTGGAAGCGCTCATCTCCATGATCATCTGTATCGTCGTCATCAGGACAGCGATACAGATGGATGCTGCGGGGCAGGGGAGAGGCGTCTCCCTTCCCCATTCCTCTGATACGCTGCAGGCACTTGGCCACACTGAAGTCTGGGGGCCCACGCCCATCTACTACATTATCTGTACTCAGAGAGTTATCACTGTGGTGTGGTGTTATGTATGACTGCAAGTGATATCTACTACACTATCTGTAAAAAGGGACGTGGCCACAGGTTGGGGGGGACGCAATACTTGGCTTGCCCTGGGTGCTGGTAACCCACGCTACGCCACTGCCGTAGGCCACTTCCCACAAATTCAATGACATTGTCGCAAAATATCTTGCCTCCGCTCCGTGTCCCGATCCTATCCTTCACTGTGCGAGCGGCATGGCTCGCATAGTGAAGGACTTACTTGCTTGCTCCTCCTCCCGACCTCCCCTGCCCTTTGCATACGCCGCGCGCCGTGACGTCACGCGGAGGCACGGCAACGCTGGGGTGAGCCGAGCCCCGGTCTCCTTCCTGAACTGCAGAGCGGTGCCCACTTCCAGCCCTAAGCCCAGCTGCCCAGAGCACTGATCCTGAGCCTGCTAGATTCTTCAGGACTGTAAGTATTTACAGTAATTCACTATAAGCTATATTATATATATTACATGTTTTATGTGAGTAAGGGTGCTGGGTGGTTGGAGAAGAGGGGTGGATGGAGAGGGGGAGGGAGGGGTGGATGGAGGGGTTAGTAGTACATACTATCTGCACATTGTAAAAAAAAAAAAGTAATCTGCAAAATACTATATATTTGTGTCACAAGTTGTGCTTTTATAATTTTTAGAATAATAATACAGCCATTTTATTTGATACTTTTGTGCTGACACTTTTTTTTTCTCTATATTAAGGGACACTAAGGTCACCAGAACCACAACAGCTAAACGTAGTAGTTCTGGTGTCTATAGCATGTCTCTGCAAACTTTTTAATGTAAGCACTGCCTTTTCAGAAAAAAAAGGCAGTATTTACATTACTGCCAAGGAACACCACTAGTGGGCACTCATCAGACAGCCACTAGAGGTTCTTCCTAGTCCAGTGCACAACATGCAACACTGGCATTCACGCTAAACACCCCTCATAGAAATGCATTGATTCAAAGCATCTCTATGAAGCCACGCATGCGCAATAGCCTCCCAATGCTTCCCTATGGGAAAGCAGTGGGTTGGCTATGATATGCTCACACACTGCACATTCCTGTGCATTGTATTGATGAGGTTGTGTGTGTGTTGTGGTGGAGGGCGTGATTGCATGGTAGGGTGTGGGAAGGCGGGATCCAGGGGGCCCAAGTAAATTCTTGCCCAGGGTCCAATCATTATTAAAGACGCCCCTGGTGACGTCCATATGAATAGAGGTTGTCTTGCCTTTCAATACAAGACAGAATATAGAGGAGGCATGAAGGTGATAAGTGTCACGGCCAGTTTACACTGAGTTTCTGGTGCTGATTTTGCAGTTTCTGCCTCAAAATCAGCTACAAAAAACACTTAAAAAAAGCCACCTATTCTTTTCAATGAGAGGCAGCACTTGCCTTTTTTTCCACGTGGAGAATAGAAGTAGTGTGCCCTATCTTGGGGCAGAATCCGAGCTGAATATCCCACTGTAATAAATAGGAACAGCATAAAAAACAGCTCCATGTGTGTCCGTGTGCTTTCTGTGAATTTTCTGCGTGTTTTTTGGCACAGATCTGATCAAAAACTTTTAGCTGAAAATGCAGCTTTGTATTGAAGTGATTAATTGGTTAAAAAACGCATCAAAAGACGCACACAAAAAAGGCGGAAAAAACGCACATGGATTTCGTGGTTTTTTTCAGGACATTTTCAAAATCCATTATGTGAACATCCCCTTAAAGTGGTTTTCCTAGACCAAGCAAGTCCCACAAAGCCACCTTTATTGCACAGAAGACACCTGTAGGGTAAAGCTTAGAATATACAGTACATAGGATTCCGAAGTTGCTTTGATTAGCCTCTGTTCACATGACGCTCCTTCAGAAAATTCAGCTTCACATCCTTTACCGGATTTCCGGCCTGGACTATGGATGGGACATTCTAGAGTTTGTGCATGTGCCAGGGTAAGGAATACTTCTGGCCCCAGTGCATCAATAGCTTAACCCCTCTATGCACCTCAGCTCCTCAGCTTTCCATTGTTGATCATACTCCTTGATACACTGAAATAATTTCTATCAGTAGGATCAACCCAATGGGGGCAGGGTGTCCAATTTAATAGGAGACAAGTGTTCTTTTAATTCATAGGAAGATATATCCCTCTGTTCTAGGGACCAGCAACCTCCGGCACTCCCGAAGTTCTATAACTACAACTCCCAGAATCCCCATTTCACTTCTATGGGAGTCACAAGAACAGCCAAGGAAGTGTGCAAGCTGGGAGTTGTAGTTTGACAGCAGCTGGAGTGCCTAAGGTTGCTGATCCCTGCTCTAGACAGTGGAGAAGGAAATTGCAATGCTATTTATTAGGGCCATCGCTGGGGCTGTGTGTAAGGGGATATTTTCTTTGCAACGGAGGAAGACCGGAGAAAGGACTAACTGTAAGAGCAGGGTAGGCAAGAGCGGACTGCTCTCCTAGGAGATGCAGGTGCTTGACTGTCACGTGACCAGGTGTTGCCCATCTGCAGAAAGTGAAGAGACCAGAGCTGCAGAGATGTGAGTAAAGGAGCTAAAAAGGGTTAAAATAACACTGGAGAGCAGCAGGTTTTTATTGTGATAGTTAAAACAATGGTGTGCATTACTCCAGACAACCCATTTAAGAAGCTTCACCCTTTGTTTCAATCCTGTTTTACCATCTGTACCAGCTTACAATTCATATGCACAGTCAATAATTTCGCCTTTGGGTGGAGGGGCACTTTGATTATCTTGTGTTTTCTGACACTGGTTACTTAATTGAACTGGGTTAATTAATTTTAGAAAATTAAAGATTTTTCTATTTCGGCGCAAGCCCTTTCGCCATTCTCCAGACTCCAGCGATAACAGAGAGAGAAATCCCCAAAACATAGAATTTAATCCAACTCTTCTCCAGGAGGCCCATGGAGGTTACCCTTCAACTTCAATCCCCGGGCAGCAATGGATTCCAGCAGTCTTTTAAAATTAAATGCAATGCAAATTACAACATGGCATACCCTTGTGGCTCAAATCTATCAGGGGCCGGCGCAATTTTCTCTCTAGGCCCCTTTCCTGCCTTCCCGCTATACTAACGCTGACGTGTCTGGTGCCCCCTGCAGAAAATGCAGTTGGGATCCTTTCCTCTGTGCTCCTAATTACCTGTAAGCAACAGCACAGGATCCTTTGTACTGACACAGGCTGCCTCTGGGAACCGCCATGGTTAATTAGAAAGGTTCCATCGAAAAGCGACGAGAACGAGAAAACCGGTTTGTACTTTTTAAAATAAGAGTCCAAAGGTAATGCAGCTTATCTTTTATTAAGTCTCAAGAAACCGCTTCAGCTTTGTGATTCCTTCTGACAACTATAAGAAAACACATTTTCATGCAGCTTCTAAGAATGAAGCAGGTTAGGAGCCTGGCTATGGGGAGGCGTTGCCATTTTTGGCGAAAATGACTTTTTTTTTTTACATAAATTCTTTCTTTTTAAGGTGACCCATTTGGATGGTGGAACAATTGAAAATCTGGATTGATTCCTTCTTTCTTCAGCTGCGATGCAAGAATAAAGAAGGCACCCTCACGCAATCCAAATGACAGCTTGCTTTATTAAGGAATGTTGTCACTTTAGCCAGAGGGTGGTGCAAGGAGCAAGAGGAATCACAGCTTGCATTGTGCTATAGTCTGCACAGCAGCTTCTAGGGGAAAGCAGGTTGCATTCAGAGATGCTGGATTTCACATGCTCTGCCTGCTCAGGCAATGGGCTGCTGCAGCTAGCAGGGACTTTGACAAATATCAGCTGAGGAGACCAATAAACTGTATTGAAAGGTTGCCAGACCAGAAAAGATGGAGGTGCCTGCAGACCTAGAAGAGGAGATCAGCCTGCAAGATAACAATTCCCAGATTTTCCATAACTTTTCCTCTTTCGGTAGGTACAGTAGATGCAGGGATGGATGTGTTACTGTCTGTGTTTCTTTTCCTATGCCCGTATCTCTATTGTATAGAAGCATGCATATGTATTTCTACAGTTCTGCATTGTATCTGGTCCAAGTATAGTTCAGCACAAGACAAATTGCTTATTTTAGGTGATGTGCAGGGTTAGTGGAGTTAAATTAGTTGAATGGAGCTGAGATTGAGTTGGATGTTTCTTACATGTCATTATGAAATACTGTGTTTTACATAGGACTGCAGGTAAATCCAAAAGCAGTATCTTAGCAAGCTAACAGTTAAATGAAAATTTGATCTTATATAGAAGGCATGTTCATTCAAGTATTTTGGGAAGAAGTATATTAAGCAGGTAGTATGATTTGGGGGTTGTATAGATTGCCATGTATCCTCTGGATTACCTATCCATCTATCCTTTCTCCCCTATTTATAATTTAGCATTAGTAATATAAGCCTTTCCCATTTTTGCTGCCATTGTTCCACTGAGTCCAAATACTCAATGTCTCGGTTGACTGAGGACAATACCAGTTATCCTCTGAATGGAGCTGGTTTCATCCTGAGGAGCATCTCTAGGTTATCATTTGGGAATCCCCTCAGAATGTGAATTCCTGTGAGTTCTTTATCCACTCTCTACCCAAATCGTGGAGATGAAAGGGTCTCCTCATTTTCTGAAGATTGCTAATACCCGAGCATTGGAAAGTCGAGTACGTAAATGTTGACATGTGAAAACGGGAGTAGCGAGCACTTGAATTATGGAGAGCAGTGTTAATAAATGAGACTTTGGAGGTTAAAGATTGTATTATTTATTTATTTATTTATTTTAATGGAATTTGTCTTATAAAATGCGAGCAGTTGCTTCTCAGCATTTGACAACAATCACTATCTCAGAATGTAACGTTTGCAACAAAGGGAATGGTTATTGTGCTGTCCTGAGGAGCAACGGAATAGGTTGATAATAGCTATGAGAAAGTTTTAGTGACATCCGACGAGAAGAGCAATGTAAAAATCTCAGTGAAAAAAATGTGTACAAGATTTAAAAATAAAAAATACTTATTTTAGCTTTGTGCTTGTTTGCCAGACATACAATAAGTTGGTGGTGGCGTTGCTCAGGGTTGGAGTGAGGGGTCGGTACCAGGGAAGGGAGTCAAAATGCTGTTTTTTTTTCTTTAACAGGATATTTAGATAAAAGGCTAGGACAAGAGGCTGAATATTTGCCATGTAAACTAAATGCTAATCATGTGTGTTTTTGCTTGGATGCAAGATGCAAGATGAGGATTCAACAAGTTAATCAGCGCTCGTTTAAAGGTCCATCACACCAGCCGATGCAAAATGAAAGGGGGATGAGTGACCATTAATATGATCATTCATCTCAAATCATTTTGCATAATCCTGGCAGCATATCCCTTGTTTTTACATGTCCATGTACAATGTGCTGCTGACCAGTGACCATTTTTATGCCTATATCATAGATCCGATCACCCAACAAATGAGTGTTGGTTTATATGCTGGCTGATTAGTGAATGTTTAGACAGGTAGATGATTCCCGAAAGGAACGTTCATTACTGATCATCTCATGTGAAAGACTCTTATTACTTGTACATTCAATTTTATCTGCATCCATGATCCAATCTCACCACGGGAATTTTTTAGTCTTCCAAATTTGAGAGAACTAGTAACTTTATCCAACTTTGGATAAAGCTTGATAATAAATAGTGCCAACCAGACAAAGGGGGACATTTATTAGGCATGTTGCGCCAGAGCAGAGAGCTGAGAAGAGAGGACGTCTGATGCTGAGAAAGCCATTTATAGCAGATCTTCTCACCTCTACAAATTGTGATGGGGGAGCAACAGCCACTTCAAGCGTACAGTGGCACTTACAGCCATGGTGCAGGCAAGCCTTCACTCCGGATGACACAGGGTATCGGAACAATGATCAAAAGAAATGGGATGGGATACAACAGCAGTGCAACCGACATAAGTATTCAGCTTCTTTCTTATCAGCGTTTTCCTTTCTACTATTGAGATCCGCCATAGGATCTCAAAAGTGGTCGAAAACGCTTCAGTTTTGTCCCCATTCATATTCAAATGGGACAAAACTGAACTGAATGTAATGGATCACACCTGTCACGGTCCCTCCCATGACAAAGGTGAGAAGATCGGAGAGACTGGCGGCATGTGAGGGTATCTGACAGTCTCTCTGTTTTCCTCTTGCAGTGTTGTTGTTTGGTAATGACCACACCTCTTGTCAGGCGTAGCTTGTGGGTCATTACTGAGGCTCTATTTGGTTCTGACTCACACTGCTTACTATGCAGTTAATATTTCCTGCTGGAGTTGGTTGTGCTGGTGTGTTGTTCCTTTGGATCTTCTGCTCCTCCATTCTTCTTTAAGCTAAGTGCATTTTGTTTTTCATTTTGTTGTTCACTTGTGTCTGGTGTTGTCTAGGGAGATGCTGATTTCTAAATCTGGGGAGGAACCAGTAGTCTTATTCCCTGCCACAACTCCTATGGCCTTCCAGGGTCTCCAGAGCTAAGGTTCCGATGTATGAGTATTTCCACCTTCTGGGTCTACTCATACTGTCAGGAGTCAGGGAGAGGTCTAGGGATTCCTAGGAGGTCACCATCCCTCTACCTTAGCTTTGAGGAATAGACTCCGGTCTATTCCTTCTGTGTGTTATCTGGTGTTATCCCCTCCCCATTACCCATGACAACACCAGAATGCATTCTGTTCCACTTCGTTGTGTTCCCAAGATGCACACAAAAGTACTGCAAGCAGCGTTTTGAGTGCGTTATCAGATACTGATCAAGACGGATCCATCATGAAACACAATGTAAGTCAAGGGTGACTGATCCGTTTTTTTCGGACACGGTCTTGTTCATTCAGGATATAGCCTTAAGCAGGTTGTTTCAGGTTGTTCAGGTAAGGTGTTTTGGGGCCCCTTCACCATGCCAATACAACTTGGTTGTTGTATTAGTCTGATGGAGGGGCCTGTCTGGCCTCGAAATGCGTTACCTGAACAACCTGAAATAAAGTGTCTAAACTGAATACTTTGTTTCCGCCCTGTTGTAGTCCATCCTCTTCTGTTCATCTAATAGACAAAGAGTGGCTGTAATGTGAAAAAGTTTATACTGAGAAGTAGAATATTTGTTACACTTTGTTATACAGGTTCAATAGAACATATGGACTGACTTTGGGCTAGACACTTTATATTTTAACACTAGTGTGTATTATATTTGGGACTAGAATGTATTATGTTTCTTATAAATTAGAACTGGAATAACATGAAACTTCATGGAGAGACCAAGAGAATTGCACCATCTTGTGAACAAATTATTATGTAAAAAAGTATATCTGATTCATAATAATGTTTTCACACAAGAGGGTAAAAGTGGAAAAAATATGGTGTTTGTGACTTTTTGAGGTCATTTGCGCAAACCTTTTTCCAACTTTTTGCATTTTACACCACTCACTCCGTTTTGGTGGAAAAGTGGCCGTGGGTAACTATGTTAAAAAAAAGTCCTAAAGCCACTCCAGTAGAACAACTGTGAAGAAAACTAGCGTATCAAGAGTGTTCATTTTAAAGATGAACCAAATTTAACAAACATGATAAATTTGGCGTAAAGTACGCCAACGCAGACTCAAGAAAAACTGACTTCAAATATTACCGTAGTTCTCCCCATTGTGCTTTAAAAAAAACTGACACTAAAAAACATGGTGTCTTTCCTGATAATCTTCCTGTGTTTTTTTTTTTCAAGAAATGCTTTGGCCAGATCTTGGCTGTAAGTCAATAGGCAAATATCACATGCAATGCAAATGGTGCAATATATTGTGTTTTTTTGCTTAATTTTTACTGCATTTTTAGGTCATTGGTGTTTTTCCAAAAAAGGTATGGCTTTTTTATAATACATTCCCATAGACCTCTATATGGAGAAAAGATAGTATTACATCAAACAATTTTATATATATGTATCAGTTATATAGGCTTCATGAGATAGATACTGTACTATACTATGATTCAAATTTTTGTAATTTATGGGAGCAGCGCTGTAGTTACCAGCTACATCCACTATAGAATTGATGGAGCTGTATAGTTCCAACACGGAAGCTACTGCAGGACAGCTGATTATCAGGGGTGAGGGGTGTTGGACCCGCACCAATCATATATTGATAACCTATCCTGAAGATAGGCCATCAATATAAAAGTAATGGAAACCCCATTGTGGGCTCATGCCCAATGTGCTGTATGTATCTTTTGCGGCCTTGTTGAAGTGAATGGGTGCATGAGCCCTTAGTCCCCTTACTGTGCAAAATACAGTTACTATCTGTCCTATTACTGAACATGAGTGCAAGGGCAATTTTTAAGATGATCCCTTAAACTGCTGCCAGGTTCTGCTGTTTTGCTGCAAACATATATTTTATCATGACACATGCAGGACCCGTGGCTTTATACAGAGATTCCTTGTGTCATGCACCACCTCCTTATGCCCTAAAGTAGGAATGACACAGTGTTTAGGTTGTGACCTAGGTTTCATGTTGCAGATGGGGCATGTTTATAGACAGGATCAAAATAGAAAAAATGCAAGTATGTATTGAGTAGAATATTTCCTCCACCAGGGTTGGACTGGCCTACCAGATCCTCTGGTGGGCCTAGTATCTGAAGCTATAGAAGGCTCCAAAGGTCCAGGAGAAAAATCTAATTTGATGTTGCCTTTGGAGACAATCACTTGCCACTAGCAGGCACAGAATGGCCCACAGGGGTACAGGTGAATCCCCCGGTGGGCCCCTGAGTAAGGTGGGCCCCTAGTCTCCCACTTCCTGCACAAATGGAACATAACACAGTAGACTTATTTCACTACATGCAGATAGGCAGTGTACGGCACCTCAACCAGCCTATGTTCTTATAAAATTACAGCGTGGATAATTTAAGAAACTACCCAGTTTATTATTATTGATGCAATCAGGTAACTAAGATGACCTCTATGTACAGATGTCGCCGACGAGTATCTTCTTTTTTCAAGGCACCCACCTTCTCAAAGTCACTGTAGGGACCACCATAATCAATCAACTTGTAGTGTGTAGCTGCTGTCTGCTGCTATGAGATCTGGTAATATTTGAATGTATCGGTATGTTGAGCTCCGAAAATACATTTTACTGGTGGGCCCTAGGCACCCCAGTCTGACATGAGCCACTAGGATCTATCTCTTTTATTTAAAACTTATTATATCTTATTGAAGATAAAAATAATTTCCTCTGGTATGCCCAAGGAGCCTCAGTCCAAAACTGTCCTCCACAGATTGCCACCAGAGTACAGATCAGAATGCATCTACAATATTTATTTTGTGCATAATAACTAAAATGTTACAGAGTAAACATAAAATGTCACACATTAGAAAGTCAGATCGACTGCACTGTTTTCCATTTCACATTTCACAAAACCCTACACCAGGTCTGGATTGTTATTAGATGCCACCAGTTTTTAAAGTTTAGAAAATGTCATCTGCATGTTGTACATAAATTCCAGCCTTGTTTGTCATGTGACGCCTATTTGTACCATTAGCAACATTTTGTGGTCATTGTATATTTTTCTGACACCATATCTTTTTCCCTACAGATCCCAGTGGCAATGTCGCCTATTCCAACGTAATAATGCCAACTGTTTTTGGAATCATTTGCTTGCTGGGAATTATTGGCAACAGCGTTGTCATCTATACCGTCTTCAAGAAATCCAAATTCCGGTGTACCAGTAGCGTTCCTGATATTTTTATCATCAACCTTTCCGTGGTAGACTTACTGTTTCTCCTTGGGATGCCCTTCTTGATTCACCAGCTCCTTGGTAATGGTGTTTGGCATTTTGGAGAAACCATGTGTACGCTTATTACAGCCCTGGATACCAACAGTCAGTTTACAAGCACTTATATACTCACAGCCATGTCCATTGACCGATACCTTGCAACGGTTTACCCTTTTACCTCAGCAAAGTACAGGAAGCCACCTATAGCCATCATGGTCATTTGCATCCTATGGGTGCTGTCCCTCCTAAGTATCACTCCAGTTTGGATGTATGCTAGACTTATTTCCCTTCCTGGTGGAGTCCTGGGCTGCGGCATCACCTTACCCAATCCAGAAAGTGATATTTACTGGTATACTTTGTATCAGTTCTTTTTGGCCTTTGCCATTCCATTTGCTGTGATCTCATTAGCATATAGGAGAATTCTGCTAAAAATGGCTTCCTCAGAAGCCCTCACAGCTCAGAGGAGCTCCAGGATAAGGACCAAAAAAGTGACAAGGACAGCTATAGCCATCTGCTTGGTTTTCTTCATCTGTTGGGCACCCTTTTACGTACTGCAGATCATTCAACTAGTCATGGACCAGCCAACGCTCGCCTTTCATTATGCTTATTGCGTGGCTATCAGTATGGGCTATGCTAATAGCTGTATCAACCCTTTCATCTACATTATCTTGTGTGAAACCTTTAGGCGTAGGTTTATCGTCTCTGTCCGACCGGTGGAAGATCTTCCACCAGGCAGAATCAGGATGAAATTCGGCACAGATCCTCCATCAGGTAGTGGTCAACCATTGCTTCACCTTGTTCCTGTTTCTTCTGGTAGCTAAGAAAAAGGAGGTATAAAATGACTCTGATTAACTTATGTGTAGAAACATCGACAAGCTTCATGGTGAATACCATGGTACTGCGGTTGCTTTATTTTCTACACAAGGAACCTGTGCCAAGTATTTGTTGGGGCACCGTCCTTAGGCTCCTAAAATTGCCAGATTACTTTACATTGGTTGTACAATTGTTTTAAAGGCAAGCAACAATTTTCTACCATGCCTATGGTGCACCTTGGCAGGTGTTTGCAGCTCGCACTTTCAGCACACTGTGAATGTAAAATGTCTTCGCTCGTGAAGAGCTAGTTTGCATTTGGCAGCTCTTACCCTACAGCTCCTTATCTGTGCCCTTGCCATGGCTATAGCATAACAAATGACTATTGATTTTTTTCACAGCTGGTCAAAATTGTGTTTTTGAAATTGTTTATTCTGTGCTCTTTCACAGCAACTGGGTCAATTTATCGTATCTGAAATGGCAGAAAAAGAAAGTGTATGTAACATGCTAGAACTCATCACATAGACGGGGTTATTTGAAGGCATTTCGCATGTGACAAAGGTATTTAAACCTCTCGGGTTCTCCATGGGGGAGAAAATACTGGAAAAAACATGTTATAAATTTTTTAGGATGGCTTGTTTTGTATAGGGAGCCTGAAAAAAAAACTAAAAGTGGACCCAATGTTGTTGGTGGGTCCAAACTGACAGAAGGTGGGGCAACACAAGTAGATGGGGCCAATACAAGTTGAAAGGGTCAGCAATACCATAGTACAGCACAGAATACCATCCCACGGAACCTAATATAAAAAAATACCTCCACAGAAGCTGACCCTCTGTCTTGGCCATCAATAGTTGCCATGTTCTGTCCTCCTCCTTCAGTTTTCTCTAATATGGATATGGAGCAGAAGGCTTAGGAAGTGAGATGTGGGCCACAGCACCATGCCAGCCTTACCTTCAGCATGCTGCCTGGACTTTCTCTAATAATGACCCCTATAGTTCCCCAGTATCTACCCGGCCAGCAGCAGTGAGGAGGGCTCAGGTGGTCCTATGGGCATTGGGCCACTGGTAAAATTCCCTGTAGGGTTTATGGCCATGGCCAGTTCTTCTCCGCTAGGGGGAAATCAGTGGAGGAATTAAAATGGCCGCTGTCAGATTACTCATCATAGAATCCGTCCTAGCCACACAACAGGATGGCCTGTCAGGTAAGCGCCTTCTTTCTGCCTGTATCAGCACTGTGAAGCGTGATATTTTATGCAGAATACAGCTGAGATAGGTGCTCTCCTGTGTCATGGGCCTCGGAGTTGAGCTCACCTCACTTCGTCTAAGGTCCATGGACACAGGTGAGCGATTATTTTAGCTTTGACCTGCAAATAATGGGGGAGATTTATCAAACTGGTGTACAGGAAAGCTGGCTTAGTTTCCCATACTTTCCAATCAGACTCCACCTTTAATTTTCCAAAGGAGCTCTGAAAAATGAAAGGTGGAATCTGCTTCGTTGCTATGAGCAACTAAGCCAGTTTTCCTTTCACACCAGTTTTGATATCTCTACCCCAATATCTTTCTTCACAGTGCTGATACAAGGAGAGAATGGAGCTTACACAGGGCCCCTGTATTCTGGCACAGGCCATCCTGCTGTACGGATTCCGTCCTCAGTAATCAGAATCAGTGGTCATTTTAATTCCTTCTAGACATAACGAGCCATTCTAAATATTTATAGGCCTTTAGGAATGTATATTTTTTCAGTATTTTCATTTTATTTTATTTTTTTCCTGGAGAACCCCTTTAAAAAAGGAGTACCACAGTAAGGGTGGATTGACATATTATATGCCCTTGTCTGGTTTGGTTAATCCCTTTTACTTAGAAGGTCCATCTATGGTGAGATGATCACAGGGTGTCCCAATGTAAGGGTACTTTCACACTAGCGTCAAAGTTTTCCGTTATTGAGTTCCGTCCTCGGGGCTCAATAACAGAAAAAAACTGATCAGTTTTATCCTAATGCATTCTGAATGGAAAGCAATCCGTTCAGTTTGCATCAGTTTGTCTTCAGTTCAGTTCAGTCCTTTCACGTTTTTTGGACGCAGATAAAAGCGCAGCATGTTGTATTTTTATCTCCGTCCAAAAATGCGGAAACACTTGACGGAATGACAGATCCGCCATTAATTTCCATTGAAATGTATTAAGGGCGGATCCGACATTGAAAATTGACGCATTAACGGATCAGTTTTTCCACTCTGCGCATGCACATACCTTTAAAAATGGTAAAATAATAAATAATGGATCAGTTTTTACGGATGACAACGGAAAGATGGATCCGTTATTTCAATACAACAGATCTGTCTGGCAGTTCTGTTGACGCAAGTGTGAAAGTAGCCTAATCCGTGTTCAATTTCCCTGCAGTGCCACCACAGGAGAAACAAAGTATTACACAATTGCTGTTGAAAACAATGGGCTGTTGGTGTGATACACAAGTGCCAAGTCCTCCATTAAAAAAGTCACTGGGGGAGATTTAACAAAACTGGTGTAATGTAGAACAGGCTTAGTTGCCCATAGCAACCAATCAGATTTCACCTTTCATTTTCCAAAGGAGCTGTGAAAAATAAAAGGTGGAATCTGAAAAATGAAAGGTGGGATCTGATTGGTTGCTATGGGCAACTAAGCCTATTCCACTTTACACCAGTTTTGATAAATCTCCCCCACTCTTCATAGCTGCTCTCCTTTCTGGCTAATTAATGACAATACTGAATTGGAGATCGTCACCTATTAGTTCAGAATTTCCAAACATATTTGAAAACAGATTTTGTTAAATGGTTTTTGGGAGCCAATAGGAGAAGATTAAAAGGGAAGATTTCTCAAAATTGGTGTAAATAAAAACTAGTTTAGTTGCCCATAGCAACCAATCAGATTTCACCTTTCATTTTTCAGAGCTGCTTTGGAAGATGAAAGGTGGAATCTGATTGGTTGCTATGGGAAGCTAAGCTACTTTTCCTTTACATCAGCTTTGATAAATCTCTCCCATTGTTCTATAAACGTGGCCTTTTTATAAAAAAAAAATGTTTGCCCTAATGAGGTTACCCAGGTCCAGCATCCTCTAGAAGTGGTGCTTTTTGATGGGCGTTTTTTTTTCCTATAGACCTCATTTTAACTGCCTTTGTTTTATTTATAGCGCAGTTTTTCATGACATTTTTTTTATGTTTTTCAAAACACGCCAAAAATATGTGTGTATGAAGGCCTAACTGTGCTAAATATACAGTATCATACAACTGGATAAGAAATTTGCAAAAGTTCCAGCTAATTCATGGTTATGTATAAAAGAGGTGCAAATTTGGTGAAACCCATAACCCTGAATCAGATTGCATCCTTGGTTTGGTCTTCATGGGCCACCATAGCTGCTCTGCACCAGTGTTATGTATTGTCAACATTGTCATTTCGATAAAGTTATATTACATGTGAAAAATAAATGTGAAGTTATAGTGTAATGGTATAATTAATGGTAATTGAATTAGCCCATTTTTAAGAGAAATGTGTATGGATGAAACTGGAATACAAAACCCATCATAGCGCAGCAACCAATCACAGCGCAGCTTTCATTTTTTCAGAGTTGTTTTAGGAATGTAAACTGAGCTCTGATTGGTTGCTCTGGACAACAAAGCCTGTTTTTCCTTTTTGTCACGTTTGATAAATGAGGACTAATCTCTATAGGCTTGTATTGTAGGATGATAGATAACAGTCCATCCAGCTTCTCTATTCTGCATGAAATGACATAAAAGCGTAACAAAGCAAGTTTCTGGCTCAGGATTTATCTTTCGTTTTATTGTCATTTGAAGAGGGTTTTTTTCATATGATGACAGCAGTGGGTGACTGAAATAAAAAATGCCTAAGGACATGCTGAAGCTGATCTCTTTGAATGGCATTCAGGATGAACTCCCTCAGTTCCTCTCTGAAGTCCAGAAAAAAGGGGCAAGCAGCAAAATAGCAAATTATGAAATGATAACGTATTTGAGGATGGATCCCGCTCATTGCTGTGCGTATGGAAGATCAGACTTGGGGTCCATTCAAGTGTCCACAAAACGGGTCCGGATCCGTTTGCGAACCCATTCATTTTCAATGGGGCCGCAAAAGATGGTGACAGCACACACTCGCCATGCATCGGGCCCCATTTTCAATGGGGCCTGATGCATGGCGAGTGAAGCGAGCCCGCGAGGGTACAAATTAATGTAGATTTTGGGCTTGCGGCGTTCTTCCAGATTACTATACTTTAGCCGAATGCGTTTGTGCAACGCGCACACCCCCTCCTCCACCTAATTCCAACACGTCCATGTGACTTCCGGTGCAACTACATCACTTCCGGGTATAGACTTTCTGCTAGGTATAGAAAAGTGGCAGAACACCGGCCATGTGCGGTCCGCAAAATGCGGAACGCACATGGCTGCTGTCCGTGTTTTGCAGATCCGCAATTTGCGGACTGCAAAACACTTGCGGACGTGTGAATGGACCCTAAAAGGGGCTGTCTTACGCCAGCAAATAATGCAAAATACACATAGAAGGTTTCAATATTTTATGGACTGAAATACAGACACGGTCATGTGCATGAAGCATTATAGGTTAATTTGGAATTTAAACTGTGAACCTCCGTGGGGATAGGGACCAATGTGAGTGATGACAATCTCCGTACAGTGCTCTGGAATATGTTTGCCAATGGCTTATCTGCAATAGAGGCAGACCACACAACTGCTATGGGGCCCAGGGGGACAGGGGCCCACACAGAACTTGCTTTTCTCTTCCCCATGTGAAAACCCTGCAATTTCCCACAGCCTCCACTACGGGAAGATTATTATAGCTTCCCTTGTAGTTGTAATCATTCCTGACCACTTAGCTTTCCCTAGTGGTGTCAGGCAGCCTGCTAGCTTTGTAATTCAAGAGAAACAGGAGATTTATGTATTATGTATTATGACCAGTTTTCTGGTGTAAATACATTGAGAAATATGGTGTTCAGAATGAGCTCCATATATATTTGAAGCACCTCTTCTAATTCTTCCGACAGAGTCGGACAAAGTGGGTGAGGCCAAAGGCAACTTTTTTAGGTTACAGTTTGTATTTAATAAAAAAGATGTCCACTTAATTTAAAAAAAAAAACTAAATTCATCAGCAATCTGAGGCATTGCACATGTTCTACATTGCCTGGGAGTGATTGATGCACGTACACTGGGAACCTAGGTGCAGGGGCCCCATACTAAGTTTTGGGGTTCTATAAGATCTGTGTATGCCCCTGATATTGGCGCTTTATAAATATAAAAATAAGACAGATCTAGTATGAGAGTGCATACCAAGATAGCTGTCAATCACTGAGTAAATCCGCCCACTGGACTCCTCCATCCAGAATGAGCAGAAATAAAAATGAATGAATCACGAAAAATACTTGAACTCTCCCACAGAATATAGAATACATTCCTCTATAAAATGCTAGGCAAAAGAAAAGATGCCAGAGGCTAAAACGTTCTACATGGGCTACAATGCCTCAAAAACATATAAACAAATGCTTTTTTGGCCAAAAGAAATACCAGGGACAAAACTGAGTGAGAAGAGACACTTAGGCCTCTAGCACACTACCATATCTGTTTTGCTGGTCTGCAAATTGCGGATCCGCAAAATACGGATGTGGTCCATGTGCAGCCCGCAGCTTTCACAGGGCCCACTGTAAAAAAAAAAAGCCTATTCTTGTCCTCAAAACAGACAAGAACAGGACAGGTTCTATAATGTATGTCTGTGTGTTTTTGCGGACCCATTGAAATTATGCTTGTAAAATTGGTCACAGAGCATGACGGAGGTTTACATGCAGGTACTGAAGACCCAGAGGGCCATTGAGTAGAATTAAGCTGATGAAAAGCCATAGTTAACCAGTCTAATAACTGTATATATAATAGCAAGGAAGAGTTAAAGAGCATTGACCTGTCCCCTCTCTTGACACGTCTGTTTTAGTAACTACTTGCATTTCCCATGTAATAACAATTCTGGAGCACCTATTCTTATGACTCTATGTTGTGCAGTTCTTGTATTATTTCTGCTATAAATTAAGTAATGAATTTCCAGCAGTTAGCTCTAAAGGTCCAGACGGGTGTTACCATTTAGGAAGGGGGGGGGGTGTCCATGCACAGTCTGAAGCCTCGTCCATGTTTCCGTTTTTCACGGACATGTGCTGTCTGCATTTTCCACGGGCGGCACACGTACCCATTGATTTGAATGTGTCTGTTCACACATCAATATTTTTTACTGATCGTGGGGTAGTAAGAAATTCATGTACACATGGTACAACTTTGGTCTATGATGCGAACCAAACGTGCCCATTGAAGATTATGGGTCTGTCAAAATCAAGTACACAACAAAGATGGCATCCGTGTTGTGTCCATTTTTCACCGAAGACTGATGGGAGATGCTTTGGAAATTAAGTTTCAGCTGAGCAGCATCCGTGGATTATGGATGACACATGAAGGGTAAAAACAGATAAACGGACCAAATACAGATCCTTCACTGACATCTCCACGGATGAAAAACTGACACAGTAATGTAGACAGGGCCTGACACCAGCAGCACTATTCGGATAGTGTCAGACGCCCCCCTCCCCAAATTAGCCTTTATTGCAAACTGCTAGTAATTCTTTCAGAACTTCCAGCAGGAATAATGAAGGAATACAACAACAGGAATAGATGCTCCAGAATTGTTATTACATGGGGAATGCAAGTACAGTAGTTACTAAAACAGACATGTCAGGAGAGGCGATAGGTCCTTCTTAAGGAAATGGATTAGTCCTACTGTCACCTACTCCCACATATGGACTAAAATATAATATTATACTTCCTTTCTAAGTAACCACATATTTTATTTCTGAAGCTTTGTGCCACCTGCTGCTGATTGTCCCCATTTCTCTTCCACGATTTCCATGGTGAAAACATGATTTCTCGAAACATTTTCATTGTAAATATATAACATATAAGTGGATGCACAATGATTCCATACAATCTATTTTTTCTATGCCATTGCTTGTAACAACATATGTTTTTTATGCTTTTTAAATACTATTGTACATACAAGACATCTGAATGATGCAACAGGGTAAATGCTCTTTTGCTATTGTCTGTGACTTATGTAATGCATATTATTTGGCCTCTGAGTATATTTATGTTCTGAATGTAAAGCATGCATAAAAGAGATACAAATATCTGTAAAAAGAAATGCAGGCGTGCTTAGACCTGAATAAAAAGAAGTTTTTTGCATAATCAGTGTACTCACAATATGAGCTGTAATGACAAATGTACTGTTAAGAATATAGACATACTAATATTATACATACTGTACCATTGTGGTGGGCTGAACCCCCCCCCCCCCAGGGCTGACCCCAAATGCCTGCGCTCCTCACATAGATTGTACTTATCTTGTTCCCCGGCACTCGCATCGCTTCTGATGTCGGCATGGCCACCGCTGCATCTCCCTGTCACACGGATGAAAACATTGGGGGGGGGGGCAGCCAATAGCAGGCCGCAACAGGAACAAGCCTCCCTAGTGTCACCCGCAATGCTAGGGAGGCTTTCGGCTGACCCCCCCTGACGCCGGATGTTTTCATCTGCACGACGGGGAGATGCAGCAGTGGCCGTGCCGACATCAGAAGCAACACGGGTGCCGGGGAGTGAGGAAAGTACAATCTGTGTAAGGATGAGCCTTTATAATAAATAGCTTAACTCACATAATTTTGGCAGCAGGGTTACTCTTTAAAGTATTAAGGCACTAGTGCTGCTTGTAGCAATTTTACTGCTTGTGACTCTACGGCATCGTCCTCCTGTGTATTAACAGTACATGGTCCCAAACACACAGGACATACTGCCCTCAGAGGCAGTCCACAAGAGCAATGCAGCAAGGGGTAGCTAACAGTAATATTTCACCAAAGTCCATTCAAAAGTGCATTAAAAATCACACTGTTGCTCCAATTAAAAATAATCTAACTTTAAAATGTTAGTGCAAAAATATCACAGTTGAGGCTATAAAGAGCTACAGTACTCTTTTGAGTCTACTCCTTGGGTGCTGTCTTATAGTGTTGCATAACAGATCTCAGGTGGTTCTCTCAGTGCTCATACCTGGATACTGTCGCTCCCCGAGGTTATGCTCTGTAGCAACAAAGGAGTTGTAGTTGGTGGAGTAAGTAAGGTCCAGGTAAAGTTCAACGGTTTTAGAGTCCATTCACACGTCTGTGGTGTATTGCGGATCCACAATACACCGGCAGGCACCCCCATAGAACAGCCTATTCTTGTCCGCAGCTTCGGACAAGAATAGGACATGCTCTATTTTCTTGCGGAGCTGCGGTCTGGAAGTTCGGGGCCGCAGCACGGCAATGCAGATGCGGACAGCACACTGTGTGCTGTCCGCATCTTTACTGTCCCCATAGAGAATGAATGGGTCTGCACCCGTTCCGCAAAACTGTCGAACGGATGCAGACCCATTTGCAGACGTGTGACTGGAGCCTCACGTGAATAAACTTAAGATAAACTTGTGTCATCCAAACAATACTTGATCTTTCTCATGGCTCCAGCAGGCTAAGGGTAAACTGGCTGGTAAACTTTAATACCCTGCTTTCTCTCTCTGCTGCGCTAATCTCTGGCTTTACAGTCTATGAACTGCAAGGAGTCAGGGTGCTTTCCAAGCTGCTCCCCCTGTAAGACTCCTGCAGCAAGAGGGGTGAACGCTCCCCTCGCTGCGCCATGTCTGGTCCCTTTGGACTCTAAAACTCAACTCCCTTTACAGCTTCCTGCAAGTCCTCCCTTTGTAGGAAGGACTGGCCGACTTCTGCCCAAAAGGAGGAGGATGGAATGGTAAGTTCCATTCTATCTAAAGGTACTCTCTGCTAGATACACTGCTGGACAGCCAGGCACAAGGCATAAAGTATCAGAGAACCTTGAATTAAATACACCGATTACATTCTTTGCTAGCCATTAGAGACAGTAACTAGGTGTAATAATAGAAGTGCCTCCCCTGGAGTGCTACACCATAATACATACCTACCATAGAGGCACATCATGTATATGATATGATATGGTGCCAGGAGTCAGAGGGAACAGAGCTACATCCCCTGCTCCTAGTCATCTCCCGATCATTGCATTTGTTGGCAGCCACCTCTAGGGGAGCACCATAGAGCTCCAGCTGAGTTCAGTACTAGCTGTCGAGATTTAGATCTAGTAAACCCCCCCTTAGTGCCGAAAACCAGAATTTTATCATGTAAGTATGATTGTGTAAAGGGACACAGAAGACTAGGCATTTTAAGGGTATACTCACACAGCAAAAATCTGCCATGTAAAAAACTGTGGCAAGATCAGTAGGCTGATCTGCCTCTATGAGCAATGTGTATGATGGCCCGGGTGGAGTGGAGCAGAGGATGGGAATGGTTGTGGTTCTGGCTCTAATAGTCAATCCCAGTAGCAGTCCTCACAATGATGCTCCCTTGGGCAGGGTAGTGAAAGGAGGGAGCACCATTTCTTCCCTCAGGGCAAACCCTGATGTTTCGACTCCTGCCTGATGATGGTTGGCGTGCCCTTGATGTTACAGGTTTGGTGCGGGTGCAAGGTAGAAGGTGCTGGGTGTAATGGTGCAGGAGTCAGTAGCCAGGCCAGATGCAGAAAACAAATGTCTCTACCAAAGTGTAGAATGGGAGTTGTAGTACATCCAACTGTATCAAAACACAGTTCCATATAATTCACAGTGCAAATCCCCACAGATAGTAATATATGGATTTCAATAAGGAAGGGAATTATTGCACGCTTTCCTCGCTATCTTCCCAAAGTCTCTTTCTGTAGAATCTATGGCAAGCAATATTACTTTTCCAATGGTGGCTGTAATTTTTTGTTAGATATATACATCATCAGAATCAAGTTCATTACATAAATACAGACCTAGAACTAAACATGGTGTATAAATACAGCACAAGGAACAAGCACGTTATATAAATACAGCACAAGGAACAAGCACGCTATATAAATACAGCACAAGGAACAAGCACGCTATATAAATACAGCACAAGGAACAAGCACGCTATATAAATACAGCACAAGGAACAAGCACAGTATATAAACACAGCACAAGGAACAAGCACAGTATATAAATACAGCACAAGGAACAAGCACAGTATGTAAACACAGCACAAGGAACAAGCACGGTATATAAATACAGCACAAGGAACAAGCCCAGTATATAAATACAGCACAAGGAACAAGCACAGTATATAAATACAGCACAAGGAACAAGCACGGTATATAAATACAGCACAAGGAACAAGCACGTTATATAAATACTTCATAAGGAACAAGCACGGTATATAAATACAGCACAAGGAACAAGCACGCTATATAAATACAGCACAAGGAACAAGCCCAGTATATAAATACAGCACAAGGAACAAGCACAGTATATAAATACAGCACAAGGAACAAGCAGGGTATATAAATACAGCACAAGGAACAAGCACGGTATATAAATACAACACAAGGAACAAGCACAGTATATAAATACAGCACAAGGAACAAGCACGGTACAGTGTGAAACTACAGCTCCCAAAATGTCCTAACAGTTGTAACTATATGCTGGGAGTTGGTTCACAAAAGAGAATGCTACCACCTATCATCACAAGGTCGACCATACAAGCGACTACAGCACTGATCAGACGCAGTGATAGATGTCTTCTCTTTCCTTTTCTTTACATTCGGTTCAGATCACCATAGTTAGCTTCTCCAGGCCACGACTTGTCTCTGTAGAATTTGCCGCCCAGATGTCTTCAGTTTCTCACTTTACCAACACATCCAACACACCCTATTAACTAACACAAGTGCCACACGCTATGCCCTTGATATTAATGCAGCATTCACTGTGACCCTGAATACAATCATGTCACATAGTATGTCCCCTGAAAATAATGTACCACACAGTGCCCCTACATGTAGTGTCCGTATAGATATAGTGCCCCCATAGTGTGCCACATGCCCTGTGCCCTTTTATAAAGTGCTACATGCTCTGTACCCCCTTATATAGTGCTACATGATCTGCTCCCCATTATATAGTGCTACATGCTTTGTGCCCCCTTATATAGTGCTTTATGCTCTATGCCCCTTATACAGTGCTACATGCTCTGTTCCCCTTTATACACTGCTGCATGCTCTGTGCCCCCATACTGTTCCACATGCTCTGTGCCCACATATATAGTGATATATGCTCTGTGCCCCCTTGCTATATACCCCCATGCTCTTTTCCCTCTTATATGTGCCCCCATGATCTTTGCCCCGCTATACAATGCATACACTGTAATACTTACCTTTTCCTGGTTTCCTGGTCCCAGGATGTCCTCCAATAATGCAGTCCTCAACTTTTCAGGCGAGACCAGCAATGAAGTAATTGCGTCACCTGCATCACAACAAAGCACCGAACAGGAGGGCAGGGAACCAATAGTTCCCTGACAGCACTGGGCGGGATACTCAATTATATCTGAATCTTATGGATGCACATATAATTTAGTGCAGGGGCTCACGGAAACCGGGTAAATCATATCGGTGACTGGGTGCCAAGGAGAGGGAACAGTCTGGCGCCCCTTTCTGGAGTGAGGGGTAATGCGTCCTGCGTGTTCACACAGGTTGCACACCCCTAAGGCCCGCTCTGCCGGGCGCAGCCACCCGCTGTGCATGTAAATGCAACACAGCTGACTTTGTGTGATGGGAATAATCCTCTAATAAACAAAATAGTACATTTGAAAAGAAAAAAAAAGGAGTACATAAGGCACTGCTGGTGCATTACCCTTGGATATCAGAATGTATTCCCCCGGGAGGCAGTTGAGCTTATCAGAGACAATCTTGTATGTAGCCTTGAAATGGATCCAGTCTGGTAACCACTTAATATGGGCAGCTGCTCCCTCCTGGGATAAAAAAAAAAAAAAAGTTAAAAGGGGCACTGCAGAGAGGATAAAAGAAACGGAATATTTTATTAGTACAACTGCAACGTGTTTTAAAAACCAACCGTTTTCTTCCTCTGGCAAGTACCATATTGATAAAGGCAAAGAAATTAGCATTTGATATGCGCATATAGAATATGACATCAGACAATTTAAAAAGGAGAGAGAAAAAGGGGGGAGAGATGCATCATTCAAAAAAATATTTATAAACACACTCAGAAGGACTCGGCTTCGCACGGGTATATTTAATCTATTTCATTTAAAGTTCGTGTGTGTCGTTAAAAGATATCGACAGTATCCCCCATAACAGTGAACTTCACAGTCCCCCACCCCTTAACACTGACCCCCCTTCCCCTACACACACACACAGTGCCCCGCCACTTTAAAATAGGACCTCCACAGCAGCCCATCCTCTTAATTTTGACCTTCACAGCAGCCCGGCCTTTTAACAGTGAGTTTCACAGCACCCCACTCCCTTGACAGTGACCTCCTCAGGGGCCCGTCCTCTTAACAGTTACCTCCACAGTACCCCACTGCCTTAACAGTGACCTCACAGTACCCTCCTGCTATAACCTCGACAGAAGTTGCCCTTTTAATAGTGGCCCCTGCCCCCTTAACATTGACCTCCACAGTGTCCGCCCCTTTAACAGTGACCTCCACAGTGGACTGCCCCCTTAACAGTAACATCCACAGTGAACGCCTCTTTAACAGTGACCGCCACAGTGTCCGCCCCTTTAACAGTGACCTCCACAGCGCCCTGCGGCCTCTAATGCTAGGGCTACACGACAACATGCGACATTTTGTCTCAACAATTTTTATAATGATAGGCTATGGTGTCGCACTGCGACATGTGACATGCTGCGACTGCGACACGACAGTCGCCAAAAATCTATCTAAGATGGATTTTCTGCGAATGTCGCAGTTGCAGCATGTCACATGTTGAAGTGCATCACCATAGACCATCACTAAAAAAACTGTTGCGCGGCATTGGTGCATCAACAATGTTGCGCAACACATGTAGCAGTGTAGTTGTGCCCTATTTGTCATGCGACACATGTCATCGTATAACCCTAACATAAAGCTGACCTACAGCAGTGAAGAAAAATGGCTGGGTTGTTGTGGAAACCTGGAGTAAAAATGTGTTTATGTGGAGACTAAGGGCCTGCGAGTTTCTTTGGCTGATAAGGGACATGTGACCGTGTGTAGGGCAGTTGGGATATGAAGAGAAAGACTTGCAGGCTTGTATTTGCTAATGTAGGTAATTTTTTAGGAATATCCCAGGAACAGTACGTCCTAGAGAGATGAGACCCAGGCACCTGATGTATCTGTGTTCCAAATTTGGGGAAGATCGGTACAGTCCTGTGGAGATCGGTCGCGCATAAAGAACAGCATGTGTACCAGCATGTTACCTCCATCAGTATTCTTTCCCAGATAGTAATTGACATGTGTACCAAGTTTAATAGAAAATGATCGATGAGTTTTTGAGTTACAGAGCAATATGTGTGTAGCAAAAACAGTTGGAGCATACAAACTATATGCAGCTGCTGTGTACAGGGGAATGACCCCCACAAGATTTCTTTCCAGGTAGCAAGGGAGGTTTATACCAAGTTTTTTGAAATCCATGCTTGCGTTTTTGAGTGATCGAGGAACATACATACACACACACACACATATATACATCCTTCTTTATATATATATAGAAGATTATAAAAATTAAAATACAGGCATAAAAATGACACTAAATACTGAGATAAAAACCACTCCACTGTCAATGATTTCATTGCAGCCCTCTGGGTGGACTGTTTAAAGGTTTGTAAATCCAGAATGATTTGCAATTTATCAGTGTTGAACCTATTGCATGTAGTGACTGGAATGAAATCAATTATCATAAGTGTTAAAGAAAAAGAATCAGTCATTTGCTGAGCTCATATGCCAGGAAAGACTGTGATTACCCCTTTGCCTACCACCGTATGACTTGTTGTGGATGTAGGCTCTTAACTCAGGAGTGTAGCTAAAGGCTCATGGGCCCTGGTGCAAGAGTTCAGCTTGGGCCCCGTTCCCTCATTGCTTTGTGGCTAGGGGCAGGGAAGCACATAGCCTTTGTGTTGCCCGAGACAAAAATTGAAACGGCAACCCTCCCTCCCATGCCAAGTTCTTGACCTAACCCCTTCCCTCCAGCCAGAGATGTAACTTGACCAGCATGCACTTTCTATAATAGCGGTGTCTTCTTATGCAGCACAAGGGTCTTTGGGTCCTCTCAGGCTCCTGGGCCCAGTAGCGACTGCTACCTCTGCACCCCCTATAGCTACGCCCCTGTCTTAACTGTAACTTGACGTATAAAAGTGTCGGGTCACATTGCAATCTGCCGGTGCCCCGCGGCCCTTCAGATATCTGTGACCATGCTGTTATTAGACAGTATATATGTCCAAGAGCAAGAGAAGTGGTCTCTCTGTGTGGCATTGTTGGATCACCCTGCTACAACGATCCTTCGCAGTGTAAATTAGTGCTGGCCGGGGATATTTTCTTTTTAATATTATATGTGTCATCTAATGGCAGTAAAGAAAGGTCTAAGATGAGAAAAATAAAATCAAGTACATGTGGGCTGGCTCAGAAATTAATCAGTTATTTGCAATTAGATAGGCCCATTGCTAAAACTGGAAAATTGGCCTGGTAAGGAAGTAAACACTCCGGTAATAAAGCAGTTAACAAATCTTTTTTGATCATTGTTTATTCACTCTATCAAATACATGACGTATTGGGATGTACAGTGTACATGGGCTTGTATACCTAAATTATGCAGTATATTGACGTATAATGCTGCGACATGGAGAGTTATAAATAAAAATTCATTGGGTGGTGTGAGGACTGTAAGTCAAATATTAAATGGGAAGAGTCTTGTAAATAAGAAGATAGTTGTAAAAACATAGCTTTGTAAAAAAAATATCAATGTAATGAGATAAAATTGAAGTTGTGGAGTTTTTCCCAGAGTTTTGCAATTATCGACCTGGTGCCTGGCCTTGGTTCTCACAGACAGTCTTTTGTGTCCTTTAGATGCAATGGGACTCATTGTTTATGTTGCCCCAGCATTAAAAACACATCCAGATCTTTTTATTCTAGTGTTAGGCCTCTTTCACACTTGCGCTCTGAGGATCCGGCAGGCACTTCCGTCCTGCCGGATCTGTCAGAACGCAAGTCGCCTGAAAGCATTAGAAGACTGATCAGGATCCTGATCAGTCTTCGAAATGCTTTGAGGTTACTATGGCAGCCAGGACGCTATTAAAGTCCTGGTTGCAATAGTAGTAGTGGGGAGCGGGGGAGCAGTATACTTACAGTCCGTGTGGCTCCCAGGACGCTCCTGAATGACGTCAGAACGCCCCATGCGCATGGATCACGTAATCCATACGATCACGTGATCCATGCGCATGGGGCGCCCTGACGTCACTCTGGAGCGCCCCGGGAGCCGCACGGATGGTAAGTATACTGTTCCCAACTACACTTTACCATGGCAGCCGGGACTTTAGCGTCCTGGCTGCCATGGTAACCATTGAGAAAAAGCTAAACGTCGGATCCGGCGATGCGCCGAAATGACGTTTAGCTTAATGCCGGATCCGGATTAATGCTCTTCAATGGGCATTAATTCCGGATCCGGCGTTACGGCATGTCTTCCGGATTTTTGGACGGAGACAAATCCGCAGCATGTTGCGGTTTTGTCAACGTCCAAAAAACGTTCACGTACTGAACTGAAGACATCCTGATGCATCCTGAATAGAGATGAGCGAACTTTAAAAAAAAGTCCGGCGTTCGGCGTTCGGGTTGCGGCAAGTCGCGCATCCCGTTATGGATTCCACTATAGCGGCATATGGAATCCATAAGGGGCGGCTGCCACCAACCCGAACTGTTGAACAGCCGAAGGACCTGGGGTGACGTCACCGTCATGTGATCAGTGCAGGGGGCGTGGCTCAGCACTGGATTTGATCCGTGCTGAGCCACGCCCCCTGCACTGATCACATGACAGTGACGTCACCCCAGGTCCTTCGGCTGTTCAACAGTTCGGGTTGGTGGCAGCCGCCCCTTATGGATTCCATATGCCGCTATAGTGGAATCCATAACGGGATGCGCGACTTACCGCAACCCGAACGCCGGACTTTTTTTTAAAGTTCGCTCATCTCTAATCCTGAACGGAATGCTCTCCATTCAGAATGCATTAGGGAAATCCTGATCAGTATCTTTCCGTCCTAGAGCCCCGAAGACGGAACTCTAGAACGGAAAGGAAAAACGCATATGTGAAAGGGGCCTAACTAACAGATTTTTTGGTTAAAAGCATATGTATACATTTTTTCTCTCCTTTTTAGTAAATCACTATACTTTTGCACAATTTAATTTAAAAGAGAATGATGTAATTAACAAATTAAAAAAATCCTTCATTTAAAAAATATGCCTCATCGCCTTGCTCCAGAATCCCTAACCGCCCACAGCGCCTCATCCCTCTCCTCCCCCTCCCTGACGGCCGAGCGATGAGGGAAGAGCGAGCATTGGACGTCACTGGGCTCGGCGCATGCCCAGTGACGACGATGAAGCTCCTGCCCTCAGTCTCCTACTCATCGCACTGGCGCAGCCCTCAGTGGGTACTGCGTCTGCGCGAGACTTCGCTCGGCCATCAGGGAGGGGGAGGAGAGGGATGAGGCGCTGTGGGCGGTTAGGGATTCTGGAGGAAGGCGTTTTTTATTGGGTAAGGAGCCGGTTTTGGGCACTGCAGGGGGGCATTACTGGGCACCCAAAGTAGAAGATAACGCCCCTCTGGGCACCTTCACGATTAATTAGCATATTTATAAAAGTCGTTTTTCTGCAAAACTACTGGACGGATTTCATTACAGAAAAGCAAAGCTGATTCAAGGTAATCTGTGGAGCATGGCTGGTTTAAAAGCTAAATTTGTGTTATCAGAGGTGACAGAATCCCTTTAAGTGCACTGAAGGCAGGGCTTCACATTGAAGTGCTGCATAGCCATTTCCATCTGCTTTGAGTGAAAGCTGTAGTGATATATCCTACTTATGTGTAGCCGACTTGTATTTTGTATATCTCACCTGTATGCCTTGTTGTTGTTGCACTACTGTGTGCTTTCTACTATGTTATACTATAGGCGCTTATTGCGCTTTTGTTCCATGTGCTTCTACTATCTTGCTTAAAATCAATAAAGAAATATTGTACACGAAAGCTGTAGTGATCTTCTGGATAGGACAGGGATGCGATCTTGTGTGCTGCAGCTGTCACTCAACAGTCAAACTCAATCAGTAGTGCAGCAAATAGTCTCTGTCTAGCCCAGGACTACAGGGTAAAGGAGTTATCCCATAAAAAGTATTACTATGCATAAAGTATTGCCGCAATATACATGGAATAAAAATATTGTTAGTTTTTTTCTGTACATTACATTTTCCTTTCTGGTAGCGCCACCTGCTGATTCTCCTTTAGTTGGAATTCTGGTCCATCTTCTCCTACATTCACTGGTGGACGGACATGCTCAGTAACTTCCTTGCTGTTCTCCTCCACTCGCCAAAGTGATCTCATATAAAGCAGCCCGGACACCATTCATTCATTCATTCATACTGCTTACTTCATAGAAATATATAGCTACTGTATATCTCTTTCTAGACAGTATAGAAGGTATTTGTGGGGGCATTACATACCATAGTGCTATTTATTAGTGGAATCTCTGGGGCTGTGTGCGAGAGAGACTATTTTCTACACAGAGGAGGAAGACAGAAGAACAGAGCTTCAGCAACTGGGGAGGGGGGTGTCATGTACCGCGCCCACAGTCAAGCTAACTCCGGCGCAACCACCTCCAGTTGCTACTGGTAACGCAGGCGCCTGCCGGAAAGAGCCTGTCCGTGTAACACTGCCGTGACAATATATGGGTGCTAAGAATCAATCAAAGCATTAACTCCCCACACTCTATACTCGCTGCCACCAGGTTCGTAAAAAGAACCACACTAAACCTGAGGATCAGGGATTTTGATACTGTAATTGCCAATCTACCATCAATTAAGCATCAACTTGCTCTCTGCCGATTGATATCTTATCAATTTTCTATGACTTATTGCACTGTAACACTTAGGTTATATGCCAAAAGACCTATTTGTCACTTTCCTGGACACAATAATCTCTTCTCAGATGACCCACATCTGATTGGACAGTCCCCATACATATATAATCGTCATACAATTAAATCTTAACCATAACACTCGAATACGGTATACCAAATCTCTCCTGAAGGAAGTTGGACTCTCAAGCTGTTAATATTTTAGAGCGAAAGGAAACACACATTAAAAAAAAAAATACTGTATTTTTCGCCCTATAAGACACACCGACGCATAAGACGCACCTAGATTTTAGAGAAGGACAATAAGAAAAATATATTTTTCATTACACCTCAGGTCAGACAAATCAGACTTCAGCTCACACCCAAAAGTGAATGACCCCCAATCAGACCTCAGATATGAGCCCCAATATAAATAAGACCCAATTCAGACCTCAGATCAGACCCCCAGTCTCAAATCAGCCCCCCATGCCTTATTTGATCAGTTCCCAGCCATATATCAGCCACCATGCCTCTTTTGATCAGCCCCCAGTCTCATACTAGCCCCCAAGCCTCTTTTTATCAACCCCTTGCCTCTTTTCATCAGCCCCCTGTCTTTTTCCATCAGCCCCCATTGCCTCAGATGTGCCCCATGCCTCAGATGACATAAAATAAAAAAAATCACTTACCTCCCCTGCTCCGGGCGCCGCTGCTCCACACCGCCAGCTCTCTTCTTCCTTTTCCTCGGTCAGCTGTGCTGTGAACGGGTGCTCGCAGCGTGAGGTCACAGAGCGCCCTGATGCTGTGCGCAGCTTTCACAGCCAACAGCCAAGGACCAGGAAGCGGTGAGTACAGAGCCTTCCCGGTCCCCCGGTACTAATGAGCGCTTCCATAATGGGAGCGCTTCATTAGTATTCGCCCCATAAGACGCAGGGGCATTTACCCCCCACTTCTGGGGGGAAAAATGCGTCTTATGGGGCGAAGAATACGGTAGTTCTCTTTAATGGAACAAAGTCAGTTATAACAAGATGCGTTTTCAAACATTTACAGGAAAATGGTAGACAAGACATCTGGGCATAAAATGTAAACAAAAGGGGTTTAACATTGAAGAAATACCTTTTCTAAATGAGTATTATCTAGGTTTTTTATCTTAGGTTCTGTCTAGAGTCCTGCAAACATTTGGTATTGCTGTCAGTGCCGTGACAACACAGCTCTCTATTCTGCAAAAAAATGTTAATTCTGAATAGTCAATCCTACTTTGAGCGCTGCAGGTTGCGGGTGTGGTGGGTCCTGTTCACACCAAGTTCCAGTCTTTGCAATATTAGAACCACGCTGCTCACCAAAAGCTCCACTCAGACCACTTCAGTTTGTGCTGACATTTACCAATACGCCAATCACTGGCTTCTTGCCACACATCTATTCGCCTGTCCTATAATGGTCAAAACCAGACAGGCAAAAAATAGTGAAGCACCGCAATGGATATTAATAACAAACCAGTTTTTATTATACTCACAAACATACGAGGAATATAGGCATATAAAACAATTTGACTGGCTTTCCGTCTATCACCCTTTAAAGAGCAAGATGAAGACAAGTATAGCGGTGCACACTGCACTCATGTTTTTGCAATTGTTGCAATATGCTTCCCTGCCTAGAACTATTGAACCTTCTATCAGCAGAAACTACTGATATTGACAGGAAAAATAAGAAGGATGTGCTCAGTGAATAATAAAATCCTTGGCAACAGGTAGGTAAATACGAGCACCCTACTAAAATGCCTGGTGGGCCAGTTGATTACATCACCTTTTATGTTGAATATTTTACAAAGAATGCAATTACAAAAATAACGATATCCATGCAGAGAATACACTACCCAGATGTGTAGGTGGTTTACTTGTATGTAATTACGGAAACAGCATGAATTAATAGCTTTGACGGAGTCATTACTTTTGGTTGGTAAGAAAACACAGTTTTTGTTCTTGGCAATTAACTGAAGGTTGGTATTTATAAAGGAGAAACGCTGCTGATGTAAGTTGCTCATCACTTGATTTCCCAGCATGCCTTCTGATATGAATATATTGTTCACGTTTTTTCTTGGCTACAGATTAGAAAGATCAAAGCGGCACAGGACGAAATATGAAAATGAAAGAGTTGAACCGAGGAAGGAATAACAGGAGTCGGCTTTGCAGATTACTTTATAATATTTCCAGTTCAGAAAACAGACGCTTTTGAAAATCAAATGCGGGAGTTATTTTGCATAAAAAAACTTGAGATAATTCCCACAGTTCTTTTGTTATTATGAGTGTAAAGTAAAAGGTGAAGTAAAATGGGCGGCATTCATTCATCAGAGAATGTGAAAACACACAGAGGCAACACAAGTAGACAAGGCCAGCAATACCCGCAATGCCTGCATCCCAGAGTCGGGTATGCAATAAGCCCATTGCGCTGTGTCCCCGTGCAAGCACTCACGAGACGTCACTGCGATGCCTGGTACCCAGTGCAGCACATCACTTCTCAACAACCGCCAGCACCTATTTACTGCCTCATTAACCTTAGACCTAAGAGGCCTGAAGCCTATGATGGTGACCAGCAGGGCAGGGAATCATCGGCTCACGTGCCCCACCACACTATTCCAACTGCCTTGTTAATCTGAGGATGGCAATACAGTTAAACTCAGGAGGGGGACCCATGGCCGTTGCCCATTTATATAAGTACCTGGCACTCCCAGCGTAAATGAAGACTGAGAGCGTTGGATCATTTTGTGCCTTGCTGGCGGCCATAAAAAGGGCTCGGGCTGCCCTCGGATGGAGTCATTAGCCAGTCCACCCCTGAAACTTAGGCTGTCTATACCTACAACAGATTTCACACAATGTCTCAGGCTAGATGATAAATGTGGTGCAGGGATAGACACTTTTTATAATTCTGCACCAACTGTTGGTTGGCTTACTTTGAATTGTATGCCAGAATTGTTTCAAAATACATGACATGTTAGGCCACACCCTTTTTCATTAAGCCACACCCCTTTTCAGACTACAAAAAAAGGGGAGTTAGCCAGCACATCCCAATGCACAAGGGCACGTCGCCATGTCTGAAAGCAGAAAAGCAAAAACAAACACAATGCAACAGCATTCTGCAAACACAAATAACAAAATATACAAAATAGTGCCCTAGTCAGTATAGAAAATATACTAGTGCTAATGCTATGCTCATTATATAAATGTGAGATTCTTGGCAGAGTGCTGTTGCATTGTGTTTGTTTTTGCCTTTTTAGATTAGGCGAATAAACTTTCTCTAAACTTAGATGTGCCCATGCCCAACTACGCCGCGTATTTTACAAAAGGTGCACTCATGTTAGTAACTGTGGGCTATTGTGCTGCAGAAAGGATGACTGATGGATTAGCTGCTATTTAAAGAAGCAGTATCTATGTCAGCAGCTGTAGAACGTGCATTTCCTATGAGAGAGGCTTTGATGTCACCGGCAACCTCATTTCTCTTTTGCCCAACACAGAACCGTCCGACCTCTTCAAATTATGCTGACAAACTGACACATCACTGAGACCCTAGACACGTTCTCTCTACAGTCTGTAGCAATTAGTTTCATGGCTGTGGTGGTTAAAACAAGGAAGAGAAGAGCACGCCGGAGACCAATCTCAGCTAACTGTGCATAAAACTGCTAATGTGATTTCTCCAAGAAAACTTGCTTATTATCGGAGTTGTATGTGCTTTTAGTTTTTCTTCATGGCATAATAAACTACTGTATTCTAATGATATCCCTGTCTACAAATGACATAGGGAGAGCTAATCGTGACTCTATAAATATCACTGAAATGAAAAAAAAAAAAAAGGAAATTCGTTTTTAATGACAAAAAAGCTATATATATATATATATATATATATATATATATATATGAAGCTGAGTGTGTGTATGTGTGTGTGTGTGTGTATGTCCGCTAAAGGAATCCACACCGTCGCATTTACAATCCCGAAATTCGACACACAGGTACATCAGGGAAGGTTTTAGACCGGGTCTCAGCTCTCTAGCACGTACCATTCCTGAGATATTCCCAAAAAATGCATTAGCCAATAGAAGCCTAGTCACATGACCCTTATCAGTCAATAGAAGCTTTGGATGACACTGTTAAGGGAGGGGAGTGCTGTGGAGGTCATAGTTCATGAGTATGTAGGGTGGTCATTCAGGCCACCTTCAAAAGATGGACTTAAAAACCCCGCCCCTGGTCCCACTAAGCCACACACCCAACATGGTTAGACCACCCCCCTCCCACTCCACAGCCGACGGGGAGGGGAATAAAAAAAAGAAGGTAAAAATGAACTTCTGTCAGCTGCAGGGGTGGGAAGAGGGTATCTTTCACGCTGCAGCTCACGCTCAGACAGCACAATGCTGATGTCTGAGAGTGAGCTGTTCAAAGGGACATCCCTATGTCCGTTCAGTGGACGGAGGACAGGGAGTCTGAAAGCTGGACTGTCCGGCCTAAAACCGGACCTCTGGCCACCCTAGGGGCAGGCTGTTGTGGAGGTCACAGTTAAGGGAATGGTCCGCTATGGAGGTCAGTGTTAAGGAGCAGATTGCTGTAGAGGCTACTGTTAAGGGGGCGGCTGCTGTGGAGGTCACTGTTAAAGGGGCACGTTGCTGTGGAGGTCACTGTTAAGGGGGCATGATGCTGTGGAAGTCACTGTTGAAGAGGCTGGTGCTGTGGAGGTCTTTGTTAATGGAGGAGGGGACTGTAGAGGCCACTATTAAAGGGGCAGCAGCGTACGGTTACTGTTAAGGCAGGGGGGTACAGTGAGGTCACTTTAAGGGAGAGGGGTACTGTGGCAGTCACTGTTAAAGGGGCAGTCTCTGTGGATGTCTCTTTTAAGGAAGCCAGGAATGGTGGAGGTCACAGTTAAGGGGACGGTCCACTATGGAGGTCAGTGTTAAGGGGCGGGGTGCTGTAGAGGTCACTGTTAAGGTGGCGGGGTGTTGTGGAGGTCCCATTTTAAGGGAACGGAGCTCTGTGGAGGTCACTCCTAAGGTGGGATATTGTGGAAATCAATGTTAAGGAGACGGGGTAATGTGGAGGTCACTATTAAAGGGGTGGCCGGTGTGGAGGTTACTGTTAAAGGGGAGGGCGCTGTGGATGTTAGTGGTAAGGGGGCAGGCCACTGTGAAAGTCACGGTTAAAGGGATGGGCAATAGACGGGCAACAGCAATAGAGCCTTTTTGTTGCTTGAAAAAGGCTCTATTGCTGATCCGAAACGTTGCGTTTTTTGTACCACATGGGTGATTAAATTCACTGTTTTTCACTACATTGGAGTGCTGTCCTTCTTTTTCCTTACGCGTATTGAGTAAGAAGCTTATGCCTTGGACGTAGCGTAAATAACTCATGAAAGAATAAAGTTACGTTAAAACCAAGCACACCATTGTTTTTCTTGTGAAATTCCCAATAAGTTTGATGTGTCACATGACCCTCTTCCTATTGATAAAACAAAAGTTGGATTAAAAATGGCCAACTTCAAAATGGCCGCCATGGTCACCACCCATCTTGAAAAGTTTCCCCCCTCACATATACTAATGTGCCACAAACAGGAAGTTAATATCACCAACCATTCCCATTTTATTAAGGTGTATCCATATAAATGGCCCCTGACAGCCTAATTTAGCAAATCTGACATGTGTCATGTGTGTTTATGTGGTAATAACTTTGGAACGCTTTTACTTATCCAAGCCATTCTGAGATTGTTTCCTCAGGACACATTTTACTTCATGACAGTGGTAAATTTGAGTCGATATATTTCACCTTTTTTATATAATAATCCAAAGTTTACCAAAAATTTTGAAAATTTCGTAATTTTAAAAATTTCTATTTCTCTGCTTTTAAAACAAAAAGTGATACCTCAGAAAATTTTTATTACTTAACATTCCCCATATGTCTACTTTATGTTGGCATCATTTTGTAAATATCATTTGATTTTTTTAGGATGTTAGAAGGCTTAGAATTTAAGAAGCAATTCTTAAAACTTTTAGGAAAATTTCCAAAAGAATTAAAGGAAAATGGAGATGACATTTCTAAATTTCACTTTTTTGGTAGATTTTCCATTTTAATAAATTTTTTTCTTTAACACATCGAGGGTTAACAGCCAAACAAAACTCAATATTTATTACCCTGATTCTGCGGTTTACAGAAACACCCTACATGTAGTTGTAAACTGATGTAAGGGCACACGGCAGGGCGCAGAAGAAAAGGAGTGCTGTATGATTTTTAGAAGGCAGATTTTGCTGAACTGGTTTTTAGATGCCATGTTCCATTTGAAGTCCCCCGATGCACCCTTACAGTAGAAACTCCCAAAAAGTGACTCCATTTTGGAAACTAGGGGATAAGGTGCCAGTTTTATTGGTACTATTTTGGGGTACATATGATTTTAGTTGCTCTATATTACATTTTTTGTGAGGCAAGGTAACCAAAAAATAGCTGTTTTGGCACTGTTTTTATTTTTTAATTTTTAGAACATTCATCTGACAGGGTAGATTATTTGCTATTTTTATAGAGCAGGTTGTTATGGATGCAATAATATCTCTACTTGTTTGTTTGTTTGTTTGTTTGTTTCAGTTTTACATAATAAAGCATTTTTGAAAAAAAAATATGTTTTTGTGTCTTCATTTTCTGAACGCCATATTCTTTTTTTTTATTTTTCTACCGATCGTCTGTCTTGTGCATGTACTTGTTTTTTGCAGGAAGAATTTAATTTTTTATTGGTACCATTTTTGGCTGCATATGATTTTCTGATCATTCATTATTACACTTTATGGGGCAAGGTGACCAAAAAATGTGTCGTTTTAGCACAGTTTTTATTTATTTATTTTTACAGCGTTCAACTGAGGGGTTAGGTCATGTGAAATTTTTATAGAGCAGATTGTTACGGACGTAGCAATACCTAATAAATATACTTTTTCTTATTTATTTAAGTTTTACACAATAATAGCATTTTTAAAACCAAAAGAATTATGTTTTAGTGTCTGAATAGTCTGAGTGCCATAGTTCTTTTATTTGTTGTCTTAATTAGGATATAATTTTTTTATGCAGGATGAGGTGACGGTTTGATTAACACTATTTTGGGGGGCATACACCTTTTTGATCGCTTGGTGTTGCACTTTATGTGATGTTAGGTGACAAAAAATGTCATAGTTTAATTTTTTTTATGGTGTTCACCTGAGGGGTTAGGTCATGTGATATTTTTATAGAGCTGGTT
Organism: Bufotes viridis; assembly: GCA_033119425.1. Taxonomy (NCBI): domain Eukaryota; kingdom Metazoa; phylum Chordata; class Amphibia; order Anura; family Bufonidae; genus Bufotes; species Bufotes viridis. Next base: position 29,690,463 of record CM065595.1, read on the forward strand.
GTTACGGATGCGGCGATACATAATATGTCTACTTTTTAAAATTTATTTCACTTTAACACAATAATAGCAGTTTTGAAGCAACAAAAACATATTTTAGAGTCTCCATTGTCTGAGAGTCATAGTTTTTTTTAATTTTTTGACCGATTGTCTTAGGTAGGGTCTCATTTTTTGCGGGATGAGATGAAGGTTTGACTGGTACTATTTTGGGGGGCATACGCCTTTTTGATCGCTTGGTGTTGCAATTTTTGTGATGTAAGGTGACAAAAATGGCTTTTTTTGGCACTGTTTTTATTTTTATTTTTTTACGGTGTTCACATGAGGGGTTAGGTCATGTAATATTTTTATAGAGCTGGTTCTTATGGACGTGGTGATACCTAATATGTATACTTTTTTAAATTTAGTTCACTTTAACACAATGATAGCATTTTTGAAACAAAAAAATTATGTTTTAATGTCTCCATGTTCTGAGAACTATAGTTTTTTTTATTTTTTGAGCGATTTTCTTATGAAGGAGCTCATCTTTTGCGGGATTAGGTTCGGTTTTATTGGTACCATTTTGGGACATACGCCTTTTTGATCACTTGATGTTGCACTTTTTGTGATGTAAGGTGACAAAAATTATGGTGTTTATGGGACGGGGTGGATCATGTGATATATTTATAGATCTGGTCTATTTTATTCATTTTTTTCTATCTTTAACATTTTTTTTTTATGTGAAATTTTTTTTTTTACATGTGAAACCTTTACTATTTTTTTTTTAAACACTTTATTTATTTATTTTTTATTCATTAATTTTTTTTGTACTTTGCTTGCCCCATAAGGTCATACAAGACCTCTAGGGGACAGTTAACTTCACTTTTTTTTTTTTTTTTCACTATTGAGTTCTCCTGTAACTGGGGCTGTCATAGTAGCCCCAGTTACAGGGGAAATACAGCCCCCAGAGAGGCTGTACAGCATAGCGCTTCCTGATCTGTATACACATCTAGAAGGCAGAGACACATGGAAACTGTCCCTGCCTTCTCACTGGGTTGCCCTGCTGTCACTGACACGATTAGCGTGCAGCTCCCATCTCTGAATGGACGTTCCAGAACATCCAATTATAGATAAACAATCGCCCATAGGACGTTTATATCCTATGGGCGGTCGTGAAGTGGTTAAAAAGCATGTGTTTGGACTGTCACAACACACATTAAAATTTAAAAAATTCTCCACCACTTTATTGGCGATGCCTCCATTTCTTTATTTTGTTCCACAATAGAGCCATTGCACTACATGGGTATGCATGGGGTTTTATGCTTTACTGCTTTTACAGTTTTTTGTTTTGTTTTTGCTTTAAGGGTGCTGTATGCTTTACTTTTTGTTTAACAGAAGGGATTAGCAATGAATCTTGGTGCTCTGCACAGTGACGTAGACAGTGATAAATTACACCCGTAATGCTAATCAAAGGAAAAACGTTTGGTACCGTGTTAGCCAGTAGTGAGAAGTCGTAATGCTCTTAAAAAGAGAAACAATATAACATATTGTGATTTGATACCTTTTGATGGCTAACTAAAATAAATGATGTTGTAAGACAAGCTTTTCTTCTTCTCTTCTTCAGGCCAGACACAGAGTCTCGAAAGCCTGCCTTATAACATCATTTATTTTAGTTAGCCATTAAATGGTAACAAATCATCGCACACGGCAAAACACTCTCAACTGCACTCTCCATGCAGTTTAAAGGGTTTCTGTCACCAGATTTAACCCTATTAAACTGGCTGACATTAGCGATATGCTAATGTCAGCAGACCCTAACTCTCCTAATCTTATGCTTCTGGATGTCCCCATTACTGCACAATTTTAACTTTTATAATATGCTTATTAGCCTCTAGGAGCAGGGGGGGAATTGCTCCTGCTCCTAGAAGTTCAGTTTGCCCACCTCAAGTCATGCCCTGCCGTCCTTGATTGAGAGGTACCAGGCAGCGCTCGTCTCCTCCTGCCGGCCCTGTGTGCTGGGAATGCGCATGCGTGAGATTTATCCAGCAAACAGGGCCAGCCGGAGAAGACAAACACTGGCCCTGTCAATCAAGAACGGCAGGACGTGACTTGAGGCGGGCAAACTGAGCCTCTAGGAGCAGGAGCAGGCAAACTGAGCCTCTAGGAGCAGGAGCAGGCAAACTGAGCCTCTAGGAGCAGGAGCAAAGCCCCCCCCCCCGCTCCTAGAGGCTAATTAGCATATTATACAAGTTAAAATTGTGCAGTAACGGGGGCATCCATAAGCATAAGATTGGGAGAGTTAGGGTCTGCTGACATTAACACATTGCTAATGTCAGCCAGTTTAATAGGGTTAAATCTAGTGACAGAAACCCTTTAAGTTCCAAGCCTTCACACTGAGATTGGGCCACCAAGTGGAATGAATATGATTAGGCAGAGTGGCCTGGGTATACCTGATTTATCGTGATTTGTGATTAATTAAATCTTAACTAATTTTGGCGAATAGGAAGAATCAAATTTTTCAAAACTTCTCTAATGGTGCGGTTCCCATTAGTAGGTCCCCCACGATCTAATAGTTATACTGACGATCAAAAGGGTAGCAATGTTTTGAAATTTTGACTTTCTCACCATCCACTACAGCTTTGAACGTGAGACTACCATCATTTTATAGACAATCGTCTTGGCTATCTCATGCATAAATAAGACTTGCAACTATTTAACATATTATTAATTATGCATATTCTTGACATGTGACATTTTGTTTGTATTTTGTAAATCCACCTTTAGCATTTAACACTGCCTGATTCCCTCTGAGCATGCTCTCAATCAGATTCAAGCGTGTATCAACCGAAATCTTTTACTAGGTGTCTTCCACACGTTCTCAATGTTCACCAAAAAACAAGTTGGGCAAAATAGAGACCATCTATCCGGAATTGCCCACCAATTATAGAAAACTAAAAATAATGAAAACCAGGATTTAATAAATCAAGATATCTTTATTCCAGGATTGTAGTAAAAACAAACAATTAAAAAGAATTAAGTCTGTGGTGGTGTCAAAGAATACATAAGACCAATAGCCGTAGGCAGGGGACATGCATAGGCGGTACAGGTAATATAATAAATATTCAATATCACGTAAATCATCCTAGCCAGGTAGTATAAAACTTAAAGTATAATTCATAAAGTGCTGGTGCAAAAGAAAATACCCACATGAGAAAATAAACATAAACTAGGTGAAAAACACCCAGGAGGATGCCAAGTGAAACCATATATAGTAAAGATCATAAAATTACCATAACGACCAAGAAACCCCTGCGCCCCGACACGCATTTTTCTCAAAGCTTCATCATTGTCTCCACCGAACTTGACAGTTCCTTAAATTTCTCGATCTATTAGCCCCTTTTCCCTTGATTCTTCCAGACCCATTTACAGCCATCAGAGCGCAGTCTATTGACTTTTGTCTCATAGCTCCAAATCACCTATTTCCAATCTTCTACTCTTCACTGTTCATACTGTTTTGCAAACTCGAGCCCACGCCTTTTATGACGTTATTGAAGTTAAAGCTTCCTCATCTGTTTTCCTTTTTTCGGGCTTGCATGGACGTCTGTGATCTCACTATTATGAAGCATATGAGACACCTCCACTGCTGTCAGGGGCGTAGCTATAGGGGGTGCAGAGGTAGCAATTGCTACAGGGCACAGGAGCCTGAGGGGGCCCACAGACCCTAGTGCCATATAAGAAAACACCAGTATCATAGAAAGTGCACTGGGGCCCAGAATTGTCAAGTTGCACTTCTGGCTGGAGGGAAGAGGTTAGGTCAACAATTTGGCACAAGGGGCTGCCGTTTCAATGTTTTCCTCAGGTAGCAGGAAGGCTATGTGCTCCCCTGCCCCTGGTCACAAAGCACTGAGGGAAGGGGGTCCAAAATGAACTCTTGCACCAGGGCCCATGAGTCTTTAGCTACGCCCCGGACTGCCGTGTTTGTCGCACCAAAAATGATAGACCTTACGATGAGCCGACTTGTTGATTCCAATATTTTGCCTTGACGTCCACCACTTGGCTTCGTAATAGAGGGACGGACTTCATTTCATAGTCTGTCATGGGAAATCTTCTTCATGGCTGTGCCTGTATTTGAATCAGTGACTTTTTGCTTGGGAATCAATCTAATAACACACTGAGCTAATAGGGAATGTGAGAACAGGTTGTCATTTGTAGTATACAAGAAGAAGAAGATTGTTCCACCACCAGGAGCAAAACAGTAACAAAGCAGTTACATGAAAAGAATCTGCACAACTAATCATATGCTAATTTATGTATTAGATGGCCAAGATGATTGTCTAGAAAATGATGGTAGTCTTATGTTTGAAGCTGTAGAGGAGGGTGAGATATGGAGCCTGAAAGTCGAAATTTCAAAACATTGTTACCCTTTTGCTTGTTAGTGTATACGGATATGGGATAACTGAATGTAACTGTAATACCCCTTTAACAAGAGGTATGCCGGGAAGGTATAAAGTGGAAAACACCCAATGAGCCAGTGTATATAACAAAGGGAAAGTAATCAGGTGTAAGTGGGTAAATGAGATGTCTCAGCACCTTTTCAGGGTTTTAACAAATAAGCCTCAACCTCATGTATCATTAGTCAGATTTTATGAAGAGCTCACCAATCAGTGCTACTAATGATAGATGAGGTCATAGTTTTCATTGTTTTCTTACATGGATGTATTTATTAAATTTACTTTCCAGTGTATTGTTTCCTCAGAAGTTTCATGGAAAGTCAGTTAACCCAGCAGTATGCCCCAGGACAAAATGTTTCTGCCTAGTCTTTATGTGGATGAGGGAGCTTCATTCCCTTAGAACTTGCCAAAACATGGTCCCAGAATTCATTCAGACTGCAGTGTTTACCACTGTACCCCCACCATGACATCCGTAATTTACCTGAACTGGTTGTAATGGCTTCTTGGTACCCGCTATATAAAAGAATGACCAGGTCCATCCCAACAATAACAATAGGATGATGTGAGTCCACACAGTATTTGAAATGCTAGCCTATCCATATAGTGGGAGGGAGAGTCTTGTCCTTATGTGTGGTCATATGTATATTTGTTCTAAGAGATTAAACTAGGAAGCTTAAGCCAAATATGCCAGGCCTCCAGGGGTTGCCAGTAATGATGTAAAATGAGGCAGATGTTTCAGGCAGCAAGTCTATTCTAATCTGAATAATGATAAAATATTCAGGATTTGGCATTAATACTGCTATGTCACAAATTTCCCCAGTGATTTGTGTGCAACAGTACTGTATCCATCTTTTCATGCCGAGGGCAAGGCACCTTTCATCGTTATAAGAAGTTGCCAACAGACAGAATGTATGCTGTAAACCATATGGCAACATATAGAGTACCTCTGGGTCTGTAATGCAGACCCCTACAGACTAGCTATAAACTAAATTATCAGTGTGTCTACAGAAAGATGTAATTATTAAAAGGGCTCTTCTCTAAACTACTATAGACAGCCCTCAAATATAAAAATTGAAAATCAGACAATACGCAGTACATGACAATCCCTCCCTATCATAGCTAGAACCAGCCCTGTACCTCACATGGGTCCAGAGATCTCCCACATTGAATCTCTGCAGCTCCTCCAGAGTGACCATGGGTCTCTTGGCAGCTTCTCTAATTAGTTCTCTCCTTGCCTGGGCTGTCATTTTAAGTGGACGGCCATGTCTAGGTAGGTTTGCAGTTGTGCCATACACCTTCCATTTTCAGATGATGGATTGAACAGTGCTCCGTGAGATGTTCAGAGCTTGGGATATTTTTTTAGAACCTAACCCTGCTTTACATTTCCCCACAACTTTATCCCTTACCTGTCTGGTGTGTTCCTTGGTTTTCATGATGTTGTTTGATCACTAATTCTGTAACAAACTTCTGAGCCCTTCACAGAACAGCTGTAGTTATAATGAGAATAACACACAGGTGGACTCTATTTACTAATAAGGTGACTTCTGAAGGCAATTGGTCATACTAGATTTTATTTAGGGGTATCAGAGTACGGAGGGGCTGAATACAAATGTATGCCCCACTTTTATATTTTTTTATTTATTTAAAGTTTTGAAAACCATGTATCATTTTCTTTTCACTTCACACATACTTGCTACCTTGTGTTGGTCTATCACATAATATTTTCTCCCATCCCAATAAAATACATTTAAATTTGTGGGTGTAACAAGAAAAAATGTGGAAAAGTTCAAGGTGTATGAATACTTTTTCAAAGCACTGTAAGAGAGATTGTGAGAGTCTGTTAAAGGAGTGCACCCTGCCAAGGGCACTGTAGGAATGCAGTTTGGGGACAGCATTGCCCCTAGAGATACAGCACCCCAATCACAAACAAGCAGGGGTGTGCCTCAAGGGGAACACAGGGTGCTCCCTTTGCTTCAATGTGCAGTGGACCATAGCCACAATGAGGACTACTACCACCATTGGGCCTCTACTACCACTCCTGTTCACTTAACTTCCACTGGGGCTGCTGAACTAATAGGAGAGCATACTACAGTAGGGCACAATCCTGTATGCTGGTTTACAAAAGCATGCCAGTTTATGTTATTTAAAGGGAACCTGTCCACTGCACTATGCTGCCCTCACTGAGGTCAGTACTTTTATAGCACTAATCTGCTGAAGCCCGCAGCCCTCGCCAGCTCTGCCCAGGAGACGAGTCCAATGCTGCTCGCTGCCTCAGCTCAGGACAATAATAGGCAGGTTTCTTTTCTATTTGTAACAGACGGAGAAGGGTGGGGATAACAAGCAGCATCAGACTAATCTCTCTCGCAGCGCTAGGGCGCACTGTGGAATTCAGCAGGTCAGTACTGAAAAAGTGATCACTGCAGTGACAGACCGCTGAAATCAGTGGTTCTGTGAATACACTGTGCTGCCCTCAGTGCAGCTGACAGGTTCCCATTAAAAACGAAATGTTAAGCAATGATGTCCTATAGGGGAACACTAAAAATGCATATAAAAATAGTAGCATAATAGAACCCATTGCAAAGATCAGAAATCCCCACCTCCTGGACGCTTGCAGGAACAAAATCTGGCAGAATAAAACATCATATTCATACTTCTGCCAATAAAAAAGGTTCCATAAAAGGTATGTTTGTATTGATCTTCCCAGCCCCTGCTTAGCACTGTCTGCAGTTTTACATTGTCAAAACTGCTGACGGACTCCCTTCAAGGGGATAAGAGGTTCTATTCATGGAAATTGTGCCTCCACTGTATTCACCATCTGTCAGGCTCGTCTCAAGGTTGATGACTGCTTTGTTCTTTCTTTAAAGAGGACTAAGAAAGTTTTTGTCATACAATACGGAATTACTTCCACCAGTCTGGGCATACATGATAGCAGAAGGTACAAGCAAAAACTAGGGGTCCCTCTAATATGCCTTGTACTTAGCAGCAATTAATGACAATAGAAGCTCAGCAATGTTCTTTTTCTTCTCAAAGTCTCTCTAAATCATTACTAGTCTATCACACACAGAGATTTCATTACAGCACGGTGTCGCAGTCAGCTGTTTAATGGACCGAAAAAAGCTTAGTATAAAGGTAATTTCTGAATTCCCTTCCCAACAATTGCTTTTCTTCTATAAACGTCACAAGCAGAAGATACCTGAGGCTATTTTTAAATGTCCTTAAGGCAAGGGACAGAATTTACGAAGTGTAATCTCGAGCATGAGTCATAGTTTGTATCCTGACATCCATACTGCACCTGATTTGCAGTTGGGTGGGGATGTCTGTGCTTCAGGGGCACTGCAAAAATTAAAAAGCCTGCAGCATTTCTTTCTCTGATAAGGCTATATTGTGGGCTGACACAGTCTGTTATTCCGAAATATCTAAACTGGCAAATGAGCGATCAAATCTGACGCTACTTGATATCCTTCATATCTGCTATTGAGGAACTACTCATTGAATTTGCCCAATTGTATGAAGTCAAGGTGAGGAGGCTTAAACTTGCATGTCTTAAAGGCTTGTCTAAGATTTTACTACTGATGACCTATGAATATTTGATCAGTCAGGGTCTGACACCCAAAACTCCCCCCGATTAGCTGTTTCAGAGTAGCTTAGACCAGTGTCCCTCAACTGGAATCCTGAGGGCCCACCTGCCGGTCATGTTTTCAGGATTTCCTTAGTATTGAGAAGGTGAGCAGTGTTGAGCGAGCATGCTCGGCCGAATGAGTATTCGCCGAATACTGCGTGTGCTCGAACGTGATGCTCGAGTCAGTGTATTTAAATCTAATTTAGCCTTTATTTCTGAAAAGTTTCGGCAGGGATTAGAACCCACATCCTTCTACATTAGAGGCAAGGATCTTAACCACTCATTTATAAAGCTGAATGCTAAACTGTGCCAGAAAAACCTCATAGTAGTTTGTCATGTAGTAAGTATTCCTGCGAAAAAAATCCAGCTCACCAAAATCCAAGCGATTCTTTATTGTAGTTCATAAAAAATTCCAATACATCAGGACAGACATACGACACCGTTACGCGTTTCGGGCCTCTTACAGATATGGGCCCTTCATCATGACTGGTGCAACATACAAAAAGAGACATCTTAAAAGCCCAACTCACACCTGAATCCCTAATTGCCAGGTCACATGATGCAAACACCTGTGCCGACTAGATCAGGTAAAAGGAGCAGGGTGCTCTAAAGTACACAAAGGTATAGATAAAATATATACCATATAAAATCAAAGGAAAATGACATACTCTCTCAATACTGTAATATCAGATCATACTTCCTATTTAAACCTTGCGGGATGCGTGTTTTTAATTTAAACATCCAATAGGATTCCCGGTTCAATAATTTTCTCTTCATGTCCCCTCCTCTGGTTGGCACGAACACCCTTTCAATACCCTGTACTCTGAGTTTACTGGTGTCGCCGCCATGCACAACCGCAAAATGTGCACTGGCGGCTGAGACATTCCGGGTGCGATAGTGCGGCACATCAGATATGTGCTTTCTTATGCGAACCTTCAGGGGGTTGGATGTGCAGCCCACATATTGTAGGTTGCAGAGACTGCACATGATGACATAAATCACATTTCTTGTGTTGCAATTAATGTAACTATTTATCATGTGCTCTTGGCCATCTGCACAAGAGACAACCGCTTTAGCCACATATAGGTAATCACAACAGAGACATATATGATGGCCACATTTATAGCAACCCTTGGTGGCTAGCCAGGTTGGTATAGTTTTTACCCCTCCCTGAACAAACTGGGACTGACCATATTACCTATAGTTGGAGCCCTTCTGGCTGCACACCTAATCCCATCATCGATAATATTAAACCATTCATTTTCATATTTCAAAACTGGCAAGTGTTTCTGAATAATTTTACAGATTTCTCCATACTCAACACTGTATTGTGTGACAAAGGTAACCGGCACTTTGTGCTTGTTATTCTTTTTCTCCTATACCCAATTTTTGGTCAGCTTGAGTGATTAGAGAATCTCGATCTAACCTTGCCACCTGATCTTTGTGTGTCTGCATATGACGTTTCACATAGGATCTGGCTGTCAATCTTTTCATGAGTTCATTACTCTCCTGGTCAAATACCGCAGGGTCTGAACAGTTGCGTCTGATGCGCAACAGCTCCCCCTGGGAATGTTTCTTACTACATGTTTTGGATGACATGATGTGGCATATAATGTGGTATTGCCAGCCAGATCCTTCCTGTGTATTGTAGTTTCCACACATGTTTTGGGGATATTGCCCTGTAGTTTCAAATCCAGGAACACAATCCAATCCCTATTGTAACACAAAGAAAGAGCTATGGAAGAGACACATGAATTGAGGTATCCACCAAACAGCGGTATGGCCGCCACATCGCCCGACCAAACCATGAGCAGGTCGTCGATATAACGACCATACCACCGCAGGTGACCCCCAAATGGAAGGGTGTCGATGAGGAGAAAGGTCCTCTCCCACCATGCCATAAAAATATTGGCTATGGAGGGGGAGAACCTGGCCCCCATCGACACCCCCGACAACTAATAATCTTCATCAAACATGAAAAAATTGTGACGTAGCAAAAAATCAACAGCCAACTCCAGAAATTCTCTGAGAGACTCAGTGTAATTGCTGTAGGTTCGCAAGAACCACCGCAATGACATCAGAGCCAAATCATGTGGTATGTTAGTATACAAGGACACCACGTCAGCCGTAATCCAGACGTAACCCTCCTGCCATTGGAAGGAACGCATGGATCCCAAAACTGACATGGTGTCCCTAATATACCCTGGGATGAGGGGAATCAGGGGCTGAAGAAGTGAATCAACCCATTCAGACAGGCGTTCAGAAAAACTGCCAATTCCTGCCACAATGGGTCGAAGTGGCGGCGGAAAAACATCCTTATGCACTTTGGGTAACGCATGGAATATAGCGATAATCGGGCTGTCCACATAAATGTAATCTATATCCTTTTGCAAAAGACAACCTGAGTTGACTCCCAGTACTAAAAGATCCTGCAGTTTTTTCTGAAACAAAGGGAGAGGGTTGCCGCCCAGGACTTTATACACTGAATTATCACTCAACATATTTAATATCTGGGATTTGTATATACCTTTGTCCAGGACGACAACCGCTCCCCCCTTGTCAGCTTGCTTGACTATGATATCCTCTCTGCATTTTAAAGTTTTTAACGCACATTGTTCCCCCTTAGTAAGATTTGGGGGTATAAAGCCTCCCTCTGTACCTGTTTTTCTTTCATGGAGTTTGCATAAATCCATTTCTACCAGCTCCTGAAATCTGTCAAGGGCTGGCGAACGGGATTGTAAGGGATAGAAATCCCTGTTAGAAGGCTTAAATGTGCAGGAACGACCAACCTTCTCCCCGGTGACACATTCTGCTCTTAGATCTTGGAGCTCCGCCGTACTGCGGAGCTCAGAAAAAGAACTAAGAACTGGAGTCAACATAGGGTCGGGCATGGCCTCCTGTGTGTTAGTAATCAATGCAGCTGGGCTAATCACCTCCTCATCCAAACTATTCGAGAAATGTTTTTTTAGGGTTAATGTTCTGGCCAACCTATTCACATCCAAAATGGTTTTATAAAGATTAAAATGGTGTGTTGGGCAGAACATTAAACCTTTACTCAAAACATCGATCTCCCCCTGGGTAAGGATGGAGGCCGACATATTAATCACTTGGATATCCTCTATTTTTTCTTGTGACGAGTCGGATAGCGCTGCACTTCTCCTCTTATGCTTTCTACCCGCTCTTCGTTTTTTGTATTTTTGGCATCATTATGCTTAACAGGAGCAGGTTTGGATTTCGTATCACGTCTTGAAGCTAGCATATTGTCCCCTGAGGTTGATTCAGCTGAGTCCATATCTGTAGAACTAAAAGACACCCGACGTGCGGTTTTTTTCTTACTATTACGAAATTTCCTTAAGATTGAGCGTGGAGTATAAGCCTTTTCTTCCGCCCAATGGTAAACCTTATTGTCCTTATAATCCAATAGATCACGATTATATTTACGTTGTTTGAACTGTATCAATTCCTCCTCCAACTTTGCCAGCTTTTCATTCAGATTCTTATCCATGTCCACGAAAGTGGGATTATTAATAAATCTTTTCAGGGAATCCTGTGAGGTTTTTATTTTATCCCGCAGATCCTTGAGCAAGATTTGCTCTTGTTTAATAATAAGATCCATTAACTTAAAAGAACAATCCGACAGTATCGATTGCCATTCTTTGATGAAGGATTCTGAATATTCCGTGGTGGGTTTCTTTTTAATTCTTAGACCCCGAGGGATCATATCTTTCTCCACATATTTTTGAAGTGATGTTGAATCCCACCATGTGCGTAATTCTTTAACAAGCAATCCCTCTAGTGTAGCCATAAGACTTTGTATGTTCAAGCTGTCCTGTGTAACAACATCCGTGGCCTCAAAAATAGCATTCATCCTTAACCGCCGCTCCTCATTATCGTCAACGGAGCGTAAGGACATATGGGCCATAATTTCAGATGTTTTGCCATCCATAATCAAAAACGGCAGGAAATAACATACAAATCTTCCAAATAGGGGGTGCACGCCAACCAGACACAAGCATAGATAGAAAGGTTATTTGCAACAAGGCAAAGGCAGCTCACCCCTGATGACCGCTGAATGGGAGCACGGAATAGTCCTCTGGTGGACACATCGAAGTAATGCGAAAAAAATCAAGCTCACCAAAATCCAAGCGATTCTTTATTGTAGTTCATAAAAAATTCCAATACATCAGGACAGACATACGACACCGTTACGCGTTTCGGGCCTCTTACAGATATGGGCCCTTCATCATGACTGGTGCAACATACAAAAAAAGACATCTTAAAAGCCCAACTCACACCTGAATTCCTAATTGCCAGGTCACATGGTGCAAACAACGGTGCCGACTAGATCAGGAAAAAGGAGCAGGGTGCTCTAAAGTACACAAAGGTATAGATAAAATATATACCATATAAAATCAAAGGAAAATGACATACCCTCTCAATATTGTAATATCAGATCATACTTCCTATTTAAGCCTTGCGGGATGCGTGTTTTTAATTTAAACATCCAGTAGGATTCCCGGTTCAGTAATTTTCTCTTCATGTCCCCTCCTCTGGTTGGCACGAACACTCTTTCAATACCCTGTACTCTGAGTTTGCTGAGTGTCATCGCCGTGCACAACCGCAAAATGTGCACTGGCGGCTGAGACATTCGGGTGCGATAGTGCGGCACATCAGATATGTGCTTTCTTATGCGAACCTTCAGGGGTTGGACGTGCAGCCCACATATTGTAGGTTGCAGAGACTGCACATGATGATATAAATCCACATTTCTTGTGTTGCAATCAATGTAACTATTTATCATGTGCTCTTTGCCATCTGCACAAGAGACAACTGCTTTAGCCACATATAGGTAATCACAACAAAGACATATATGGTGGCTCACATTTATAGCAACCCATGGTGGCTAGCCAGGTTGGTATAGTTTACCCCCTCCTGAACAAACTGGGACTGACCATGTTACCTATAGTTGGAGCCCTTCTGGCACACTAATCCCATCATCAATAATATTAAACCATTCATTTTCATATTTCAAAACTGGCAAGTGTTTCTGAATAATTTTACAGATTTCTCCATACTCAACACTGTATTGTGTGACAAAGGTAACCGGCACTTTGTGCTTGTTATTCTTTTTCTCCTATACCAATTTTTGGTCAGCTTGAGTGATTAGAGAATCTCGATCTAACCTTGCCACCTGATCTTTGTGTGTCTGCATATGACGTTCACATAGGATCTGGCTGTCAATCTTTCATGAGTTCATTACTCTCCTGGTAAATACCACAGGTCTGAACAGTTGCGTCTAATGCGCAGCTCTCCCTGGGAATGTTTCTTACTACATGTTTTGGATGTTTTATATGCCACATCATGTCATCCAAAACATGTAGTAAGAAACATTCCCAGGGGAGCTGTTACGCATTAGACGCAACTGTTCAGACCCTGTGGTATTTTACCAGGAGAGTAATGAACTCATGAAAGATTGACAGCCAGATCCTATGTGAAACGTCATATGCAGACACACAAAGATCAGGTGGCAAGGTTAGATCGAGATTCTCTAATCACTCAAGCTGACCAAAAAATTGGGTATAGGAGAAAAAAGAATAACAAGCACAAAGTGCCGGTTACCTTTGTCACACAATACAGTGTTGAGTATGGAGAAATCTGTAAAATTATTCAGAAACACTTGCCAGTTTTGAAATATGAAAATGAATGGTTTAATATTATTGATGATGGGATTAGGTGTGCAGCCAGAAGGGCTCCAACTATAGGTAATATGGTCAGTCCCAGTTTGTTCAGGGAGGGGGTAAAAACTATACCAACCTGGCTAGCCACCAAGGGTTGCTATAAATGTGGCCATCATATATGTCTTTGTTGTGATTACCTATATGTGGCTAAAGCAGTTGTCTCTTGTGCAGATGGCAAAGAGCACATGATAAATAGTTACATTAATTGCAACACAAGAAATGTGATTTATGTCATCATGTGCAGTCTCTGCAACCTACAATATGTGGGCTGCACATCCAACCCCCTGAAGGTTCGCATAAGAAAGCACATATCTGATGTGCCGCACTATCGCACCCGGAATGTCTCAGCCGCCAGTGCACATTTTGCGGTTGTGCACGGCGGTGACACCAGTAAACTCAGAGTACAGGGTATTGAAAGGGTGTTCGTGCCAACCAGAGGAGGGGACATGAAGAGAAAATTATTGAACCGGGAAACCTATTGGATGTTTAAATTAAAAACACGCATCCCGCAAGGTTTAAATAGGAAGTATGATCTGATATTACAGTATTGAGAGAGTATGTCATTTTCCTTTGATTTTATATGGTATATATTTTATCTATACCTTTGTGTACTTTAGAGCACCCTGCTCCTTTTACCTGATCTAGTCGGCACAGGTGTTTGCATCATGTGACCTGGCAATTAGGGATTCAGGTGTGAGTTGGGCTTTTAAGATGTCTCTTTTTGTATGTTGCACCAGTCATGATGAAGGGCCCATATCTGTAAGAGGCCCGAAACGCGTAACGGTGTCGTATGTCTGTCCTGATGTATTGGATTTTTTTATGAACTACAATAAAGAATCGCTTGGATTTTGGTGAGCTGGATTTTTTTCGCATTACTTCGATGTGTCCACCAGAGGACTATTCCGTGCTCCCATTCAGCGGTCATTAGGGGTGAGCTGCTTTTGCCTTGTTGCAAATAACCTTTCTATCTAAGTAAGTATTCCTATACCGCAGAAGTATCATTTTATATTTCACTATAACCTAGCTGTATAGCGTAGTGGTTAAGGTTCTTGGATTTAATGTAGAAGGTTGTCGGCTTAAAATGCTGACAGAAACTTTCCAAAAATAGAGGCTACATTTAATTTAAATATATATATAGATAGATATGAAAAAGAAGAAACCGCAGCACTGCCGATGTTAGTGAAAAGAAGGTGGATCTTTTATTCATCTGTGCGACGTTTCGATCCTCTCAATGGGATCCTTATCAAACAATGAATTGTGGTAGGAAGTACATATTTATAAAGGTGAGCAAATTTGCATTCATAATGAGCAATAAAGTGCAACATATTACAACAATCGCATTGTGTACAAATACATTATTACATCTGATAACATGATAATCGTTCATGTAAAACATCTATGTTTTACATAACCAAACTCAGAAATCTCAGAAAAAATGAGTGCTAACCATGCTACATCTGTATGGACATAGCTATATATGGAGTCAGAGCAGGGACTCCTAAGTCGCGGACTCACACTGGGGGATGCCCTTACTGTACAGCGATCTTCTGCATAGAACTCAGTGTGACCCGGCACCCTCCCCTCTTTAGAGCAGGGGGTGCCTGGTTTAATGCTTGGGTTCTCCCATTGACTTCTATTGTACTCGGGTGCTCTGTAGAGCACCCAAGCATCCCAAAGTGTTCTACTTGAGCACCCAAGCACTTTCTCTCTACTGTGCTAAACTCTGCTTGGGTCTGGTTACTGGACTTTGGGTCGGTTCTGGTATCCCTGGAATATTGGGATGACTTTGGTTGTTGTCCCCATCCTGACACTCAGTAAGTAAATTAGCAACACCAAATAACAATGGCTACTAAACTAAGCCCGCATATCATGTGTGGAACCATAGTAACTCTATATACCAACCCAACTAAACCACACATGTAGTATAGAAAAATAAGCTTTATTGAACATCATCATATCAAGACAAAATATCACAAAGACACATCATAAAATCAGTGGGTGAGAACTGTAAAACCAGCATCCCCCCATACAGATACTGTTAGCATGTACTACATGTGCAAATAGCATATAAATAAAAATAATTCTATATATACACCAGCAAAGTAATGCATATAAAGGTGCTAAGATATTAAAATACACACAAAATTTGTCAACTTCCTGCATAGACGTTGGCCATGTGTGTCGCTGCAGCCAATGACTGCTGATGGCAATGAGCCCACCATGCAGCCACCCATATGACCCATGGAAGTTGACAAGGGGGGACCGGAGAACCATGAAAGGAGTTGGAACGGAGTGGCAGGGAGTAGCTAAATATGCTTCCCTCCACAGGTTGGAGGGGAGCCCAAAATTTGTTCTAAAGGTGGACAATGCCTTTAAAGGGTTTCTGTCACGTTTTGACATTATAAGCTGTCTGACATTATCAAGCTGCTCTGACATTAGCACATAGCTAATGTCTTTTACACAATCGATTTATTCAGGCTAAAACGCAGCTTCTATAATGTGACAGTTCAGGTTAGCGTGGGGCGTTGCCCTACTCTAGAAGCTCCGCACGACAGCCTCCTGTCACGCCTTCTTACTTCGAGTGACAGTGCCGGGCAGCGATCGACGGCACTGTCCCTGCTAATCCAGCGCCTGCACGGCCGCTCTGTATTCGAGGCGCAGGCGCGGATGGTTCAGCGAGCACAGTGCCTGGCGGCATCGCTCCGCGCACTGTCGTCAGTAATGAGCGGCGTGCGCAGCAGGTTGCCAGACAGTGCTGCAGGATGCAGGCTGCCCCTGCCTGGAGGCTAATTACATCATATTAAAGCTGCGTTTAGCCTGGTATATATCGGATTTACCAAAGACATTATCAAGCTGCTCTGACATTAGCACATAGCTAATGTCAGACAGCTTATAATGTCAAAACGTGATGACAGAAACCCTTTAAAGGCGTTTTCTGGCCTCAAAACCACTTGTCTGGTGTAAATACATTGAGAAATTTGCTGTTCAGGATGAGCACCATATTTTTGACGCACCTGTTTCACTTTTTCCTACATAGAAGTCGGATAAGGTGGGTGAGGCCGAGGGTGACTTTTTTTATTACAATTTTTTTTTATGACAGTTTCTTCCGTTTAATTAAAAAGAACATCAGAAATTCGTCAGAAATTTGGGGCATTGTACTTTGCGTTCCACACTGCCTAGGAGTGTTTGACGCACACATACATACACATAAATTGGTGACTAAGTTTTGCTATGGGGTCCTATAAAATCAGTGTACGCCCTTGACTGGAACCTTGTGGTGGAGGTATATGTTGGGAAATTAATATATACCCCCCAATGGAAGGTTCAAACACAGTCTGCATGGAGCATAAATTACATACAAAAAGAGTGAAAATAAGTTAATTAAACCTACAGATGTAATTCATTTATGTATAAAGGCAAACTTTTTGGAAAGGCTGCACCTGTTTAATATTCAGACTGGTTAGATTTCCAGTTGCATGAATTGAGAAGAGAATGTATTTTTATTCCCCCAGATGGTGTGGGTGGAAATATCTATTAGGCTGTACGGAAATCCATTTGTATTTGTAGTTTTAAAATCTAGGCTTAGTATTATTTAGCATGCAGCATTAATGTCCGCTCTCTTGCTCATTGTATGCCGAGTAGGAATAATTTCCAGCTTCTGCCTCTGATTGTATATCGGAGTCTGCCACTCAAGTCTAATGAGTGATTCAGATAGTAATTCCACTTAAACAGAATCTGTACATTTAACCTGAGTACATCATTTATTTTCATGGGGTTCAACAATGTTAGGGGGCTATGAGTTACGAATGTATTATTTTATGGCGGCCTATCTAGTTTAAAGGGGTTTTCAGAGATTCTGATATTGATGACCTATCCTCAGGTTAGGTCTTTAATATCAGATCGGTGGGGGTCCGACACCCGAGACGCCAGCTGATCAGCTATTTTAAGAAGCAATGGTGCTCCGGTGAGCACCACGGCCTCTTCCTAGGCAAGTGGCATCATATTGATCCATCACATGGCCTACGTGCAGCTCAGTCCCATTCAAGTGAATCCAATGTACGGTGCTGTGCTTGGTAAGATGGAAGGAGGCTGCTCGCTGGAGCATTGCGGTCTCCTCAAACAGCTAATAGTCAGGAGTCTGAGTGTCAGGATCTCCGCCGATCTGAGATTGATGACCTGTCCTGAGGATAGATCATCAATATCAGAATCCCAGAAAACCCTTTAAAGGCAGTCTGTCACCACTATATGACCATATACAGCGCTTACATGGCTCTGTAGCAACCCTATACATGAATGTAATGGTACCTTTGTTATTTTCTTTAGACTTGCAGAAGCAGGAAAAACGACGTTTAATCCATATGCAAATGAGCAAGTGCCCAGGGGCGGCGTTCAGTGTGTAGGAGCCCAGGCTGCTCTGCCTTCTTTCAGCATTACTCCTCCCCCCCCCAGACTCTCCCTTTGTCCGCCCTCCTATTTCCTTGTATGATCCCTAGGTGCGGCCGAGATCCCACACCTGCACACTGCTTCACTGGGCCGGGGCATGCACACTGTGATGCCCATTGTGGTCATGGCATCGATTCAACTAGTGCGCATGTGCCGGCCCGGCTAAGCAGTGCGCAGGTGACAGACTCCCTTAAAAGGATTTACTAACAACTGTGAAATTGGGATTTGCAGAGTATTTTCAACTGGATGTGGAGATTGAACACTATGGAGCGAATCTATTAAAGGGGCTGTCCCACAATGGACATTTATTAGCTATCCTCAGAAAAGGTGATATATGCTAGGGGTCCCACCACCGGGACTCCCACTAATGACAAGAACAAGGATCCTGAGCGTTGTTTTCCTCTTCACTGCACGACTGCAAGAGTTTAACTGGAGTGGTGGTCCCAGTGTTGGGCCGTAGCTCTGCTAGCAATCGGACATTTGTCACCTATTGTTGGATAGGTGATAAATGTCCGTTGTGGAACAACCCCTTTAATAGTGTCATAAAGTTAGACTGCATAAATCTAAACATTTTTTTTAATCCAACACCCCCAGCCAGCAGGACCTGTATATAAATCTTTACGCACCTGGTCTCCACCTCTTGGTTCCTGCTCACTAGGTCCTGGGCTGTCTTCACTTGACTTCAAGTCTTCATCTGCCAACTTCCTCCACAGATGGGCTCACGAGCGCCGCTTGGTTCAATACATAGCATTTAACACATTAACAGTATGCAGTAAGTTCCTAAGCTCCCCCTGGTGGTGGCTGCAGGAAGTGAAAATGCTACCATTTAACTGTCTTTTTGCAGTCATGAGCTCATGCTCATTGTTTTTTGAGAGCTGTTAGCCTTAAATATGGGTCAGTGCATAGGCATTGACATATATACAGCATGGCATTTAGGGAACAAGCTATAAATGCAAAAAGTCATCTCTATTGAAAATACAGGGGAAGCATAATGTACTTTTCTGTGAAAACTGCTGTGCTTGCTGCATTTTCAAAACTAAATTTCCCAGTAGATTGAAGTAGTGAAGAATATATTTTAACTCACAGCAGTTGCAGTCTCTAAACTCTACTGCGTGAGTCAGAACATTTACTATAGGAAACACAACAGATGCTGAATAGCTATAACGGAGTGGATGTGGATCCACTGAGTCACTGGAACAGATTTGGCCTGGAGGTGCTCCTAATATGTGCATTATCTAAGTGCCCGTCCGGTCTTCACTCTTTAAGCCCCGTACAGGAATCTGGACTTTGGATCAGGGGAACCACCAGGCCGCTAACTTTTGGAGTAGTCTCTGTTCAAGTGACTGCTGACTCACTATGGTCAAGAGACACTGGAGCAGGGCACCAAGGGATTAGGCAAAACAAGGTCAGGGCTGGCTGAGAATGTGCAATCTAGTAAACAGTCCGAGGTCAGGACAGGAAGCTCAGGGTCAGAACAGAAACTGGGCAACTTTCAGGTCAGACAGTAAAGGGCAGAATTCACTACTAGAACCTATTGCTCAGGCACTTACCCACAGAAGATGGTGCCCACAGTACCCCAGGATAACCAGCCATTGGTTGGGGAAAATTAGGGTGTATGCTGGCCCTTTGAGAGCCAGAGAGCGTGCACATGTCCTACAGTATGTCAGAGAGAGGCATTGTCGTCAGGAAGCTTGAGCAGGTATGCTGGACCCTGGTGCAATGGAGCAGGTGAGTACAGTGGTGGCCATGTCTACCAGTCGGAGAGGTGCAGTGGTGTGCACAGACTGCCACCATAACAAAAGCTGTGTGTTCTTGTTCCTTTCTTTTCAACTATGTCGTTACAAATTTCCAAAAGTGATAGAGGTCTTTGCCAGTTTCCTGCATTTTTTCTTTCCCCCAGGGTCTAATTGTGACCCCTCTAAGTCATGCCCCTTCCCCATTTAACATTGAATGGAAAGGAGATTACACAGTGAGCAGAACAAGTACATAAAGGTAACCCTAGTCTGATTATTTATATATATACTGTGTATATATATATATATATATATATATATATATATAGATGGTTCTTGCCACTTTTTTTCTTCCCCGATATAAATAACTGAAATGAGGACGCAATGAAACACAGGATTGAAGCAGCAGTGTCGGACACGATGGGGGATTAAAAAAGTGAATTTATTGTTCTATTATTTGATCAGAAATGACTGACATCCCTTTAGGTATAAGGAAACATTGCAAGCAAAATCATCCCAAGCCTGAAGCTCACTCCATTAACCTTCATTTATAGGATCTGGTAAGAGCATCTAGACCTTCAAAAAACAATTCTGTTCAGATAAACGCCTAAGGAATCAGCTAAGTGATTGGTGTGGGTAAGACTGTGTCCCTATGAATACCACTAAATTACAATTTTTGTCTGGCTAATAATGTCAACCACTCTGGATAACCATGTCAGTCTACATGAGTCGCTATGGTTTATATGACCTCACTGTCAAGTCTATAATATAGATGAATTCAAATCCGTATGGTTGACCTTGTAGTCTCATTCTATTGTAATTTGCTGTTACTTTTAGATAAGAACATGAAAAATTAACCTTATTTCCATTTCTAACCCGGCATGTAGTAGTGCAGAATACCAATCATACTATTTATATTACCAGCCAAGTAAGCTCAAAGCCAATTAGTAGCCTACAGTATGCGCAGCACATATAGAGTGTTAAAGCGCACCTTGTTAAATGAGCTACTGTAAGCTCCATGTACTGTAGTATTCAATTCACCATACCTTCATATATGTATATTTGTCATGCAATTTAGAATAATATCTCTCACAGAAAATGTCATGTTGAAGGCTTATTATTTGACCATGTTCTTTTTCCTCCAAGCAGAATACTGTGCATTGCTACTAAAAACTTCCACTTTTGTCTCATCTCTCAATAGAATGTTTTCTCAGACATATTGTGGAGCATCTTGGTGGTCATAGTGTAGTGGCTGGGTTTGGGGTGGTCCCAATGCTACGCTGGGTCACCTAAACACGGTTGAGGTGTCACCATGTGTTGCTGCTCTCTGGAAGGTATGGTAGGGCGTGGTGCACCCCAATGGGAAATTAGTCCAGATAGTCAGGGTCTGCAGTAAACCAGTGTGCTTCTTTACTGGAGGAACTCCAGTCCAAAACAATACAGGTGAGGCATAGGGCTGGCTTATCCAGTCTCCTCCCTGGCAGAAGAGGGGTTTGATGCTCAGGAAAGGCCTGAGCCAGCTGTCCTTCTATCTCTCAGAAGGCTGGTACCCTGGACAAAGGCTGGTGATTCCAGGTCTGTGGCAGAGTATCCCCGTCTCAGCACCTTCTTCTGGTCACTCAAGTAGTCTGGCAGTCTCCTCTTCTAAGCACTGTTTCCTATAGTTCAGATGACCTCACTGCCAAGTCTATAATATATATGAATTCGGTTCCATACGGTCGACTTTGTAGCCATTCTATTGTAATTTGCTCTTATTTTTAGATATGAACATGAAAAATGAACCTTATTTCCAGGGATGTTGTAGTGGAGAATAGCAATCATACTATACCAAGTGGATAGACTTGATCGTCGTCTCTCCCTCCATCATCTGAGGCATGGGAGTGCACCCCGACCATTCCATCCTCTGGCAGAGGAACAGCACAGTGTGGACACACAAGTATTATGTTACTATTTGTGGTAGTTCATTATTAATGCCATCACTTGCGCTCCATTGCTATGATGTTATAATGTCCCTTATACATATTTAGTCTCCCTTTGGACAACTTTAGCGGTATGTATGTCATAAGGACCATTGACATATTGGTTTTTAATCTCTCTGGTGGTGGTATCTATCCCTTTTCAGGGCCTCCCAGGGATACATAGGAGGTTCCAGACATGGGATTGCCCCTATCAGGGCAGCCATTCCATTTATAGGCAGGGCTAATAGCCTGTAGGGTCAGTGATAAAGGCGAGTGTTTCCTTTTTCATGCCTTTATTTTAGCAGGTGCATGCTTAACGTTATTGCTGATAGTGGTTTGCTATTAAGGTTTGTAGTTTATTGGTCAAACATTGACTCATAGATAGTTGCCTTACACCTGGTGGCATTAGAGGTTCAGCTTTCTTTATTTTTATTTTTATTTTTTGGAAGGAGAGCTAATTTGCATGGTTTATTTTGTGCATTCTCTAGTACAGTGTTTCCCAACCAGTGTGCCTCCAGCTGTTGCAAAACTACAACTCCCAGCATGCCTGCACAGCCAAAGGCTGTCCTGGCATGCTGGGAGTTGTAGTTTTGCAACAGCTGGAGGCACACTGGTTGGGAAACACTGCTCTAGTAGTCTATGGGAGCAGGCAGGAACTTCCTGCTTAGAGTGAGGCCAGATATGCCACCATCGAACTCATAAACAGTACCCCAGTACTGGGGGTATCTGAGAATGGTTTGTTCTTATGGTAATGTAATGTTCTTTTATGCAATTTAAACCCAGCATGATATGGTACGGTTGGTAAGGGACAGGGTTATTCAGCCTGTTCCTCCCCTTTTATCAGGAGTCGGCTGGTCCAAATTCCTGTCTAAAGGAAGAGTTACAGTGCCTTGCAAAAGTACTCACCACCCTTGACTTTTTTCATATTTTGGTGCCTCACAACCTGGAATTAACATGGATTGTTTGAGGATTTGCATAATTTAATTTACTAAACATACCCACTTTGAAGATTTTTTAATTTTTATTGTGAAGCAAACAATAGGACAAAATAACAGAAAAAGTCAATGTGCATAACTATTCACCCCCCTAAAGTCAATACTTTGTAGAGCCACCTTTTGCGGCAATCCCAGCTCCAAGTGGCTTTGGATAAGTCTCTATGAGCTTGCCACATCTTACCACTGGAATTTTTGCCCATTCCTCTTTGAAAAACTGCTCCAGCTCCTTCAAGTTGGATGGTTTGCGCTTGAAAACAGCAATCTTTAAGTCTGACCACAGATTTTCTATTGGACTGAGATCTGGGCTTTGACTAGGCCTTTCCAATACATTTACATGTTTCCCCTTAAACCACTCAAGTGTTGCTTTAGCTGTGTGTTTGGGGCCATTGTCCTGCTGGAAGGTGAACCAAATCAATAGTGAAAAAAAATAAAAAATGAAGTTAAATGTCCCCCAGAGGTCTTGTATGACCTTATGGGGGACTCAAAGTAAAAATAACAATAAAAAAAATAAAAAAAATAAAGTGTTTAAAAAAAAAATGGTTTTACATGTAAAAATAAATAAATCCAAAATTGTTAAAAATAGAAAAAAATATATAAATTGGACACATTTGGTATTGCCACGTCCGTGACGGCCGGCTCTATAAATATACCACATGATCCACCCCGTCCGATAATCACCATAAAAGAATAAAAGTAAAAACTGCGTCAAAAAGCTATTTTTGTCATCTTATATTACAAAAAGTGCAACAATTAATGATCAAAAATGCGTATGTCCCATAAAATGAAACCAATAAAATAGTCACCTCATCCCGCAAAAAATGAGCCCCTACATAAGAAAATCGCTCAAAAAAAAAAAAAAACTATAGCTTTAACCTCTTAAGGACACAGGGCGTACATGTACGCCCTAGCGTCCTGGTACTTAAGGACTCAGGGCGTACATGTACGCCCTGAGAAGATACGATCACCGCTGCGCACGTGGCGGTGATCGGAACAGGATGCCTGCTGAAATCATTCAGCAGGCATCCTGTGACAACGCCGAGGGGGGTCCTGTGACCCCCGTTTAGCGAGTCGCAACAAACCGCAGGTCAATTCAGACCTGCGGTTTGTTGCGCTATGTGTAGTCTCTAACCCCCCCCCTGCACCCCGCCATCTTAGTGTCCCCCCGGGCGGTGCAGGGGGATTGGCGGGCGGTGCTGCGGGTGGGCGGCGCGGGAGGCGGGGCGGTGCGGCAGGCGGGATCGCAATTGCGATCCCCGCCCGCCTCCTTTCAATGCATTTCCCTGGTGTCTAGTGGGTATAGCAGGGGGTCAGCACATTGCTGACCCCCTGCTATAAACTGCTGACATCTGTGCTGCAGATGTCAGCAGTTTAACCCTTCTATACCGCGGTCCGTACGGACCGCGGTATAGAAGGTGTTAACATGGAGGGAGCTCCTCCCTCTCCCATCGGGGGCTGCCGTACCTTTGCAGCCCCCAATGGGATAGGATGGTAGAGGGAGAGAGCTCACCTTCTTTCCATCACCCGCTGCTCTGTAATGGCAGCGGGTGATGAGCTACTATGGCAGCAGGACGCTTTCAGAAGCGTCCTGCTTGCCATGGTATAGTAACTCTGGTCAGACTTCTGCTAAAGGCAGAAGTCTGACCAGACTGTGAAAGTAAAAATACAGTGCAGTACACTATATAGTGTACTGTACTGTATTATATAGACACCAGATCCACTGGATCTACAAGAACCAAGTGGGTCTGGGTCAAAAAAATGTCAAAAAAGTGAAAGAAAAAGTAAAAATCAGAAAAATACATATCACTGAATAAAAATTAAAGAAAAACAAATAAACTACACATATTAGGTATTGCCGCGTCCGTAAAAATCTCCTCTATAAAAATATCACGTGACCTAACCCCTCACGCAAATACCGTAAAAAAATCACAAAAAAATGGTGTAAAAGCCATTTTTGTCACCTTGCATCACAAAAAGTGTAATACCAAGTGATCAAAAAGGCGTATGCCTCCCAAAATAGTACCAATAAAACCGCCATCTCATCCCGCAAAAAATGAGTCCTTATATAGGACAATCGCCCAAAAAATAAAAAATATGGCTCTCAGACTATGGAGACACTAAAACATAATTTTTTTTTCTAAAATGCTATTATTGTGTTAAAGTAAAATAAATAAATAAAAAGTATACATATTATGTATCGCCGCGTCCGTAAAAACCTGCTCTATAAAAATATCACATTATCTAACCCCTCAGGTAAATACTGTTAAAAAATAAAATAAAAACAATGTAAAAAAAACATTTGTCACCTCACATCTCAAAAACTGTAATAGCAAGCGATCAAAAAGTTATATGCACCCAAAAATAGTGCCAATCAAACCGTCATCTCATCCCGCAAAAAATGATACCCCACATAGGACAATCACCCCCAAAAAAAAAAAATAGGGCTCTCAGACTATGGAGACACTAAAACATGATTTGTTTTGTTTTAAAAATGATAATATTGTGTAAAACTTAAATAAATAAATAAAAAGTATACATATTTGGTATCGGCGCGTCCGTCGCAACCTGCTCTATAAAAATAACACATCACCGAACCCCTCAGGTGAACACAAAAAAAAAATAAAAAATACGGTGTCAAGAGCCATTTTTGTCACCTTACATCACAAAAGTGTAATAGCAGGCGACCAAAATGTCATATGCACCCCAAGATAGTTCCAATCAAACCGCCATCTCATCCCGCAAAAATGAGCCCCTACATAAGACAGTCGCCCAAAAAAAAAAAAAAATATATGGCTTTCAGAATGTGAAGACACTAAAAAATCATTTTTTTCAAAAATGCTTTATTATGTAAAACTGAAACAAAACCCCCAAAAAGTAGCCA
Organism: Bufotes viridis; assembly: GCA_033119425.1. NCBI lineage: Eukaryota > Metazoa > Chordata > Amphibia > Anura > Bufonidae > Bufotes > Bufotes viridis. The sequence continues at coordinate 29,716,251 of CM065595.1, forward strand.
TATTTGGTATTGCTGCGTCCGTAGCAACCTGCTCTATAGAAATAGCACACAATCTAACCTGTCAGTTCAACGATGTAAATAACAAAAATAAAAACGGTCCGAAAATAGCTATTTTTTTGCAAATTTTCCATTTTAATCAATTTTTCCAGTAAAAAAAGCAAGGGTTAACAGCCAAACAAAACTCAATATATATTGCCCCGATTCTCTAGTTTGCAGAAACACCCCATATGTGGTCGTAAACTGCTGTATGGCCAAACGGCAGGGCGTAGAAGGAAGGGAACGCCATATGGTTTTTGGAAGGCAGATTTTGCTGGACTGGTTATTTGACACCATGTCCCATTTGAAGCCCCCTGATGCACCCCTACAGTAGAAACTCCAAAAAGTGACCCCATTTTGGAAAGTACGGGATAAGTTGGCAGTTTTGTTTGTATTATTTTAGGGTAAATATGATTTTTGGTTGCTTTATATTACACTTTTTTGAGGCAAGGTAACAGAAAATAGAAATTCCGAAATTTCATCTCCATTTGCCAATAACTCTTGTGGAACACCTAAAGGGTTAACAAAGTTTGTAAAATCAGTTTTGAATACCTTGAGGGGTGTAGTTTCTTAGATGGAGTCACTTTTTGGAGATTCTACTCTAGTGGTGCATCTGGGGGCTTCAAATGGGACATGGTGTCAAAAATCCAGTCCAGCAAAATCCGCCTTCCAAAAACCATATGGCGTTCCCTTCCTTCTGTGCCCTGCCGTTTGGCCATACAGCAGTTTACGACCACATATGGGGTGTTTCTGAAAACTACAGAATCGGGGCAATAAAAATTGAGTTTTGTTTGGCTGTTAACCCTTGCTTTGTTACTGGAAAAATGGATTCAAACAGAAAATTTTCCAAAAATCTAAATTCTGAAATTTTATCTCCATTTGCCATTAACTCTTGTGGAAAACCTAAAGGGTTAATGACGTTTGTAAAATCAGTTTTGAATACCTTGAGGGGTGTAGTTTCTAGAATGGGGTAATTTTTGGATGGTTTCTATTATGTAAGCCTCACAAAGTGACTTCAGACCTGAACTGGTCCCTAAAAAGTGGGTTTTTGAAAATTTCTGAAAAATTTCAAGATTTGCTTCTAAACTTCTAAGCCTTGTAACGTCCCCAAAAAATAAAATGGCATTCCCAAAATGATTGATACATGAAGTAGACATATGGGGAATGTAAATCAATAACTTTTTTGGGCGGTATTACTATGTATTATAGAAGTAGAGAAATTGAAACTTGGAAAATTGCTAATTTTTCAAAATTTTTGGTAAATTTGATATTTTTTTATAAATAAAAATAAAATTTTTCGACTAAATTTTACCAGTGTCATGAAGTACAATATGTGACGAAAAAACAATCTCAAAATGGCCTGGATAAGTAAAAGCGTTTTAAAGTTATCACCACATAAAGTGACACTGGTCAGATTTGCAAAAAATGGCCGAGTCCTTTAGGTGAAATAGGGCTGAGTCCTTAAGGGGTTAAGAACATGGAGACATTAAAACATCATATTTTTGTTTACAAAATGCTATTATTGTGTTAAAGTGAAATACATTTTTTTTAAAAGTTTACATATTAGGTATCGCCGCATTCATAAAAACCAGCTCTATGAAAATATCACATGACCTGACCCCTCACATGAACATCGTAATAAAAATAAATTAAAAACAGTGTCAAAAAGCCATTTTTTGTCAACTAACATCACATAAAGTGCAACACCAAGCGATCAAAATGGCATATTCCCCCCAAAATAGTACCAATCAAACCGTCACTTCATACCGCAAAAAATTTGATCCTAACTAAGACAATCGGTCAAAAAGTCTATGGAGACTCTAAAACATCACTTTTTTTGTTAAAAAAATGCCATTATTGTGTAAAACTTAAATAAATAAGAAAAAGTATGCATATTATGTATTGCCACGTCCGTAACAACTTGCTCTATAAAAATACCACAAGATTTAACCCCTCACATGAACTCTGTAATAATAAATAAATAAAAACTGTGCTAAAACAACCAATTTTTGGTCCCCTTGCCCCATAAAGTGTAATAATGAATGATCAAAAAATCATATGTACCCAAAAATGGTACCAATAAAAACATCAACTCTTCCTGCAACTTTCTGCGTATCTCAGAACGGTTTGGATAAATAAAAGTGTTCCAAAGTTATTACCACATAAAGTGACACATGTCAGATTTGCAAAATTAGGCCTGGTCAGGAAGGGGGCAAATGGCCCAGTCTGGAAGTGGTTAAAGAGGACCTTTCACCAGTCCTGAGATGCCTGCTTTAATACCTTCGTACATTCTCCATGTAATAACAGTTCTGGAGCACCTATTCTTATGGCTCTATGTTATGCTATTTCTTTATTATTTCTACTAGAGGTTATGGATGAATTGCTAGCAGTCTGCAGTAAGGGTACAGAGGGGTGGTAACCAGTTGGGGGTGTACCTGCACAGACTCACTCTATGCAGGGAGTGCTGCCATTGTCAGACTGTGCAGGTACACCCCCTCCCCCCCAAACTGGTTACCACCCCTCTGTACCCTTACTGCAGACTTCTAGCAATTCATTCATAACTTCTAGTAGAAATAATAAAGGAATGACACAACATAGAGTCATAAGAATAGATGCTCCAGAATTGTTATTACATGGGGGATGCATGAAACTATAAAAAAAAGGCATGCCAGGAGAGGTGACATGTCCTCTTTAATCTGGATGTTACATGGTGCACATGATGCTGTGTATGGCACACCGATGATATATATATTGATATATGGTTTTACCTTGGGCACTGTTTTCATTTAAAAAGAGCACTGGCACTTTACTACCAGTTCAGTGTGAATATATTGTACAGTAGGTATATTTGTGGTATTTTATATTGTAGGAAGCTGTGTTTTCCAAATGAATGATGATGACTGTTATGTCTGATTCTGTGCACATCTATTTGCACTCTTATATTACAATGGATACTGATGTTAGACTGAGGCTATTCAATGCTCTATAATAAAATGGATATAAGTGGCTGGAAAAAAGATGCAGGCACGTTGCGGTGGTAACCCACATAGTATGCCGGGGGTATCTGCTAAACTCAGCCTTTGAGCTGAGTACCTCTGAGTGCAGGTTCGAGCCACAGCCATCACAGCGTACAAAGTGCTGTCAGCGGTAATGCAGCTAGAATTGTATAGTAATTGCATCCTCCTGCTAGAGCTGAGAGCTTATTCAAATACCATCACAAAGTCCCACTATTGTTGTCCCTTCAAACCACTAAGAGTTGTGCTTTATTGTAATGAAATCGGCAAGAGCTATAACCGTCAAGCATCTGGACCTCTTCATGACTAAAGTTGTGTTTCTGCATACTCCTGTGTCGGCTGCCATTTTCTTGCTTCAAAATTCCAGTGGGGGGCTGTTACTGTAGGAACCCTTACCTGAAAAACCCCTGACTTGGACACCTTACATTTACACAATAAGACAGTGTGATTGCACACTAGATAGCCCTTCTTTACCACGCTTAAAGGGCACCTGTGAGCGAATTTGTACCTATGACACTGGCTGACCTGTTACATGTGCGCTTGATAGCTGAAGGCACCTGTGTTGGTCCCATGTTCATATGTGCCCGCATTGCTGACAAAAATTAGGTTTTAATATATGCAAATGAGCCTCTAGGAGCAATGGGGGCTTTGCCGTTACACCTAGAGGCTCTGTTCTCTCTGCAATTGCGGCGCCCTTTGCACATTGACAGACAGGGCCAGGCAGCGTAAACGTGGGTACAAATCTGCCGACAGATGAACTTTAACCCTGCGAACTCCTCCAGCATCAAAACCAAGTCAAGTGTGGCATTGTTCTAGGCAATGGATTTTTAGCAGGAAGGGCAGCTGAGAATCACTGTCTGGGGCTTCCAGGTTAAGTGGCAAAGTCACGTCTGCAAAACCACAGCCTCTGAGGTGTATTTACCAGTTTTGTAGTGTATTTCTTGGGTGCCAGTTGCGAGTTGTCGAAAGCACTCCTCCTGCATCAACCCTTGTGATCATTCGAATGCCTTACAACATGTACATTAAATTTAACATGTAATATAGTGTGTTCAGGGAACAATACAAAAATTGGTGGAATCTCTCTCTCTCTCCCTCATCCCCTCATCCCCTCATCCCCTCATCCCTCAGTGAACCGACAATATTGACAGCTGTATTCTGATCCCACAGTGAGCTGGCATTAGGGGCAACTGTAATGTGATCTGTCAGCAAGATGGCATTATGGGCTGCTGTAATCTGATCCTTCAGTGAACAGGCTATATGGACAGCTGTAATCTGATTCTTCAGTGAGCTGGCATTATGGGCAGCTGTAATCTGATCTTGCAGAGAGGTGGCAGATGTAATCTGATCCTTTAGTGAGCAGCTCTAATCTGATCCTGCAGGAAAGTGGAAGAAAAGGCATTTTTCTCTAATCTTTAAGTCTGACCACAGATTTTGTATTGGGTTGAGATCTGGGTTTCGACTAGGCCATGGCAATCATACAGCATATATGTCCCAAACACATCACATATTCTAATATATACACGTTAATATAAATAAAAACATAACAAAAAGAGTGGAGATAAACCAATGGCCAAGGCCTGTATATTAACTCATAAATAACCAGTAACCATAACACATTTTAGAGCCTAGTCATAAACTCTGACTCAAACCATAATAATAATAATAGCTTCAAAGTCCATCCTATACATAGGGTGACCTATGTAACCAACCCCCAGGCCCCAGCCGCTTCAAACAAGCAGCAGGGGCCCCACCCCACCAACAGTTATTTCAACCATAGCCTGAAGGATAAGGTTCAGAATATCACAACCGATATCAGAAAGATAAGTACCATCATGAAAATACAGGCCAGCCTCTCCACTCTCCAAATCAACACGACGAAAAGAAAAAACGCACAGTAACGGCATAAAACGAGACATAACCGATTTAAAATTTAAGGATCAAGTCTGGAAAAGGATAAATCAGGATACACTTTCCAGTACCACCTAGAGATAATTTCAGAAAAAATTCAACAGGTGTTTGAAAGAGACGACGTAGATTGGTCATAGTCCTTTTCATCTTATAGACTAAATCCATAGTCTCGCCACACCCAATATCATTTTCTTCTAAATGGATAATAATAATGCCAGGGTTAGGAAAAACATCATGCAAATATGAAACCAGATCAATGAAACCTGCCCAACGGAGACCACGGACTCCAGACCAGAAAACCTTGATGACATCCAAAAGTAATGATAAATTCACGCCATACCAGCGCTCTGCAGCCTTCCTATGTGCCCAATGGACAGCTGTAACCTTTAAAATCTAATGAGAAAATAAAACAATCAATAAATGTGGTCGAATATAAAGTTGATATCTATTTGATGACCACCTACAAATTTGTCCAATAATGAATTCATGCAGACCAGCCTGTGCGGCTGCAGTTGCTGCACTAATCCTAAATGAAATGAGACGAGAAAAAGTTTGCACCAAGCTCCAATTCAGTCAAACACTTCGCTAAAACAGCACTGAACTGAAACTGAGACAAAGGGGACAGATCCCCATGTACCAGAAAAAAGGGAACATTACCAGGGGGCCTGATAGCTAAATATTGTAAAACTGCCGTAACAGGGTGAAGAGTTTTATCAGATACTGCACCAATATGCACATAACCTATTCCAGCCTGGTCTGTCTTAGACTTCTCAATAAAAATAGATAAAACAAAACCGAACACAGAACCTGATTAAGAAACATTCAGAAATTGACTTAGAACTCCAAAAAATTTGAAAAAACGAGACACCAGCTAAAATCCTACAAACTGAATTATAAGCCAACTTTTGTTCAAACAGCTCCAAACAAAAAGCCAATGCCATTGATTCGTTAACTACCACAGGAGAAACTGACAAACCAGAGGCAAAGTGATACCAGCTCAGCCAAGCCGATACATAGCTTAGCCACAGAACGACTCGACAAATCTGACGCTAGGACCAAATTAGTGCCCAAAGGTGTTCCAGACAAGGAGTCCCAAAAACATTGGCTGACGGCACCAAATTCCGAAATTGGTCCATCTGAAAACATGTCAAAGAATCAGCAATCTTATTATCAATACCCGGGATTTGCACAGCCTTAAGCCAGATATTCAACTTCAAACAAATCAAAACTAAATGACGCAAAAGTTTGATCACCAAAAGACATTTGGATGACAAGCAATTAACAGCAAACTTTACGCCCTAATTATCCATGTGCAAACAGATGCGCTTAGCTCTAAAATTCTGAACCCAAAGCACTAATGCCGCCACAACTGGAAACAACTCTAACAAAACCAATTTAGACAATACAGCATTCGCAACCCAAGATTCATGCCATGAAGCTGCGCACCAGTGACGGTCCGAAAAAGCGCCAAAACTACCTGCTGCATCTGTAAATAGATTCAAATGTACCGCGTCTACAAAATCATCTTGCCACAAAGACCTACCATTAAAATCCTGCAAAAAACTCAACCAAACTAAAAGGTCATCCTTGACATTCTTGTATAAAGATACATGTAAACAAGGATTGCGCAATCCCGCAATACGGCAGATAGCTGTTTACAAAAAACTCGCCCCATAGGCATGGTTCTTCAACAAAATGCTAATAAACCTAACAACGATTAAACGTCTCTAACAGTAACACTATGACGCAATAAAAAATCATCCACATAATGCATCATGCCTCCTTTCATGGAGCGCACTGCAACAACCCATTCCAAAAAGATCGAAAAAGCCTCAAAATAAAAACACGAAATAGAACACCCCATGGGTAAATATTTATCAAAATAAAAAGCGCCCTCAGAACAAAAACCTAATGAATTAAATGCAGCAGGGTGAATTGGAAGGAGCCTAAATGCAGACTGAATATCTGCCTTAGCCATCAAGGCCCCCTTACCAAATGATTTAACAACCAAAACCACCATATCAAATGTGGAATAACAGACGCGCGACAGGGGTTTATCAATCTTATCATTCAGAGATTTACCGGATAAGACAAATGATGTATAATCCAAAAAGAGGTAGGCTCCTTCTTTGGTACTACCCCCAGAGGAGGTTAACCCCGTTGATTTTTGGGGAACCAAAAGATTTAGCCTGAGGCCAACATCCTTTGTACTACAATTCAACTGAGGATAGACCGTCAATTTCTGCTGGAAATTCTCATCATACTCAAACCAACCAAAGCCACAAAAATCCGTCCTAGCCTCAAATCACACACATAGTGGTATAGATTTTGCTCAAGAATATCCCTGTATTTAGCACCATCCATCTTTCCCTCAACTCTGACCAGTTTTCCAGTCCCGGCTGCTGAAAAACATCCCCACAGCATGATTCTGCCACCACCATGTTCACTGTGGATGGTGTTCTTTGGGTGATGTGATGTGTTGGGTTTGCACCAGACATAGCGTTTTCTTTGATGGCCGAAATGTTAAATTTTTGTCTCATCAGACCAGAGCACCTTCCTCCATACATTTTGGGAGTCTCCCACATGCCTTTTCGCAAACTCACAACGTGCCTTTTTGTTTTTTGCTGAAAGTAATGGCTTTCTTCTGGCCACTCTGCCATAAAGCCCAACTCTTTGGAGCGTATGGCTTATTGTTGCCCTATGCACAGATATTCCAGTCTCTGCTGTGGAACTCTGCAGCTCCTCCAGGGTTACTTTAGGTCTCTGTGCTGCCTCTCTGATTAATGGCCTCCTTGCCCGGTCCATGAGTTTTCGTGGGTGGCCGTTTCTTGGTAGGTTTGCTGTTGTGCCATGTTCTTTCCATTTGGTTATGATAGATTTGATGGTGCTCCTGAGGATTATCAAAGATTTGAATATTTTTTATAAACTAACCCTGACTTTGACTTCTCAACAACGATTTATGGCAGTGTTTGGTTAGTGATGCCTCTTGCTTAGGTATGGCAGCCTCTGGGGCCTTTAAAAAAAAAAAAAAAGGTGTGTATATGTAATGACAGATCATGTGACACTTAGATTGCACACAGGTGGGCATTATTTCACTAATTATATGACTTCTGAAGGTAATTGGTTCCCCCACAGCTTTTTATGGGCTTCCTTACAATTCTAGCTTGCATCATTCTCAAAGTGCAGCATTTCTAAGTGCACTAGAGATATTCAAGAGACAAACCTAGAACTTTCCACTGTAGCAGAACTTCAGCTGAACTTTCCACTGTAGCAGAACTTCAGCTGAACTTTCCACTGTAGCAGAACTTCAGCTGTGTTTTTGGTGTGCTTTAGAACAGCATTTCTAAGTGCACTAGAGATATTCAAGAGATACTCAGGAGGTAATCTGGAGGTGAGTACAATCTATTAAGTTTTGTTTAACATATCTTCTTGCATTAAAATGGCAGACCTGATTCAGTGCAGGAATTGCTGTGCTTTCATTTCATGTTTCACTCTTCGCAGGTTTGGATGCTGTCTGATCTGCAGACAGTTCTCCATAATGCAGCAGGAAATTGCATTTTTGAAATCTGAGATTTGTAAAGTAACTGTTAGACAAACTCAGGCTTGGAATGTTGCAATGCCACTGCCACAAAGGCCCCCAGAAATGGAAGATGGGTTACTGTAGGTTCTGGTAGACTTAGAGCTGTTGATAGAAGACATGTCCCACAGTCGGTGGCTCTCTGTAATTCATTTGCAGCACTTTCAGAATGCAAGAGCAACATGGAGGATGGCTCAGGCACAGTGGGAGAGGAACAATCATTTCCTATGCCTAAGGTATGCAAGACTACTGACAAAGACAAAAAGAATATAGTGAGTACTAATAGTAAGCAACTATTGGTGGGCGATTCTATCATAAGAGGTGTGAAGTTTGATGAAAATGGTTTTGTGAGATGTCTCCCTGGTGCTACTGCCAGCAGGGACAGACGACGTATCCTTAACATTATTAAGCAAGCAAAAATGGAAAAGGAGGTGGATGTTATTGTCCATATTGGGACAAATGATCTGGCTTGCAATGAAGTTTCAAAGGTGAAGGAAGATTTTCACACACTTGGTAATGATATACGGGAGATTGCATCGACTGTCTCATTCTCTGCAGTTCTGCCTGTGCATAACCGTCAGCATGACAAGCAGTTGCGTATTAAGGAATTCAATGCATGGCTTGGTGAATGGTGTTTGAACCAGGGATTTGGCTTTGTGGCTCATGTTGGCTCTAGCTGGAATGGAAAAGAACTGTACAAGAAAGATGGTTTGCATCTTTCTCTCAAGGGAACGAATGTCCTCAATGAACAGTTCAAAGTTTTTGCTAAGGAACATTTAAACTAGGAAAGGGGGCACAAAAGAGACAATCCATCAGTTCGGCTGCCCCGAAAAACAATGCCAGAAGATGCCAGGAGCTGATAGGATAAGAAATGACAAGCTGAGAGTCTTGTCTACAAATGCTCGCAGTTTAGGGAATAAGATCAACGAACTTGAGTCTGTAATGGCATCTGAGAATATAGATTTAGTGGCTGTTACTGAGACATGGTTCAATGAGAGTAATGACTGGGACATAACAATACCTGGGTTCTCTCTATATAGGAAAGACAGAGAAGGCAAGAAAGGGGGTGGAGTGGCCCTATATGTGAAAAATAGCATAAAATCAAATCTAATAGAAGCCAGCGAAACCAATTTAGAGTCAGTTTGGGTTACGTTGCAGCTTGGTAATCATAAGGTAACTCGTGTAGGTGTCATATACAGACCACCAAGCCAAGTCAAAGAATTGGATGATCTACTAGTTGAGGAAATGGCTAAAATGACATTGAAAGGTGAAGTTGTCATTATGGGAGACTTTAATCTTCCTGATATAAACTGGAAAACCAAAATAGCTAGTTCTGCCAGGAGTACAGACATTCTAAATTCCCTACTGGGATTATCTCTACAGCAAGTAGTTGAGGAGCCAACCCGGAAGGAGGCCATTTTAGATTTGGTGTTCACAAATGGCAATTTGGTATCTGATATCACTGTAGGGGAAAGCTTAGGATCCAGTGATCACCAGTCAGTGAGGTTTACTATAAGTACAGTGACTGAGTCACTCCACACAAAAACAAAAGTTTTAGATTTTCGGAAAACAGACTTTTCTAAAATGAGATCAGTGGTATACGAGTCCCTATCAGACTGGAACAATTTCAATGGAGTCCAAGAGAAATGGAACTACTTAAAATTGGCACTACTGAAGGCAACAGAAAAGTGCATTAGGCTTGTCAGTAAAGGCAAAAAGGAAGAGACCACTGTGGTACTCAGCAGAAGTGGCCAAAATCATTAAAAACAAAAAGATGGCATTTAGCAAGTATAAAAACACCCAAAACGAGGATGACCGGGAAATCTATAAGATGAGGCAGAGAGAGGCCAAGCAAGTTATAAGAGCTTCTAAAGCTCAGGCAGAAGAGAAATTAGCTCAGTCAGTGAAAAAGGTGATAAGACATTCTTCAGATACATAAATGAAAAAAGGAAATTAAAACAAGGAATTACCAAATTAAAAACAAAAGAAGGAAGGTATATGGAAGAGGATAAAGAACTAGCTGACTGCCTCAATGAATACTTCTGTTCAGTTTTTACAAAGGAAAATGAAGGAGAAGGACCTCAGTTAGGGAGGAAGACTAATGAATCCTTTGATGCATGTGTCTTTACAGAGGAAGAGGTTCTAAGTCAGCTGTCCAAAATTAATACAAATAAATCACAGGGGCCTGATGGGATACACCCAAAGCTATTAAAAGAGCTTAGAGGTGTACTAGCAAATCCATTAACAGATTTATTTAGCCAATCACTGGTAACAGGTGTCGTCCCAGAAGATTGGAAATTAGCAAACGTTGTGCCAATTCACAAGAAAGGTAGTAGAGAGGAATCAGGCAACTATAGGCCAGTAAGCCTGACATCAATAGTGGGGAAATTAATGGAAACCATACTCAAGGAGAGGATTGTGGAACATCTAAAAACCCATGGGTTGATTGATAAAAACAGCATGGGTTTACTTCAGGGAGATCATGTCAAACTAATCTTATTGACTTTTTTGATTGGGTGACTAAAATAATAGATGGCGGAGGTGCAGTAGACATCGCTTATCTGGACTTTAGTAAGGCATTTGATACTGTCCCACATAGAAGGCTTATCAATAAACTGCAGTCTTTGAGCTTGAGCTCACATATTGTTGAATGGATTAGGCAGTGGCTGAAGGACAGAAAACAGAGGGTTGTAGTCAATGGAGTATATTCAGACCATAGTATTGTTACCAGTGGGGTACCTCAGGGATCTGTTCTGGGACCCATATTGTTTAATATCTTTATCAGCGAAATTGCAGAAGGCCTCAATGGTAAGGTGTGTCTTTTTGCTGATGACACAAAGATTTGTAACAGGGTTGATGTTCCTGGAGGGATACACCAAATGGAAAAGGATTTAGGAAAACTAGAGGAATGGTCAAAAATCTGGCAACTAAAATTTAATGTCGATAAGTGCAAGATAATGCACCTGGGGCGTAAAACCCAAGAGCAGAATATAAAATCAGTGATACAGTACTAACCTCAGTATCTGAGGAAAGGGATTTAGGGGTCATTATATCAGACGACCTAAAGGTGGGCAGACAATGTCATAGAGCAGCAGGTAATGCCAGCAGAATGCTTGGGTGTATAGGGAGAGGCATTAACAGTAGAAAGAGGGAGGTGCTCGTGCCGCTCTACAGAGCACTAGTGAGACCTCATTTGGAGTATTGTGTGCAGTACTGGAGACCATATCTGCAGAAGGATATTGAAACTTTGGAGAGAGTTCAGAGAAGAGCTACTAAATTAGTACATGGATTGCAGGACAAAACTTACCAGGAAAGGTTAAAGGACCTTAACATGTATAGCTTGGAAGTAAGAAGAGACAGAGGGGATATGATAGAAACTTTTAAATACATAAAGGGAATCATCACGGTAAAAGAGGAGAGAATATTTAAAAGAAGACAAACTGCTACAAGAGGACATAGTTTTAAATTAGAGGGGCAAAGGTTTAAAAGTAATATCAGGAAGAATTACTTTACTGAGAGAGTAGTGGACGCATGGAATAGCCTTCCTGCAGAAGTGGTAGCTGCAAATACAGTGAAGGAGTTTAAGCATGCATGGGATAGGCATGAGGCCATCCTTCATATAAGATAGGGCCTGGGGCTATCCATAGTATTCAGCATATTGGGCAGACTAGATGGGCCAAATGGTTCTTATCTGCCGACACATTCTATGTTTCTATGTTTCTATGTTTCTAACAAAGAGGGGGGGGGGGGAATACATACACACATGCACATTTTCTGTTTTCTATTTCTAAACAATAGTGTTATTTGTATATTTTTCTCATTTCACTTCACCAACTTAGACTATTGTGTTCTGATCCATCACACAAAATTCTGATTAACAAAACATTGAACTTAAGGCTGTAATGTAACAAAACATGAAAAAAAGTCAAGGGCGGGGGGTGAATACTTTTGTAAGGCACTGTATGTACCCAAAAACTATATTTCCCAAGGACTGCAAACTGATTATTTGTATTGCTAAGTTTGGAGCATATAAGCCCTGCCCTCGAATGCCCTCTTCTGGGTGGGGTTTATATAAGCTCCACCCATTTTCAGGCTGGGACAAGCAAAATTTGTCTTTGATTGTGTCTGAAAATTCAGGAAATCCCTGGCAAATTTAGGTCTGTTGGCAACTATGCATTTGGTGATTTCAGGATCTTAAACGGGTAGTCCCCTGTGAGACATTGATGGAATATCGCTACCGGGGCCCCGTTCACTAGATAGGAGTGGGTCCCAGAGGTGGGACCTGCACCATTCTGACATTGATGGCATTTTCCAGTGATATGCCATAAATATCTCAGATGGGCTGACCACACCTTTAACTGAATCATACCACCTTAAGTAGAAGAATGGTATTTTCCCACATGGCAGAAATTTTTTACTCCGGTGGTCTTAAATCCATGATAAAATGTGTTATGTGCGGATTGAGCCGGTTTTCACCAAGCCACAATCCTTGAAAATAACCCTTGTATTGATCTATAACAGGCCATTTCAGCATTCAACAGGAGGCTCCTTAGATATAGCTTTTATTTTATTCGAGGATCAACAAAAGAACAGATTTAGCAACTTCCCATGCGAAAAAAGAACGGTTAGAGGTGATTATCCTTAGAAAAAATGGCTTTCAGAGTAAGTTCTGAATTTCTAAGGTCAATCCAATTCAGCAACTGAGAGCGGTACTATTTTTATGATCAGCAACTTGCCACAGGCTCTCGGCTATTCCAATTGCAGGTTTTCGTACATTTTAAAGCGGATCTGCCAATCAAATACGGATTGGGATTGTATTAGTGCATCTCCAGCTTCAACATTTTTGTGTTGTGGAGCTGTAGGTGAAAACTAATACGTGCGAAACCTCTGCAAAGTCTTCAAGGGCAGAGACACTCATTACCAGTAGCCATTCCTTCTAAAGTCACAGCGGTAGATTTATGAAACTGAAAGAAAAATGTTGCCAATACCAACCAATCACAGCGCAGACTAATCAAAGAATTAGACCCTTTCTAAAAAACTAAATTTTATTAATATCTTCTTAAAATGACCAATGGTCGATAGTAGTATTGTAACATTCATAAAACATAAATTGCTGTTTAACAAAAGATTACTAGTATAGGGATGTTCAGGGTACCTGGTAAAGACGGAGATAAGAGGCGAGAGGAGGGAATCACTATCCCTGCAATATACCTCTCTAAGCCTCAGCCCTGAGGCGTCACCTGATGGTGGTGGCCCTCCGTCCCCGAACCTAGGCCTAAGTGACCCTAGAACGACCCTCAGAGGGAAGCTGTAACCCCGACGCATTTCCCCCTACTTGTTATGGGTTTCTCAGAGGGTAAATCAAATCAGGCTCAAATCAGGCTCAGCTTCCCTCTGAGGATCGTTCTAGGGTCACTTAGGCCTAGGTTCGGGGACGGAGGGCCACCACCATCAGGTGACGCCTCCGGGCTGAGGCTTAGAGAGGTATATTGCAGGGATAGTGATTCCCTCCTCTCGCCTCTTATCTCCGTCTTTACCAGGTACCCTGAACATCCCTATACTAGTAATCTTTTGTTAAACAGCAATTTATGTTTTATGAATGTTACAATACTACTATCGACCATTGGTCATGTTAAGAAGATATTAATAAAATTTAGTTTTTTAGAAAAGTTCTAATTCTTTGATTAGTTTGTTTTGGTTATATTGACCTTTAATATCAAGTGCACATCAAGATTTTTTTTATTGTTACAATCACAGCGCAGCTTTCATTTTTCAGAAGCAGAAAATGAAATGAAAGTTGTGCAGTGATTGGTTGCTATGGTCAAAAAAAAACTTTATTTTTTTAGACAGTTTCATAAATCTCTCCAATATGTGCTGTAGTGATGATAGATAGATATCGATAGATAGATTTAAGGTTTTTAAAAATAAAACTTTTAAAAGGATGCCCTTGTTATAAAGTACATAGGGGGAGTTATCAAACTGGTGTAAAGTAGAACTTGTTTAGTTGCCCATAGCAACCAATCAGATTCCACCTTTCATTTTCCAAAGGACCTGTGAAAAATGAAAGGTGGAATCTGATTGGTTGCTATGGGCAACTAAGCCAGTTCTACTTTACACCAGTTTGATAAATCTCCCCTATAATGTCACTCACTATACAGCTTAAACAGAAAGTGCTGCCATATTGTACACTGAAACATGAATTATTCCCCATTTTTTCCAATGGCAAATAACACAAATTTACTATAAGTACAGTAAATAATCCTGAAGAGCCCCTAAGGCCTCTTTCACATGGGCGTCGCGTGTGAGGGCCAGATAGGATGCGGGCGCGTTGCGGGAAATTGCATGATTTTTCCATGTGAGTGCAATGAGTTTTAATGCGTTTTGCACGCGTGTGTGAAAAATCTGAATCTTTGGTTCCCACACCAGAACCCGGTCTTCTTCACAGAAGTTCGGGTTTGGGTTCGGTATTCTGTATATTTTATTATTTTCCCTTATAACATGGTTATAAGGGAAAATAATATCATCATAAAGAATGCTTCCTAAAATGTGACTTGAGGGCTTAAAAAAGAACAAATTAACTCACCTCATCCACTTTCAGGACCTGCAAAAGGACCTTTGGTGATATAATCGCGCTCACCGCGTGGTGAGCGCGGTGACGTCAGTGCAGGTCCTGCTGAATGAAGATAGAACCAAAAGGTCACCAAAGGTCCTTTTGAAAGTCCTGAAAGAAGAAAGAAAGAAGATGATGCCATCTGTGCGATCAAGTGGATGAGGTGAGTTTATTATTATTTTTTAACACCTTAAGCCACATTTTAGGAAGCATTCTGTATTAAGAATGCTATTATTTTCCCTCATAACCATGTTATAGGGGAAAATAATACAGTAAATTAACGTTAATCAATATACTTACATCTTATTCGCACAAGTGATGCGTGAAAATCACCACTCATGTACACAGCCCCATAGAAGTGAATAGGTAAGGATTCAGTTCGGGTTCTATGCGTTCACGTCACACATTGCACCCGCGTGGAATTC
This sequence comes from Bufotes viridis, assembly GCA_033119425.1. Taxonomy (NCBI): domain Eukaryota; kingdom Metazoa; phylum Chordata; class Amphibia; order Anura; family Bufonidae; genus Bufotes; species Bufotes viridis. The sequence continues at coordinate 29,731,821 of CM065595.1, forward strand.
TCGCCCTTGTGAAAGTGGCCTAAGGCCTCTTTCACACGAGTGAGTTTTTCGTGTGGGTGCGATGCGTGAAGTGAATGCATAGAACCCCCACTGAAACCTGACCTATTTATTTCAATGGGTCTGTGCGCATTTCTTTCACAAATCATTTTTGCGTTACGTCAGATACGCAGCACCTTCTATATTCTGCGTTTTTCAAGCAGCCCTGGTCCCATAGAATTTAATGGAGTTCCAGTGAAAAACATATTGCATCTGGATGCAATGCGTTTTTCACTGATGGTTGCTAGGAGATGTTGTTCGTAAGTCTTCCGGTTTTTTTCACACACGTGAAAAACGCATCAAAAACTGATTGCACCCGCGAGGAAAACACTGAAAGCAATCGAAGACAAAACTGATGGAACTTGCGTGCAAAACAATCAGTTTTTTCCTGACTGGACTCAGAGAGAATCCGTAACGCTCGTGTGAAAGAGGCCTAAAGCCTCATTCGCATATTAGCGTTCCACAGACGTATGCTGTACGCATTCTCCACGGAGAGCACGCGTCCCCATTCATTTTAACGTGTGTATTCAGACATCAATGTTTTAGCACGGTCCGTGGGTCTGTGTTTTTAGCACAGATGCAGGCTCTATTTTGTCTCTGTTTACGGATCGATCACGCCCATTATAGTCAGGGCAGTTTCTAGGGAAATTTACCAACAGGGTGAAAATCAAAAAAGCGCCCCCCCCTTCCAGATTGTGGCCGGATCTCTGCCGTACCCCATTGTAGTTGATTGGGGCGGCGGGCAGCCTGCCAGAATCACTAACGCAGTTGTGAAAGTAGCCTAATGCAGCCCCACAACATACCTCTTACATCCAGTGACGTCTCCTGTGATGTAGATGTTCTCTTTCTTTATCTTCTCCATTCAGATCAGACCACCATGATGATTTCTTTCAGCCATCTCTTCTCTCTGCAGAGTTTGACAGACATTTTAGTTTCCTACTTTTCCATCATGCACCCCCAAAACTATACTGCATAAACTGATAAACCCCCTGAAAATACTAGTTACACACAGAAAGCCCCCCCCTTTTAATAATTATTGGAACACAATGCTCTAAAAAAAAAAAACTGCACCCAGGAAATAGTGTCCCTGATACCAATAGTGTAACCATAATGTCCCCCAAAAATAACTGTGCTAAGCTGATACTGTGCCAGGGTGCCCCCACAGTAATAGTGCTCCCCAAAATCACAACTATAGTAATAATTCTGTGCCAGAATGCACTTAGTAGTAATAGTGCTCCTACAGTGCCCCCAACAGTAATTGTGTCCCAGAAGTAATAATGCTCCCATAGTCCCCCAGTTGTAATAAAGCCCACCATAATGCCCCTGTAGTAATAATTCTCTTTATAATGTGTGACAGTAGAAACCCCCCTTATAATGTGCGCCAGTACAAAAATGCCTTGCTGTGTGTCAGTAAAAAATAAAATAAAAACATCATCTCTTAGTGTCCCCAGTAGAGCCAATGTCCCCAGAGTGCCCTCATGTGTTCCAATGACCCGTACTGTGTGCCACTACAAAAACACTTAGTGCCCCAGTTGAGCTTAGGTGCCCATAGTGCCCCTTTAATTTGTGCCAGGATAAAATACTCCTATATAGTGCCCCCAGAAGATGCCCCATAGTGCTCCTCCCTGTCCCCATAGTGTCCTCCATAATGTGCCAGTATAAAATGCCCCTATAGACTGCCCCACATAGATGCCCCCATAATGTTCCTCTCCGCCTTCCCCAGAGTGGCACCAAAATGGGTGCTAGTATTAAATGCCCCTATATAATGCCCCCATAGTGCTCTTTTCCCCCACTTCTCCATAGTGCACCCCCATAATGCGTGCCAGTAAATAGGGCCCCCAGTAAATGCCCCCATAGTGCTCCTTCACCCCCACTTCTCCATAGAGCCCCCATGAGTGCCAGTATATAGGGCCCCCAGTAGATGCCCCCATAGTGCTCCTTTCCCCTCCACTTCTCCATAGAGCCCCCAATAATGTGTGTCAGTACATAGGGCCCCTAGTAGATGCCCCCATAGTGCTCCTTCCCCTCTTCTCCATAGTGCCCCCATAATGTGCCAGTATATATGGCCCCCATGGTGCTTTCCCTCTTCTCCATAGTACCCCCTCATATTGTGCCAGTATATTGGGCCCCCACAGTGCTTCCTCACTTCTCCATAGTGCCCCCATATTGTAGCAGTATATAGGGCCCCATAGTGCTTCCCTCTTTCCATAGTACCCCCATATTGTGGCAGTATATAGGGCCCCCATGGTGCTTCCCCTCTTCTCCATAGTGGTCCCCATAGTGCTTCCCCTCTTCTCCATAGTGCCCCCATATTTTAGCAGTATAAAGGGCCCCCATAGTGCCCCCATATTGTGCCTGTATATAGGGCCCCCATAGTGCTTCCCCTCTTTTCCATAGTACCCCCCATATTGTGGCAGTATATAGGGCCCCCATGGTGCTTCCCTCTTCTCCATAGTGGTCCCCATAGTGCTTCCCCTCTTCTCCATAGTGCCCCCATATTTTAGCAGTATAAAGGGCCCCCATAGTGCCCCCCATATTGTGCCTGTATATAGGGCCCCCATAGTGCTTCCCCTCTTTTCTATAGTACCCCCATATTGTGCCTGTATAGAGGGCCCCCATAGTGCTTCCCTCTTTTCCATAGTACCTCCCATATTGTGCCAGTATATAGGGCCCCCACCCCCTTCTTGCCACAGTATACTATAAATAAAAACAATAAACTCATATACTTACCTTATGCTGCTGTCAGTGATGCGATGCAGGCCTCTTCTGGCCTGTGTCCCGCACTGTACGATTCAGGCGGCGCGATGACGTCATCGCGCCGCCTGTGCCAGCAACCGATAGGCTACAGGCACTAAGCCTGTAGCCTATCAGAGGACTGGGCAAGGGAGACGCCTCTCCCCTGCTCCTCCGCACAATTCATCTGTATCGCTGTCCTGAGGACGGCGATACAGATGAATATGGAGATGAACGCTTCCACAGAGGAAGCGCTCATCTCCACTCCTGCTGCCTCCGGACATAAAGGGCCCCCCTCCGGCCCTGGACCCTGCTGATGGCGCCCCCCTCTTCTGTCCATAGTGATGCGCCCCGTGCGGTCGCACCCCTCGCCCGCCTCTAGAAACGGCCCTGATTATAGTCTACGGGTCCGTGAAATTCACTGATGCAACACGGATGCCATCATTAGGAAGAGATGCTTTGAAAATTAATTTTCAGCTGTGCAGTGTCAGTGAAACACGCATGACACACAGACAGCAAACAACTGATACACGGACCCAACACGGATACTTCACGGGCAGCTTCCACCTTCCCATGGATTTTGGCACGGACACGGACGTGTAAATGAGTCTTAAGCTTTTTTTTTAATCAAATTTTCTTAATTTATTTTCAGCATAGTTTAATTACATCAAAATTAAATTAAAAAAATAAAATTCTATCTTCTTTCCCATCAACAATTATCCACCCCCGTAAATCCTAATACCTAATCTCCCCCATCTTAAAGTATTTGGAGGATCTATCTTGTCATGGATGCAAGGGATGTCCCGCTCGCCCTCCCCGCCTGTGACTGCTTATCTGTGGTGCATTTCTCCGTCTAGTTTATTTTAGTATCAATTTGAACTATGTTTACAATGTGTCTGTTATGTTTAGAATGTCTATTGTGGTGGCATTGTCCCCTGAGGAACCCGTCAGAGGACAGGCATTGGGACACCTGGAGGGGGAGCTTTACTCTCCTGCAACTCCTTTCTCAGAGGATGTTCTCTTGCAGGCCAGTATAAAGCCCCCTAACAGGAACCTTTTGTGTTATAAATCTGGGTTATCTTTATTCGTATTTTTGTGTATGGTCATAAATCAGTAAAAGGACTTTTTTTTATACGACAGTTGTGGTTGTGGATGACATTTATTGCGGGTGGCCGTCACTGTTATTATCTTCAGGACTATTGTGTGCATCAGTACAAATATGGTCTAAATAGTCTGACATTTTCAGTGACTTCTTTCTCCATCATCAAAACCATACATTTAATATACAAACCAAAATGAGTAATATAGTGCTTGGGTGGGTACTTACAGTAAATCAGCAGTGTTTTTAAGTAGTGTCTATATAACTAGCTGGTGGGAGGAGCTATAAACTAGCTTGGTGTTAGGGGCGGTGCTGAAGCTGTGGCAGAGGAAGGAGAAGTACATCATGGGTTTGGTTGGATAGAGGAAGTGCTACACACAGGAAGGGAACTGGTTTACATGGTGAAAACGGGTCAGGAGAGTCCAAATTGTGAAGAAAAAAATAAAATAAAAAACATGAGTAAGATGTACATGAGGTGAGCAACTACATAAGCATATCTATTAAATCCATTGTAATCCCGGTAAACCCCTTTAGGACATGGCCATATTTCAACTTAAGGACCAGGCCATTTCTGCAAATCTGACCAGTGTCATTTTATGTGTGAATAACTAATACGCTTTTACTTATCCAGGCCATTCTGCAACTGTTTTATTGTGACATATTGAGTGTCATTTCATGACACTGGTAAAATGGAGTAAAAAAAAAATAAAAAATTTACCAAAAGTTTGAAGCAAATTTCCAAGTTTCAATTTCTCTGCTTCTATAATACCGCCAAAAAAGTTATTAATTTACATTACCCATATGTCTACTTCATGTATGGATCATTTTGGGAATGCCATTATATTTTTTGGGGACGTTACAAGGCTTAGAAGTTTAGAAGCAAATCTTGAAAATGTTCTGAGTTTTCAAAAACCCACTTTTTAGGGACCAGTTCAGGTTTGAAGTCACTTTGTGAGGATTACATAATGGAAACCACCCAAAAAATGACCCCATTCTAGAAACTACACCCCTCAAGTTATTCAAAACTGATTTTATACACATAGTTAACTGTTGTGGAACACCTAAAGGGTTAATGGCAAATGAAGATAAAATTTCAGATTCGATTTTTTTGGCGAATTTTCCATTTTAATCCATTTTTTCCAGTACCAAAGCAAGGGTTAACAGCCAAACAAAACTCTATTTATTGCCCTGATTCTGTCGTTTGCAGAAACACCCCATATATGGTCGTAAACTACTGCATGGCCAAACGGCAGGGCTCAGAAGGAAAGGAACGCCATATAGTTTTTGCAAGGCAGATTTTACTGTACTGGTTTTTTGACACCATGTCCCATTTTAAGCCCCCCAGATGCAACCCTAGAATAGAAACTCCAAAAAAGTGACCCAATTTTGGAAACTATAGGATAAGGTGGCAGTTTATATCGTTGATCTGACAGGTTAGATCAGGCATGCTCAACCTGCGGCCCTCCAGCTGTTGCAAAACTACATCTCCCAGCATGCCCGAACAGCCTACAGCTGTCAGCCTACAGCAGGGCATTGTGGGAGTTGTAGTTTTACAACAGCTGGAGGGCCGCAGGTTGAGCATGCCTGGGTTAGATCATGTGCTATTTCTATAGAACAGGTTGTTACGGACGACGACAATACAAAATATGACTTTGCTTTATTAAAAAAAAAACTCCCCATTCTTTAAAAAAAAAAAAAGGATTTTTACATCTGAAAGCCATTTTTTTTATTTTTGGGGCGACAGTCTTATGTAAGGGCTCATTTTTTGTGGGATGAGATGGCGGTTTGATTGGCACTATGTTGGGGTGCATATGACATTTTGGTCAATTGCTATTACACTTTGTGATGTAAGGTGACAAAAATGGCTTTTGACACCGTATTTATATTATTTTTTGCTGTGTGCACCTGAGGGGTTAGTTCATGTTTTATTTTTATAGAGCAGGTTGTTAAGGATGCGGCTATGCCCAATGAGTATACATTTTATTTATGTTTTACATATCATTTTTGAAAAAAAAAATCATGTTTTAATCTTTCCATAGTCTGAGAGCCATATTTTTTTATTTTGGGAGATTGTCCTATGTAGGGGGCTCATTTTTTGCAAGATGAGATGGCGGTTTGCTTGGTAATATTTTTGGAGGCATACGCCTTTTTAACCACTTGAAGACCACAGGTTTATACCCCCCTAGTGACCAGGCCCTTTTTTACAAATCCGCACTACACTACTTTCACCGTTTATTGCTCGGTCATACAACTTACCACCCAAATGACTTTTACCTCCTTTTCTTCTCACTAATAGAGCTTTCATTTGGTGGTATTTCATTGTTGCTGACATTTTTGCTATTAATAAAAATGTAATGACATTTTTGCAAAAATTACATTATTCACTTTGTTCATTTTTCAAAAAAAAACTACATTTCTATATAAATTTCACAAAATTTATTGTTTTACATGTCTTTGATAAAAAAAAATCTAATAAATGTATATTTATTGGTTTGGGTAAAAGTTATAGCGTTTACAAACTATGGTGCAAAAAAGTGAATTTCCGCATTTTGAAGCAGCTCTGACTTTCTGAGCACCTGTCATGTTTCTTCACGTGCTAGAATGTCAGGATAGTATAAATACCCCCCAAATCACACCATTTTAGATAGAAGACACCCCAAAGTATTCGCGGAGGGGCATGGTGAATTCATGTACCATTTCATTTTTTTTCACAAGTTAGCGGAAAATGACCCTGAGGAAAAAAATAAAAATGACGTTTCCATTTCTGCTAACTTCTGGCAAAAAAAAAAATATAAAATCTCAGACGGACTCACTATGCCCCTCAGTGAATACCTTGGGGCGTCTACTTTCCGAAATGGGGTCATTTGTGGGGTGTGTTTACTGTTCTGGCATTTTGGGTGGGGCTAAATTGTGAGCAGCCATGTAAAAGCTAAAGGTACTCGTTGGAATTTGGACCCCTTTGTGCACCCAGGCTGCAAAAAAAAGTGTCACACACGTGGTATCGCCGTACTCAGGAGAAGTAGGGCAATGTGTTTGAGTGTATTTTCACATATACCCATTCTGGGTGAGAGAAATATCTCTGTAAATTGTCAACTTTGTATAAAAATTTTTTTTTTTTTTAAAAGTTGTCGTTAACAGAGATATTTCACACAAAGTATGGCATTTTTACGCATTTGGATTCCAGACTTCTTCTCAGGCTTTAGAGACCCCTAAAATGCTAGGACAGTATAAATACCCCACAAGTGACCCCATTTTAGAAAGAAGACACCCCAAGGTATTCCGTGAGGGGTATGGTGAGTTCATGTAAAATTTTATTTTTGTCACAAGTTGTGGAATGAGACTTTGCAAAAAAAAAAAAAAAAAAAGAATTTCCGCTAACTTGTGCCCAAAAAAAAATTCTGTGAACTTGACATGCCCCTCACAGAATACCTTGGGGTGTCTTCTTTCCAAAATGGTGTCATATCTGGGGTATTTATACTGCCCTGGCATTTTAGGGGCCCTAAAGCGTGAGAATCCAAATGCGTAAAAATGCCCTGTGAAATCCTAAAGGTACTCATTGGTTTTAGGGCCCCTTTGCGCATCTTGGCTGCAAAAAAAAAGTGTCACTCATGTGGTATCGCTGTACTCAGAAGAAGTAGGGCAATGTGTTTTGGGGTGTATTTTTACATATACCCATGTTGGGTGAGAGAAATCTCTGTAAATTGACAACTTTGTATAAAAAAAAAAAAGTTTAAAGAGTTGTCGTTTACAGCGATATTTCTCGCACAAGTTAGCGGAAAATTGTAAAAAAAAAAAAAGTCTCATTCCACTAACTTGTGACAAAAAAATAAACTTTTACATGAACTCACCATACCCCTCACGGAATACCTTGGGGTGTCTTTCTAAAATGGGGTCACATGTGAGGTGTTTGTACTGCCCTGGCATTTGAGGGTCTCCACAATCATTACACGTATGGCCAGCATTAGGAGTTTCTGCGATTCTTATATTGAGCATACGGGTAATGAGATTTTTTTTCTGTTCAGCCTCTGGGCTGAAAAAAAAAAAATAAAATTTTTTTCTCATTTGCATTGATCAATGTGGATGAAAAAAAAATCTCTGCCAAAATCAGTGACTGCGGTGCGGTGGGCGCTAACTACCTAACAAGTAGCTAACTGGCTGTGATAAGGGACCCTTATGCCCCATTCACACGTCCGCAATTCTGTTTGCGGAACGGAATTGCGGACCCATTCATTTCTATGGGGACAGACTTTGTCCCGCTCGGATCCGGAATTACGGATCCGTGCTTCCAGGTCTGCACAAATATAGAACATGTCCTATTCTTGTCTGCAATTGCGGACAAGAAAAAGCATTTTCTATATGTTCTGGCAACGTGCGGATCTGCAAAATACGGAAAGCACATTACCGGTGTCCGTATTTTGCGGATCTGCAGATCCATGGATCTGCAAAACACATACGGATGTCTGAATGAGCCTTACGGGGGTGATTAGTGACAGGGGGGGGGTGACATGGGTGATCAGCGGTTAATCAGTGATGGGGGTGGGTGTAGTGATTGGTGCACTTTACCCATGTTTCCTCTGGTGGTCCCAGACAAAGGGACGAGCAGACAGCAGGCATATCAGACGCTGTTTACAAAACAGCGTCTGATATGCGTTTTAAATGCAGTTTTTCCGCATCTACAGCCTGCCAGCGCATGATCAGCGCTGGCAGGCTGTATTTTCAGTTGTCCCGGCTCCGATCACATGAACGCGCGTGCACGCATTCATGCGAAATCTCGGGTCTCACGAGATGACGCCGATAGGCGTGATTGAGACCTGAGAGAGCCGCCGCGCTGACGCCCATCGTCGTTAGCGTAGCGGCAAGTGGTTAAACGGAACGGAAACGGAAGGCATACAGAGACACTTCAGTATTTTTTGCAGTCCCATTGAAGTGAATGGTTCAGTATACTGTCCGCAAAATACTGTCGTGTGCAAGAGGCCCAAGTCAAATACCGCCAGGACTTTTCCAAAATACAAATCAAATGAAGGCAGTGACCATGTACAACTTACACAGTAGCAGGGTTGTTTAGATATTCAGCATCTCCTGCTCAGCAATTCCTGCTGGGTAAACATTAGGGGGCATGATCTTACACACGCAAAGAGGACACAAGTTTTTTTTAATATTTATTTCAAAAAGTGCTTTGAACTTAAGATTTTGGTTTGCGTTTGAGGTTGAGGTTTATCAACACAGCGACTAGGGCAATCACAGCAACCAGGGCGAAGGCAGGCAGGACTCCAATGGTCACTTGCGTTATAACATCTTGCTCATCTAGACAAAAAAGAAAGTTAGCTCTTGTTCTCATTTAGAAGGTTGGGACAGAGTCCAGGGCAAAATCTTACCTTCAGAAGTCAGGGAGGCCTCAGAATCTAACAGCAAGACAGGACCAGGAAGACTAGCCAAGGTTGAGTGTCTGTGCAGGAAGAGCTCATCTAAAGAAGAAATACTAGTCAGCATAGTTATACCCACTACGTCATGTCTTTAGATAAAAGGCAACGGCGCTACATCTTGTTGTATTTGTCTGGTATTGCAGTTCAGACCCACACAGATCTCATAGGAACACATGGCAAAACTTAGTATGGGCCCACTGTACATGCATCAGTCACTCCCAGGCAATGCAGAACATATGCAACATCCCAGATTTGACTAATTTGTGTTTTTAAAAAGTGGAAAACATTTCAAATATAAAATTGTAATTTCAAAAAAGTTGCATTAGCTGCACTTGTTAGAAATAGTGGAACAGGTGCTTTAAATATATGCTGCTCATTCTGACCCCATATTTGTCAGTGTATTTACACCTGAGAACTAGCAAAAAAAAAAAAAGATATTTCTCCATTACAAAGCTATCTGCCTGAAGCCACCCCTAAACAGAGCTCAGTGAAAAGGAATTAAATACTGCTACCATGGAAGCTGTAATCTTTGCATTGAGCTTCGCTAGTGGCAGCTGTATGAAAAAGGTCTTCACACAGGGAAGAGAAGAGCAAGTTGTGTGTGCCCCCTCCCTCTGGGCCAGTAGCAGTCACGTGGTCTGCATCCATTGTATGTACACCACTGTCCAGACTTAAATGGTTTTAAGCTGCAATACCACCTAGAGCACCTAAAACTATTACACTACCCAGTAATTTCTTTAATGAATCCTACAGGACAGCATACCATGAGAAATGAGGGACATGGGGACAGGAAGAATAAAATTAGACCCTCCTCCAGTTCTCAGTGTCTTTCTGGACTGATCGTTTGAAAATTTATTAGCTTAGTCTTACCAACTACTCAAAGTCTATACAACGTAGAATTCGTAGGCAAATTATATAATTTTTTTTTATAATTAGGAAGGGGTTTCCCTGAAGTTATGGAGGATTCTTCCGTCTCATCTTTCACAACATACTAATATCTGCTCTGTAGTGCTCTACAGATTTGTTCAATAGATGCATCTGCCTTCTCAGCCCAAGACGTTGCGACTGATCTGGTAGAATGCGCCTTAAAATCCAGGAAGTTCTTTATTCAAATCTTTGTAGGCCTCAGAATTTGTTGTTTTAACTAGTCTGGCAATTGAACCTTTTGCCCCTTCAAACTGAACGAACAAATTAGATTTTAAGGAAATCAAGTGGTCTCCAGGTATTTGAGGACCACATGTTTCACAACACAATAATTAAATCTCTTCCCCTAAAGAGTTTGGATGTTCGCAGAAAGAGGGGACAGATTGTTACCAAAAGTAGTATTGAAATGAAACAATCTTGTCTGTAAAGATGCTGAAAATAAATACAATATATGTATATATATTCCACTATCTTCAGAGCCTGAATCTCTCACTCTACATGTAATAACAGTTTTAAGAGTAAGGAAATTAGAGAAATTACAGATAGTGGTTATAACAGAGACTCAGTGAGACCCAACACCAGGTTGAGGTCCTATGGAGGTACAAGGGGTCCGAGGGGGGGGGGGGGGACGACTTAGGTTCCTTAAAGGAGCAGATAATAGAGACATGGCTTCCCTGACCAAGCTGGACTTTCGTTTCCAGAAAATGGACATCTTGGACACCAAGCTCTCTACCACTTTCTCCAGGAACACTGAAATAATACCCCATTTCTATTTGGTGTTGTGGTACAGGAACAAATCGCATTCAAATGTAGGAGTTCTGAAATACCTTTCTAACTTTTTGAATAGGTGTGATTTTAAAAGTATTTAAAGGGGGGGGGTGATAAAATAAATGCCATAGCCTACTTTTAGGATCTAACACCCATGGATTTGAAAAAAAAAAAAAATCCTAACCACTTCACATCTGGGCCATTTGCCCCCGTCCTGAACTGGCCTAATTTTAAAAATCTGACATGTCACTATGTGGTAATAACTTTGGAAAGCTTTTACTTATCCAAGCCATTCAGAGATTGTTCTCGTCAGATATGGTACTTCATGACAGTGGTAAATTTGAGTCAATATTTTATTTATAAAATACCGAAAATTTGGAAAAGCTAGCAATTCAAAATTTCAATTTCTCAGCTTTTAAAACAGAGCGATACCTCCTAAAATAAATACTTTACATTCCCCATATGTCTACTTTATGTTTGGATCATTTTGTGAGGATGTTAGAAGTTTGAGCAAATCTTGAAATTTCAGAAAATTTCCAAAACCCACTTTAAGGGCCAGTTCAGGCCTGAAGTCACTTTGAGGCTTACATAATAAAAACCAGCCGATTACCCCCCTTTAGAAACTGCACTCCTCAAGGTATTCAAAACTCATTTTACAAATGTTGTTAACCCTTTAGGTGTTCCACAGGAGTTATGGAATATGGAGATGAAATTTCAGAATCTTTGGCAAATTTTACATTTTAATCCATTTCCAGTAACAAGCAAGGGTTAACAAACCCTAATATTTATTGCGCCGATTCTGTAGTTTACAGAAACACCCCATATGTGGTCGTAAACTGCTGTACAGGCACACAGCAGGGCGCTGAAGGAGCGCCATGTGGTTTCCGGAAGGCAGATTTTGCTGGACTGGTTTTTTGACACCATGTCCCATTTAAAGACACCCTGATAAACCCCCCCAAAAAAGTGACCTATTTTGGGAACTACAGAATAAGGTGTCAGTTTTGTTGGTACTATTTTAGGGTACATATGATTCTTGGTTGCTCTGTATTACACTTTGGGAGGAAAGGTAACAAAATAGCTGTATTGGCACTGTATTTTTGTCATTTACAAGGTTCATCTGACAGGTTAGATTATGTGCTAGTTTTATAGAGCGTTGTTATGGATGCGGCAAAAATATTTAGTGTCTCCACATTCTGAAAGCCATAGTTTTGTTTTTTTGGGCAACTGTCTTATGTAGGGGCCAATTTTTCTCGGAATGAGATGGTTTGACTGGGGCTTTTTTGTGGCACGGTTTCTATTGTTTTTTTACCATCAGTCACATGTCTGTTTTTCACTTTCATGTAGCCTAAGTGAGCAAGGGCTCATTCACACAGCTGTTACCTGGCTGTGCGCAGCCCACATCACGGATGCGGACCCATTGTGGTTCCCAATGCACTGAACTACTGACCAATAGCCGTGTGCATGAGCCCTAAGGCAAAGGAATCTTAAGACAGTTGTTGCTCAAAAAGGGATTCCGACAATCGTTTTTCAAAAGATCTTGCGGCAAGATTAGGATTAAGTGATACACCTGCCACATCCCAAGATCTCCTAAGGCAGGCATCTACTTTTATTCATGGGATCCTTTAAGGACACCATGTATTCAAAGGCTAGAACTACTATTTTTTACCAACTTGGTCAAAGATACATCCATCTTAGAGCACCGAGTTAGTAACATTTCATCTTCCTCACTAAACAGAAGTGTACATTTAATGGTTCTGGGAATTTAAAGTTTCCTGTCAGGTACTCTCCATTCCCTTTTAATTAAAGCATGTACATTTTGTACACAGGGGGAACACATTCTGTTCAAACCCACTAAACATTTCATCTTGAACTGACCTATGAATCTGAGGGATTCATAGTAGTTACAATTGCCTTAATTCGCTCCTTAGTACCTTCCAAGGAGAATAAAAATATTTTAAGTCAAGAATCAGATCCAGACGATTAGTCCGAATCAGCCTCAGAATTCGAGGAAGAGACGTTAGAGCTAGCAATTCTTAACTCACTAGAATAAGGAGCGGGTTCAAACAGACTAAGTACAACTGGAAAGTGCTGAATGTATCTGCTTCATAACCTCCCTCAATATCCTTAGAAATTTTCACAGTACATTTTAGGCATAACTTGCTTAAAGAGGATTTAGGCAATTTAGCATACTTCCTAATCTTAGAAGCTGCCTTTGTTTTGGGTGAGCTGTCTATCACTACAAATACAGGGAGAGACAAAGGAATAGGTATGCCATTAATCATTGCAGGCTGCAGCATACTTCCTATATAGTTACACTCAACTGTAGGGCCTGGTAGGGTCTCCATGGTCTCAGTTCCTAGGTCAGACATTCTCTAGGCCACCATGGAGGAAGGGGGGGGAGATTATATATATATGCGCCTTTCATAGTTTTCTACTTAGACCTCAGATCAGTGGGCCACCATCACCTTGATCAGCGAGCCTTAAATAGCTCTGGGGCGCAGAGCGTGGCCACAGCAGACAACCACATGCCTTCGCTCCAAGGCAACTTCAGATGTATCCCTGCCAGATCTGGACTTATCGGTTAGCTGGAGGGGTATGTACCTTAACTGGAGGGACTTCCTGAGTGCTCGAGTATCACATGGGCTCTCCTTGCTGGCACACACCTCCAGGGAGACCGACCTTGATCCTGCCATGGACCAGGCCAGGAACTCCACATGTAAGTGAAAGCTATTGTCTCCAACTGGAACCTATTTGAAGGACCAGTGTGGTGCTCCCAAGGAGTGTAAGCAAATGAAATAAAGGGGGGGCGCACTCTAAAACTTAACGTTTATTGTACAAAAGGAAGATAAAATTATAACCCCAATAAGACTACTAGCAGGCGACTGGGTTACAGGACGAGAGGAACCATCTTAGCGGATGGGCAGATCTCGCCTGCAAATATGTTGACTGAAAGCCCGTAAGGGCCAAAAAACCAAGTGGGATGGGATAAGGGTCAAACAATATCCCTTTGTGGGGTAACGGGTTAACACGGTCTCCTGTGGTAAAAGGAGGGACTGGCCCTAGATACCCCTACTTGGCCTATAAATCCCTATGCCTAAAACAGCATCCTAACCCCGCAAGGAGCGGCGCTGTTACTGGAACCTTGACCTGTTAAATGCACCCTAGACAGCCCTCAATAGCAAGGGGTCAGGAGAAGTATACAGGGACAAGGTGTATCAGATAATGTGTGATCTCCACATGCTTCTCACAATATTACGTCCAATATGTAGTCCCTACGCGTTTCATCATACGTAATGGACAGGCCTCAGACTCATCAGGGGACAGGGCCCAAAGCATGGAAACCAAGGTTCCTCCAGTGGAACTTTGAGTGTGAATGAGCGGCGTATGGCCGGATCAGGCGGGCTGGTTTTTACCCGTCAGGGATTGTTCTCCCCAGGCTGCGCCGGTAGTCCACATGTACTCTATAGAGGCTAGGGTTGCATACATGTGGAACAGGCTTCCCACTCAGGTCTGCCTGCCCCTGAGTGGTCTTGCAGCACTGCCATGAGACTACCTCTCCCCACCTGAAGGGACAGATAGACAATGAAGTGGGACTCATTTTATTCTTCCTGTCCCTACCTGGTTGAAGGAGGGTCATAGCTCTCAACGTATGCCGTTGGAGGATGAAATGAACAGATATTTACCATTCCTAGATAGGCCAAATATATAAGCACTTACCCCTTCTTTTTCTGGATGGGGGACACCTTTTTGAACAGAGTGAAGAGTCCGGGGAAGTGATGTCACAGATAATGGCACGGCAGTGGAAGTAGACCTTAAAAGCAAAAAGAGACTAATCAGGTAGCCAGTATGAAATAAAGAACTCATGCCAGTGCACTCACCATGGAAAGTGTGCACACAATGGCCCACATCTAATACAAGTGCACCTACATGTTATAAGTTACAATTGTGCAGGTCGGAACACTTAGGGAAAAACCCTCCGTACCTAGTGCATTAAGGGGTGGGGTTTATGAGAAGAGGGTTGGCCTAACAAAGGGAGTGTGGACCAAGGTAACCTTGTGCACCACAATCCTGGCACAAAACTATTGCAAACTAAGCCAACCAATAGTTGGTAGAAAGTTAAGGCCCTTTCACAATTGCATTTGGAAGATCTGGCATATCGTTTCATCGTTGGGGCTTTATGCCAGAAAGAAACGCTTCAGTTAGATAATACAACCACATGCAGCTGTTTGAACAGATCCACGTGTATTAACTAACTATTTTTTTAACTGCCAAAATGGATCAGTCTTGAACTCCATTGAAAGTCAATGGAGGATGGATCAGTTTTCTATTGTAGCAGTTTCCGCCAGAGAAAACGGATCCATCCCCATTGACTTGCATTGGGGTCATGACGGATGTTTTGTTCCGCATCCCAGGACGTAAATACAGCAGCATGCTGCGGTATTTTCTCAGTTCCAAAAACGTTCAGTGACTGAACTGAAGACATCCTGATGCATACTGAACGGATTTCTCTCCATTCAGAATGCATTGGGATAATCCTGAGCAGTATTCTTCCGGCATAGAGCCCCGACGATACTATGCCGGATCACCTAAACGCAAGTGTGAAAGGGCCCTTAGACAGTGTGCCATCCTCCAGCCTGAGCCACTGATACATTTGGTACATGTTTAGACAGTCTGCCCCTAGGAGCACAGCCCATCCCGATTTTCAAGAAGTCTTTGTGGTGCTGCTGCCATGGATCCTTTGATATTCCTTTTAAGCCCAACCTCAGATCAATGGTGCAAAAGGAAGACCTGATTTTTTTTGACTGCCTCAAGGATTCTTAAAGGGTTTTCCAGGATTACTATGGTTTTTAACATATGCTCTTGTAGTTGCTTACCTAATGTACATTTTTCCTGTGTAATCCAAATCACTCTGTATTTAGCACTTTGTTCCTGTATCCAACCAAACCCATGCTGCACCTCTAGCAACACCTAGCTAGTTCATCGCTCCTCCCATCCAGCTGGTTACAGACACTCTCCTATTACTGCCACCGTTGCTGCCATGACACTCCCATGGACATATCCGAGGAAATAAGAGCTGCATGGTTATGGGACCTCAGCCCAGAACATTAGATACAAGAAATGCATTACAAAGTTAGTGACCTTCATAAATGTTTAATGTGGATGCAAACTAGGAAATCTTTCAGGGTCCATTGTCAACCATATTTCCGGGTCCACATCCATTCTGCAATTTTGTGGAACGGGTTAGGACCCCCTTCATATTAATGTGGCTGCAAAAGATGCAGACAGCACACTGCGGCCGCACAAAAGATGGGAATGCATTGTCTGCAATTGCAGACAAGAATACGACATGGTATAATGGTCTGTAAAATGCATAACGCACACAGCTGGTATCTGCAATTTGCAGGCTGCAAAACATATGGTTGTCTCAATGTACTCTAGACCATTTTCATTTAAAAAAAAGTTAGTGTTCCAGTGACAGATGACAGATTTACTAATCCTGTAGACCTCTACACCGGCTGTTTAAACATACAGAGTTCAGCGACTCAGGCTGGATGAATATGGTGCATGGCTAGACACTGATCAACTTTATACCAACTGTTGGCTGAGCTAGTCTGACGTTATGCCAAGATTGTGGCACATCTTGGTCATGCACCTTCCCTGCCAAATCAGGTCTTTCCTAACAACCCACTAAGTGACAGACACAGGATGTCCTCACAAACTGTTACATCAGACAGGTTACAATAACATTAAGAAAGTGAGTTTAAGATCCAAACCTAGCCCTTCACATTCTACTCAACTATTGGAACCTGAAAGACCTGGTTCAAGTTTAGAGCACATGAAAAGGTCAGTTGAATGAATGTTTGAGATTCAGGTTTCTTCCAACTGCACTAGATACAAATCACATTAACACTTTATATTAGGACCAAAGTCAAGTGGCATTTTTGAACATACAAGGTAGTTGTCAGCAAGCAATACTTACGAAGTTGGTTGATAGTTGACCACTCTGCATAAAAGCAAAGGCTTTCACTTCAAAACGTTTGTGATATGTAGCTAGTGGCACATTAACAGGATGAAACACTGTAAGATGGCTATCATGACTTTCTTGGCAGCTATGGGAGAATTAAAACAGCATTATCCAGGGTAGTTGGAGATTCACACACCTTCCCTTACCTACCCCCCGCCCCAATCCAGGCTCAGTAATCGAAAGCCACTTTAGTTGTGGTTGTTTCATAAGCAATTGGCACACTGGTTTTCTGCCAAGAACTGCACCAGTTAACAAAGCAACCACCATTCAGAGCTTCTTGCCTACATCTTTGGCCACTTTCACATAGCTGTATTTGCAAGCCCAAACTAGGAATGGGCCCATATCTTCCTATCCTAGTTTTTCCTTAGGTTCTACTCTTAATTTTGACCTACAATTACTAATACAAAACACTGACCAAGTTATGCAAGTTGAAATGAAACCTTTGCTTTAGGGTAGGTTCACATCTCTGGTAAAGGTAATCTGGTATTCAGTTCCAGCAGAAAAATAAGCTACTGAAGTCACCATATCCAGATGCCCAACATGGGACAGAGGCTAAATGTCTGCTTTATGCCTGAATATTGCCACTTTAGTGGAGCTGTGAACTTACCCTTCTCCAGTCTGCAAACCTGAATTGCAGAATGTCCAAGTACATACCCGTCAACTACAACATTCCACTGGGGTAAAGCTTGTGGGTCTTGTGACATAGTTGCCCAGCAGTCATCTAAAACCAGTTCGATGTTTGGATCGTTGCGATTTAAAACCTGCACTTCTAAGAAGATCGGATCACGCAAGGTCTTCACAATTGGATACTGATCATCACTGTAGGGTGTCTGGTAAGAGATATCTGAAAGAAATGTTGGCATGTAGTGCAAGTAAGAGGAACTGAGATACACACCTTTTTAATACCATACCTGGGTAGATTCTCATCACAATTAAGAGAGGGCCATCATTTCTGGAAGACACTGGTGGTGGTGGGGTGACCACACTTAAATTAATAGGTTTAGAGTCAGAGCCATTGTACAAACACCGGATTGTCTCTCTGTAAAGAACAGAGAAACAGTAAATACTGTATGTATACAAAGGAGCAGAAGTGCCAGCTTCAACACAAGTTACTGATTCCTCAAGGCCCCTTCAGTTTAGGGGGCAACTATTGGATTGGTGAGCGTCTGTCCTCAGGGAACCCAACAGATCATAACAGGGGCCTGTAGCCCCCCTGAAAAGAATGGAGCTGCTGCTCTATTCATTTCTATTAGAGTTCCAGAGATAGTCAAGTGCTGTACTCGAACTCCCGTAAAAAAAAAAAAAAAAAAAGCCACACACATGTGACCAGCCACTTGATTATCTTCAGGGGGCTTGTTGTGATCACAGATTGGTGGGGGTCCTACTGCTAATGGTTATCCCCCATCTTTTGGATAGGGGACAACTTAACTAGAATACCCTAAAGAGGTCAGTAAGAACCTTTTACTTGCACAATACCTTAGTTCGCTATCTCTTGAGATATTCCTTCGTGGTAGATCCTTCCAGAGGGCACGGACTTCAATTTCATAAAGTAATTTTCCACCTACATTCTGAAGTACAGTGATATTCTAACTATACAGGATATCAAAGCACACATGCTATACAATTAGACAATAGGTTTCTTACCTAGTTTAAAACATAGTATGGGGGAGCAGTGAAATGAAGTTATCTGCTGTACTGCATTTTAAAGAGGAACGGTCACCATAAAATGCAGAGCAATCTGCAAGCAGCATGTTCTAGAGCAGAAGGAGCTGAGCAAACTGAGATAACGTTATGGGAAAAGATGCAACAAGTTGTAATTTTATACATTCAAGTCTCTGCTTTCTGACTCAAGATGGCCCATTGGGCATCAGAGATAGGAGTCTGGGTGTACACAGATATGGTTGGTCTTAGGTACAACTGAACTCAGTTTTGCCGAATCTTTCCACAAAGATACAAAATTTGCTCAACTCCTTCTGCTCTAGAATGTGTAGCTTGTAAGCAGCAGGTTCTTTAAGAGCTCACACAGACTTATTGGGGGGGTCATGTATCAAATACTGGCATTTTATGCCATCCCACATCTCACACCACCCTAGTCATAAATAAGCTGCATCCTCTGCCAGTCCATGCAACTAGCTTGGTCCACTACAGCCCCTGAGAGTCAAATGTTGCATGTATCTCAATTTAGGTGCACAGAAGATTAACGAGTCACAAAACGGGGTTACTACACTAAAACCTGGAATAGGGGGACAAAGATGGACCCACCTTCAAGTCCAGGAAACTCCATGTGACATTGGTATTTCTTGGACTGAACACTGCTCCTCTGCCCTGAACTCACAGCATCATGCTGTGTGTTCCTGTCTGACCATGGGTCAGCTGAGCAGTACTCATGGCATGTGATTATTGATCGGTAGACCCACCGCCACAGTTCTAAGTAGTTCTGAAGCTGTGATTTCAGGGTATAGGAGCAATGTCCAATTTTGGAAATACAGTTAATTCCCTGGACTGAGATTGGCCATTAGGAGATTCATAATGAAGATGAGGCATGGCCAGATACCATTTAATTCAAGTCACATTTGCAAGCTTCCTGGTTCTCCTAGATGAAGTGCAGCAGTTCAAACAGTGATCATGCACAATGAGTTCCATACAAATCTAGAACTATCCTCCCAAGTGTCAGTACAGGAAGGGATAGGGTTCCTAGTGCATTTTGATTTGTACAGAACCCAGTATGGGATGACAGACAATAAGTGTTTTCTTAGGCAGTGGGACAATTTTAAATAAAAGTAAAAACAGAGCTTACTTTTTCCGTAGTTCCACATTTATTTAGAGCAAATTTAAAATAAATTCTGTTACTAGTCTTCTCTTGCGGCTGGCACCTGCGATCTCCTATAGTGACAGTATCTAAATCCAAGTTAGGTTTGGTGAGCGTTGCTAGGACTTCAAAAATTATAAACCCATCTGGCGTGCAGTCGAACACAACTGGTCAAGAAATATTTGTTAGTTTATAAGTTCAGATAATAGTCCAGAACAGCTTGTAAGAAAAAAATTAAATAAAAAAAACACTTACAGGGAGGGCTGTCAGGGACAAAACACTGAAGACTTAAGTTCATTGGTACAGTCAGGTCATCAATAAGGAACACCAGTGTGAGAGATGGCAAAGATCGCTGTTTAGGAGCTTTACCAACCTGTGTGGAAGCAGTGTCACATAGAATGGGTAATAGCTAAGGAAGTGTCACTAAGAACCAGTCTTGCATTGTTTTTGCATACCTGCAGTTTATCTAGTTCAAAGCTCAGCTGGACACCACTGCTTGTGTCTAGTGTTATCCCTTCTTCTTGAAGTGCATATGTAGTCAATTCCACCAGTTTATCACCAAGTTGAATATACTGGAGAATGCCACCAAAATTAGGCATTGATAGAGTCATGTGGGTTTTATTGCATGCAGGAGGTCCTAGGTCGAAAAATTTTAGTTTAGCCCTACAGAAATCCAAAAGCTCATACCCTTTGAGGGCACGCATCACCTTGTAACAGATTAATTGCCTAAAATAGTCTGAAGCGTAGACAGCCCTTACCTGTAGCGCAGATCAGTTTCACATCAACTCGAATCTTTGGGTTTTGCCTTTCCTGGATCAGCGCGATGTTTCCAATGTAAAACTTCTGTCCTTGCGACTAAGGATTAAGAACAGTTAGAAAGCATTTTGTACTTCTACCAGAGACCTTGATGGGAACAGGATTAGACTTACAATGAGTTCTTGGATTCCAAAGGCCTTTACGTTGACCCGGATAGTCAGGGAATTTACATTACTAGTTAGGTCATATCCAAGTCTCTTGGCAGTTTGCAAATTGAGCTTGACAAGCGTGCCATTATCAATTCCAATGGTCCATGTGGATGCAGGAGGTGGTCTACTGACCATCTACAGGGGCAATAAAAAAATAAAAATAAAAAGTCAAGTCTGTCCCAAATTCTTTTATGATTCACTACTGATTTTGGCAACTCCATCAGGAAACCCAACAGTGTGGCCATACCCTAAGGCTACATACACATGGAGGGTCTGATTTGCCACTGCAAAGTTCTAGCACAAAGTTACACCAAATGGAGCATTTTATTGTTGAGGGCAAAATCTGCAGCCATTACAGTGACCAAGGGTGAATTCTGCAATACAAGTTGACATTTAAAGAGGCTGTCACCAGGATCAACCCTATTAAACCAAGCATACTGCCTGTTAGGGCCCCATCATGCCGTTTCCGAAGCATGTGGATGACTTCTAAAAATCTTATCCACTTTGCTGCCATTGTAGATTTTCTACATGCAGTTCAATGGTATGTAGATGCACATCAAGAGTAAGTGAAGCATTAGACAAGTTACAACTGTCTGTGTAACTTGTCTGTATTTTATCATTGAAAGCCACAAATCTTACCTCGTCGTCAAAGCCAGATAGCTTCCTTGATATTGTTGCCTAGAACAAAATAAGATTTGACAATCATCTTTCTACCAGTTTAATGCAACTGCCAACATAATTTCATTTCTTTCCATGGGGCTCAGGAGTTGGGATGTCCAAGTCCTGGTCAAATAAAGCATGACCAGCCAGGACCTCCACTTTTAAAGAAAATTATATCTTAATGGGTGGGAGGGAATTTATCAGAACTTCAACTTTGGCAACTACTACCATTTTCTTTTGCACCAGTTTTCAGAGATCTCCAAAAGTGCCACTCAATATATGAACTTTGTGCTATAATCAAATAGTTCAGTTTACTTCCATGTAATCCGGAGTACACTGTATAACTGGTTCCATGTATTCAGAGTCAGCCTGTTCATCTTTGCAAGATATTTGGTAGACCACGTTATTCCCCACTGAATCCCTCAAGGAAAGATGTGCAACCCGTCTTCCAGTCTGAAAGAAAACAGAATAAAGCTTCCTTTTGAAGGCGCAGCACTCAACTGAAAGGACAGCGACTTGTTAGCCAGAAGAGCAGAACAGGCCTACTTTGAGTAGGAGGCAAAGCTTCATTGACATGCTGTCTGCATTGAATTGCTTTACAACCCCTCCCCTAAGGGTACTTTAGTGACGCTCAGCTCTCTGGGCACTTAAAAGGGGCCCACAATCTCATACATTGGGGCACATCACTAGGATATGTTCCAATGTCTGATTGATGCAGGTCCCACTCTGGGATTTCCACCCATCTCTAGAACAGAGTCCAAAGTAAAGGAGAGCAGACTATGCCCCTCTATTTCTACGGGACAGCAGAATAGTCAAGTGGGCCACTCCGCTATTTTCAGGTCTCCCATGGAATTAAATAGAGGGTGGCTGCACATATGCAGACTACTCTCCTTTACTTTGCAGGCTCTGTTGTGGCGAGTACCACTTAGGATTGCACTGGGTATCAAACTTTCAATACAATATCGGGATTTTCTGTTTTCTGATCTTTTAGAGAACATTGTGCACGCCACCCTTGGCCCCCACGGTTCTAATTAACCAACACAGTGAAGAGAGAAAGAGTCCCTCTCCCCACCGATGCAGCCATCACTGCCACCAATGAATATAATACTGGGGGGGTTGGCATAATTAACCACTAAATACAAATGTAGGCAGCAGGTGTATTACAGCCAGCACCTGGTCTCTCCTGTCAAACCCCATCAATTAACCCCTCAGGTGCCATGATCAACTCTGTGGCACATGAGTGACAGGGTTCTGTGAGATCCCAGTCATTGAGGCTGGGTGCCTGCCGTATCACACCACTTACATTAGTATTGAGGCATTAATATAGTCATTGGTTGTGCAGTGGCCAAAATAGCAGAAGTGATAGATCCATCACAAACTAATGGCACCCATCAGTACCCATTGATAAAGGGTCTGTTGATTTCCATCAGAGTACAGGATTGAGACAGCATGCTTCATTATTCTGTCCCGCTATCAAAAAAATCTGCAACAGAGGACCCTAATGGAGCTTCACGCTGACATACATGCCAGTATAATGACAATAGTACCTCATGATTGATACATTTCTCAGGTAAAGTCAGCAAACTGCCTTCAGGAAGGATCTGACAGGCATCCACTTCTAATCCCGATGAATCTGTCCGGCAAAATAGGTTAGGGATAAATTGGTGAAAGTGTCTACAAATTCCAACTTCGACCATAGCACAGTATGATGTATGGAAGAATCTTTCCTTCAACTGGTTATCACCCAACATGCACAGCTACCTACCTATAACATGAAGACCCTGCCATGTATGCTGAGGAACATCTTTAGGTTTCTTTATTTGGATCTCACCGTCCAGACAAAAAGTAGATCCTAGAACAGTTTGGAAAGAAGTAGATTTTTATTTTTTTTAAATACACAGCTCTTCCAGCTGCTCACATGGAAAGTAACAGTTACCCAATGTGTCTAGTTTTATAGTTTTATTACAAAAGGTCTGAAATAAGTGGATCATAGGCTGTCCCACTACTTGGCCAAAGCAGAAAAAGCACAAAAGTGTTTAACTTTGGACCAAAGTCCTCCTGAGACCTTCTTCCAGCCATTAACTGTTAGAACATTGATACCATATTGATATTATTACCAAACATATGTATCTGCAATCCACCGGCCACCATTTACACAAGTGTACCATGCAACATATTTTACAATAGAACCATATGGGTGACTGGTTTACGATATTGGTTGCCACCAGCTTCAAATTTGCTGGGATTGTCCAGGAAATCTAGAAGGTACCCTAGTAAATTTTCCCAGCCCTAGATGAGAAATGTGGGCAGTGTTTACTCAACCCAAGTGGTGAACCATCAGGTTTTTGCCCACTCAAAAAGTGGCTTTAAAAAAAAATAAAAAAAATAAACTTTTTTTGTAAGTGTCAGTGTAGAGAGGCTTACTTGCAGTGTCCCTTTAGACAAGTAGATAGTTTTGAAGCACACATGCAACAGGTTAAGCCAATCGAAGCTTCTATCTGTTCAACTGTATTAAGTAGGGGTGGACTGGGAACTTAATGGCTCTGGGAACCCGAGTGGCCCTATGTTGTAGGACAGGCATGCTCAACCTGCGGCCCTCCAGCTGTTGCAAAACTACAACTCCCATCATTCCCTGACAGCCCACAGCTATCATCCTACAGAAGGGCATCGTGGGAGTTGTAGTTTTACAACAGCTGGAGGGCCGCAGGTTGAGCATCCCTGTTGTAGGATAGTCCAAATGGACAGAAGGTGGGGGCAACACAGGTAAGCAGGGACAATACAACTAGGCAGGGCCAGCAATACTGTAGTGCAGCACAAGATACCTCCCCTGCAGAACCAAATGCCACAGTGCAGCACAAAATACCACCACCCTAGCTGCTGTATTCAAGTGCATGACTGTCCTGACAACAATGCTGTTGAATTCAGGAGGGCACAGGTGAATAAATGCCTGATGCTCCTACATTAGTGTTGACAGCATCAGATTATGTATCTGGACAGGGGCCGTGATAAGTGCTCAGATGGCCCCCTGGGCATCAGCCCACTAGGAGGTTTCCTTGTAGGGTCCAGTCCACCCCTGGTATCAAGTAATAATAAAGCACAGAAACTGACCGAGCTCTGGGACATGTAGATTTATACGATTTAGTTCAGGGTTTAAGTAAAAGTTAAATCCCAACAGGATTCTAAGGAGAGACGGAGCCCTGATCGGACCACCCACAGAATGATTGACAGCACCTCCTGCATCAGTGTCAATTAACCCATGTGGGCAGCGTATTCAGGACTCACAGGGGAGAGACGCACTGAGGAATTATGGGTGGAAACATCTGCAGCATATTAGGCGACTACCACACAGAGTGGTCACGTTGCGGTTGCACTACAGTCGAGTACTGTACAAGCTACAGCTGGCTACTGTTATACTAATAAGGATGATGTTTAGTCGGTCTGCATCATTAATGGGCACACAGCAGCCATTAACAAAGCAGACCAGACTAAACAGTCTAGTCCCCATTAGTTTAATTAGGGCCGGCTGTGGCCTGTACGGCCATATAGCACTGCAACATGACCACGCCACGTGGCCATACCCTTACAGTACCAGCAAAGTAAGTGAGATTTTACCAAGTGCACAGCAGGAGTTAGGCCTTAGGCTACTTTCACATCTGCGCATTCCGTTTCCGCTATTGAGCTCAGTCACAGGATCTCAATAGCTGTGGAAAATGCTTCAGTTTTGTCCCCATTCATTGTCAATGGGGACAAAACGGAATGTACCAGAATGCATTCTGTTCTTTTGTGTCCCCATCACAGACAGAGTAATACTGCAAGCAGCGGTTTCCTTTCCGTGATGGGGAGCAAGACAGATAGTCACGACACACATTGTAAGTCAATGGTGGTGGATCAGTTTTCAGCCCAAAAAAAATAATAAAAAATCCTTCCCCGTTGACTATTTTAGACAATACAACCGAATCCATTCATAACAGACGGTTGTATTATCAGAACGGAGGCGTTTTTGCTGATCCATGATGATCCAGCAAAAATGCTGGTGTGAAAGTAGCTTTATTTACACTTCAGGGAATTATTAGCCATCTGTTCCCCACAGACAGCATATGTACTATATAGTGCCTGCGCCAGATTTAGTAAAAACAAAAAAACTTACTAGTTCAGTTAATGAAACTGCGTCTCTGCCTCATTAGCCCATTTTTATTTATTTTTTTAGCAATTCTGAAGTTTAACTTTTGAGACTTATCCGATTTATGTAGGTACGCATTTTTGCACAAAAACAGCCCAATTTCTAGCTGGTGTAGTTTTCTTCACCTGTTCAGTGATGAAGTGCGACTTTTTTTGCATTAAGCGTTACACTTTCTTGCAGACAACGCTACACACACATAATACGATGCGTGACTACAATAATGTTAACCAAATGACCATAAAGGGACACGCATTTACAATTTCACAAACTTTATTAGTTGATAAAACACCAACGACATACACAATATCAATATAAAAATAATTATATATAGCAGCAATACAGGTAGTAGCCAAGACATGTGGCTCCCCTCCCACACATAGAAAACACCGATAGTTCACCTATATAAGGTAAAAACCTTATACAAAAGTACTGGCATAGATAAACACATCCCCAATATAACAATTGTATAATAGAACAAAGCCCCACTAAAAAATGGTATAGTGGATAAACCACACAAACACTGCAGCAAGGAGGCATATATATTCCATAAATGTATACCTGAGGGACACTTAGAGAGGAGAACACGGGTTTTCGATTGCAGAGAGGAGAGCCCACCCCGACGTACGTTTCGCTCCGCTTTCCGCTATATATAATTATTTTTATATTGATATTGTGTATGTCGTTGGTGTTTTATCAACTAATAGAGTTTGTGAAATTGTAAATGCGTGTCCCTTTATGGTCATTTGGTTAACTTTCTTGCAGACATGTAACTTTTCAGAAACAACTTTTTAATATGCGAATAAATTAGACCAGTCTAAGTGAATATGAACTTCACTAACTGAAACACAACCACCAGAGGTCAGACTAATACACCAAGTCCAATTCAACGGCTGTGCGACTTAAACAGCTGAATCAAATACACTAGTCTAATTTTAAATCTAAATAGTCAAATTGCTCCTTCAATTTAATGCATTGTTCACCCAGTGGTTTCCCACTCACAGTGAAAGTGAAATCAGAGGCATAATGTGGACCAAACACCTATTGTCAAAAAAAAAAAAAAAAAATCTGTTTCATAAGTGTTTTTTCAAGGACCATTACAAAAGTGAGCTCAAAGCTGAGCAGTGTCCATGGAATCCAGACAATAACACGGAATCTCCCTGTATGTTACATTAACAGAAGGGCGAACGAGGACAAACCATTATTTTAAACCATACAGCGTGTTCCCTCATGCTGCAGATTTTACCCTTTAGAATGCACAAGATGAAAGCTACAGAAAAAGCTGCAACAAATCCTCATGTAAATCAGGGTGCAACAGCCACATGCAACAATGCCATGCCCCCTGCAGCATGTCAGTTTATGTAGATTTAACCCTCCCCTAAAAGCGTGCAAGCAACACATGAATATCAGTGCAGAAACACAGCAGTGTAAGAATAGTAAAAATATGAGTCTGCATAAACTACTCTGCTGTGTGCATGTGCCCTAAGGGTTTACATGCACAAACCACATCCACTTACAGCAAATGCAACAATCTAAAAAGACATTACTAACCTGGGAAATCCTTCACCTGCACAGCATCAGACAAGACAAACAGAAGACACACAAGTAAAAACCTGGAAAAGAGGGGGAAAAAAAGTGTGAGACTGAACTAAATTCTATAAAATATAGTTACTAAAACTACCCCTCAACACATGACAACATATTGATACCTCATCTCAAAAGGTTTTATCCAAAACATGGGCACATTAGTGCCTGTACCCCGGAGCCCCATCAGCACAAACTAAAACTCCAGCCTCACACTGGACACATGGTGGCGCCCTCCTCAGGCATCTATATATACTTCAGGTGGCTGCAAATAATTAGCTCACACCCCACTTATCCCAATTCACTTATTATCACCACATTTGTGTGCGTCCTTTGCACAAAATGGGTTTTTTTTATGACCCAGCCTTTTAAGCTAGGGTACACAAAAACATGTGTCGCGCAACATATTTTGTAATGCTAGTCTATAGTGTCACACTGCGACATGATAGTCGCAAAAAATCCATCCAGGTTCGATATTTGTGCAACAGTGCGGCACCATAGACTAGCATTACAAAATATGTTGCAGTGTAATTGTACCCTATATGTCGCCGTGTAGCCCTAGCCTTAGGGCTCGTTCACACTAATGTTTTTTCCTTTCCGTATACGGGCCGTTTTTTACGTTCCGTATACGGTCTGTATACGGAGCCGTTAATTTCAATGGGGCTGAAACATTTTGAGTCAGGTCCTATTATCGTCTGTAAATCACGTTCAGTGGCTCTATTTAAGTCAATGGGTCCGTATAAAAACCGGAATACAGTCCGAATAAAAACCGGCGTACGGAACACGTCATCCGATTTTTCTGGATCCATGCTGTAGAAATGCTATGCCCAGGCCATTTTGCATGTGTTTGGTGTTTGCAATGATTACAAAGTTCCTGTTTTTGCGGAAAAACGGAACGGAAACACAACAGATCCAAAAAAACAGGATTCGTGAAAAATGGACCGCTGAACCATACGGTCGTGTGAACAAGCCCTTAGGCCTCTTGCACACAACGGTATGGCTTTTTCAGTATTTTGCGGCCCGTAAAAAACGGATCCACACAAAATACAGATGACGTCCGTGTGCATTCCGTTTTTTGTGGAACGGAACATCTGGCCCCTGATAGAACAGTACTATCCTTGTCCGTTATGCGGACAATAATAGGACATGTTCTATCTTTGAAAGGAACGTAAAAACGGAAACGGAAGGCATACGGAGTACTTTCCGTTTTTTTGCGGATCCATTGAAATGAACGCAAAAAAACAGAACGGAAATGGAAAAAAAACGTTAAATGGAAAAAAAACGTTCGTGTGCAAGAGGCATTACTCCTCTTTTGCTCTGGCTTTCCAGATGGAAGATGCAACTAATTTATGAGCGTCTCCTCATTAATTAGGCGCATCTTCAGCAGTCCGTGAGCCTGGTGGAAAAACGAGACAAGTCCCTGGCTGGAGTAGTTATTCGCCAACATTCACGCCTGTTTCCAGGTGTAAATATTGGTAAATTTGTGTGGGCTGAAGTCCCGGCCCCTGTCGCACCCTTGACACTTCTATGTGTTGAATGCGGTACAAAAACTGGCTTAAAAATGTTCAGAAATTACCTCCACAATGCGCTGTCCAAATCTTTTGCAGCCCCATTGAAATTTAATGGGTTCGCATAAGATCTGCAAAAAATGCGAATCGGATGCAGAATGAAAATATGGTCGAGTGCATCAGTGGCGGATTAACATAGGGGCGTTCGGGTCGGCAGCCCCGGGCCCGGCATCACTGGGGGGCCCAATGCAGACCCGAGCGCCCACATACTGCGGCGGGGCACAGGAGCGCATAGTTCCCTGCCCCGCCGCCGATCAACACCATAGGCTTCAGGCCTAGTAGGCCTGAGGCCTATGTGGTAGTATATTCCCGGTGCAGGCGTGCGTGATGACATCATCACGTGCCTGCGCCGGGACGCAGGACAATGAGGATTGCGCGCCTGCGGCCTGCCTCACTATCCCGAACCCAGGTAAGTATTAGCTTTTAGTTGTTGTTTTTTTTTTCTGTGTGTGCCTTTGGGGGCTAGAGGAGGACATGGGGGCAGTGTGGGGCGCAGTATAGGTGCAGATTATTACATGGGGGCAAATAATTTCATTGGGAGCAGATTATTACATGGGGGCAAATTACTTCATAGGAGTGCAGTGTGGGGGCAAATTACTTCATGGGGGGCAGTGTGGGGGCAAATTACTTTATGGGGGCAGTGTGACGACAAATTACTTGATGGGGGCAGTGTGGGGGAAAATTACTTCATGGGGCAGTGTGGGGGCAAATAATTTCATGGGAGGGCAGTGTGGAGGCGAATTACTTTATGGGAGCAGTGTGGAGGAAATTACTATATGGGAGCAGTGTGGAGGAAATTACTATATGGGAGCAGTGTGGAGGAAATTACTATATGGAGCAGTATAGGGGAAATTACTATATGGGGGCAGTGTGGAGGAAATTACTATATGGAGCAGTATAGGGGAAATTACAATATGGGAGCAGTGTGGAGGAAATTACTATATGGGAGCAGTGTGGAGGAAATTACTATATGGAGCAGTATAGGGGAAATTACTATATGGGGGCAGTGTGGAGGAAATTACTATATGGAGCAGTATAGGGGAAATTACTATATGGGAGCAGTGTGGAGGAAATTACTATATGGAGCAGTATAGGGGAAATTACTATATGGGGGCAGTGTGGGGGAAATTATTATATGGGGCAGTGTGGGGAAATTATTATATGGGGCAGTGTGGGGAAATTACTATATGGGGCAGTGTGGAGGAAATTACTATATGAAGCAGTATAGGGGAAATTACTATATGGGGGCAGTGTGGGGGAAATTATTATATGGGGCAGTGTGGGCAAATTACTATATGGGGGCAGTGTGGGGGAAATTATTATATGGGGCAGTGTGGGGGAAATTATTATATGGGGCAGTGTGGGGAAATTACTATATGGGGCAGTGTGGAGGAAATTACTATATGGGGCAGTATAGGGGAAATTACTATATGGGGGCAGTGTGGGGGAAATTATTATATGGGGCAGTGTAGGGGAAATTATTATTTGGGGGCAGTGTGGGGGGAAATAACTATATGGGGCAGTGTGGGGAAATTATTATATAGGGCAGTGTGGGGAAAATTATTGTATGGGGCAGTGTAGGGGAAATTATTATATGGGGGCAGTGTAGGGGAAATTATTATATGGGGGCAGTGTGTGGGAAATTATTATGTGGGAGCAGTGTGGGGGAAATTAGGGGCATTGCTATTAGGGGACATTATTTTTGGGGACACTATACAGGCATTATTACCTGGAGCACAATATAGGGTGTTGTTGTTATTACTGGGGGCACTCTAGGGGACATTATAACTGCTGTAGACACTATAGGGACCTTTGGGATATTTTATAAAGCTGGTATAAAGTAGACCTGGCTTAGTAGCCCACAGCAACAGATTCCACCTTTCATTTTTCGCAGCTCCTTTGGAAAATGAAAGGTGGAATCTGATTGGTTGCTATGGGCAACTAAGCCAGTTCTACTTTACACCAGTTTGATAAATGACCCCAATTATGAGAAATCTAATGTGTCTGTGTAACAAACTCTGTAGAGACGAGATGTGGCGGAAAGAATTTGTCATGCCGTACTAAGTCAAACGGAGGAGAAGAGGAAAGAGAAGGTCTACATGACAGGAGATGTCCCTGGATGTAAGAGGTATGTGGTGCTGTATTCTTCTATATGTAGAGGTGGCTCACTACTGTGACCTGCCTCTCATCTTCTCCTCCAAGTTTTTTTTATCATTATCATATGTATTTTAAATTTGGCAACTAAAATTTTAATTTGTCACCTGCAGTCCTATGTAACAGCCCAGATAATAGTCATAACTTTCTTTGTGCAGATAATGTAGTAGATGTTCCATGCAGTCCTATGTAACACCCCACATAACACAATAGTTCACTGTTTTATGTGGGGTGTTACAAAGGACTGCAGGTAACATCTATGACATCTGTACTCAGAGAGTTATGAGATGGTGGGGGTATGATTCCTGGCACCCCCGCCAATCCGTTGTTTGAGGAGACCGCGATGTTCCAGTGAGCGCCGCAGCCTCTTTGCTACTTAACAAGCACAGCGATGTCCATTTGATAGCAGTGTGCTTGGTATTTCAGATCATCCCCAATCACTTAGATGGGACTGAGCTACACCTAGACCATGTGAACGATGAATGCGATGTCATATGGCCTAGAAAGAGACTGTGACGCTCACGAAGCACCGCAGCCTCTTCATACAGAAAAAAATTAAACTAAAATGGATGGAGGGGCCCGAGTTGGGTAGACAGCCCCGGGCCTATCATGCACTTAATCCGCCCCTGGAGTGCATGGGGCCTAAGATCACGATGCAAAATCGGCAGAAGGAAAATCTGTAGCAGATTAATAGCTGCTACTAATTTGGTGGAGGCTTTAGTGGAGTTTTTACAAGCGTATAAAGGCACCTTCACACGCTGCAGATTTTTTTGCAGAATTTCTGCGACTGAAAATCACTTCCATTCATGTGAATAGGGCATGTGAGATCAAGCTACCAGATTCCCAACGCTACTGTGAACGTAGCCTAAGAAGAGTATTTGGTTGAGGTTCCTTCCTCTGCCTCCCCATTGAGTTCTATGAAATCCACAATGAGATCCAAGAAATAACATGTCACTTCTGAAGAATTTTTCAAATCGGCTAAAAAAAATCTATCCGTTTAGGGCTACTGCACACAAACATATTTTTCTTCCGTGCCTGGTCTGTTTTCTTTTGCTGCCTGTATGCTGAACCATTCACTTCAATGGGGCGGCAAAAAACTAAAATGACTCTGCGTGCAAACATCTGTGTGCTGTGCGCATCCGTTGCTCCGTTCCGTGCCCCCGCAAAAAAAATATAGCATGTCCTATTCTTGTCCGTTTTGCGGACAAGAATAGGCATTTCTACAATGGGACGCTTTCCGTTCCGCAAATGGCGCCACGGAACGCGGAACAGATTCCGTGTTTTGCGAATCCGCGGATTGCGGACCGCAAAACACCTACGGTCGTGTGCATGAGGCCTAAGGCTAGGTCTACATGACGACATGTGTCCATTTCGAATGGATTTTTGCAACTGTCGTGTTGCAGTCGCAGCATGTCACATGTTGCAGTGCGACACCATAGACTATCATTATAAAAATTGTTGCGCAGCACTGGTGCGTCAAAATGTCAAGCGACAAATGTCGTCGTCTAGACCTAGCCTAAGTCTACATGCACATGAACGTATGTGTTTCGCGGTACATAAATTGTGGATCCGCAAAATGCCATCCGTTTTTTTTTCCGCGGACCTATTGTAACAATGCCTAAAACGGACAAGAATAGGACATGTTCTATTTTTTTGCGGGGCTACGGAACGGACATACTGATGCGGACACACAGTGTGCTGTCCGCATTTTTTGCGGACCCATTGAAATAAATGGGTCCGCATCTTATCCGTAAAAAAACGAAATGGACACGGAAACAAACAACGTTCGTGTGTATGAGGCCTAATAGACGTCAATGGGTGTGTTTGGTCCACATCATGGACGAAAGTAGTACATGTCCTGTGATTTTTTTTTCACTGATCCACATTCAGTAAAAAAATACTCATGTATGAACAGACACATTAAAATCACGTGTGCTGTCCATAGAAAATGCAGATACCACACATCCATGAAAAACATAAAGGTGAACGAGGCAATTTGCGGTCCGCAGCACGGGCCGGCCAGCACACGGCACCTTAGGGAGTATTCACAGGATACCGTCATATTGCAGCCTTTGTTTTTATATGCTCATTTTTTCCCTGGTTTGCCAGTGCAGATTTGATCTCTTGTAACTCACAATGCAATGAGATTCATTTAAAAAGTATGTAAAATTAGAGGAGATAAAAACAGAACTGACATGGAAAAGGATCTAGGAATTTTAATAAACAGCAAACTAAGGCCTCTTTCACACTTGCGCTTTTGCTTTCCGTCCTCGAGTTCCATCCTCGGGGCTCTAGGACGGAAATATACTTATCAGGATTTATCCTAATGTATTCTGAATGGAAAGAAATCCGTTCAGGATGCATCAGGATATCTTCTGTTCAGTATGTGAAGGTTTTTTTGGACGTTGACAAAACCGTAGCATGCTGCGGATTTGTCTCCGTCCAAAAATCTGAAAGACATGCCATAACGCCGGATCCGGAATTAATGCCCATTAAAGTGTATTAATCCGGATCCGGCATTAAGCTAAACGTCGTTTTGGCGCATCGCCAATCCGACGTTTATCTTTTGTGAATGGTTACCATGGCAGCCAGGACGCTAAAGTCCCGGCTGCCATGGTAAAGTGTAGTGGGGAGGCAGGGGAGAAATATACTTAACGTCCGTGCGGCTCCCGAGTCACGTGATCCATGCGCGTAGGGTGCTCTGACGTCATTGTGGACCGCCCCGGGAGCCGCACGGACTGTAAGTATCTACTCCCCTGGCTCCCCACAACTTACTATGGCAACCAGGACTTTAGTAGCGTCCTGGCTGCCATAGTAACACTGAAAGCATTTTGAAGACTGATCAGTCTTCAAATGCTTTTAGTTGTCTTGCGTTGTGACGGATCCGGCGGGCATTTCCGGTGACGGAAGTGCACGCCGGATCCACACAACGCAAGTGTGAAAGAGGCCTAAGCTGCAAAAAACAGTGTCAGGCAGCTGCCGCCAAGGCCAATAAGATAATGGGTTGCATCAAAAGGGGCATAGATGCCCGTGATGAGAACATAGTCCTACCACTTTACAAACCACTAGTCAGACCACACATGGAGTACTGTGTACAGTTCTGGGCTCCTGTGAACAAGGCAGACATAGCAGAGCTGGAGAGGGTCCAGAGGAGGGCAACTAAAGTAATAACTGGAATCGGGCAACTACAGTACCCTGAAAGATTATCAAAATTAGGGTTATTCACTTTAGTAAAAAGATGACTGAGGGGAGATCTAATAACTATGTATAAATATATCAGGGGTCAGCACAGACGTCTCTCCCATCATCTATTTATCCCCAGGACTGTGACGAGGGGACATCCTCTGCGTCTGGAGGAAAGAAGGTTTCTACACAAACATAGAGGAGGATTCTTCACTGTAAGAGCAGTGAGACTATGAAACTCTCTGCCTGAGGAGGTGGTGATGGTGAGTTCACTAAAAGAGTTCAAGAGGGGCCTGGATTTATTTCTGGAATGCAATAATATTACAGGTTATAGCCACTAGAGATGGGTCGTTAATCCAGGGAGTTATTCTGATTACCTGATTAGAGTCGAGAAGGAATTTTTATTTCCCTTAAGTGGGGAAAATTTTTTGGCTTTATGTACTATGTTACTATGTTAGAACAGGTGTAAAAACTGGTATGGCAGTTTTATCAAATTCAGGAAGCACCTAAATAAATGTTTATGAATTTGGTGTGAAAAGCTGCATTAGTGAATGTTTACTCCCACTCCATGATCATTTGAAATTTTTCTACTTCTTCATATACGTTGCGTTACCTTACCTTGCCCTCTTTTTCCAACTTAAAGGGCACCTGTCAGCAGATTTGTCCCTATGACACTGGCTGACCTGTTACATGTGCTCTTGGCAGCTGAAGCCATCTGTGTTGGTCCCATGTTCCTATGTGTCCGCATTGCTGAGAAATATGATGTTTTAATATATGCAAATGAGACTATAGGAGCAACAGGGGCGTTGCCATTACACCTAGAGGCTCTGTTCTCTGCCGTGTCCTCTGCACTTTGATTGACAGGGCTGGTCGTAATCACATTTACACTGCTTGGCCCTGTCAATCAGGGAACCTGAAGTCTGAAGATGGCTTGTTGACTTCTATGGGAGAGTGTTGTGGGCATACTCTGTGACCTGTGCAAAGGTCACTGTGCAGCAAGGGGGAGAAAGTGAGCTGCGTCCATCACCTATTGTGAATGATAGATGCTGTGTTATCTACCTCCAGCTTTATAACAGTGGTGTTACCTTTTATTATAGTCCTGTCTGTGTTGATAATGAGATATCTGAGATGTGATCTCTACAGATCGGCAAGTGTGAAAAATGGCAAGATTTCAGAATTAATTTAAAATATAGATAATAACATAGACAATTAAAAGAAACCATCACCAAACATGTAGTAAAAAAACATAAAGCTATCACAATAACTTTACAGAATAGGTCAATTTCTGCCTATATATTCATGCGATTATTGAATCTCTTGCTTGTCTAGCTCTGGACACTAGAGAAGGGACTTTGAGCCATTATTATCATGAAGTTTATTATTCAATTGCAGCTTCAAGTAGTATCTTCACATATGGTGTGGTTCGTTCCTAAGGTTTCCTCCCCATGCTGCAGTAATTACGGGAGACTTTGAACCCAATCCTAGTCAATGAGCCATTCCAGCATGTAATAATTAATCAGCCATGGTTCAGAATCTCCTTCCTGCAAAGCCCTACAGATTGTTCCCAGAACCCTGCTGAGGCCAGAGGAGCAATAAGCATGTCCACCAGGTATCACCAATCTGCCATAGATGGCTACTTAGATATCTTGAAGGAAGCCACTAAAAAGGATGTCAACACAGCAGATGGCGATGGGATGACTCCCACCATACTGGCAGCCTACCATGGACACCTGGATGTGCTGGAGCTGGTGTGTAACAGAGGGTAAGTAAACGGTGGTTTCTATTAGGAGAGCAATGCTAGCCTGTGGCCTTAGAGGTATCTACAACAAATGTGCTCCAGAGCCAACCAGATGTTTAACCAAAGATATTGGCAAAGAACAGAATTATCAGCATTTTTTTAGGTCTCCGAGATGATCAGCATATCATACTGTGTAAAGCAGAGTTATGCTCTTTGCTGATATCTTTGGCTTAATGTCTTATTTTTTCTACCCATTAAAATTTGATCCTTGTCAAGGTCGCTCAGATCCTTATCCCTTTTTTCCTGCTTCCAACATGTTAACTTAAATAATTGACTGTTCCCCTGCGACCTAATATATCCTACCCTGCGACAGGTGGCAGAATCAATAACCCACTTTACTTGTCAGGGGTTTTAATGTTATGACTTATGGTTGTCTCGTACAGATGAGCAGAGCCAGCAGGAAGGATGTTCTATATACGCAGGGACTCACAGCACTCGTTTTCAGGACTCTCTCCATTTACGTAGAAAAAAACTTGCAACGTTTCCACCTCTGCGGCTAGTCTCTTCATCGTTTGTGACCTAGTTAATCTGAACGATGTGTACCAAGCTCATGGTGCACTGCTGATTTCCGCTTTATGTTAACATGAGTCATTTTTATGGTTGTCCGTATTTTTCCATTTGCTGTTTCAACTCTTTAAGACTCCCAGAGTACATTGCAAAGTGTGAAATCCGAAGCAAAAATTATGGAAGAAATCTCAAAATACAGCACCAGTTTGTTCTGCCCTGTGTGAATGAGGTTTTGTAAAACCTTACTTGCCAACTTTCTTGCTGATGCTCCTTGGGGAAATCAACTGAACATTTTTCATTTTTATTTACCCTCCTTTATGTGCCATGGCACCACCCCCTTCGACATGTCAGTGAATCACGCATGTGTGCTGTCTGTGTTCTCTACGGACCTCTCATGTATCAATTGACTGTAATGTGTTGTTTTCCATGGACCATGGGTCCATGGTGGCACCAGAGAAAAATGCCCTATTTGTGTCTGTGATTATGGATCACTCATGCACATTATGGTCTATGGGTCTGTGAAAACCTTGGGCACAACAAGGATGCCATTTTTGTTTGGTTAGTAGTTTGCAAGGATTATTGCTAGGAGGTGCTCAGGAAACCAGTTTTACATGGAATATGGGGGCAAAAAAGAACAAAAGGACCAAACACGGACTTTAATGGACATCTTCACGGATGAGCCACTGAGCATATTGTCACAGATGTCATCACGGATGTGTGAAGAGGCTAATCTCTGGGAGGTCCCAGGACAATTCCTTGGAACTCAGGAGACTTACCAAAAAGATTTCCCTTTTTATTAGGAGCCTTCCAGATGTTGGCACCTATGTGTAAAACCCTATTTAGTTGCATGATACATGTATGTATCATGTTGCAGATTTTCAATGCAGAATCACACATTAATATGTGGGCCACTGTGTCTAGGAAAATGTATATATATAGAGCTTTTGCCAAGTTGCACTAATCAGTATTCCCATAGTGTAATTATTTTCTTTCCCAGAAATGTGTATTCAGTGCATGTGATTAAGATGTCAGGATACCACATTACAAATATGAATGGTGGGAGCAGTAAACTCCGAGGGAGCAGCAATGCTAGAAATACCAGGTTCTCCACCTGCAAATGTGTGACAAGGATAATTTCATTTTTGCCTGCAGCATTCTGTGATAACGCATAGAAAAGCTCTGTGCCAGTAATTGAGCCTCATAAATCACTAGATTGTGTGATGTAATATTCCATAATGAGCAGGAAGACAAAGAAAGGAATTGTTTATGACATTTTTCACAGTAAGACAGCCCAGTGTAGTGCGGAGTCTCACTTCCCTCAAAATTCTCTATCCATTACAGAAAGAGCAATACAGTGTGACCACAATGACTGAAATACTATTACATCTAGATTACTATTATTATTTCCACATTGGAATCATCATCTGTCTGTATTGTAATCTATCTATCTATCTATCTATCTATCTATCTCATATCATCTATCTATCTATCTATCTCCTATCTATCTATAATCCTATATAATAAAAGCGCTGTGTGAGTGCGCTGTGTCCGTGTGTACCCAGTTTTGAACCGGGCATGCGTGACAGGGCAAACAATCAGGACACAGTGCTCCACACGCGGTCGCAGCTCCAACACCGCTCACAAACTCGGTCCAGCCCCTCTGCCATGGCACTCAAAGCCCAGCAACTTCCATTCCCCGCGGGCTCTGTGAGGAGAAGAGTGGCAGCTGGGGGTGGCTCTGTGGTCTGGCTTTCAGCACTGGGGTGGCTGCATGACGACTGTCACACACGATGGGCTCCTGTCTTTGTCTCCGCTCCCTACCTCAGTCAGAGCTGAAGACTGTGGAGCGGAGATACAGGTGTAAGACCGTGTACCGGGGTTTGCTCCCCAGGATACAGTGAAGCCACAGACGAGGAAAGCATCACCGACACCAGCTTGTGCAAAAACACAAACTTTACTGAACAGTAGAATTAAACACAATCTCAAACGTAGTTAAAATGTGAAGTTACATACGCTCGGCTTGGACGCCGAGACCCCTGTGCTGCGCAGCACAGCACCCCAAGATGGCGGACAGACACCACTTGCAATGCTTTACCTATTGTGAGCACAACTATCACTGCCTCACTTACCTATTATTACCCTAAAGAATGGGAAAAATTGTGTGGGATGCAAGATACAGGCAGCCCGCGGTGCAGCACAAGAGCTCACAATCTTAAAGGTATTGACTATAATTTTCCCTTCCCTTGTTCCCAAACGACACTGTTGCACGTGTCCTTAATACTGCCAGCCAAGACGCTGGAGTAGCTGAAGTTTGCAGTTAATAGTTTCAGAATCTTTGTAACACAGTCCGTTAGCACAATCCTTGTAACACAATGCTTGTGACACGATCCTTGTAACCTGCTGCACACAAAATCCCTATCTGTCTAACTAAACGCAGGGAAGATTACAGTCTCTAGTATGTCCAGGCTCCCACAATATACTGCGGTACGTGCACGATCTGGCTTACCGACGACATGGGTATGGTCTTTATCCGATGGTGACTTAAACCGAACTACAAGTCCTTCCATCCACCATGAGGCCCTGCAGGGCCTGTAGCTCCGTTCTACGGCTCTTCCAGCCTTCCGGGAACCGATCCTCTCTTTTCTGGATGACATCTGGATTGCTAACAGCCATCAGTTACTTCCAACAGTGACTCTGGCCATCCCAAGTCTCACTGACACGCAGATGCCACCCGATGCTGTCTCCCAGCCTCTGTCTCTCCAAACATGTCTGCTCTCTTGCTTCCTGTTTCTTCTCAGCAGCAGCAGCACGAGTAATCAGCTCCACCTCTTATGCATATTCAATTACTTAGCAAAACTTAAAGGGGTTGTCCAAGTTATTTTTTTGTTCTTTGTATGTTTCTAACTAGGCAAATTAACTTTACAATTGACTTACTTTATCTCTAGTGGCTGGTTTCTCAGTTCTCACTGAGGGTCACATGACCTGTGATGTCAGCTTCTCTCCCTGCTCTGATGATGTTTCGTGCAAAAAGCCTAAGAGATCAGATATGAGTCTGACACGAGACGTCACTGTGCTGGCCACACCTCCCTGTTCTGCCGTCTGCTGCTGCTCTCTGCCCTGTGTCTCCCTCCCACTGGATACCTGAGGACAGATTAACCCCTTCAGGAGCACAGACTCAGGGCTGAAGGCTTTACTGAGTAGCTTCAGGCAGTGAGGAGACAAATGCTGTGCACAGGAGCTCACAGACTAGAGGAGTTGTGCACAAGAACAGGTAGGGGGAAGATCCTGTGTGTATCATCAGCGTCATTGTACAGTTGGGACTTGTAGTCCTACACATACAACATGCTGATAAGTCTTCCAGCAGTCAAACATGTCACTCAGGGCAGCACTTGTATTCACTCCCTTTGCAGAGCAAGGGAGGGGCAGAGATTGTTGTTATTGCAGGGAAACAAAGGGCCAGAACAGAACCAGGGAAATGAGGAAATAGAATTTTGTTTACCTAAAACTTGCTTAGCTCAGTTATACATTGCTGCCCATGAGATTTACAGTGCTATATATTTTTTTTCATAACTCGGACAAACCCCTTTAACTGAGTGGAGGGACAGCGGCCTCTTGTCTCATCGCTCCAACAATGGGGTGCACAGAAAATCACCCCTATTGCCAGCCCAGCAGCAGCACCTCCCTGGCACCCAGGCACCACCCTTTAAGATTTGATAGACAGCTGACGCAGCCATTTACCGCCTCCATAGAGACCAGACGCTGCCTCAATCACCTATAGAGGCATGGCTACGAGGTTTCAATTACATAGACCTGGACCAATCGCTGGAGAGGTGTGTAGGGAGTGCCGATGAGCCAATCAGAGGCCAGGAGAGGCGGAATGAAATTTAAGGGATGATGTCATCCGAGTGTGGTGACGTTGCTTAAAGAGAAGGCGTACCACTGGGTAGGGGGTGATGCTGGACATTATTCAGAGAACATGAATGATATGGTCAAGATCATATATTCAGAGAAAAATGAATGATATCCTATTTTCATGTCATCTTGGCCTCTAGAGGGAGCTGTTTCATTGATAAAGCTCTATACACAGACATCAATGAAACAGTTTCCTCTGGAGGCTAAGATGACACGAAAATAGGATATCATCCATTTTTCTCTAAAAATATGATCTTTCTTGACCATGTTCCATTTCATTTTAGAGTAAAGGATGGCTGAGACCTCGTCGTGTGATGATTGGTCGGCACGCTGGTGTGGGCGGCGATGATTGGGCGGTGCGCTGGTGTGGGCGGTGCGGGCGGGGTGTGTGCTGATTGGTCGGCGCGCCGCACATGCTCAGTTTAATTATCGGCACACGGAGCACGCACACAGGGCTTTTAATATTATAGATTGTGTATGAGGAAATCAACGGTACAAGCTAATTCTTATAATAAAAGCCCTGTGTGCGTGCTCAGGGCTGCGTGTCTGTGCGTGTGTGCCGATAATTTAACTGCGCATGCGCGGCAAGCCGATAAATCATCACTCGGCGCTCCGCACGCCGCCCGCACCGCCCACACCTGCGCGCCGCCCAATCAACGCCGCCGCTCGCAGATTATGGTGTGCTCTCCATGTCGGAGCACTCGCATTACTGTCCGTGCATCGGAGAGCCGCACAGTCCCAGCACTATCAGCCACAGACAACAGCCGCTGCCAGCAGTCTCAGCCACCAGTTTCTGCTAGCAGTCTCAGCCACCAGTCAGTGCCAGCCGTCTCACCCATCAGTGAGTGCCACCAGCCACGGCCACCAGTCACACCGCTAGCAGTCCCAGCCACCAGTCAGCCAGCATCTCAGCCATCAGTAAGTGCCACCAGCCACCAGTCACAGTGCCAGCAGTCTCAGCCACCAGTCAGTGCCACCAGCCGCAGCCACCAGTCACAGTGCCAGCAGTCTCAGCCACCAGCCATCAGTCACAGTGCCAGTAGTCTCAGCCACCAGTCAGTGCCACCAGCCTCCAGTCACAGTGCCAGCAGTCTCAGCCACCAGTCAGTGCCAGTCGTCTCAGCCACCAGTTGCTGCCAGCATTCTCAGTACCACCAGTCAGTGCCAGCCGCCCCCTTACCATTTAATATAGACTTTTCCTACTAATGTTTCTGCACTACTGTTCTAGTAACTGTTATTGTGACAGGCTTAATGTCTAGTCTATCTATAATCTCTTTCATATCTATCTATCTATCTATCTATCTATCTATCTATCTATCTATCTATCTATCTATCTATCTCATATCTATCTATCCCCTAGGGCCATCTATAATGTGACCCAGGTGTAGGAATTGCCAAGTGGTATAGTGCAGCCTTATGTGTCATGGTGCTCCTAACTGGATATGGCTGGACCCCAGGCTTTGACTCCAAAGCAAAAATAGGGGGAACAATTAAGAGATTTGAAAGAAAGATTGAGTCCAGACCTTGTATGTAGTTGAACAGCAGCTTTATTTTGCATAAACGTTCTCCAAACGGTTTACAGACCTTGTCTTGGTCCCAGCAGGCTTTAGCATTAAAACTGGCAGGCAAACTTAACACTGCTACATCTGTTTCTCTCTGGCTCTGCTGTACTGACAGGCTGACTGTATGACTTTGCTTCTTCTGTATGCTGCACTTCTCTTCTATATGGTCTGTCTCTAGAACAGGCCATGGAGTTTTCCTCCTGGCTCCTGAGGCTCTAAGCTTTTGCCTCCATGGCCATCAGAGCTAAGGGTGCCGCTTGGGCACGTCCAGCAGTGACGTGCCCTGCGCACATTCTCCTAGCAGGGGGCAAGTTAGGCCTGACTAGAAACTGGGACCCACTCTTCCTGCAGAAAGTAGGATTAGCCCACTTCTCCACAGAGGGGGGTTAGAATAGAATGGAAAGTTCCATTCTATCTAAGTTTATCTCTGCCATGTTTGCTGCCACCTGCTGGTGAACCAGGCACATTACATTTGAACATAACAGTTACAAAACATTGGAAATGCACAGTCTAGTGGACCTAAGTAAAATACATAAGATGACATTATATTAGCCCATTAAAGAAAGTAGAAGGGTGCAGAAGTGGTAATGCCACTCTGGGGCATTACATATCTATCTATACTGTATTTATCTATCTATAATATATATCATATCATATCTAATATCCATCTATCTTATTATTATATATAACAATCTATCCCTTTAGCCAAAATTATTGTTGACAAATTAGGGGCATTTAAAGGGGTTGTCCAGCCTTCTATAAAAGACAGCCTATCCTCAAGATAGACCATCACTAGCTGGCCAGGAGGGGTCCATCACCATTGTAGTCAACACCAACTTCAGTTTTCCTTTAGGCTAGTTTTGATAAATCTCCTCCATTATCTGTAATAGTGCTAGACATAAAGTACACAAAAAACCTTCCAAGAACGCATTTACCCCTAAGTACCACCCCAGACAAAGCCACCACAAGTCAGCTGTGGTAGGAGAACAGTGGACATTACTTATTTGTTTGATTCATTTGTTGCTGTGCTTTCTGTCTGGCTTCTACTTTAGAAAGGGATTTCTTCAGGGAACATGTATCCTTTGATGGGGATTTGGATGGCCTTTATCCACACTGGTATTGTTATTTTGTACTTGCGCTTTAGGTCTTGTACTATTTCAGAATTAATGTGTATGCCCTACCTATACACATGGACAAAATTGTTGGTACCCTTCTGTTAAAGAAAGAAAACCCCCAAATTGTCACTGAAACAACTTGAAACTGACAAAAGTAATAATAATTTTTTTTTACTGTAAATAAGCTAATGAAAATCGAACATTACTTTTGAATTGTGGTTCAATAGAATAATAAAAAGAAACACTAATGAAACTTCCTGGGTCTCTGATGTCCAGCGTGCAGCTTGGCTCTCATTCACGCTGCGGATGACACGCACGGCATCTGCTCGTGTGAAACAGCCCTAACCCTGTACACAACAGGCTGTTTATTATGCTTTAATAAACTGGATGAAATGGTTGACTTTGACATCGAGCACAACTGAGACCTTAAAGGGGTTTTATAATTTCAGCAATTAGCATTCATCATGTAGAGAAAGTTAATACAAGGCACTTACTAATGTACTGTGATTGTCCATATTGCCTCCTTTGCTGGCTGGATTCATTTTTCCATCACATTATGCACTGCTCATTTCCATGGTTACGACCACCCTGCAATCCATCAGCAGTGGTCGTGTTTGCACTCTATAGGAAAAAGTGCCAGCCTTTCTGGTGGCCAGGATCGTGGGACCGCACATAGGCTAGTGCTTTTTCCTATAATGTGCAGGCACGACCACTGCTGATGGATTGCAGGGTGGTCGTAACCATGGAAACGAGCAGTGTATAAAGTGATGGAAAAATGAATCCAGCCAGCAAAGGAAGCAATATGGATAATAATGCATTAGTAAGTAACTTCCTCTACATAATAAATGCTATTTGCTGAAGTGAGATTTATACTTCCATGTGCTTATGAAATTGTGGGGACTAATATTTAAGCAGTAGCGCCAGCCTCCTTCATTCATTCACTGAGCACCCATTCTCTTCAAACAGCTGATTGGCAGGGGTGCCGGGAGTCGGACCCCCACCGTCTGATATTGATTACCTATCTTGATGATAGGCCATCAATATCAAATTCCTGGATAACCCTTTCAAAGCCAGAAAACCCTTTTAATAAAGATGAATGATATTTTTGAACTGACCTCATTCACTGCTATATTTGTTTCAGTGTTGTCATGCTAGTATATGCATTTTGACAAAAACTATTACAGTGTTGGTTTCCTGCTTGGGTTAGCAAGTACATTGTAGTTACAACATGCAAGAATTTATATGACATGTGGTAAATGATAAAATATGGGCTAATATGTACACATTGATATATGCTTTATAGCCCCTAAGGACATAGAGATCCTCCAAAGATACTGCATACAGTGTCTCTGCTCTTTAGCATGCACTAGTAAAAGGGTTGTCCAACGATTAAAGGGGTTTTCTGGGATTTTCATATTAATGGTCTATCCTTAGGATAGGTTATCAATATGAGATCAGCGAGGGTCTGAAGAGCTGTGACCTACTTGCAGCTTAGAGCCATCCATTTGATAACAGCTGTGCTTGGTATCACAGCACAGCCCCATTCACTTTAAAAGGACTGAGCCGCGCCTAGGCCATGTGACCGATGAATGTGACGTCACATGGCCTAGAGGAGGCCGCAGGGCTCACAGAACATTTTGGCCTCTTCAAAACGCTGATTAATCAGACCCCCGGCGATCTCATATTGAGGACCTAGCCCGAAGATAGGCCATCAATATGAAA
This sequence comes from Bufotes viridis, assembly GCA_033119425.1. NCBI lineage: Eukaryota > Metazoa > Chordata > Amphibia > Anura > Bufonidae > Bufotes > Bufotes viridis. The sequence goes on from CM065595.1 coordinate 29,776,545, forward strand.
ACCACTTTAAAGGGAGTCTGTCAGCAGTTTTGATGTGAACGCATTGCACCCGCACTGAATCCGGACCCATTCATTTCTATGGGGCTGTGCACATGAGCAGTGATTTTCACGCATCACTTCCGCGTTGTGTGAAAATCGCAGCATGCTCTAGTTTCTGCGTTTTTCACGCAACGCAGGCCCCATAGAAGTGAATGGGGCTGCGGGAAAATCACAAGCATCCGCAAGCAAGTGCGGATGCAGTGCGATTTTCCTGCATGGTTGCTAGGAGATAGGGACCCAATCTTTATTATTTTCCCTTACAACATGGTTATAAGGGAAAATAATAGCATTCTTTAATACAAAATGCTTAGTAAAAGGACAATTGAGGGTTAAAAATAAAAAAAATTAACTCACCTCCTCCAATTGATCTCGTAGGTGTTGGTCTCCTGTTCTCTCTCCAGCTGTGGGTAAAGGACCTGTGGTGATGTCACTGAGCTCATTACATGAATGGATCATGTGATGGACCATGTGATGAGCTCAGTGACATCACCACAGGTACTTTACCCACAGCTGAAGAGAGAACAGGAGACCGCCACCTATGCGATCAATTGGATGAAGTGAGTTAATTTTATTTATTTTTTAACCTCAATTGTCCTTTTACTAAGCATTCTGTATTAAAGAATGCTATTATTTTCCCTTATAACCATATTATAAGGGAAAATAATAAAATCGACTTAACACCTAACCCAAACCCGAACTTCAGTGATGAAGTCCGGGTTCGGATCTGGGTACCGAACATGCCAATTTTTCTCACGTGCGTGCAAAACGCATTAAAACACTTTGCACTCGCGCTGAAAAATCTGGCATTTTCCCGCAACGCACACGCATCTTAAACTTGTCGCCCGTGTGCATTCTGCTAGATTCTGCTCTGGCAAGTGCCTAGGGCGAGGCTTCACTATTAAGTGCCCTATGTATTGAGGCAGTTCACAGCTCCTCCCCTTTGCTCTGTGTGACAAATGTAGTGGTCTCCTGGTTGGACGCTATAGCTGTCATTCAAAGGGAGGAGCTGTGAAGCAGCTCAGTCCTGAGAGCACTTCATAGTAAAGCCCCGCTTCCTGGACACTTGCAAAAGCAGAATCTGATAGAGCAGAAGTTCATATTCAGACTACTCCTGATAATAAATTCTACACAAAAGGTATGTATCTTCTGTTTTCCACAGCCCCTACCTAGTGCTGTCAGCATGATCAAAACTGCTGACAGCCCCCTTTTCTCACTTAGAGCACGCACAACATAATGATTTTTAATAGGAATCATTTTAAACATACCCATTCATCTAGGTATTACTGTTACATGCTTGTCATGGCATGGTGTACTTTTCTTCCTTTTCAGAACTTCCACCTAATGTGTCCAGTACTGGTGGGAAGAAGGCACTTTGAGTGCACTGATTTTTATTGGCTGGCTGGCACAATAGCGGCACTAAATCTGCTGGCCATGTTCAGTGATGATGTCTTAATGATAATGAACCTATTTGAAAAACGATTATGCTTGCAGGAAGTGGGTGGACGATACATACTGTTGTATAGTAGGTTACATAGTGTTAAACTTTTAAATCTGCCTACCTGTCAATCGGCGCCATTCCTTTGAGTAATCTGGGGCATTTTTATCTGTTGACCCCCGGCCATTGCCAAATTATCAGCGTTATTAGTTCCAACACGAAATATGCAAAGGCGGCCATGATTAGCCGAGGAGCGGGAGTTCGACGACACTCAGTTCTCATGAGGAATGATCTTCATTCCTCCAATGCTGTGGCTAGACATGGACAACTTTGTAGATTGAAAGCCAGATCTACCTACCCCAATGATTTGGGAATGGTGGGGGGATAGAGAGAAAACAAGCACTGGATAACACAAAGCAGCAGCATCGACTGAGGGAGGTATGCAAATTTAAAAGTTTTACCAGGTGGCTGGTCTCCTTTAATACAAATGGCAGCATGTAGTTTAAGCTGACATTACATGGCTGTAGTCTTAAAGGCTTACACCCATCTCAGCAATTCTATTTGTCCGGTTCGCCGAATTTTCCGAAAAGATTCGATTCGATCCAAATTTATTTGCGGTGAATCACATAAAAAAACTGCTATTTCCTGGCTGCAGAGAGCCTGTATAGTGGTGTAGAACACTGTGCCTTGCAGTAACACGCATAGGGAGTCTGCTGTGGTAGTGAAACAATACTGTGAGTCAGTATGACACACACATGACAGGTGTCGCTCTTAGAATCACTGCACACTTCACTTATTTGGGCAGTTATGGGGCCAAAACTGACCAAATAACTCAAGTGTGAACTCAGCCTTACAGGTCGATGTTAGCGCCAGCTATAAAGAACCCTGCAGAGACCCAAGATCCTACTGTAGTGTGAAAGAGCGTATTCCTTATACACCGCCGTCAGCTGATTCCACATAGATGTCTACTGAACCCCCGACAGAGTGGAGAGGGTTTCAGCAGTAAGTTTGTGTTGACGTCACTGATTATTTTGTCCTTCCTCTAATCCATCAGAACAATAACCCTCCAAAAAACGGATCCTGTCTATTGAGCATCCGTCTTCACTCGGTCAGCATTTGGTCAGTAATCCGTCAGTATTGCTAAAGCAAAAAAAAAAAAACAGGAGTGGATCCAAAACAGAGATTACATGTGAATGGAATATTTGCATGTCTTCTGTGTTTTGTACCCACTCCTGCTTTTGGCTACAAAATCATAAGCCAATTCTGATGGGACCATACAGGCCTTACAACTGCTACACAGACAAGATCCATTGTGCATCCTATTTTTCCTTCCTTCTGACAGATTAGAGGAAGGGTCAAATAAATGATGATGTCAACCAGGCCAAAAAGGCAAAATAGTGGCCCAGTTATGGAGTGGGGAGGGTGGGAGAACAGCTTGAGAAGTCCACAGAGTGGCCCAATGACATAGTGTTGAGGTAGCAGCAGCATAAGGAGACCACAGAGTGGCCCAGTGACATAGTGGGGAGGTGGCAGCAGCAGCATGAGGAGACCACAGAGTGGCCCAGTGACATAGTGTTGGGTTAGCAGCAGCATGAGGAGACCACTGAGTGGCAAGGTGACATAGTGTGGAGTTAGCAGCAGCATGAGGAGGCCACAGACTGGCAAGGTGACATAGTGTGGGTGGAGCAGCAGCAGCATGAGGAGGCCACAGAGTGGCACAGTGAGATAGTGTTCAGTTAGCACCAGCATAAGTAGACCACAGAGTGGTAAGGTGACATAGTGTGGAGGTTGCAGCAGCAGCATAAGGAGGTCACAGACTGGCAAGGTGACATAGTGTTGAGTTAGCAGCAGCATGAGGAGGCCACAGGCTGGCAAGGTGACATAACGTGGCAAATAATACTTTTTTTTGCCACTAATACCCGCCAAAAAGGGCTGTAATTTTCTCACTTCACCACACAATGGCTAATAGGCCCTTATTTCTCCCACTTATACACGCCAAAAAAGGCTTTAGAACATATAACTGCACCGCTGAACAGCAAATAATACTTTTTTTTGTCACTAATACACGACTAAAAAGGCTTTAGAACATATAACTGCTTTGCTGAATGGCAAATAATACTTTTTTTTGCCACTAAACACGCCAAAAAGGGCTATAATTTTCTGACTTCACCACACAACGGCTAATAAGCCCTTTTTTTTCTACTTATACAAGCCAAAAAAAGCTTTAGAACATATAACTGCACCGCTGAATGGCAAATAATACTTTTTGTTTGCCACTAATACATGGCAAAAACGGCTTTAGAACATATAACTGCACCGCTGAACGGCAAATAAGCCCTTTTTTTCCCCACTAATACACGCCAAAACCGGCTTTAGAACATATAACTGCACCGCACAAGGGCTAATAAGACATAGAAATATTTCCTAGTAATACACCCTGTTAATGGCTGTATCACACAGCACTTGCATCCCAATAAAGAGAACAGTTTGCTGGAATTACAGAGGTAGTGCAAATCTGAAATGGGCAGCAATATAATGGCAATTTGGATCTGCAGTCAGTGCAGCAAGGTGTAATAGGATTGTTCCTATTACCGAGGCTGTACACTCCCCTATGGGCAAATAGGGCAAAAAGCAAAAAGGCGCTCATAGGGTGAGAGAGTCTGGAGTTCGTATGGTTGTTTGACGTTAGTAGAAAATTGCTCACCTTATTTTTGAATTATGCTTGTTCAGGCACAATCACAAAAAGAAGAAAGTGAGCTGGAGGGATAGGAACTTCAGGTTGGTGCTGCCCGTTGTCGTCGTATCTCTGGGGGTGGGAGCCAAACCGCCCGTCGAGTTAACCACGTGCAGGAGCGTCTCTACACGCCAGGAGCCTGAGTTCCCCAGCTCTATCAAAAAGCACCAAATATATAGAAGGCGAACAAACAGAATACCCTAGCGCTCGAAGAAGCTCAGACTTGAAAAAGGGGTCGCGTTGAACCCCGAAACGCGTTGTCTATGTAATCAATAAAAATGCTATCATCTTGAAGATATACTCTCAGTTGTGATTGTGCGCCCCTAGTCACTCATACGCTCGATGGTAACAGTCCTGCGTTCAACTTTCTACTCCCCTATTGGACCATTTTCTGCTTTAATACTGTGGAATAATTCCTCTATATTCTTTCCCTACACTTCTAATGTTCTTTCCCTGAACTTCTATTCAGCAAAATAAAAGTTTTCAAGTCTTTCCTATCACTGTCCCTAGCGGCTGCTGACGTCTCTCCCTGCACTAAGTACACTGGAAAATGGCTGAATCCAAGATGGCTGAGGCTATTTATAGGGCTGTGACATCACAGGGCTGGCTGCTGATTGGCTGCATGGATGGCATTGTGGGTAATCCCTTGTTACCAGAGTTCTTTGATCCATGTCCTAACATGTGCAGCAGCTATTTTAGGAAAAAATTAGATTTGTAACCACGAAGCGTGAGGAAATTCGGATTCGTTGCAAATCAGATTTTTCCTGAAATTCAGGTCGAATTCCACTTCGTCAACTTCGATTTGCTCATCTCTACCGGTTAAGTCATGTTCTTCAGTCACGTGACCTAGGCAAAGTCCCTGGGCTGCAATACCAAGCACAGCCAGTATATAAGGTATGTAGCTGTACTGCAGCACTGCGGCCTCGTCACAAAGCTGATCAGTGATGGGGGTTGGAACCCCACCAATCAGATATTGATGACTTATCCTGAGGATAGGTCATCAATATTCTATTCCTGGAAAACACTTAGGGTACTTTCACACTTGCGTTATTCTTTTCCGGCATAAAGTTCCGTCAAAAGTGCTCTATGCTGGAAAAGAACTGATCAGGCATATTCCCATACAATCTGAATGGATAGAAATCCGTTCAGTTTGCATCAGTATGCCTTCAGTTCAGTCAATGTCAGGCGTTTTGGCCGGACATAATACCGCAATGCCGGATCCGGCATTAATTTACATTGACTTGTATTAGTGCCGGATGCGGCATTGCGAAACAACTGTAGGACCGATCCGCATGCGCAGACCGGGAAAACTGGATAAAGAGTGCAGGACGGATCCATCCATCCGCATGACAAGCGGAGGGACGGATCCGTCCTTGCAATGCATTTGTAGACGGATCCGCATCCGGATCCGTCTACAAATGCTGTCAGTTGTGACACTAAACGGCGTATCCGGCAGGCAGCTCCGACGACAGAACTGCTTGCTGGATACAAGTGCCGCAAGTGTGAAAGTAGCCTTAGGCCCCTTTTCACACAGGCGCGTTTTCCGCACGGACGCAATGCATGATGCGAACGCATTGCGCCCGCACTGAATCCAGACCCATTCATTTCAATGGGTCTGTGTACATGAGCGTTGTTTTTCACGCATCACTTGTGCGTTGCGTGAAAATCACAGCATGTTCTATATTCTGCGTTTCTCAAGCAACGCTGGTCCCATAGAAGTGAATGGGGCTGAGTGAAAATCGCATCCTCAAGCAAGTGCGGATGAAATGCGTTTTTCACTGATGGTTGCTAAGAGATGTTGTTTGTAAACCTTCAGTTTTTTATTGCGCGCATGAAAAACGCATCAATGCGCAACTGAACGCAATCGCAGTCAAAACTGAATGAACTTGCTTTTCAGATGCTAGAACTTGCTCTAGAGATGCTAGAGATGTAGTTGCTCTGCATAATTAGAGGATCATGACCTCCTATATGAACTCAGTACACCACCACTAAGGCCTAATTCACACGTCCGTATTTTTTTTTCCACATTATTTCCGCAAAAATACGGCAATAATGCGGAAGATATGCGGACCCATTCATTTCAATGGGTCCGCAAAAGATGCGGAGAGCATTCCGTATGCTCTCCGCATCCGCAAATCCTTTCATTTCCGCAATGTGGAACCGTAAAAAAAGGAGAGCATGTCCTACTTTTGTCCGCAAATTGCGGACCGTAGCCCCATTGAAGTGAATGGATCTGCATAAATCCGGATGACATGCGGAAAGTTTACAAAAGTCATCCGCATGTCATCCGTATTTGCGGATCCGTAATTACGGATCTACAGGAAATGAAAAGTTACCCTGGAAACATCTTTTTTTTTTCTTGTTCTTCCAGATTTTTGCGGAAATACGGAAACACGGAAGGTATACGGAGACACTAAAAAACAAAAACAGAAGAATTTTGCGGAAACACGGATCTGCAAAAAAACGGACCGTGATTCTGGACAGAAAAATTACTGTCGTGTGAATAAGGCCTAAGGGTGCATTCACATGACCGTGCCGTATTTTGTGGTCGGCAAATTTCGGATCCGCAAAACAAGGATACCAGCCAGGGAAAATGCCTGTTCTTATCTGCGAACAGGCGGTTTTGATGTAGTCTTTTAGTTTTAGCTAGTGGTATTTTACCCTTCACTTGTAAAGTGTAAAGCCCCTAGCATCACAATCTGTATGTTCCCCTTTAAAGGGAATGTAGGACCTATATATTTTTTTACTAATTAAGACAAGATGTTAAGACATATTCCTGTTTTTTTTTCCATTTAAATATTATTTTTATTAAATTTTGTCAGTTAATACAAACATATGTAGGTCATGAAAATACACATGGATACATGGATATCATACACAGTTGTTTTCATTGTGATTTATCTTTAGATATGCGTGTAAACACAGCTTATAAGGCATAAAACATAAAACATATAACATAAAATTTTGCCTTCCAGTACGGTCTGTGAAATTATGTTATGCAGATTCAACATAAGTTGGTTGTAGAGCTTATTTTCCACTCTACTCTTCTCCTCTTCTCCCCGGCTTCAGACAGGTTTTTATGGTAGTGAGTTTTTAAGTGTTGTTGTGTGTTTAGGGAAATGTGTTAGCCAACTCGTCCAGTTTTTCTGGCATTTTTTCCCTTTTCCAGATTGCCAAGCGAAGGCCTGTTCAGCCTCATAGTTAACAGAAACAGTTGAGATTATGTCGTTTATATGGGAGGTTTTTTTTGTTTTAATTTTGACTGTAGATTTTAATTATTTTCTTTTTTGCACAAGGGGGCAGCTATCTTGTCTGAGCTGCTGTAAACATCATTTCGAGATATGTTGTACAGTAGCACAATGGACAGGAGATCTTCATTGTCTTCTATAAGAGAGTTTTCTAGGCATGCTGTGTGACCTGTGCAGAGGTCATTGTGCAGGGTGGGGGAGGAGATGAGCTGTATCCATTACCTATAGTAAATGATGGATCATGAGTTATGTATACAGAGGTGTTATTTGAATCCTGCCTGTGATGATAATGAGATGACTGCTGAAATGGAAGCTCTACAGAAAAGGAAGTGTGCTAAGGTTCAGCTTAGCGTGAAAATTGCAGGATTTTAGGATTTGTTTAAAAATGTAGATAGTGGCTTGGAAAATTAAAAATAACATCACCATAAATTCTTAAAATTATGTTTAAAATAAAAACTTGATTTAAACAATAGGTCATTGTCTGGTGACACATGCTGTTTAAGGGTAAATTCTAATTCTTCTTTGCTTATCTGTCTTCTAGTGGAGATCCAAATAAAAGTGACATATGGGGAAACACACCCTTGCATCATGCAGCAGAGAAAGGACATGCTAACTGCGTAGCTTTCCTAATTAATTTTGGAGCAAATATTTTTGCATTGGATAACCAGTTCCGTTCACCAATGGATGTGGCCATCATGAAAGACCGTAAAGAATGTGTCAAAATCTTGGATGGAGCCGCCAGTAAGCAAACATCTTTGAATCCTAAGAAAGTTGCTAGGTTAAAGGAACAAGCTACAAAAGATGCAGAACGTAAGATCAAAGAATGTGAAAAGCTCCAAGAGAAACACCAGAGCCAGATGAGCAAAAACTTTAACAAGACTGGTACAATAAATTCATCGAAAGGAACCTTGTCAGGCTCTGTAGGTGCCCGGTTTTCAACACCATCAACCATCAGCACTTTATCCAGGAGTCTTAAGGACACATTGCAACTCAAAGTAAGAAAGAAAGATAAAAACACAATGGATAGAGACACCATGAATAATGTGATGTTTGCCAAAGATGAGAACGCCCAACGTACTAAGATCACAGATGTCTTCAGTGAAAATGAAGAGGAAGGTATGACCTCAGAGGAAAAAGAAAAGCAATCTATTTTTAACCGCCCTGGTCTTGGGAACATGGTTTTCCGAAGAAACCAGACGATGGGTACTAACACTGATTTTGATGAAATTTCCACACTAGTCAACAGTGAATTGTTTACACCAGAGGACAATGATGGCAACGAGAATGATAGCAACACAGATGAAAATGGGGCCTGGAACGTAGATGACATAGAACTAGATACAGAAGAAGAAAGTTCTTCTCTTCAGGTCTTCTTGGCATCTCACGGCTTACTTGAATTGCATGCCACTCTTTTGAGAGAGAAAATTGATTTAGATTCTCTTCTCATGTGTTCTAATGAAGATCTGCAGAGCATTAACATCCAACTTGGACCAAGAAAGAAACTCCTTAATGCAGTAGACAAAAGAAAAAATGTTCTGTACAAGCCAGGAGAGATCACAGACACAAAGCTATAAACATATTTCTGTAGGTGAACTCATAATTATGAAGACGGTATGAATGCACTAACATATATATTGTGAAACCTCTTTAAGACAACCTCCCGAAATTGCATTACAAAATGGTCTTTTATGAGGGTGATCCTCTGAAAGAAAGTATACAAAATGCTGGTTGAATGTTTAATGACACCAGCTCATGAACAAACACACAAAATCATGAAAAACCCCAAAATCACTCCATTAATGATTTCACAGTAGTCTACCTATAGCTTTTCATTGTACCGTACCAAAGATTTGTAGTACATGATGGTAGTTTTGATTTTATGAAAGTTGGAGAGCCACAGGTTAAAGAATAATACAGTATTGTATTGTATCCTTCTCAGACCTCTCTGTAAAGTCCTCCACGTGGCTCAACTATCCTAAGTTCACTCGATTTACCTTTCTTTTGTCATTTCTCAAGGTGGTTCTATCTCTTGTCGGTCAGCAGCATGGTTCCCCTCCCTTCAGTCCCCAACATGGATCCTCTCTCCTCTGTCCTCAGCACAGTGTGCTGTCAGCATCCACATGTCTGTTCCACGGCCCCACAAAAAGATAGAACATGTCCTTTCCTAGGACATTTCTTTTGAAGTGAAAAAGAAAATGGCAGCATGCACATGGCCGGGATTCGTATTTTGTGGATTCACGATTTGAGGACCACAAAACACTCAAGGTCATGTGAATGATGCCCTCTCAGTCCCTAGTATTGCCTCTACTCTCATTCTTCCCAGTATTGCTGAGACTTTGGCAATTTTTCCCCCTTTGGCTATTTTTCATCCTCCAGTAAGCAACAAAATGCTACCCTGTTTTGGACTTGGGTTCCTTGGGCCCACCATAGGAAATTATTCTTATATTCTTATATTATTTATTATTAATAAAGTCTAACTGATTTTCAATTAAAGAAATAGACCCTAGATGCAACTAACTGGCTCCAAGGGCAGCCATATAGATTTTTTTTTCTCCTGGACGTTTGTGGCCCACTATGGGGTTAGTCTGACCCTGCTGTAAATAAGTAAGCAAGGAAAGATATTCAAAGTTTGGCATCTCCCTTCCCTCCACTACCTCCTTCATGTTTGCTGTTAAGCCTTTCTGTGTTAATGTGGGGAAAGGTCAATTAAGTGATACATCCAGTCATCTTTACAAAGAAATTTCCAGCAAAAAAAGAAGAGTGTTTAAAACGGGTTATCACCAATCAAAATGGGAGGTGGTCTAGAGGACTTTAATGTATGTGTAAAACAGTCCCAGAAAAATCTGGTCTTTATGGGGAGCAGTCCTCTTAAAGGGAACCTGTCAGATTGAACATAGTGTCTGAGCTGCAGGCAGCATATTATAGAGCCGGAGGAGCTGCGCAGATTTATATATATCATTTGTATTTCATTTATTTAAATTCCTGCTCATTCTGGGCTTTGAAGTCAATGAGGCATTTCTATCAGTGATTGACAACCTTCCCTCTTTGAGGAGCCGGTCCTATCAGTGATTGACAGCCTTCCCTCTATGAGGAGGCCATCCTATCAGTGACTGACAGCCTTCCCTCTATGAGGAGGAGGTCCTATCAGTGACTGACAGCCTTCCCTCTATGAGGAGGAGGTCCTATCAGTGATTGACAGCCTTTCATCTATGAGGAGGCGGTCCTATCAGTGACTGACAGCCTTCCCTCTATGAGGAGGAGGTCCTATCAGTGATTGACATCCTTCCCTTTATGAAGAGGTGGTCCCATTAGTGACTGACAGCCTTCCCTCTATGAGGAGGTCGTCCTATCAGTGATTGACAGCCTTCTCTCTATGAGGAGACCGATCTATCAGTGATTGACAGCCTTTCCTTTATGAGAAGGCGATCCTATCAGTGACTGACAGCCTTCCCTCTATGAGGAGGCGGTCCTGTAAGTGACTGACAGCCTTCCCTCTATGAGGAGGCGGTCCTGTAAGTGACTGACAGCCTTCCCTCTATGAGGAGGCCGCCCTATCAGTGATTGACAGCCTTCCCTCTATGAGGAGGTAGTCCTATCAGTGATTGACAGCCTTCCTTCTATAAGGAGACGGTCTTATCAGTGATTGACATCCTTCCCTCTATGACTGTGTAAATATAGTTATCAATCACTGATAGGACTGCTTCCTTGATTTTAAAGCCCAGAATGAACAGAAATTAAATACAACAAAATACAGGTTATGCGGAATCTTTTCCTATAAAACTATATATTAGTCTGCTCAGCATCTCCTGCTCTAGACACTATGTTCAACATGATAGGTTCCCTTTAAAAAAGCGGTCTTCAACAGTATAAAGTGTAATACAGTAATGTGAATTAGGGCCAAGTTGGACTTACAGTCCTGTAGATATCCACAAATATTGGAATAACTTTAAGCAGTTATTCCCTGTTATTCCCATAATTATGAGAATAACTGGGGATAATGGGCCTGTCTGAATGGGGCCTACATGTAAATTCTGAAAACACAAATGACTATTCAATACTTACACAACAGAAGAAAATAATAGTAATATTAATAGTATATTTATTGGTCAAGGTTAATGTATTTTTCCTTGTTTGTCTGATAAATACCAGTGTGTCATTTACTAAGATTATATTTATGCTTAAATGTGGCATGACCATGTAAACTGATCAACAATAAAAACTTCTGGGCAGTGTAACTGAGTGACTGTGATATCTAAAAAGTCTAACACTGGGCTTGAACCTTTCATAAAGTTCAAGGACACACGTGTCCTTTTATGTGAAGCCTTGAGTGCCTAAATGGTTCTTGGCAGTCAAGTATACAGTACACTCCTCCTACTGTCTCTCTGAATCCTCGCCTATATTTGTATGCGGTGGAATGCACAAATATACCTGGCACATGGGTCTTCAGGACAAACCAGCATAAAAATTAATCTTTCTTTATTCCATATGTCAAATCCAAGATAATGCAAAATATATATAATACATTTAAAGTCCATACGATCTGTAAAAAAAAAACTTGCTAGAGAATCCATCAGCTACGTAACAGTTCATTCTAAAAATTATTATTATTTGGGAATGACTATTATTTGCAGCTGCATGGGACTTCGATGGGATCCTCTGCAACTCCAAGTTTTGCAAATATTTTTTAAGGATTCTTTTGGAAAAAGTGCATTTTTGTTTCTTCTACATTGTTACATGTCTGTTCACTGTTTGCCATTTTATTCAGTGTGGGCTGGTTGCTGAATATTGTAGTTGTATACCTAGGGCTATATGCCTCTGTCCTATGCGTACTGGCTGCGGAAACTTGAGGGTGTGAACTGTACCCCGTAACTTGTATCTCTTCTCTGTCTGTATGGAGAAGTACTGTTTCAATGTCTGTTCACTGTGTGCCCTTGTATTATTTGGTGTGGCGTGGCTGCCGTACATTGTGGATATGTATCTAGGGCCATGTGTTGGTGTGGCAGTTCACATTCACCTCTTTGTTTGCGTACTGGCCACGGATTATTTGTGTGTGTGAATAGCGCTTTTGTGATGTGTGTCTCTCCAATCTTGTTCCGTTGGAGTTAATTCCCAAGTCTGTGTCTGAGGCTGTCCCTTCTGTCCAGGCACTGGTTAGTCCTGCTCTTTAGTTCCAGAGTTCTATCTGTTTGGAGAGAAGTTATATCTGAAGCAAGTGGCCAGACCCTGGCTGTGCAACAATGTTTGCTTCTGAAGCCCATAGCCTGCCTGTTCCTGAAGCCTGATCCTTGTATCTGCCAGTTTCTGCCAAGTGTGTCTGGGTTCCAGAAGTTATTGCCGTGTCTGGGTACCAGAAGCTATTGCCATGTCAGCTTGCTATTTCTTGAATTGGGCAGATATGCCACGTAATTATGCTGAGACAGTCGTTATATCAAAAGCATAGTGTTGAGGATGTGCGATCCAGATTCACTCTCCAGTATATATTGTAATTATCTATTTTCTTTTTCCCCCCTCTGGGGTCAGCACTCCTCCCCATTTGGACTAGGTGTTTTTAATTAGCCTTAGTTTGCATGGGGTTTATAAACTCCTACTATCTCTCAGATGCACTTCCTGAGGGTTGTGACTGGGTGAGCTCTTTGCACTCGTTCACATGGTGCAGTACTGCGTGTCTGCCATTGCTGCCTCAGTGCTGTGCTGGTGGGGCGGTGGATCCCAGAGCCAAGGAGGCTTTGCTGCACAGTGGGGTTGCTGTGTGGCTCCTGGGTCCCGCCGTCTGCTGCCAGTGCGGTGCTGGGGCGCCGGTGGTCGCCACGCACGGCTGCGCCATTTATAGGTTAGAGTAGTTTCCCACTTGTAGAGGCTTCCTTGTCGTGGTAAGTGGGCCTATGCTCTTTGATCAAACTGTATACTAATGCCTCTTTTGCACAGCATACAATGTATTACAAATTAGGCGGATATGCCACGTAATTATGCTGAGACAGTCGTTATATCAAAAGCATAGTGTTGAGGATGTGTGATCCAGATTCACTCTCCAGTATATATTGCTATTTCTTGAATGTTTGGCTTCCAGAAGTTACTGCCCTGGTCCTTGCTTTACTGTTTGGACTGGTCTTCTGTATGTCTGGGTTCCAGTAGTCATGATCTAAGTCTGAACAAGTTCTAAGTACATGTCTCTGTACGTCTGATTCCAGAAGTCATGATCCAAGTCTGATCAAGTTCCAAGTCCATGTGTCTGTTTGTCCTGCCCTGTAGGTCAGCTGCCTTCTGTGTGGATTCCACCCTTGTGGTGATGTCCAGTTTTCGGCACAGAGGTTCCACAAAATCCATAACACACATGTATGAGGCATGTAGTAAAAGACTTAGACTTAGGCTTAGACCAGGCATCCTCAAACTGCGGCCCTCCAGCTGTTGCAAAACTACAACTCCCAGCATGCCCGAACAGGATGCCTGGCTTAGACTTTTGGATGATATTTTCCTATCATGGAGTAGGACAGAAGAGCAATTGAGGCAATTTGTAGAATGTTTTAATCAATACCACGAACATATTAAATTTACCCCAGAATGTAATAAGGATTCAATATCATTTTTGAATGTTATAGTTATGAAAAGAGAGAGAACGTTTGAGACCAAAATTTGCTTCATTTTACAAGTCATCATGCACCACATGTGTTTAAAAACCTTCCAAAAAGCCTGCTAGTAGAGGTGAATGGATTTGCAGTACTCCTGAAATTTTAAAAGATAATAGGGAAACATATGTAGGATGTTTGTGAAGAAAGGTTATCCAGAAGCAATGATCAGGTAGATTAGTCAAAACTATCTGAGAGGAGTACAGAAAAAAGGAAGAGAAGAAGAATCAGTTTTTATAATAGAATACATACTGTACGATAGACATACAGGGAAGATCAAGAGAGTCTTAGATGGCAGTGGGGAATACTGCAGAATGATCCGAGATATGGCTTCTCACTGAAGAACTAAAAAAGGATTGATCGAAGAAAAGGCAAAACGATCAATAGCTATTTAGTTAGAGCTGACATTAACAATGTAAAAGAAAAAAGATAGGCAAATAAGGTTGAAGACTGTAAAAAAAGTATGTATCCTATTCTGAGTTGCCAGCATTGTAATTCAGTTCTTAAAGGGGACCTTGTGTATCATCTGATGAGTGGCAGAAAGATACAGTTAAAACATTTTTGTACATGTGATACTAGATCAGTTGTTTATCTGTTAAAATGTCCTTGCGGCATGGGATATGTCAGCAGGGGCGGACTGGTAACTTAAAGGGGTTCTCCAGGCTTTTAATAATGATGACCTACCATCAGGATTGGTCATCAATATCACGACAGGGGACATCCCTTTTCTCTCTTCCTTCTCGCTGCTGCTTTACCATAGACATAGCAGCAGCGAGCATGAAGACAGAAGGGAGACAGCATGTGCACACTGCACGCCCCTTCCCTTCATACAGCTGATTGGTCGGGGGTGCGGGGTGTCGGACCCCGCAGATCTGATATTGATGACCTATCCTGAGGATAGGTCATCAACATTAATAAAAACTAACACCAAAAAAGGAGCCAAATGCAAATATCCATATAAATATACTTTATTAATGCATAGAATTTAAAAATATGTGCAACAGGAGGTGCAAAAATTGAAGCGCCATCCTAGACCCAGTATTAGCTAGTAACAAAGGGGGAAAGATACTGCATGCAAACACAATCGTGTTTTGCACTTAAATACTGCTAATTGTGAACATTACCCTATAGGTCATCAACATTAATAAAAACTAACACCCCAGGGGGTGGCGTCATCCTGGTCCTTTGGCTGCATTTTCACTACTTTTGGGTAAGATCTGCATTTATGCAATGATTATTTTTCTGGCATTCTGGCATTTGTTATGTCATTATTATTGGATCCGTACTACGGAGGCAGTGATTCATGGTGTGATACTTCCTCTGTATAGGGTAATGTTCACAATTAGCAGTATTTAAGTGCAAAACACGATTGTGTTTGCATGCAGTATCTTTCCCCCTTTGTTACTAGCTAATACTGGGTCTAGGATGGCGCTTCAATTTTTGCACCTCCTGTTGCACATATTTTTAAATTCTATGCATTAATAAAGTATATTTATATGGATATTTGCATTTGGCTCCTTTTTTGGTGTTAGTTTTTGGTTTGTATTGGGAGTATATGTATTGATATATTTGGATATGTGGATGTCTCATACAAGATGCCTAGGTAATTTTACCCGCACATTGTTGTTAGGCAGGAGATATCCCCTTGGTCTTTCTTTGTGTTGCATCAACATTAATAGCACGGAGAACCCCTTTAAAATGGCCCTGTAAAAAAAATAAAAGTGACCTCATGTTGTAGGCTGGTACAAATTGACAGAAGGCAGGACAACACAAGTAGGCGGGTCAGCAATACCACAGTATTGGGAGACACCTGGGAAATAGTGACCATAAAGTTATAACCTTCCAATTATCCTTCAAACGAGAGTTTCTAAAGGGAGGAACAAAAATACCAAACTTCAAAAAAGCAAAATTTAGCCAACTAAGCGAGGCCATAGGCCTAACTAACTGGGACAAAGTCCTCAAAAATAAAAATACAACCATAAAATGGGAGATTTTTAAAAGCATTGTAACATCTAATTGTGAGAGGTACATACCTTATAGAAATAAAAGGCTAAGGAACAATAAGAGACCAATGTAGATAAATGGAACCGCAAAGAAGGCAATAAATGACAAAAAGAAAGCATATAAATCGCTAAAACAGGAGGGCAGTCAGGAAGCACTGATAAACTATAAGGAAAAAAATAGAATATGTAAAAAACTAATAAAATTTGCCAAACTAGAGACCGAGAGATTAATTGCCAAAGAGAGTAAAACTAACCCTAAAATGTTCTTCAATTATATAAATAGTAAAAAATATAAATCTGAAGGAGTCGGCCCTCTACATAGCAATGAGGGGGGTGTTGCAGAGAGCGACGAGGATAAAGCAAAACTATTAAATATTTTTTTTCTCCACTATATTCACTGAGGAAAATAAACTGTCAGATGAAATGCAGAATGTAAAAGTAAATCCCCCATTAAAAGTGCCCTGTCTGACCCAGGAAGAAGTACAACAGCGACTTAAAAAGATTAAAATAGACAAATCGCCAGGACCGGATGGCATACACCCCGTATCCTAAGGGAATTAAGTGATGTCAAGCCAGACCATTATTTCTGATATTTACGGACTCTATAATAACAGGGAATGTTCCACAGGATTGGCGCATAGCAAATGTGGTGCCAATATTCAAAAAGGGTCCAAAAACAGAGCCTGGAAATTATAGGCCGGTAAGTTTAACATCTATTGTTGGTAAACTGTTTGAAGGGTTTTTAAGAGATGCTATTTTGGAGTATCTCAATGAAAATAAGCAAATAACGCCATATCAGCATGGCTTCATGAGGGATCGGTCATGCCAAACAAATTTAATCAGCTTCTATGAGGAGGTAAGTTCTAGACTTGACAGCGGCGAATCAATGGATGTCGTATATCTGGACTTCTCCAAAGCATTTGACACCGTACCTCATAAAAGGTTAGTATATAAAATGAGAACACTTGGACTAGGAAAAAATATCTGTATGTGGGTAAGTAACTGGCTGAGTGACAGAAAACAGAGGGTGGTTATTAACGGTAGATACTCAGATTGGGTCACTGTAACTAGTGGGGTACCTCAGGGTTCAGTATTGGGCCCTATTCTCTTCAATATATTTATTAATGATCTTGTAGAAGGCTTGCACAGTAAAATATCTATTTTTGCAGATGACACTAAACTGTGTAAAGTAATTAACACTGAAGAGGACAGTTTTCTGCTACAGAGGGATCTGGATAGATTGGGGGCTTGGGCAGAAAAATGGCAGATGAGGTTTAACACTGACAAATGTAAAGTTATGCACATGGGAAGGAATAATGCAAGTCACCCGTACATATTAAATGGTGAAACACTCGGTAACACTGACATGGAAAAGGATCTAGGAATTTTAATAAACAGCAAATTAAGCTGCAAAAACCAGTGTCAGGCAGCTACTGCCAAGGCCAATAAGATAATGGGTTGCATCAAAGGGCATAGATGCCCGTGATGAGAACATAGTCCTACCACTTTACAAATCACTGGTTAGACCACACATGGAGTACTGTGTACAGTTCTGGGCTCCTGTGAACAAGACAGACATAGCAGAGCTGGAGAGGGTTCAGAGGAGGGCAACTAAAGTAATAACTGGAATGAGGGATCTACAGTACCCTGAAAGGTTATCAAAATTAGGGTTATTCACTTTAGAAAAAAAGACGACTGAGGGAGATCTAATAACTATGTATAAATATATCAGGGGTCAGTACAGAGATCTCTACCATCATCTATTTATCCCCAGGACTGTGACTGTGACAAGGGGACATCCTCTGCGTCTGGAGGAAAGAAGGTTTGTACACAAACATAGAAAAGGATTCTTCACTGTAAGAGCAGTGAGACTATGGAACTCTCTGCCTGAGGAGGTGGTGATGGTGAGTACAATAAAGGAATTCAAGAGGGGCCTGGATGTATTTCTGGAGTGTAATAATATTACAGGCTACAGCTACTAGAGAGGGGTCGGTGATCCAGGGAGTTATTCTGATGCCTGATTGGAGTCGGGAAGGAATTTTTTTTTCCCCTTAAGTGAGGAAAATTGGCTTCTGCCTCACAGGGGTTTTTTGCCTTCCTCTGGATCAACTTGTAGGAAACAGGCCGAACTGGATGGACAAATGTCTTTTTTCGGTCTTATATACTATGTTACTATGTTACAGTGCAAAATACCATCTCAGCAGAACCAAATACCACAACACAATATACTCCCCCAAAACCTGTCCCTATGTGGTGGCCATAAATTGGATTCAGGGTAACATTTATTACCAAAAGGAAAGAAAAATCCAGCACTTTCAATGTTCTTTTCAAGCAGTAACTTCTTTATTCCGGTGGGTACAAATATTACAGCTGTTCATATCACAAGCGGTGATGTGAACAGCTGTAATATTGGTACCCACCGGAATAAAGAAGTTACGGCTTGAAAAGAACATTGAAAGTGCTGGATTTTTCTTTCCTTTTGGTATATGCTACATGCAAGGTCTCACCTTACAATCGGTGCACAGGAGGAGCCTGACGGCTGAGTATTTGAAAAGCAGGTGAGCTGGATTCCCCTTCTTTTTAACATTTATTACGCTATATCTATTTTGGATTTTGTATTATCTTGGATTTGTTTGGAATAAAGAAATATTAATATTTATGCTGGTTTGTCCTGAACACAAAAGGAAGTTGATGCAATGTGTGGAGTGGTAGAACTCTGATGTGTATGATGACTGATAGAACAATTTGTTGTTTGATGAAGGACTGATAAAGTACTTTGGGGGAAGTCATCATTCCCCCTACCCTCTTTTTGGCTTAACAAAGTCGCAAAACCCAGCTGCTGTAGATTTCAGTTCGGTGCACAGATTGACGTTACAGTCATTAAATTTATGACGAGGCCTAAGGTTCATCATAAATGACATACCTCCTCCGGCAACACAGGCTCTATTAAGACCAGCGTAGCACAGTTCGCATAATAATTATGAAACAACTTTATTGAACAATTAATCAATTTGAAAAGTTTAAAAACAACAATGCAGGAAAAATGGGGGCGTCATTGAAGGGATCAAATAGGTAGTAATATATATCTAATAAATATAAAGATACCACGAAACAATGCAAGTGCAAATAGTGGCCATAATAATGTTAAAGAAATAACAAGAATTAAAGAAATACCGTAATAAGTTACCCATAGTATGTCTCCATCCAGGATGGCACCAGCCATGCCGCTCCTTTCGGCGAACCTTCGTCTGGGGAACCCCCGAATAAGGATCGCCGAAATGCGCATCGGGACTGGCAGACCGCCGAACGAAGGATCGCCGAAACTCGCATATTGGGACCGACGCCATCCTGGACAGAGACGCAATATGGGTAACTTATTATTTCGTCAATTCTTGTTATTTCTTTAACATTATTATGGCCACTATTTGCACTTGCATTGTTTTGTGGCATCTTTATATTTATTAGATATATGATACTACCTATTTGATCTCTCCAACAATGCCACCATTTTTCCTGCATTGCTGTTTTTAAACTTTTCAAATTTATTATTATGGGGACTGGTAATTTTTGTAGGTTTAATTATATGATCTTATACCAAAGTAATTTTTAGGTCATTTTTATGGTTATGCATTTCTTACATTAATTATGGTACATTATTACCACTGTTTTACAGTGGCTATTAGATTTGATGTATTTGATATTTAATGCATATAATCACTGGCAGTTATTTCGCTTGGTTTTATATCAATGTAGCACACACCGGTCTTGATAAATCAGGGCCTTTGTTTTCCATCACTCTCAATCCAACCTATAACACTGCAGAGTAACAAAGTAGCCTGGTCCTAACCCATTAGGGTCCATTCACACGTCAGTATTTTTACCTTTCCAGATAAACGTTCAGTTTTTTGCGGATCCGTTTTTCTGTACAACCCTCCGTTTTTGCACTAACGTGCATCCGAATCCGTTCCGTGTTTCCGTTGTGCTTGTCTCAAAACAGAAAGCACATGGCACAGAGGGCTGGGTTTAATTTTTTGTTTTGTTTCCTGTAAACGGATCCGCAAAATAGGATGACATTCGGATGGTTTTGTGCATGTCATCCGCATTTTTGCGGATCCATTGACTTGAATGGACAACGGACCCGAAAAACGGACACAAAGTAGGACAAGCTTAATTTTTTTTCAGGATCCGCATCCTGGAGAATAGGGAAACGGAACGGATTCCGTGATTCGGACAGCACCATGATTGGTGTCCGCATTTTTGCAGAGGCAATTGAAATTAATGGATCCAGAAAAACGTTCCGATTTAATTCGGAATGGAAACGGAGTGTTAAAACGGATGTGTGAATGGACCCTTAAGGGGAGGCCTTAGAAAAAATTCCACCTAGGTCATTACTTGTTTTAAAGACTATGTTCATCTTAGCAACCAATTTTTGCTGTCGTATTCGCTTTCATCTACCCCCTACTTTTTGCTAATCCACCAAATGTATGTTAGGTTGAAGTGGAGGACAGATGGAAGTAAGTATGACTACAGGTCATATTGGCTTGCAGTGTATTACTATTTGAACACATAGCTCTGCATAATAGATGTAGACACAAAACAGAAGTAGATTTTTAATACTATTGGCAAAGTTTCTCAGTTTTTCATTTTAGATCCATTGAAGTATAATATGTATAAAAAATGGTAGTGAAAATGCAAATAGCCTTTAAAGTTGTAAAAGGTATTGAGCCTTAGCATGTGTGTAGGGTGGTGTTACTCAAGAGGCTCTCCTTTAAAGAAGAGTTGACACGTCTCAACCCCAACTGGGTCCGCTAAAGGCTGACCTTACCTCCACAGGAGAATCTTCTGCCAGAACTAGCCACACCCTGGTCAGAGATGTTCTCTGTTTACACCGAATCTGTAAACCTCCTTCTTCCACGGTTAGCTATCTAGCCTCCAGTCTAATAAGTGGTTATTGACATAGTTTACTGTCTGGCTCTGTGGTGACTTAGGGCTGTATTACACCAACAGATTATCCAACAGATTTTCTGACCAATCTGTTGGTGTAATACAGGCCTGAAGCTGGGTTCACACGGGCGTGACAGATTGGGGCCGGATAGGAGGCGGGTGCGTGGCGGGAAAATCGTGCAAGTGCGCACATAATTTCAGTCTGTTTTGACTGAGATTGCGTTGCGTGGTTCAGTTTCTTTGCAATGTGTTTTGCACGCGCGTGGGAAAAAACTGATGTGTGGTGCCCATACCCGAACTTCTTCAATGAAGTTCGGGTTTGGGTTAGTTGTAGTGTAGATTGTATTATTTTCCCTCATAACATGGTTAGGCCCCATTCACACGTCCGCAATTCTGTTCCGCATTTGCGGAACGGAATTGCGGACCCATTAGTTTCAATGGGGACAGATGATGTCCCGGCAGGGTCCGCAATTGCGGATCCGCACTTCCGGGTCCGCAATCGCGTTCCCGGAAAAAATAGAACATGTCCTATTCTTGTCCGCAATTGCGGACAAGAAAAGGCATTTTCTATGAGAGTGCCGGTGATGTGCGGTCCGCAAATTGCGGATTCCGTGGATCCGCAAAACACACACGGATGTGTGAATGGACCCTAATAAGGAAAAATAATAGCATTCTTAGTACAGAATGCTTAGTAAAATGTGGGTTGAGGCGGTTAAAAAAAATAAAAAAAATTAAACTCACCTCTTCCACTTGTTCGCGCAGCCCGGCTGGTCTTCTGCTTTTGGTTGAGGACCTGAGAGGCAAAGGACCTTTGGTGACGTCAATGCGCTCATCACATGGTTCATTACCATGGTGATGGACCATGTGATGGACCTTGTGACGAGCGCAGTGACGTCACCAAAGGTCCTTTGCCTCCCAGGTCCTCAACCAAAGGCAGAAGACCAGCCGGGCTGCGCAAACAAGTGGAAGAGGTGAGTTTCATTTTATTTTTTCAACCCCCTAAATCCACATTTTACTAAGCATTCTGTATTAGTAATGCTATTATTTTCCCTTATAACCATGTTATAAGGGAAAATAATACAGTGAATAGACATTTATCTCCTAGCAACCCTGCGTTCACCCCACGCATTGCACCCGCACGGAAAACTCGCCCGTGTGAACCCAGCCTTAGCTTACTCAGTAGAACAGTATTACTTCTCCTCTTTAGAAGTTCTTCTCACTGCAACAGGAAAGCCCACTACAGGCGCTCCAGCAGACCATGATCAAATCTCCCTGCCTTACCCATCTCCGCAATAATTATTTCTCTTCATACTGCTCTCTTAAGGTGGAATAGACCCCAAGAACAATCATCATACAGGCCAACAGCAGCTCCATTAGGCATTACAGAATGTCCATACACGTTCACCTCCTATTTGCACATAACGTCTCCTTTTCTGTATCTCAATGCTCCTTTCAGTGTGATGGCCTTACACTGCACATCTTCCCCATGTAGGATCAGGGTCTTCCTGGACCTTCTCAACCTCCGCCATCCCTCACTTGTGGTGGACAACTAAGAAGACTGTCATTCCTGCCGCCACCCATCACATTCTGTCATTGGGGCACCTCAGGGCATGATAATCATCCCAGTGACCCTTAGCCCCTTCCGATGTTTAGGTACCTCCTAGGTCACACTATTGAATCTTTCATGGACATTTTTCTTCTTCTATTGATATAATATTTGGTTTTAGGTCCGAGTTGTAACCCAGTACAATTGTTTATTAAGGGGCACATTTCATCCACTGGGCAGTCGTTTGTAGATACTTCATAAGCCTTTAATCCCTACATTTGCTGTCCTTGCTACAGTAGTATTATGGTTACATTTTACAGTAACAAAAAAGAGGGTACATAGGGAGCAATGCTAGTCTACATATGTTAGGTGCCACTGAAGTGAGTGCTCACCTGGACGGGTTGCACTAGAGGCACAACACTCTGAAGGGCATTTACTGATGTCCACCATGGCTGCTACTCACATTGTGACGGTCAGGTCGCTGGCTAAGCAATGTATCCAGAGGCAAAGGAAGAAGATGAGGAAGCTCTGTCCGTATCCATGGAGGAAGGAGAAGGGTTAGTATGTTTTTTTTTATTATTCTTTATTATAAAACGAAGAATAATAAAACAACCATACTTACTCTTCTCCTTCCTCCACCAATACTGATATTGCTCCCTCATGTTCTTCCACATTATGGTTACATTGCTATACCCTTATAGCCCCTAGGGACCTCTCATCCATGTAAGGCACTACAAATACCGTTTGCACCAATACATGTCAATGTACATTCCAATATCAATGTCTAGCCAAGATAAAGGGGTTGTCTCATCTAAGACAATGGGTCCACCGCTGGGACCCACACCTTTATCGGGAACGGAGCCCCGCAAAGTGGTGGCTAGAGGACTCTGGTCCAGCCACCACCAAGCGCTCTCCCCATAGAAGTGAATGGAAGCGCACAGCGCATGACCGGCCACTGCTTCCATTCACTTCTATGGGCCCGACCAAAATAGCCAAGCCAGCTCTCTGTTGTTTTCAGCGGCCCCATAGAAAATTAATAGAGGGCGGCTGCGCATGCTCAGTGTACCCTCCAACACTTTCAGGGCTCCATTCTCGATATAGGTGTTCACCTGTTCAGCGATATGCTCCCATTTTCTGATATGAGACAACCCCTTTAACTGTGGGAGACCTGTAAGCTACATGCAAACTGAAACCCACACAGATCTATTCAGTAACTGCTTTACAATTGTCTGCATTAGGCCTCATGCACACAACCATATTTTTGGTCTGAGTCCAATCTGCAAAAAATGCACACAGACACATTCATTTCTGAGGGCCCACAAAAAAGACAGCACACGGATATGATCCATGTGCCGTCCACATCCGTGTAGCTGTTCCGCTAGTTATAGAACATGTCCTATTCTTGTCTGTTTTATAAAAAAGAATAGGTAGTTCTAGTGATAAAGGGAGTGTTAAAATTGTGGCAGGTATCTGTATTCTGGGGATCGCATAATGGATATGCTCGTGTGCAGGAGATCTTATATGTGATAATGAGATTCAAACGTGCCGAATAAAGAAAACGCGTGCATTATGTATGAATGCCGTCACTGCCTCATTATTAAAATGTCAATTCTTATTAATGCAGCCATATGTATACAGTAAATAGTAAAAAAAAAATGAATACATAAATGCATTTTTCTAGTAATAATGAATCAGCATACATTATTAATAGTTCAGCATAAATGTCTACAATTGGTAGACAGTTTGCATATGTAAATAGAATGGGAATTTTTCATGTATTAAAATGAGGAAGTATAAACGTGTGAAGAATTTCACGAGCTTAGGCCCCATTCACACGTCCGCAAGTGTTTTGCGGATCCATGGATCCGCAAAAAACGTACATCGGCGATGTGCATTCCGCAATTTGCGGACCGCACATCGCCGGCACTATATAGAAAATTCCTTTTCTTGTCCGCAATTGCGGACAAGAATAGGACATGTTCTATTTTTTTGCGGAACGGAAGTGCGGATCCGCAATTCCGGGTCCGGGCAGGACATAGCGTGTCCCCATAGGAATGAATGGGTCCGCAATTCTGTTCCGCAAAATGCGGAACAGAATTGCGGACGTGTGAATGGGGCCTTAAATGGGCTGTCTCACTTCAGCAAATTGCATTTATCATGTAGGCAAAGTGAATACCAGGCACCTACTAATGTACTGTGATTGTCCATATTGCTTACTTTGCTGGCTGGATTCATTTTTCCATCACATTATACACCGCTTGTATCCAGGGGCAGTGATGGACTGAAGTCCCTTGGGCCCACCAGAAGAAATTATCCTGAGGGCCCACCGTCTATGTATATAGGATTCTCTGGTACTCTGGTGGGCCAGTCTGACTCTCATATACAAGGTGACTGGGACAGGAGAGGCCGACGCTTTTTCCAAAATTGTGCAAGCACGACCACCGCTAATGGATTGCAGGGTGGTCATAACCCCTGGATATGAGCAGTGTATAATGTGATGGAAAAATGAATCCAGCCAACAAAGTAAGCAATATGGACAATCACAATACATTAGTAAGCGCCTTGTATTAACTTTCTCTACATGATAAATGACATTTGCTGAAGTGAGAGAAAACCCTTTAAAGCAATTTCACAGTACTTGATATGATAAATTAGAACCTGGACAATAAATGTCGCTCATTGATCACAATGAAAACCAGAACGGTGGTTAACTGAATAAAATCAAATTTGTCACAAAACCACTTCTAACACACAGGGCATTAAAGTAAATAACCCTGTCGATCTCCGAGCTCTGTTCAATAAATTAAAAATTAAATTATATGTTAATTTATGCAACCTATTAGTGGGTAACATCAATTACTGTTGCTCTTTAATTAGAGAGTAGAATACCTATGCGATTGCTGAGGTCTATCCATTAGGCAGTGTCAAAATCCCTCGGTATTTCACTTTTCTAGTCCACAACCGCAGCGAGTCATCAGTTACATTGACGTAAGCTGTTTTTGATCTATGGCCGACTGATCGCACGGTTAAGAAAAGAATTGCGCTGCTAATGTAATTTTTATGAGAATGGCACGAGGCAACAAGTTGGCCCATCACTAAATAAAACCTTTTAATTCATCTGTAGGCAGAGATGTATTGCTAAAATGGGAATAGGAAAAATGAAATATTTTAAAATATTGTAGTAGAATCCCCACTGTGAAGAAGAGCCCTTTCACTATGGATTCGTTCACACCTTTTTGTTCATTTACTTCCTTTATCTCGGGTATTGTTCGGTCCCCGAACGGAGACCCCCCTGGATTACCAATTAAAATATCAAACACCATGCATCTCTATTTACCCAGCATTAAGCCTCGGCTCATGTGTGGGGGAAGGTTATACTCTGCCCGGATGGATTATTTGCTGTTCTGCTGAGGAAAAGGGGAACCCATGACGGTGAGAGTTGGTCAGTCCGTCTCACCCACCATCCCCCGTAATAGAGCGTCCCTTCTGATCACACATAAGTTTATGTTGTTTTTTCCCATTTTATTTCCCAATGATTATATACAAATGGGTCTGTAAAAAGTTGGAGGGGTCAGATTTGTGTTGGCAGAGGCTAACCAAGATTTATCAACAGGGATGAGCACTGTTAATGAGTTGTGACGTACACTGCACGGGGAAAAAGACTGCCGCACCGCATGTATGGTATAAAGCGGGGATGCTAAACCTATGGCACTCCAGCTGTTACAAAACTACAACTCCCAGCATGCCCCTCCCCCCAAAAAAAAGCAATACTTACCTGACCGGTCCCCTGCTGCTCCTGTTCTGCAGCTACCTGGATCCACTCGTTGAAAAAAAAAGTCAGAGTAGCTTAAAGGGGTTTTCCTGGATTTTCGTATTGCTGGCCATGTACTCTGGATAGGTCATCAATATGAGATCGATGGGGACCTGACCCCCAACAACCCCCCCCCCCGATCAGCTATTGGAGGAAGCCACGGCCTCCTTGCAGCTTTCCAAACACAGCACTGTCCGTTGTATAGCAGCCATGCTTGGTATCGCAGCTCAGCCTCATTCATTCAAATGGGGTTTCCGGGGTTCAGAGACTAACCCAGACATATCCCCATCTTCACCTCTCCGGCCCCCCTTATATAAGCATTGGAGCTTTTCATGGTCCGATGCTCTCCTTCGCCCTGCGCGATTAGGCATTTTTTGGAGATCTGATGACATACCGGTCTCTTCATGGGGACTGCTAGGCTGAGGCTTAATCCGAGCAGTGAGCCTGGTGACATCACCGGCACTAATGGGCGAGCTTTAGCGTTGCCCTAGCCTGTAAAATGTCTAGGGCAGCACTAAAGCCTGCCCATCAGAGTCGGTGATGTCATCGGGAACACTGCTGGGCGGAAGCCTCCGCCTAACAGTGTGACAATGTAAACAAAAAAGCCCTGGCCTTCGCGATACATACATACATATCAGGGGGGTCGGAGGGGTGAAGATGGGGATAGGTCTGGGTTCAGCTCTGAACCCACACAACGCCTTTAAATGAGATTGAGCTGCATCTAGATTATGTGACCAATGAATGTGATGTCACCAGTTAAGGAAGAGATGTAAGAGCTCACACACCCTGCAACCTCTTCGTAGGCCATCAATATGAAATTCCTGGTACTCACCTTCTGTTATGATACTTCCTGGGTCCCTCAGAAGTCTGTACTTCCTGTCAATCTTGACATAGGAAGTTTTAAACTTACCGCAAATTAAATTTTAAATTTTACTGGCAGAACAACCCCTTTAAAGTAGAGAGTTGGTGCTGCTTTGCACCCTTTGTTACCCCAAGGACAGCAATAAGAAATGGGTAAAGCCATCCACCACCTAATTTACGAATCAGCACTGAGGGTGGAACTATGGCAGCAGATTCTGGGCCCCATAGACACGGGATAACCAGTCTATATGGCACATATACCACTGCAGCAGCAGTTTTCAACAATTATTAGAGACTGTTTTGTTTACTTGTTTTTCATACGATTTTATCAGTCTGCGGGCATATTTTAATTAAACCTTAGTATCCTGTGCTAGATAGGGCTTATCTCACCCTATGACAAATCTGGCTATGAATTACATTTGCAAATGAGTTTTAATCCAATCATTTCTGCAAGAAAACAGCCAGAACAAACAATAAATATTTAGGCTGAATTTATTTAGAGCACTCACATAGTTTTTTTCTCGAGTTAATTTTTATATTTAACAAGTACTTGCTTATCATTGAAATAAATGGAAACTCAATGAGGAGGCATTTTTCTTCCCAGTTCTCACAAAGGGCGTGTGGGCTGTCATGTGTACTAATCTAGACGCAGAAGATACAAATGAATCATCGCTGATGGCGGCATCTCAGATCAATATTCATGCCTTTCAGGGGTTAATCATTAAAAAAAATAAAGAAATTGTACTTACCTCATCCATTTGAGCGCGAAGAGGCCGCTGTGGCCATCTTGCTTGAAGATCCAGGGAAAAATCTCGCACGGTGCGTGATGACGTCATCATGCTGGCCGGCGTGGTGATGTCATACGTCACCGCGTACGAGTTTCACGCGGGATCTTCAAGCAAGATGGCCACGGCGGCCTCTTCGTGCTCAAATGGATGAGGCGAGTATGATTTTTTAAAATTTTTACCACCATTTTAGGGAAAATGGATTCGTTACGACGAAGCACGAGGAAATTTGGCTTTGCGGTGAATCGAATTTTTCCTGAAATTCGGATCAAAGTCCACTTTAAATACTTCAAATCGCTCAAGACTAACTATGACAGTGACATACGCAACAATAATACACATTCTTAAATAGGTTGTGCAGTACAAAGATTTCAGGGACCTATCCTGAGGCTCGGATTGTGGTCTAACGCCTGGCACCCGCACCGATAATATCACCATGTGCGACCGTGGCTTCCACTTTCAAAATTGCCTGAGTGCTGTCTTCTCTGCAGCGTTGGCAAAGTGTAAAGCTACAAGCACACGACAGTGGAAAAAAAATCGGATAAACTGTCAGTTTTTTTCACTGATGCCTTTCTGAGAAACGGACATTAAAAAGGAACCCATTTAATGTATGGGGGCAGTCTGTCAGTCAAAAACGGACAAGATAGAAAATGTCCGTTATTCACTGGCTGTCAAAAACTGCTGTGTGAATAACCCCATAGACTGCCAATGGCCTTAAAAAAAAAGTCCATCACATGTCCATTTTTCACTGTTGTGTACATGTAGCCTGATTACAACTGCTTGCTTCATTCACTTAAAGGGGCTGTCTCACTTCAGCAAATGGCATTTATTAAGTACAGAAGGATAATACAAGGCACTTACTAATATATTGTTATTATCCATATTGCATCCTTCGCCGGCTGGATTCATTTCTCCAGGATATTACACACAGCTTGTTTCCATGGTTACGACCACCCTGCAATCCAGCAGTGTGGGTCGTGTACACTATAGGAAAAAGCACCAGCCTATGTGCACTCCCACAGTCCCGGCCACCAGAGAGGTTGATGCTTTTTCCTACAGTGGAAGCACGGCCACCGCTGATGGATTGCAGGGTTATCTGTCACCATGGAAACGAGCAGTGTATAATGTGATGGAAAAATGAATCCAGCCAGCAAAGGCAGCAATATGGGAAATAACAATATTTTAGTAAGTGCCTTGGATTAACTTTCTCTACATAAAAAAAAATAACACTTGCTGAAGTGAGGCAACCCCTTTAAATGGGATGGCCAGCTGTAAATACACTGTGCCACCTCTATAAGAGGGACGATGAGCAGGTCATTTTTTGAAGAGGAAGCAGAGCTCACACGAGGGCCACTATCTCTCAGCTAATCTGATATTGATAACCTATACCTTTGCGCTGCAGAATCCCTTTAATGTAACCATGTTGGTGCAGCCCTTGATCTTCAAAGCCATAATCCAATTGGCACAGGCTAATGCATGGCACAGACCAAGAGATTATGCATTCTTCACCCTATGCCTCCCTGGAAGGCATGGACTTTGCCACAATGAATCTCCTAGTGATACTTACCCACATTAGTTTTGGATTGATGGCAGTAAAACGTAATCCAATAACATGGACGGCAGAAATACCAGGGGCAAAGAGAATAACAAAGTCTAAAGCAAGTCAGAGCCATAAAACCACAAGTGTCAGCAATGCAAGGCTAGAGAGAGTAATAAATACTTGAACAAGCCAGAATCACATTAAGGGCTCAAACACACGACCGTAAATGTTTTGTCGTCCGCAAAACATGGATCTGCAAAAAATACAGATGACGTCCCTGTGCATTCTGTATTTTGCAGAACAGCTGGTCCATAATAGAACAGTCCTATCCTTATCCGTTATGCATACAATGATAGGACATGTTCTATTGTTTTGCAGAACGTACATACAGACATACAGAAACGGAATGCTCACGGAGTAACTTCCGTTTTTTTTGCAGACCCCTTAAAATGAATGGCTCCACATAGGGTCCGCAAAAAAAAAAAAAACAGAACGAGGGAGGAGAAAGAAGGGAAATGTCTGTATATATTTCTATACAGGTATTAGACCACAAATAATTATGTAATAAATGAAATGTATGGTTTATTGCTGTCTAAGAAAGATGTATCATTATGATATGTTCAGCATATTAATGTCACTGACACATTATTATTATTAGAAAAGCATTTTGATGTGCTATTTGCTGGCATATTACAGCTACTAGGAAACAAATTATATTTAATTAGACAGCAAAACAATGGTGTTTAACATTTGAAGTAAAAATATGATTACACTAGAAAAAGCTGAATAACAAAAAAGCCTGTAAAATATGCTCACTAGAAACATTGTGTGATTACTCCTAGAACTAATGCACATTAGCCTTTATTTATTTCCTTTGCTTGATATCCAGGAGTCATAGACCAGTTTTGCTGAGACGGTGTCTTCAATGGCCATGCCTAAAAGGAGAGACACAAAAAGCAATCATTGTAAGAAGCAAATGACATCAAAGGCTTAAAGGGGTATTCCTGGGGTCCTGCTGTAAGACCCCAGAGTGGTATTACCATTTCTACCCCCTGCTACTGTCTTTAACTGCTAACTAATAATGTCATCTGTGTACTTATTCCAGGTCTTTTGTCACTGTGCATTGGTAATATTGCTCTGAACCTAATATGTTCATGTAATGTTCCTAGTTCTCCAGCAGATGGCGGTGTGTATCTGACAGAAGGAGAGAGAGATCGTTAGATAGAATGGAACTTACCATTCCATTCTCCCCCTTTAGGGCAGAAGTGGGCTAGTCCTCCTTCCTACCAGAAAGAGTGGTTGCAGTTCTAGTTTATTTCAGTCTAGTCTAGACAGTGGAGCTGAGAAGACATGAAAGATGTAGCAGTGAGGGGAAATTTCAACCTCCTGCAGCAGAAGTCTCAAAAGGTAAGTAGCTCATAGAGCACCATGACTCCTTAAAGATCTACAGACTGAGTGTCACTAGGGGTCAGTAGCCAAAAGCACCCCACTCTAGAGATATCAGAACAGTCCTAAAGTCCAGCTACCAGACTAAAGCCGAGTTTAGCACAGAAGATAGAGAGAAAGCAGAGTTATCAAGTTTGCCTGCCAGTTTCTGCCAAAGCCTGCTGGGACCAAGAGAAAGCCTGAATATTGTCTGGATGCACGTTGATGAAAGTAAAGCTGCTGAAATTGTTAAGAGTCTGGACTTGACTTATTCTGCACCATTACTCATCCTAATCCTGGGGAGCGACGATATCCAGGTAGGAGCACCATGACACACACAGAAACTATTAAAGCTGCACCACAACACACGGCATTCCGACAAACCTGGGACACGATCAACGGCACATCATACTGCTAATGGGACCCCCACCGATTATGAGAACGGGGACCCTGTACCCCGTGGAGACATCTGAAATTAACAGAGCGGCCGGTCAGGCATACGCACTGCTCTTCCTTTAATTTTTATAGGAGTTACGGAGACAACGCTCGGCTGTTTG
Source organism: Bufotes viridis (assembly GCA_033119425.1). NCBI lineage: Eukaryota > Metazoa > Chordata > Amphibia > Anura > Bufonidae > Bufotes > Bufotes viridis. Next base: position 29,808,096 of record CM065595.1, read on the forward strand.
TAGGAACCAATTAGTAGGAACTATAGTCTTAATGAAGACGTAATGTATGCCGCAAAAATTTGAATGGTTGTCTAGTCTGTTTTGACCACAAGCCTGTTTAGAAAGTGTTGGCGAGCCAGACAGGCACAGCAGTAAAAGGAAACATGCTGCCTCCAGCTCAAAAACATTTTAAGTATCTGCTTTTTCCTCAACCCTGAGTCACCAAATATGATGGCACACACCCACATCGTCTCCTGCCTAGACTACTGCAATAATCTTTTCTGAGGCCTCCCATCTAACACACTTGCACTCCTCCATCTGTTCTGCTAACCAGATATTTCACCTCTCCCCTCCTTTCTTCTTCACCTCTCCCCTCTGACAATCTCTTCACTGGCTCCCCATTGCTCAAGGAATTCAAAATATGAGCAACAATGTTCTCCTCTTGCCTGCTCCTCACACAAACGTCTTCTACATGCGTCCCCCATACTCTGGAGCTTCCCCAGCTTCTCTCCCACCATACAAACTTTGATGTGCAACCTTAAAACTTACTTCTTCAGGAATGCTTACTTCCTACCAGGGGCGTAGCTATAAAGGGTGCAGAGGTAGCAGTCGCCACCGGGCCCAGGAGCCTGAAGACCCTTGTGCCGCATAAGAAGACACACAAAGCACTGAGGGAAAGGGGGGCCCAAGCTGAACTCTTGCACCAGGGCCCATGAGCCTTTAGCTGCGCCCCTGCTTCCTACCATTACCCTGCCACTACAAAACCATCTAAGGAGCTTCTACCCACAACTACTGTCTCCTTCCCTTGTAGACTGTAAGCCCTTATGGGCAGGGTCCTCTCTCCCTCTGTGTATCAGTCTGTCAGTCATGTAGTTTATGTTTAGGGTATCTTTTTTTTTTTTGTGTATGTAAACCCTGGAATTAACCCCCTCCCGACCAGCGCCGTACATGTACTTTAAAGATGGCGCCCGCTTGCAAGTACGGAGGGGCACCATATCGGTTTCATGCAGCAGACACTCACGGCTATTGTCTGCAACTGACAAATGTCCGCGACCGGCATTACTAACACTTCAGATGCCATGGTCAAACATGACAACGACATCTGAATGCACCAAAACCGTGTACTCCAGCTCCCCCCGGTGGAGATCGGGGGAGCCAGATGCATTGTACGGCAGTTTTAGTTCTCCAGAATTAACTGAAGCTACCACACATTAGTTCTTACTAGTGTTATACACTCCAATGCTATGGGAACTATAAAAAAGAAATGTTTAAAAAAAGTTTTTAAAAATAAGAAAAAATTTAAAAATTATATAAAAAATGTAATCACCCCTCATTCCCCAAAATGAAAATACATAAAAAAATCAATAAAAAAATACACTTCATGGGCATCGCCGAATGCGAAAACGCCCATACTATTAAAATATAAAAAATATTTATCCCGTATGGAAAACGGCAAAATAGAAAAAAAGTCAAAATGGCCTATTCGCTGTTTTTTTGTCGCTTCTCCTCCCACAAAAATTGAATAAAAAGTGATCAAAAAAGTCATACACGCCCCAAAATGGTATCAATAAAAAGAACAGATTACCCCGCAAAATATGAGCCCTCACACAGCTCCATACACGTAACTACAAGAATGTCATAGGGGTAAGAATATGGCGATGAAAATTAAAAAAAACATTTTTTCCAGTAAAAAACGAACAAAAAACTATACATATGTGGTATTGACATAATCGTACTGACTCAGAGAATGAAAGTAACAGGTCACTTTTAATGCTTTAAAAAGAAAACCCATAAAACTCTTTTTACTGAATGTTTTCGAATTAAACCCCATATGGAATTTTTTTCCAGCTCCCCACCATATCATATGCAAAATAAATGGTGGAATAAGAAAGTGCAACTTGTCCCGTAATAAAAAGCCCTCATTCGGCTATGTGAATAATAAAATCTAAAAGTTATGGCCCCAGAAAGTTAAACGCAAAAACGAAAAAAACAAAACAAAAAAACTCTTGGACTGAAAGGCTTAATGGCACTTTTAAATAAATGATAAATATGTATTCAAAAATATATTCTGGATGTCATTTCTTGTTATCTGAGAAAATGTCTCAGCCAATGTATTCATCTAAGATGACCGCTTATGATAGCGATCGTAGATTTCTGTCACATTTCAAATAGTTTGCATACTTGAAAATGTCACAAAATGTTGCATTTATGTATCATATCACTGTATGATGAGAAAAATGTATTTCCACTGTTATGTTGTGCAGTGGGTAAATATTGATGACCTATCCTCAGGATAGGTCATCAATATCAGATCGGTGGGGGGCCGACCCCTGGCACCCAGCTGCTTCAAGCGGTAGCGGTATAATTACAACTGCTCGTCCCGTTCAAGTGAGTTCAAGCAGTTGTAATAACTGTGCCGCCTCTGCAAGCGAGACGACGCGCTGTGCAGTTTTGAAGTGGTAGCAGATCTCGCATTAGTGCCACTATCACTCCAAACCTCTGCTCGCAGGGGTGCCGGGAGTGGTAGTAGAAGATTAGACCAAGTGTAATTAATTACATTTTTAACGTAAAAAGAGGAATGATACGTATGCCTAGTAAATATAAAGTTCTTTTCTTGAGTTTGCAGATTTTAGCACTTTTCAATACTTCTTAAAATAACTTGGTCGTAATTATGGGTTAAAACAAGAGGATAAGTTCTAAAAAAAACATCCAAACAAATTAAATAAATGAGCAGGTGCCTGTCTGCTGTGACTGAAACGCAAAGCAAAACCAACACAAAAGATGCAAGCACTAAGATGCCCTCATTGTCTGATAGGTAGGGGTCCTGCCTCTGGGTCCTACACCAACAACAGAGCCCCGAAAGATGTGGAGGGCGCACTGCACATGCGCTGATGCCCTCGATTCATTTCTATGGGGCCACTGAAAATAGCCGAGCCATCAGCCCCATAGAAATTAACGGGAGCGGTGGCCGTGCAAGCACAAAGTACTCCCATTCACTACTAAAAGGGGAGAGCCTTACCTTACCGGCTCCGTTGTAGGTGTATGTGCTTGTCTGAGAGGTGAGACCCACACCAATCAGACAATGGGGGCATATCCTACCGATATGCCCCCATTGTCTCAGATGGGAATACCACTTTCTACTGCCACTTTGTGCCAATGTCTTACTGTTCCAGTGGGAAAGTGGGAAACTACTGGTGTGTGAATAGAGGACTTGCACTGGCCCACAACAGTAGTAACAAAGGATCCTCCTGTGAGCTCAGCCTTTGACATCACTATGGGCCCCAAAAGTCCAGAGAAAAAAAAAAATTGTAGCTGCTTTTGGAGATGATAAAATTCCATTGAATCAAAACCTATTTGACTTTATTGATGATATGGGGGTTGGGCTCAAGAATTATGTTCTCTGGTGGGCCAAAGGAACACCAGTCTGACCCTGGCGCTATTAGATAGTTAACTACAATCAGTTGATTTCAATACTTTTTAGGGGGCTGGAAACCCAAAGTGTCTGGATTTTCTTTGTGGACTCTCTCACAAAAAAAAAATCCTATTCATCCAATGTGGAGAAATTTGCACCAATTTTAGTATTCTGTCCCTGTGGAACCAGGACACGTGGGATGATGCATAGGATAGGAAAGTTATATTCTGCCATGAAGTGCCATTCAAGTTAACTAATCGGGAAACCACTTATACAATATGGACACCTTTGGGGACAATTTTTTTCATTATTGTATTATTTTAGTATTGTGTTAATTTTGGGCTAAAATCATCTTCGGATTAAAATTCAACTGGCCTTTATTAAACATTTTCATTAGTTTTTCTTCTACAGCTTTCAGTGCATTTGTAGACAAGCACGTTCTCTGCTTCACAGTGGATCCATCAGAGACCTGCTCTGTCGGCTGTATCTGTAGACCTTATCTCTGTACTTTCCCAACAGCTCATAAACACTCATTACAGCTAAAGACTGATCAGTTTGGTAAGTATTTAGCTTAAAAGGCTATGTACACCTTCAGGGGCAATTATTTTTTTATGATTGCATTTGAATCATTATTTCAATTGGTCTTTATTAAAAAATATTGAGCGGTTGGCTCAGGGTTAACTGGTTTTCTACTCTCCCCCACACCAGGTCATCTCTCTCTCTCCCCCCACACCAGGTCATCTCCCTCTCTCCCCCCACACCAGGTCATCTCCTCTCCCCCCACACACCTGGTCATCTCCTCTCCCCCACACCAGGTCATCTCCTCTCTCCCCCCACACACCAGGTCATCTCCTCTCTCCCCCCACCCTAGGTCATCTCCTCTCCCCCCTACCACAACAGGTCATCTCCTCTCCCCCCACACCAGGTCATCTCCTCTCCCCCCACACCAGGTCATCTCCTCCCCCACACCAGGTCATCTCCTCTCTCCCCCCACACCAGATCATCTCCCTCTCTCCCCCCACACACCAGATCATCTCCTCTCCCCCCACACACCAGATCATCTCCTCTCTCCCCCCCACACACCAGATCATCTCCCTCTCTCCCCCACACACACCAGATCATCTCCTCTCCCCCCCCACACACCAGGTCATCTCCTCTCTCTCCCCCCACACACCAGGTCATCTCCTCTCCCCACACACCAGGTCATCTCCTCTCCCCCCACACCAGGTCATCTCCTCTCCCCCCCACACCAGGTCATCTCCTCTCTCATCCCCCGCCCCCACACCAGGTCATCTCCTCTCCCCCCCAGGTCATCTGCCAGGGCCCTCAAGGGCTGCTTTAACCACCAGCTCATCTCTCTCCAGCCAGCCCCCTCCACAGCTCATCTACCAGGGCCCTCAAGGATTGCTTTAACCACTAGCTCATCTCTCCCACCCAAACCCCCCATACAGCAGATCTCGGGTCACCTTCTGAGTGCTCTGCTGCATTCACCCACTTTCCTTACCCGCTGCACTGTGGGGCGGCACTGGCTCATCCTGTCCGGCTGCTGGGCTGGCTCCTCGTGTCAGGTCCCGTCTGCTGCTGGCTCAACGCTCACGTCACGTGAGTTCGCGCGCTTCCGCATGTTCCCGCGAGGCACCCAGGAGTTCACAGGTCTCGCGGGAATTGACGCCGTGCTCGCTCCTGACCGCGGCAAACGGCAGTATTGTCAAACTGTCTGTCAGTATTACTTAGCGCAGCAGCTGGGGGCTGGGGCCAAGGGTCCGCAGGCGGCCGGGCCCCCTGGAGTGCCGGGCCCGGTCGCAACTGCGACCCCTGCGACCCCTATATGTACGCCACTGGCTGTGTGTGATTTGTACCTTTTACTTGCACTTTGACAAAGTCATCTAATAAACCTTATCGCTAAATTACTAAAAGGTCATAAACACTAATTCTTATCAGTAAGATAAGAATTGAGCTCTAATAAGTTTATAAGGTCAACGATCAGAGATAAGTAGCCATCAGGTGAGCTGCCTGATAGAACAGAGTAAAAATTCAGTTCTTGCTACTAGATAAACTTAAGGCTGCACAAAGACAGTGGTTCAAAATGTTTAATAAAGACCAACTGAGAAAAAAAAAAAATGTGCTCAAAATGAGTACAATGCAATAATAAAAAAATATTTCCCACAAAGGTCTATATAACCTTTAAATGAGTGTCTATGATCGGTCAGGAGTTCAGATATAAGGACCACAGATTTAGCCTTCAGAGCAGCTCCCCGACAGATTCATTGTGAAGCAGAGCGCCTGCTCATCTGCAACTCAAAGCTGTAGAGAAAAAACTGTTGAAAATTTTTAAAAAAGAGAATTTATTTTTTATTTTCAGCCCAAAATGAGTAGAATACAATATACTTGCCCCCAAAAGGTGTACATAGCCTATAATGGTGAAAAATAAAAACATCAAGATAAGAGAGGATATCTCTAACGAAGGAGACTGTTTAACCATGTTAATTTCTGTTCTGCAAATGTTTTTAATCTACTCCTATCAACTTGTGATTGCGAAGCTGAGATGATGAAAGTACTTTACACAGATCTGTTCTTGGTATTTAAGCAGCTGCATACAAATGTCCCCACAGCAGGGACCACTGACTGCCTGACACCTGAAGATGCAGAGGTGACACTCCTCAACTGTATCTTACATTTCCTTATTTTAGGATACAAAGTATGAATCAAAGACTGCTTACAGCTCCCGAGGCTGCCTGACTGTGGAGATGCGACCCGCATACATCGTGGGTTGAAACCAGGCTAGGATCATGTGCCCAATCTACGGCACGTGATCCTGGAAGTGCCCACAACCTAATTAGACAAGGGAACGCAGCACCAAACTGGTAGGGCAATGTTATTCCTCATAAGACAATACCGGTAATACACATCACTGGGGGGGCGGGGGCAAGATGAGCTTGAGAAAAATAAAATGTGGGTAACCCCACAAAAAATATTCTATATTTTTCAAACCAGCACCTGGATCTGAATACTGTTTTTAATTAAATGTAATTAAAAACTTTGTATAGCCACTGAGCTATTCAATACATTGTATCTGTATAGCGCTACCTATTTTTCCTAATTCCTCTGTCCACCTTGCTGAAGTGGTCACACATGCTCAAATCCATCCTTTGACTGCTACCAGGCCTACCAACTGTTAGAACGGTTACAGAGAAAGAGCTGCAACAGAAAGGGCACGCCCCCCTGAGCTGCCTGCTTGAAGTAAATCTATCAGAGCAATTGGAGCAATGAATGTGCAGATCCCTGGATCCATGTGAGGTACAGGGCTGGTTCTAGCTTTATTAGAAAGAGAGTGTCATGTGGTATATGATGTCTGATTTTCATTTTTACATTAATCATGGAAAATGCCCTTTAAGACAAGAGAACAACACCCATACCATATTATTCCATACACTTTTATTTTTATTACTTTAGGGTCCAGTCATAAAATAACATAGCTGCCCAGAAATTCATTACTGCCCGATACACTTCCCAGCCGTGGTTCAATGCACTATTCTTTCTACCATCTAAAAAGGTTTCAGTCAAGTACTATAATAGATGGATATGTAATTTATGTATATTCCAAGGGTTGCTAATGTGCAATATATTTAAAAGCAGAATCTGACAGACTGTTAGGGCAGACCGCATTATGTAGAAGCGCTAACTAACTTCTTTGATGGCCACTGCTGACAAATGAAAGAGGACTATGTAGGCTTTTAGATGCTGCCATGGCAATTTATATTGACTGAGATTTATAGCTTTTAGCTTCAATACCATGGCTTGACCTAGTCAACTTAGAATTGCATAGGTCACCCTGATACAAGAGAGTGGTGAGTACAATTTTCCAGGAAAAGACCAAAGCTTGAAGAAATATAGAATTTATCTGTACAGAGAATGTCTAATTGTTAGTCATAATAAGCACCACCGATCCATTTTCTTAAAGGGGTTGTGCCACAAAAAAATATTCTACATTTTTTAAACCAGCACCTGGATCTGAATACTTTTGTAATTTCATGTCATTAAAAATTTAGCATAGCCACTGAGTTATTCAATAAAAGGCACATGCTGCCTGTTCTTTTCCTTAGTTCTTGTCCACCTCACTAAGATGGTCGCACGTGCTCAGTTTGAATCTTCAACTGCCACCAGCAATAGCTTCTGTTAGATACTGTGACAATTACAGGGAAAGAGCTACAGCAAAAATGACCCATCCTCTGAGAATGGATACAGCTCCTGATCTTCCAGCCTGAGACACCTCTAGCAAAGCAATTGGAGCAATAAATGGGGAGATCTCTGGATCCATGTGAGATACAGGGCTGGTTCTAGTTTTTTTAGAAAGTGATTATTATATAGTATATGATATCTGATTTTAATTTTTACATCAATCATGGCATGACTCCTTTAATATTTAATTTTTGAGCATTATATGAAAAAAGCATATCAAGGAGAGTCCACTCCACCGATATCAAAATAGGGTTCCTGGATCCCCTTCACTAGTACATATGGTAGTAATTGTGGGTGTAGAGGTACTAGTCAAACCTGCCACTGGTCCCTGAGGGAAGTCTCGTACTTTCGCCTCTGCCATCCCGCGAGTCTGGCAGCACTATGGTGGTGCCACCAGCGTCGCTCTGTTGCTATAAAAAACCCGCCCCTGTGACTGGTCTACCTAACAGGGAGCAGGGATGCCGAACCAATCAGGCTTGGCCTCGATGTCACATGTTTCCTGAGGGCGGGATATTTAAACAAGCTACTGCTGGCCACTGTTGCCTGTGATTGGTATTCCTGCCTCACTAGCTAGTTTTGTATTTGATACTCTGGATCACTGACCTTTTTGCCTGTTTCTCGGACATTACTTCTGAATACTGATTTTGCCTCTGACGTGACCTCCTTGTCTTTGCTTGTTATTTGACCTTGCTTTATTTTAGACTCTGTTTTGTATTAGACTCTGCTAGTTTGCGACCTTGTCTTTGCCTACTGACTTTGTCTCCGATGTTAGCTTCTGGTTTCACTCTGCTGTGTATTTGACTTAGCTTTTGGATCCTGATCCGGTCCTAGTTTTGTCTGTCTGGTTTTGACATCTTTCTGTCTAACTACTCTTTACCCATTTAGGTTTAGGCCCATGCACTTGCACAAGTATGGTACCATCACCAAGTTGTGGGCTGTCATTTAGGACAAATTGTGGAAGTAGGTAAGGACAGTGTTGTGGGTGGTGTACAGGGATCCATTGTTCCTTACCTTTCATGACATCTGACTATTATATCAGTATTAAAAGTGTCACATGATTCTGGATTGGGGCCAAAAGTGGTCATTCTCCATTGAATTCCATGGAGCACACTGATTTGCCTTTTTCTATATGTCCTACAGTTACTCATGCTATCAAAATATATCAGGCAGAAAGCCGTTTAATATCATGAAATCAAATAATATGGATTATTACTTAAAGGGGTATTTTAATCTCAGATATTGATAGCATATAGCTAGGATATGCCATCAATGGAAGATAGGTAGGATCCTATGCCATTTCTGGAAAGGGGCCCAAAAACTGAAGATAAGCACACCCTGCATGTGTGACCTGCCCTCCATTCAATGCTATGGGAGTCCCGAAAATAACCAAGCCAGCTTTAGGCTATTTTCGGAACTCCCATAGCGTTGAATGGAGGAGGACCATGTTTGTGCAATGCTCTCCTTCACTTCAGGGTAAGGGCCTGTTTTGGAAATAGGAGTGGGTCCCAGAGGTGGGACCCACACCAATCTGAGATTGATGGAATATCATAGCGATAGGCCATCAATGTCTGGGATGGGAATACTCCTTTAAAGGGATATGTCCAGTTCTGGAAATTGACGGCTTATGCTCAGGAGCATCCCCGCCAATCAGTACACTACAATCAGCTATTTGAATGGGCTGTGATACTCGTGTGAGAGCAGCAGCCTCTTCATTATTTAAAGGTGTGAGCAAATTTCAGGATAAATTAGATTCACTTCAAAGCAAAATTTCCTCATGCTTTGTGGTAGCAAATCGATTCAACTTGAAATAGGGTAAAAAAACAAAAAAAAATACGTACCTGCTCCATTTGCTCACAATTTGCTCCATTTGAAGATCTCAGCACAAATCCCATGTGTTATGGCGTCATCTTGGGCAGCGAGAGATTTTGCGCCAGACCATCAAGCAAGATGGTGGCAGCCGCCCTCTTCGCAACGAAATGGATCAGTTAAGTATTTATATTTATTTTTTCCATTTTACACTCTATTATGTATATCAGATGCCGTGATCATGTATGAATGTGGCATCTGAGGGGTACAATGATGGGGGGGCCACGCAATCCCCCTCTCTGTCATTGCACCCACTACTTGTAAAATTTAGCGAAGCAGCCAAATTGAATTTTACTAAACTTTGCTCAACTCTAATTATTTACATCGATCTATTGACCTGTATGCCGTCTACTTAGTAGTGACAGCGGAGGAAATTGCAGCTGGCCAAAGTGGTAATACCCAACACCGCCGCTACCAAGTAGTATTAGTAAAAATAATATTATATATCCATGAGGAATAGAAAACTTACACACCTAAAGATTAGTGACAAGTTCATATGACGTGCACCATTTGGTCCATTTGTTGCACTTGCCATTTTTTACAATTAGGGATTTTTCTACAATATATATTTCTTACCTACTGACTTAAAAACTGTTGTCTTATCTGGAAAAGCAGGTTTTGTTCCTTTCAGGATTTCACCAATTTCACCAAAAATAGATGCCTAAATGACAAAGGAAGGCAAACAAGTTTTTTAAAAAATACAGAGAAAAGAACTTGTATTTTTTTTATCTCTACTTCTTAACATTAAAACTATGAAAGTCTTTGTCACTACAAGAGTTTGAGTCTGTAAAAACTTGCATTCTACTTTGTATTCTATTCATTTTTGAAAAAAAAAATCCAATATTCATTAAATATTTTAATTATTATATATTGTTATATATTGAAGCTTTAACTTCAAGTGAATAAAGTCTCTGCTTCACGCTCAATTCTTCTCTGAACTTCTCTGATGGCTCGATCTGTAGCCCTTATCTGTTCTTTCCTAACAGCTCATAAACACTCATTTAATGCAAAGTTTTTGGATCCTGAGCCGGTCCGAGTTTATCATACCCAGCATAGCCAGATACTACCTTTCACCGCCAGGGCCCATTGACTATAATAGGACCCGGTGGTGATGCAGACTGTTTTCGGCATCAGTGCCGAGATTCGGCCATGCAAAAAACTCTGCTTGCAGCTGTATTTGTCTGGATGAATCTCAGCAACAATGCTGGAAACAAGCTGGATCTATGTCGGGTCCAATTATAGTCAATGGGACCTAATAGTGTCCCAACAGGCCTGGTGATGAATTTCGGCAGGTTTTTCCTATACTAGAATAGTCTTTTGGAGCAGTTTAGCTCTAGTGTGAAGCCAGCTTAAGTTCTTCTCAGTTTGATAAGAATTTAGCTAAAATGAGTGTTTATGGGCTGTCAGGAGTTCATTGATAAGAGCTACAGATCGAACTGTCAGAGCAGCTTTCTGACAGATTTGGTGTGAAGCTGAGAGCTAGGAAGTCTGTTAATGCACTTAAAGTGAAAGCTGTAGAAGAAAAACTGTTGAACTTAATTTTTAATAAAGACCAATTAGAAAAATTATTTTTTGCCCACAATGAGCAAAATGCAATAATAAAAATGTGCCCCCAATTGGCCATAGCCTTTAAATTATTAGTCTATTTTATAAAAACAATCTTTAAACCCCCTATTTTACCCCTACATACTGTACATGAATTATACTCCATAGCTTAGAGCTGCAGATTGTTATAAATCATGTGTCCTAATCCTCTGTAGGTTATTTATAAGCTAAGATACTCATTATACAAATTAGCCCTTACCAGAAAACTATACTGATGACCTGGGAGGTGTAAGTCTGAACACATGCAATGAAATAAAACTTCATGTAAATTACTAGCTATGGGGTTATCAAATACAAAGTGGTTCTACCACAGGCCATGCTTAAATATAAATATGAATAGGTTATACTATTCAGTATGGATTTCCCATATACCGTAAATGAAAAGGAAATAAAGGAATTTCAAGAATTTGTAAATTACATGTACTATTTTCAGGAGCAATAGGGCAGAATGTCATCACATACAATACATTCTAACCCTAATCTAATGGTCAGTGTAGCTTTCTTTGGTTCGTCTCCATCTTCTCTAAAAAGGGATTGTCCAGGATTAGAAAAAAAGTTAATTTTTTCACAGGAAGAACTCCATTATTGTCCATACCTGCAATGTCTAACACAACCAACAGTGGCACTGTTTCTTGGGGGAAAACAAGACCCATTTTTGTACTATTGGACATCCTTTTAAAGCATACCTGAGGTTTCAAAGTTTGCATAATGGCTGTGTTTCTTTGTACAATCAAAACAGTCTTTTTCAGCCATATTATTCCCAGTTTCAGCTGCACCACTAGATGCATTTCTCTCATAAGCAAGGGGGTGTCTTTCTTCTGTGAAATCTGCTAGCACTGTACTGCTGTGACTCCTTTTCCTTACTTTCCACCATGTTTGTTTTCGGCTCCAGAGCTCATAGAACATATAAGGAAGGGGAGATCACACTTACAGACACACAGGAGGCTCCTATAATCTTCAAAAGTTGTGTAGAAGCATTTCTTTTATCAGGCTCAGGATCTCAGCTTGCTCTAACATGTCATTTCCTGTGAGCTGTCTTTTGTGTCTCTGTTACTAGGGACGGATCTTGGACTAGTCAGTGGCAGTTTTGTAAAAAGGTCTTACCCCAGATAATACAATATCCCCAGACTCCTTCTGGCTGGCCTCTCTGGTGTCCACATACAGCACACAATTCTTCATGAGAGCATCATCCAGTTCTCTCCAGTCTGGCCGGCAAGCACCAAGAGCTGAAAAAAACATTGGGTGGTAATTTATCATGAGGGAAATCTTCAAAGCCAGTTTTGTTTGAGTCTGTGTTGGTGCACTTTGAGCCAAATTCATCAAAATGGCGCACGTTGTTTGTTACATTTGGCGCATCTCTAAACACTTTTATCTAGGAATGCTTCTTCACTTTTTTATACCACCACTACTGCAGTGAGATTATGCCTTTTTACAACTTTTTAGAAATGAAACTACTAGCTAACCACATATACTTTTCAAAACTAGAGTAGTGTAAAAATGCAAAAAGTTGCATATTTTGGTGCAAATAACCAAAATAAGGCACAAATGCCCTATTTTGTGACATTTACAGCCAGAATTCTGATGTGCGGGCTTCATAGACAGATAGAGGCGTCATTTACAAAGGCGTTAGTTGGCGTAAAAACTTGCAAAATGTGGTGCAAATTACCTTTTCTGGGCCAAAAAATATACAAATTGAGTCTTTTTATGCTTTACTCTGAACTCATCACTTTTTACAAACCTAGCCACATATAAAGGTTATGTACACCTTTGGGGCAGTTTTTTATGATTGCATTGTACTCATTCTGAGCTAAAGATAATTGTTTATTGGTCTTTATTAAAAATATGGAGTCCTTATTTCTGTACAAAGCTGACATGCTCCTTATCTCCTTCCGTCAGACCAGGAGCTGACAGGCTCCTGATCTCTGCTCTTCGACATTATAAACACTTATTATAGCTCAGCTCTTATCTTACTGATAAAAAATGTGGCTAAAATAAGTGTTTATGACCTTTCAGTAGTTTAGAGATAAGGTTTATTAAATGTCCAAAGTGAAGTACCAGTCACACAGTTATAAAACCAGTTAACCTTTTGTGACAGAATAGCTCAATATTTTTAATAAAGGCCAATTGGAAAAATGATTTTTAGCCAAAAATGAGTACCATACGATTATAAACAAAAACTGCCTCCGAAGGTGTTCATAGCCTTTAATATAATTACGCCAGAAAACCAGCGTAAATTACAATTGAAAGCTATGGCGGCTGGTGTAGGCCTCCGTTTCAGGCACATAGACCTCACAGATGAGCCTCTTTATAATTCAGTTGCATCTTTCGCCAGTGGGTTTTTTATTAAGATTCGCTCGTGAAAATCTTTAGTAAATGACCCCCACTGAATTAATAGGTTGACTCTGACTGCTCTCCAGAAAAGCACTGTCCTCTTGTTTTCTATTTTCAGTAGAAATACTACTCTTCTGCATAGAAAATAAAAATAGGATTAACCACAGTACCATTAATGTGCGCACCCGGCTTTACCCAATCCCCAAAAAGGACGGGCTCTGTAGACATTGTAGCTGTGATAATCACATTGGCGTCCGTCACTGCTTCTTGGGCTGTAGAACAAACACGAACATTTCCTTCAACGGCTTTTGCAAATTTTTCTGCGTTTTCCCTTGTGCGGCTCCAAATCCTGACCTGCGCGTAGGGAAAAAAGATCTTGATAGGCAGTGATTTTAACATTATGCTTTACAATGGAATGAAACAGGGTTTATTGTGCCACTGGGGAAACAGTTATATCACTAGTGAAGAGAACATCCGTCCAGAATAATGGATGTCTGTCTCCAGGCACAGTGCCTTGTAGTGCTAGCTCAGATAAATGTAATCCCTAGTGATCTGCAGAATGATCAGCATCATTCTGCAAAAAAAAAAAAATCTGTACTTTTAATCCTTATACAAATAAGCAGTTAAGTGCACTGAGGGTGAGCCAAAGCCACTCTGGGCACTCTTGTTCCTCCTGCTTCCTTTGCCAGCCCCTCCTCCTTCTTCTTGATTGACAGGGCCCTGGCAAGATGATTGCAGGAACCTGGTCCTGTCAATCAAGGAGAGCGAGGGGCTGGCACAGGAAGCAGAAAGCAAGGGTGCACTGAGTGGCTTAGGCCCACCCAGGGTGCACATAACTAAGTACTTTTCTCTAGGATGAAGCAAGAGTTTTCTAGGTGGGAGATATCATTACATTCCGCTGGCCTAACCCTACAAGGCACTGTGCCTGGGGTATCAGTGAAACAATCACGCCACTACCAGTCGATATTATCGCTTATGCTAGTAGAGTAAGGCCTCATGCACACGAACGTATTTTGTTTCTGTGTCCGTTCCGTTTTTTTTGCGGATAGGATGCGGACACATTAATTTCAATGGGCCATGTTTTTTACCTTCAGTGCAAAAACAATAACTTAAAGGGGATTTTGATATTGATGGACTATCCTCAGGACAACCTGATCAGCTGTTAGGGTGCATTCACATGACTGTATCCGTTTTTGCGAATCCACAAAAAACAGATACCGGCTGTGTGCGTTCCGCATTTTGGACAAGAATAGGGCACGTTCTATATTTTTTGCAGGGCCGCAGAATGAACGTGCGGATGCGGACATCACATGGTGTGGCCCCATTGAAATTAATGGGTCCCCATCGATCTGCAAAATTGCGGAATGTATGCGGATAGAAAAATACGGTCATGTGAATGGGCCCTTACCTTGTAGCTCCAGGACCAGAACTACACTGCACAGTCCATTGTGTAGTGGAGGGAGCCGGTAACTCTCAGCATACTCCCATTCAACCACCATAAAGCAAGTGTTCTCTTTTATGCCAGTACGTGGTGTACATCCCATGGCAGAAAACAGAAGTCTATGGTTTGGTGAAAATATCTCAAAAGAGGAAAATCTGTGTTTGCCCTCCTCTATACTCATCATACTTATCCCCGTTACAGATGGAGAGATTCAGGTAATGATATATAAGGTAACTGCTTATAGGCAGTTCCCTAATCATTTCTCTATGCCGGTAGACAGTTATCTTTCAGCACTGTTATGTCACACCGGCCCCATGCACACGACCGTATCCGTTTTGTGGTCCGAAAAATGCAGATCTGCAAAATATGCATACTGTCCGTGTTGCATCCACATTTTTTGTGGAGCCATTCACTTCAACAGGTCTGCAGTCCATATTTAGCGGACAAGTGTACGACATGTTCTATCCATTTGCGGAACGGACATACGGATGCTGAAAACACATAGATAGTCTATCTTTTTGCGGAATGGACATAGGGATTCGGAAAGCACACAGACTATGTCCACAAAATGCTTTTCAACAGGTCCACAAATAAAATGCGGACGGCATCCGCATTTTGTGGATCCGCAATTTGCAGACAGTAAAATGGATAAGACCGTGTGCACGGGGCCTTACTGAGAGCTGTTTGTCAGCTTCTGCACTCATTACCAGTTGTAGTCTATCAGGTAAAGCATCTGCACATGTGGATGATGAGAATGCTCTTTGGGACAAAAAGCAAACGTATGTAGGATGTAAAAAAACTGACATTACTAAACATGAAAAATCATCTCTACATTTCAGGGAATGTTGTTCATCTTCCATGAGGCCTACATGTCAATTAGTGAATTTGCAGTAGAAAGCAATGGGTATACTGTGCGCCAACGCTCCTTCTTAAAAGGGGTTATTCCATGATTAATGTAAACAAAATGAAAACCAGACATCATATAGGACATGACAATCTCTTTCTAGGAAAGCTAGAACCAGCCCTGTACCTCACACAGATCCCGGGTTCCCTCCATTTATTGCTCCAGTTGCCCTGCTAGATCTTTTTCAGGCTGGCAGCTCAGAGGATGTGTCCTTTCTCAGGGAGCATGTCTTTTCTGCTGCTGCTCTCTCCATATGAAAGCTCAGAGGGATTGTCCTTTCTGCCGCAGCTCAGGGGACATATCCTTTCTTCTGCAGCTCTCTCCCTATCAAAGCTCAGGAGGTGTGTCCTTTCTTCAACAGCTCTCTCCCTGTCAAAGTTCAAGGAGTTAGGCCTTTCTGCTGCAAGGTCTCTATCTATCAAAGCTCAGTGGGTGTGTCCTCTGTTTTGTACATCTCGCCCTATCAAAGCTCAGGAGGTATATTCTTTTTGCTGCAGTCCTCTCCCTGTAGCTTTCAGAGAGAGAAGATCCAACTGGTCGCAGTAGAAGGTGGACAGAGAAATAAGGAAAAGAACAAACAGTAGGTGGCGCTATACAGATACATTTTATATAATAACTGTGTGGCTATGCTAAGTTTTTAATTACATGCAATTACAAAATTGTTCAGAACCAAGTGCTGGTTTAAAAAATGCTGAACATTTTTCATACACCGTTAATGTAGTTTAAAAATGATAAAAGTACCATATGCTCCCGGCACCCCTACGATCAGCTGTGAGATGAGGAGACGGCACTATGTCTCGTCTCTAGTGGAGCGATGATGTAGTGTAATTACAAGCACAAGTGAATGGAACGTGTACTTCTATCATACTGCACTACCGAGACGAAGTGCGGTGTGATGAAGAGGAAGCGGCACTTAAGCAGACCCCCGCCTCTTCTTCAAACAGCTGATTGGTGGGTGTGCCAGGTGTTGGACTCCTAAGGATAGATCATCAATATTAACCGCTGGATAACCCCTTTAAACTATCAGGATCTCCCACCAAACTGAGGAAGGGCATTAACCCCCTCAGCCTTTGCTAGTCGCTTCCTGCTCAATAAAAGACACTTTTCATCCCTCACTCCTCGCTTGGCTTCATTCAAAACAATATTTGTATTTTTGTAATGAAAATAACTTAAATTGGCTTTTACAGTATGCTTTGCACATTTTGTTCCGTTCAATCCCTGACTGTAAGAGAAATGAAGCATACATTGTTCTGCCTAATACAAGCAATTCTCATCTCACTCAATGCACGTGTGTCGGTTCTTCTCGTTATAATGATGGCTCTTATTTACCTCTTTGAATAGAAACTGCTGTGTGAAGGCTTGGTAATGACTGAGCGCCTGAGCTCCGGAGCCCAGAATGCAGAGCACTTCAGCGGGCGAGGGTTTCAGCAGCTGGAACAGAAGCAGCAAAAGCTCATCACTCCCTTTATGAATATGCATTGACATATTTAGAAAATTAATCTAAATTGAACCTGAATCAGAAGTGTACCTGATAAACATGCCCCCCACCCAAAAACATGTTAGAGAAGCACACCCACAAAAATTATTATTCTCTGATCTGTTAGAAAGATGCATGACCTAAACTGTAGTGGAGGTAATCTTCTTACCGGTGACTGTATTTGTGAGTTATAACCTCCCTTCTGATGCTCAGCTGTGTCAGGTGACCAACACTCTGATCTCCAACTGACACAGGACAGGAAGTCAGTTACTTGTCTATGCATTCCTATGAGACTCACATTGCGGCTCCCGTAGGAATACATAGAGAAACTGGCTTCCTGTCCACATATAAGATGCTGTGTTATTTGGAAAGTCAGAGTGTTGGTCACATGACACAGCTGAGGATCAGAAGGGATGTTATAACTCAAATACAGTCACTGCTAAGAAAATTACCTTCACTACAGTTTAAATCATGTAAGTTTCTAACAGGTCAGAGAATAATGCATTTTGTGGGGATGCTTCCTTAAATAAAATTCCATTTTATTAGATGTCTATGGATTTGTGGTGCTGAAAACTACAATGTCGGTAGAACACCAATCGAGGGCCACCAGTCATGGACCTTCTATGAAGACAATGGAAAGCCCTTCAGATGGTACTATATAAAAGGGATATTTATATACATTTATTCACAGAACTCTGCCTTCCAAGACCCTGACCTATAAGGGAAAAAGGGAGACCCATAACCCTCGTCGATTCTCACAGACCTCAATAGCATGGCCACCTCTTAACTACAGCCAGGGGGGAGTGCTACCTTATTGAATCAGCAAATGGGGATCAAACAGGTGGGATTTGAATCCATCTCTAATTTATGAAATATGTGTATTTACTAGGAACCCTCCCTTAAAGAGGTATTCCAATGGGATATCTTCAGTATAAGATATGTCAGAAATGTGTTATGCTTTTCGGCCTTACCTTGGGGCCTCATAACCCCTGCTAAACCGTAGACACTGGTTGGTGACAGGTGTATAAGTCTATGAGATGTTCGGAAACCAGTCAGTCATCAAACACAACCAGCTCTTCCATTCCTCCACCTTTTTGCGTCAGGTTCTGGCTTGCTCTAGAGTAATGTTGAGCTACTAGTACCTTGGAACTGAAGTCGAGTTCGGTTTCCAGTTTTAAAGTGGTTTTCCACTTTAAAAAATCAATTACCGAAGTTATTCAACAAAGTCATGCGCTACTTCGTGAATAACTTACTTCGGCTCATCGGAGCCCGTACATTCTAATACTGTACGTAGACGTATCTCCAAACAGGAAGCAATTTCAGATTAAGCATCCGAAGCTCGCTTTGCTCAACTCTACTCTAGAGCTAAGTGGAGATGATGGGAATCCACCTTTTCCAAATCACCACCGAGACTCCCCCCCCCCCCCATCAGACATTTATAACATATTCTATATAAATGTCTGTCATTAGAATATCTCTTTAAATTGGACACTGGAACTTGGGAGCGGAGACACGTGAATGGCAGCGAGTAGTCTGCAGTCAGCACTCCTGTAGTGGCCGACTGCTCCATTATGGAAAACAGGCATATATGCTAATAGAGGAATATTAGGGAATTGCCTATACTCATTAGTCAAATTGAAATCTGTGGGTTTGGCAGACAATAACGGTCATTAAGATCAGATTGGTGGGGGTCCAACTCCCGCCACCTCTGTCGATCAGCTGTTTGAAGAGGACAACTGCCTCTTCCTAGGCCAATGAGATCACATTTACAAGTCACATGCCCTAGGGTCAGCTCCGTCTCATTCAAGTGAATGGGCCTGTACTGCAATGCCAGGCACAGGCACTATACAATGTACGGAGATGTGCCTGGTAAACAGTGAAAAGGCTGCAACTCTAACTACAGCGCCGCGGCCTCTTCAAACAGGTGATCGGCAGAAATGCTGGGAGTTGTACCCCCACGATCATATATTGATGACCTATCCTGAGGACAGACCATTAATATAAAATTCTCAGAAAACCCCTTTAAGCTAATGTGTATGGCTAGCTTTAGTGTCACCCCATGGAATGAAATTTAGGCTACTTTCACATATGTGGTACAACCTCCCGAAAGGCTGTTCTAGCATGGAATGCCAGGAAGTGGCCAGTCAAAACCCAGCATATTTGCCAGATAGCGGCCGGATCTCCACTGGACCCCATTATAGATAATGGGATCGGCATGCATTGCGGTACCATCTGGCAATGCCGGATCCAGAGAGCTCCGGCAGGCTGTGCCACACATACCTTACCGCATACTATACTAGCCTCAGGATTTCGGGATTCTTCACAGATCTGAGAAATAAAACCCATGCGCTCACCTTTGTTGCAATTACTGAAACTGCAGCTGTTCGCTTATCTGTAATGACTTTGCCATCAATTACCTGGATCCAAAAAGAACATATCAAAAGAATAAATGAAAAATGCAAGCAGTAGCAAAATAAAAAAATAAAAAAAACAGATAGCGCTGCCTGTAAAATGAAAGTAGTAATAATAGATACAAAAAATGCATAAACTACTGTAAAAACCTACAAACCAATATCACTCAAACTTCAAATTACTTACAAGGCTACTGTCATTGAAAAGAAACATCTACAGGCATCTGAAGGGTTAAAGGGGTTTTCTGGTTTGCATCAGCATCCGTTAAAATAATCATTTCTGAAGGCCGCTGTCATTTTGTAATGTATTTATTTTACCTTTATCACGTGACCAGGTCCAAACAGCTCTTTATTTCCTGTGATGTCACGTCCATGGGAGGGGCAATGATAGGGGAGTGTCTATGTAACCAACTGGGTGGGAGGAGCTATACACTAGCTGGGTGGGGCTGTGGCAGAGAAAGGAGAAGTGCATCATGGGTTTGGTTGGATACAGCAACAGGAAGTGCTACATAAAGGATGGAAACAAACCAGAGTTATTGGATTACATGGTGAAAATGGGTCTGGAGAGTCAAAATTGAAAAAGAAAAAGGATGGGAAAGATATAATGAGGTAAGCAACTACATGAGCAGGTCTGTTGAAAACTGTGGTAATCCCAGAAAACCCCTTTTGCCACAGGACAGTCACAGCACAAGTTTAGGGCTGTTGTACAAAACAATCCCTATGGTCCTAATGTATACTTTATTAGAAAAAATATAAAATAAAAATACACTCACCTTTTCCCGATCCCACCATGCCCCATCCCCAGTTGGTTCTGGACCCTGCAGGACAGGAAGTGGCGTGGTCCTGTGGCCATTAACAGGCCCCAAAAATTATCATGTACTATATGATGCCACATACTAGTCATGGAATAACCCTTTAAGAACGAATGGATCAGTGGACACGGGGATAATAGGAAAGGCAATAGCGCGCACGATTATTTACTATATATATATGGTATAGTATACATCAGGTAAATGCCGTCGGATTTCTCATCATAATTCCCTCCTGAATTACCGCTCCCTTCTGTACACTCGCCGAGGTGACATACAATCAATATTTGATATGTTTCATCTATTAGCTTTTTAGTTTACACAATGTGACATGGAGAGAGGAAAGCGGGTAGATGTAATGGTGTGTCTATAAAATGCTTGGTGGCTTTTCAATATCCATCATCTCAATGCTGCATCATTAATAATATACCAAGCGCTCGCTTCTATTCCCGGTGCAGTTTTCACGAGTTGTATAGGCGCCTGCTTGTAGCTGGAAGGAAGGTGAGTCATAAGGATCGATGGGGGGTGTTGGGGAAACGTCCTATATGTGTCAACAAATCATTTTACTCTTTTTACAGTCTAGCAAAAAGGTCCAACAGAAGCTCCAGTTTTCTGAAACTTTTGTGCAAAATGTGTACGTAAAAATGTCAGTTTTAGAAACTACCTGCATTCCCCATGTAGTAACAATTTTGGAGCTTCTATTCTTATGGCTATGTTGTGCCATTCCTGTATTATTCCTGCTAGAAGTTTACAAATAAATTGCCATCAGTCTGCGGTAAAGGTACGGCTGGGTGTTACCAGTAGCGGGTGTGTCTGACTTTGTCCCATCAGTGCTGCTGGTGTTAGACTATGCAGGGACACAACCCCAACTGGTAACATTCATCTATGCCTTTACTGCAAGCTGCTAGCTTCTAGTAGCAATAACGGAATGGCACAACATAAAGTCATAAGGATAGATGCTCCAGAATTTTATTACATGGGGAGTGCAACTAGTTACTACAACAGACGTCGGGAGAGGAGTCAGGTCGTCTTTAACCACTTAAGCCCCCCTAGCTTAAACACCCTTAATGACCAGGCCACTTTTTACAATTCCGCACTACACTACTTTCACCGTTTATTGCTCCGTCATGCAACTTACCACCCAAATGAATTTTACCTCCTTTTCTTCTCACTAATAGAGCTTTCATTTGGTGGTATTTCATTGTTGCTGACATTTTTACTTTTTTTGCCATTAATACAAATTTAACGATATTTTTGCAAAAAAATGACATTTTTCACTTTCTGTTGTAAAATTTTTCAAAAAAAACTACATTTCTATATAAATTTTTCTCTAAATTTATTGTTCTACATGTCTTTGATAAAAAAGTCCAATAAGTGTATATTTATTGGTTTGGGTAAAAGTTATAGCGTTTACAAACTATGGTGCAAAAAGTGAATTTCGGCATTTTGAAGCAGCTCTGACATTCTGAGCGCCTGTCATGTTTCTTCAGGTGCTAGAATGTCAGGATAGTATAAATACCCCCAAATCACACCATTTTAGAAAGAAGACACCCCAAAGTATTCATGGAGGGGCATGGTGAGTTCATGTATCATTTCATTTTTTTCACAAGTTAGCGGAAAATGACACTTTCTGAGAAAAAAAAAAAAAAAGTTTCAATTTCTGCTAACTTCTGGCAAAAAAAAAGAAATCTCAGACGGACTCACTATGCCCCTCAGTGAATACCTTGGGGTGTCTACTTTCCGAAAAGGGGTCATTTGTGGGGTGTGTTTACTGTTCTGGCGTTTTGGGCGGGCTAATTGTGAGCCGCCATGTAAAACCTAAAGGTACTCGTTGGAATTTGGGCCTTTTGCACCCAGGCTGCAAAAAGTGTCACTTATGTGGTATCGCCGTACTCAGAGAAGTAGGGCAATGTGTTTTAGGGTGTATTTTTACATATACCCATGTTGGGTGAGAGAAATATCTCTGTAAACTGACAACTTTGTATAAAATTTTTAAAAGTTGTCGTTTACAGAGATATTTTTCACACACAGTATAGGTATATATAAAAATACACCCCAAAGCACATTGCCCTACTTCTCCTGAGTACGGCGATACCACATGTGTGACACTTTTTGCAGCCTGGGTGCGCAAAGGGGCCCTAAACCAATGAGTACCTTTAGGATTTCACAGGGCATTTTTACGCATTTGGATTCCAGACTTCTTCTCACGCTTTAGGGGCCCCTAAAATGCCAGGGCAGTATAAATACCTCACATGTGACCCCATTTTAGAAAGAAGACACCCCAAGGTATTCCGTGAGGGGTATGGTGAGTTCATGTAAAATTTTATTTTTGTCACAAGTTAGTGGAATATGAGACTTTGTAAAAACAAAATAAAAAATAAAAAATATATCAATTTCCGCTAACTTGTGCCAAAAATAAAAATTCTGTGAACTCGCCATGCCCCTCACGGAATACCTTGGAGTGTCTTCTTTCCAAAATGGGTCACATGTGGGGTATTTATACTCACCTGGCATTTTAGGGGCCTCTAAAGCGTGAGAATCCAAATGCGTAAAAATGGCCTGTGAAATCCTAAAGGTACTCATTGGTTTTAGGGCTCCTTTGCATCTTGGCTGCAAAAGTGTCACTCATGTGGTATCGCCGTACTCAGGAGAAGTAGGGCAATGTGTTTTGGGGTGTATTTTTACATATACCCATGCTGCGCTTGAGAAATATTGCTGTAAACGACAACTTTTACATTTTTTATTCAAAGTTGTCAATTTACAGAGATATTTCTCACACACAGTATGGGTATATGTAAAAATACACCCCAAACCATATTGCCCTACTTCTCCTGAGTACGGCGATACCACATGAGTGACACTTTTTGCAGCCAAGATGCGCAAAGGGGCCCTAAAACCAATGAGTACCTTTTAGGAGGGCATTTTTACGCATTTTTCTTCTCACGCTTTAGGGCCCCTAAAATGCCAGGGCAGTATAAATACCCCACGTGTGACCCCATTTTGGAAAGAAGACACCCCAAGGTATTCTGTGAGGGGCATGGCGAGTTCATAGAAGATTTTTTTTGGCACAAGTTAGCGGAAATTGATTTTTTATTGTTTTTTCTCATAAAGTCTACCTTTCTGCTAACTTTTGACAAAAAGTAAAATTTTTCATGGACTCACTATGCCCCTCAGCGAATACCTTGGGGTGTCTTCTTTCCAAAATGGGGTCATTTGTGGGGTGTTTGTACTGTTCTGGCATTTTGGGCGGGGCTAAATTGTGAGCAGTCATGTAAATCCTAAAGGTACTCGTTGGAATTTGGGCCCCTTTGCGCACCCAGGCTGTAAAAGTGTCACTCATGTGGTATCGCCGTACTCAGAGAAGTAGGGCAATGTGTTTTAGGGTGTATTTTACATATACCCATGCTGGGTGAGAGAAATATCTCTGTAAATTGACAACTTTGAATAAAAAAATTTAAAAAGTTGTCGTTTACAGTGATATTTTTCACACACAGTATGGGTATATGTAAAAATACACCCCAAAACACATTGCCCTACTTCTCCTGAGTTCGGCGATACCACATGAGTGACACTTTTTTGCAGCCAAGATGCGCAAAGGGGCCCTAAAACCAATGTGTACCTTTAGGATTTCACAGGCCATTTTTACGCATTTGGATTCTCACACTTTAGGAACCCTAAAATGCCAGGGCAGTATAAATACCCCACATGTGACCCCATTGTGGAAAGAAGACACCCCAAGGTATTCCGTGAGGGGTATGGCGAGTTCACAGAAAAAAAAATTTGGCACAAGTTAGCGGAAATTGATTTTTTTTTTTTTTTACAGTCTCATATTCCACTAACTTGTGACAAAAATAATATTTTACATGAACTCCCCATACCCCTCACGGAATACCTTGGGGAGTCTTCTTTCTAAAATGGGGTCACATGCGGGGTATTTATACTGCCCTGGCATTTGAGGGTCTCCGCAATCATTACACGTATGGCCAGCATTAGGAGTTTCTGCGATTCTCCGTATATTGAGCATACGGGTAATGAGATTTTTTCCGTTCAGCCTCTGGGCTGAAAAGAAAAAATGAACGGCACAGATTTTTCATTCGCATCAATCAATGTGGATGAAAAAATCTCTGCCAAAAATGTGCAAAAAAACAAAACGGCACAGATTTTTTCATTCGCATCGATCAATGTGGATGAATAAATCTCTGCCAAAAATGTGCAAAAAAAGTAGTAAGGCCCCATTCACACGTCCGCAAAAATTCTGCGGAATAGATGCCGACCCATTCAGTGTGAATGGGGCTGGCGGTGATGCGGAGAGCACACTATGCGCTCGCCGCATCAGCATTTGCGGAGCTGCGGCCGCAAACTTCCGGGTTTCGGCCCCCAAGCATCCGGCCGCAGCTCCGCAAAAGATAGAGCATGTCCTATTCTTGTCCGCAATTGCGGACAAGAAAAGGCATTTTCTATATAGTTCTGGCAATGTGCGGATCCGCAAAATGCGGAAAGCACATTGCTGGTGTCCGTGTTTTGCGGATCCGTGGATCCATGGATCCGCAAAACACATACGGACGTCTGAATGAGTCTTACAGGGGGTAATTAGTGTCAGGGGGTGACAGGGGGTGACATGGGGTGATCGGGGTTAATCAGGGGTTAATCAGTAACGGGGGTGGGGGGTCTGTGTGGTGTTTTGGTGCACTTACAAAGTTTCTTTGGTGGTCCCAAGCAAAAGGGACCACCAAAGGAACGATCAGCAAGCATATCAGACGCTGTTAACAAAACAGCGTCTGATATGCCATTTTTTTGACTTCTACAGCCTGCCAGCGCACGATCAGCGCTGGCAGGCTGTAGCTTACCTTCTCCCCGACGTGATCCTGTGAACGCGCGCACGCGCGCGCGCGCGTTCACAGGAAATCTCGCCTCTCGCGAGATGACGCGCGGGCGCGTCAACGAGGAACAGACCGACCGCCCGCAGGACGCAATCCTGCGTGAGGCGGTCGGCAAGAAGTTAAAGGGCATCTGTCAGCAGATTTGCACCTATGACACTGGCTGACCTGTTACATGGGCGCTTGGCAGCTGAAGACATCTGTGTGGGTCCCATGTTCATATGTGCCCGCATTACTGAGAAAAATGATATTTTGTTATATGCAAATGAGGCTCTAGGAGCAACAGGGGCGTTGCCATTACACCTAGTGGATCTGCTCTCTCTGCAACTGTCACGCCCTCTGTACTTTGATTGACAGGGCCTGGCAGTGTGAACGTCATCACTAATCACATCATCAACTCCATCCTAATATGATACTATAGATAATATTTAATGAATTCTGGGCATCTTAGCTAAGTCCTGGAAATGCCAACTTATGAGTGAGTTTTTGCATTAGCCTAGCCCATTTTCAGGCCAAAACAGCCCACATTTGCCAGGACAGTCTCTGAAAATCAGATAAAAATCCCTGCAAATTCAGAACAGTTGTGGCAACTATAGATATTTGAAAATGGTCTTTCTTATCTTGATAACCCCTTTAAATGGGTTTTCCCACAAATAATGTAAAAAATTAGAATCAGGCATCATACAATACATGACAACCTCTTTCTAACAAAGCTGGAACCAGCCCTGTACCTCACATGGGTCCAGAGATCTCCCCAGTCATTGCTCCAATTGTTCAGCTAGATTTATTTCAAGCTGTCAGCTTAAGGGCGAGCACTTTCTTGGGGGGGGGGTGTCCTTTCTGCTGCCGGTGAGCAGGGCAGAGAAATTAAAAAAAGAGCAAACAGCAGGTGGCACTATACAGATAGATTTCATTGAATAACTCAGTAGCTATAATACATTTTTAATTACATGCAATTATAAAAGTATCCAGCCGCTGGTTTGGAAACTATAGAATATTTTTTGTGGGAGAACCCCTCTAAGTAGCAATCAGACTCCAGAAGTGTTGGTCTGGTCGTACATGGAATGGTTATTACAAGATATGAAGGATTCAAAGACGAAGATATTGTGTCAATTACAAATAGTTTCTGTATATCTGAGACAAGTGCTAGATCAGTTAAGCTATAAATCACTGTTAAAATGCTATCACTCGACTGGAATAACTATAGCGAGAACATTTAAGACAGCAAATATTAACCATTTCCCAACCATTTTTCAATATCACATGAGATAAGAGCAAATAGACGGGAATAAAGTGCTTTGATGCCCCCTGCTGGAGATGACAGAAACTGCATAAAACCTCCCTGTAATCTAGGAACAGTCAGTCATACACAGTACTTACAGCTTTCAGAGTCCCGTTGGACGGCTCAAATAGGAGAACGGTTGCTTGATGCGAGGGAATGTCTGACGACGTGTTAGTCTCGTAGAAAGTTACCAACTTTGTGGTTAAGGCATCGTCCTCTGTACTGTACGCCGGCATCACCCCTAAGAAACTAAAAGCACATAATACTTAGCATCTTCTATAATATTTCATATAAAACTGCATCCTCCATTTGGAATGGGCAGACTACTGCTTTTGGCTAAGCAGATGCGGCTGCAGGAAATGTTCATTCCCCGTAAAAAATAAATAAATGTTGTAGTGGAATGAGTATAATAAAATGACGCTACTTTTGTCAGCCCGTAAAAATAGGCGACTTTTTTCCTGTGTCCGGGGGGGGGGGGGGGAAATAAACGTGTCTGTGATTTTTTTTTGAGGTTGGTGGTACCTGAATAGATTATTTTGGTGATAATTATCATCACTTTACAGCTCCCAGTAAATGCTGGTAATGAGTTCATGTCCGTATATTAAACTATAGGCATGTATTACTTTATAATCTTCACCGTTTATTACGATTTTCCAATTTATCCATAAAAAATGTTGTCTGTCCGTGATTTTGAGATAAGTTGTCCAGAAAAAACGAAAAATTCTGGTTGGTAACCCAGGGGTTCACAGCTGCATCACAGGCACAATTAGGGGACCTCTGTCACTGAACCTGGAAAGATATCAGAATAAAATGGCGCAGACCTGATGGAATCCATTATAGTCAAAGGTTTTGACAGGTGCTATTCATCCCCATCATAGGATGGATCCGGAGCTGACGTTTTTTTTTTTTTTTTTCATTACTGGAATAGAACAGAGAAATCATGCAGATATGAACATAGCCTAAAGCCCCATGCACACGAACGTTTATTTTATCAGTTTTACGGGCCATTCTTTGCATTCCGTATACGGTCTGTATACGGAACCATTCATTTCAATGGGTCCGCAAAAAAAACTGAATGTTCTCCGTATGCATTCCATTTCCGTATTGCCGTTCCGTTCAAAGATAGAACATGTCCTATTATTGTCCGCATAACGGACAAGGATAGTACTGTTCTATCAAGGGCCAGCTGTTTCATTTTTGTGGATCCATTTTTTGCAGACCGCAAAATACTGAAAAAGCCATACAGTTGTGTGCAATAGGCCTAAGGCCGAGTTCACATCAGCGTTCAGCCTTTCCGTTCTCCTGCTCCGTTATAGGAGCAGGATAACAGAAAGGACGGTTTCGACACATATCTGAGCCAAACGGAAGACTATAATGGGGTCTTTTAGGTTTCTGTTCGGAGGAAGATTTTTTTAAGCAGAAGCAAAAGTCCTACATGCTTGACTTTTGTCATGTTCAGGGGTCACTAGATCTTCTGAACATACCACAACCGAGTCATGATCAGGAGAACCCCTGAACATCTCCAGGGTTCACCGAACAGACTAACAAGACTGAAGGAACACAAAACCAATGCTTATTAAACAAAAGTACCAAACACAAACTATATAATAAACCAGGACCGAAAAGAACCGCAACTAAGATGAACAGCGAATGTAATAGCAGAGCAATCTGAATGAATGAGGTGGATCAGTGGCAGAAATGTAACCACTGTGCCAAGTGACCGGTTTTCACCTTCTAACCCCTTTACAGGGATCTGGTCTTTGCCGTCGGGGGTGGCGACCGGACTGCTACCTTCTAGGATGATCCAAGGATGGCCACTCACTTCACCCTCAAAAGCCGTCCAGTCTGGCCACGCCACTGACTCTGCTAAGCCTAACCCCCAGTTCTGCTAAGCCACGACCCCGCTGCAGACAAGTATAAAAAGACGACTTGAAGAACGTGGGGTGAGCTGCAGGGGGGCGGTGGGGAGGGTCAGTTTGTGCCTGCAGCTCATGCTCAGACAGCACAATGCTGCTGTCTGAACATGAGCTACGGAAAAGAAGGACCCTGCGCCGGACAAAGGACAGGGAGTCAGAAAACTCGACTGTCCGGCCTAGAACCGGATGTCTGGCCACCCCAGATGGTCCCGGTACACTTGGCAGCTGACCTGCAAGGAAACAGACGCTGGTGCAGGGCACCAACAATCCAGGCATACAATATGGAACACAGTTCAGCAATAAGGCCAGGATACAGGATCTTCGACAGAGCCACATAGCCAGGAACCCATGCAAATCAGGATACACGGAACATGGTGAACATAGACAGATAAGAACATAAACAACAATGATACATTGCCTGGAACCCGAGAAGAACTGATGCATGCAGCACAGAGACCGATCAGGACATACAGGCGACTTGATACATTGCCTGGAACCCATACGGAACTTGGTGCACAAAGACAGATCAGGACATACAGACGACATTGATGTATTGCCTGGAACCCATGCAGAACTGATGCCTGCGCACACAGACAGATCATGACATACAGACGACAGGGATGCACCACCAATGAGGCCAATGAGGCGATCGCCTAAGGCAGCACCAGGTAGGGGCAAGAGAGGGGCAGCCGAATGGCCGTGGGCTTAAAAGGGGTTAGGTTAAGAAAATGGAATTGGGGGGGGGGGGGGCTGTTTCAGTTTTTGCCTCAGGCAGCAGAAAGGCTACGTGCACCCCTGACAGACAACATTGATATATTGCCTGGAACCCATGCGGAACTGATGCATGGCTCACACAGACAGATCAGGACATACATACAACATTGATATATTGCCTGGAACCCATGCGGAACTGATGCATGGCACACACAGACAGATCCGGACAAAGACATAGAAACGTGGTAAACAGCCTGGAACCCATGCAGAATGGGGAGCATGGCGTTCCCAGACAAACTATTACATGAAGACATTGATGAATAACCAGGCTGACCACACAAGTCAGGGTAGAATCACAAACATACTGGTCAGGAGCATGCACCCTGCACACAGCATTCCTGGAGACAAACTGAACTCCTAGGCATACAGCACACAGGTCTGTTTCACACTTGCCTTTTGGTTTCCGGTTTTGAGATCCGACAGAAGATCTCAAAACCAAAACAGTTCCGTTTGAAGTTAACACATCCGGATGCATCCGATCCGTTAGGATGAGGTTGTGTTATACTGAAATGGAACAACCCGGATCCGGCACTCATAATCATTGTCAATGTGTGACGGATCAGAAAAAACTGATCCAGCATCTTTGACTTACCTTGACTTTGCTGCCGATTCTGGTTTGTTCTGTTTCACAGACCGTACACAAAACCGCAGCTTGCAGCAGTTTTGTGTCCGGTCAAAAAATGCAACAAAATGGAACGCATCCTGATCAGATTTGCCCCCATTGTCAATGAATGGGGACAAAACGAAACCATTATGGCCCGGTTTTGAGATCCTCTGCCGGATCTCAAAATCGGAATCTCACAACGCAAGTGTGAAACAGCGCTAAATAGCAGGGTGATGAGAGCACCTGACCAGCTGGTAATCAAACACAGGCTCAGCAAAGAATTAGCCCTACAAGACACAGAGCACACAATTCACAGGAGACAGTTCAAACACTATAAAAGGCCACAGCCAGCACGCAGCACCCAAGGACCCAGTATACACGGGTAACGGCTCGCAGCCAGTACGTAAGAGCGCAGACAGACAGCCTATACAGCAACACAGTGTTACCTCCAGTCTACGGTGTCTATACCCATGTGGTTGCTGTAAAGCAGGCATGCTAAACCTGCCGCCCTCCAGCTGTTGTAAAACTACAACTCCCACAATGCTATTCTGTAAGATCAGGCATCCTCAAACTGCGGCCCCCCAGCT
The DNA here is from genome assembly GCA_033119425.1 of Bufotes viridis. Classification (NCBI taxonomy): domain Eukaryota; kingdom Metazoa; phylum Chordata; class Amphibia; order Anura; family Bufonidae; genus Bufotes; species Bufotes viridis. The sequence continues at coordinate 29,838,610 of CM065595.1, forward strand.
GTTGCAAAACTACAACTCCCAGCATGCCTGAACAGCTTACAGGTATCAGCCTACAGCAGGGCATTGTGGGAGTTGTAGTTTTACAACAGCTGGAGGGCCGCAGTTTGAGGATGCCTGTGTAAAATGATAGCTGTAGGCTGTCAGGGAATGATGGGAGTTGTAGTTTCGCAACAGCTGGAGGGCCGCAGGCTGAGCATGCCTGCTGTAAAGCATATCTCTAAATGCTGTTAACAACAGCTCAATCAAGATGGCTGCCCCTAAAATCACGTTCAGGAAACTGAATAAAAAAAAAAAATCAAGAATCAAAAATCAAAAACAAATTCGAAAAAACGAATATGTGTCACTATATGGTTTTACTTGGCAGAAAAAAAAATGATAGTTGACACATTCCCTTGAAGGACGAGCACATTTTTGGCCATATTTTTTCATTGATTTTCAGCATTCTATCAGCCATATCAGCTATCTACATGCCACTTTTTTGCAGGACAATTTTGGGATTGTTTAGGAATTATTTTGGGGTACATATCTACTATGGTATAATTTATATTCATGGTGAAATGCATGAAAAATGTAATTTCACAATTTTTTTTACATCATTTACAAGGATTGACCGAATAATTTTTTTGTAGATGTGAATATTTTATATCTTTATCTGTTTTAGGGTCCTTTCACACTTGCGTTCTGAGGATCCGGCAGGCACTTCCGTCCCGCCGGATCCGTCAGAACACAAGTCGCCTGAAGCATTAGAAGACTGATCAGGATCCTGATCAGTCTTCGAAATGCTTTCAGGTTACTACGGCAGCCAGGACGCTATTAAAGTCCTGTTTGCCATAGTAGGAGCGGGGAGCGGGGGAGCGGTATACTTACAGTCCATGCGGCTCCCGGGGCGCTCCTGAATGACGTCAGAGCGCCCCATGTCCATGGATCACGTGATCCATGCGTGTGGGGCGCCCTGACGTCACTCTGGAGCGCCCGGGAGCCGCACGGATGGTAAGTATACTGCTCCCCGCTCCACTACATTTACCATGGCAACCAGGACTTTAGCGTCCTGGCTGCCATGGTAACTCATTGAGAAAAGCTAAACGTCGGATCCGGCGATGCGCCAAGCGACGTTTAGCTTAAGGTCGGATCCGGATTAATGCCTTTCAATGGGCATTAATTCCGGATCCGACCTTGCGGCTAAGTGTTCGGATTTTTGGACGGAACAAAAAGCGCAGCATGCTGCGGTATTTGCTGCGTCCAAAAAACGTTCCGGTCCTGAACTGAAGACATCCTGATGCATCCTGAACGAATTTCTCTCCATTCAGAATGCATGAGGATGATCCTGATCAGGATTTTTCCGGCATAGAGACCCGACGACGGATCTCTATGCCGGAAAACAAAAACGCTAGTGTGAAAGGACCCTTACTATTTTATTTATATTTAGAAAACGTGGCTTTTTCTTCCAGGAGATGTACCTAAGAAAAGTTAGTGGTCACTTGGGTAAGTATTCATATAAAACCTCTAATTACCTGACTGACAAGTATAACGTCAAAGATGAGGAGATATAGATAATGAGAGTGACTAATGATGGCGCCAATGTATAACTCCATCCCACATGGGAATCTACCCGACCCTTTAATGATCACCTACATTGACTTTCCTGCCAGCACACAACTCTATAGACCTTTATTAGTCAGAGTGGCTGCTCTAGATTGTCTTAGGCAGACGAGCGTCACGGATTGGGTCCGGATGCGCGATTTCGCAAGCAAGTTCATTCAGTTCTGTCTGCGATTGCGTTCAGTTGTTCAGTTTTTTTCACGCGGGTGCAATGTGCATTGATACGTTTTTCACACTCGTGATAAAAAACTGAAGGTTTACAAACAACATCTCTTAGCAACCATCGGTGAAAAATGCATCGCATCCGCACTTGCTTGCGGATGTGATTTTCACGCAGCCCCATTCACTTCTATGTGTGAAAAACGCAGAATATAGAACATGCTGCGATTTTCACCCAACGCACAAGTGATGCATGAAAAACAACGCTCATGTACACAGACCTATTAAAATGAATGGGTCCGGATTCAGTGCGGGCGCAATGCGTTCGTATCACGCATTGCACTTGCGCTGAAAACTCGCTCGTGTGAAAGGGGCCTAATGATCCTGGTTTTCAAGAACTTTCCAAATAATGCCACATTTTGAATCTGTTCATTTTAGGGCTCATGCACACGACCGTATGTATTTGCGGTCCGCAAAACATAGATACGCAAAAAAACGGATGACATCCGTGTGACGTCCGTGTTACATCCGGGTTTTTTTATGTAACAATGCCTGTCTTTGTCCGCAAAACGGAGAAGAATAAGACGTGTTCTATTTTTTTGCGGACATGGATACGGAATGCACACGTAGTAATTTCATTTTTTTTGCGGCCCCATTGAAATAAATCGTTTCGCATACGGGCCACAAAAAAAACGGAGTGGACACGGCCAAAAAATACATTTGTGTGCATGAGCCCTAAAGGGGTTATTTCATGAAAAGTATTATGCCTCGTTCACATGTCAGTGTTCGGTCAGTGATTTCCATCAGTGATTGTGAGCCAAAACCAGGTGCGGCTCTAAACATAGAACTGGTGCAGATCTTTCCCTTATACCTTATGTCTCTGGAGGCTCCAACCCTGGTTTTGGCTCACAATCACTGATGGAAATAACTGACCAAAACACTGACATGTGAATGAGGCTTTAAAGGCGTTCTCTCGGATTTACATACTGATGGCGTATCCTCAGGGTGGGTCATCAATATGAGATCGGTGAGGGTGCGACTCCGAGAAGCCCCACCAATCACCTGTTTGAGGAGGCCACAGTCCTTCTGTGAGCACTGCAGACTCCTCGTAACTTACCAAGCACAGCGCCGTACATTGTATAGTGGCTGTGCTTGGTATTGCAGTCCAGGCCCATTCACTTAGGGCTCATGCACACAAACTTATTTTTTTTTCCGTTTCCGCTCATTTCAATGGGTCCGCAATTTTTTTTTAAATTACTCTGTGTGCATTCCGTTTCCGTATGTCCGCATGTCCGTTCCACAAAAAAATAGACCATGTCTTACTTTGACCAATCTTATATTGATCACGCATTCTGAGGATATGTCATCAATATATAAATCCCGGAGAACCTCCTTAATATGCAATCAACAGGGCAATAGTGTAAAAAAAAAACTTTGAATAAAATTCTTTTTTTTCCATCACCATATTCTGACCCCCATAACTTTTTCTACTGAGCTGTTTGGGAGCTTATTTTTTGTGGGACAATCTGTACTTTTTATTGATACCATTTTGGACTTTTTAATCACGTTTTATTACTTTTTTCGCGCAAGAGAAGCGATGAAAAAATGGCAAATTGGCCATTTTAACCTTTTATTCCATTACGCCATTCGCTGTATTTTTATATTTTAATAGTACAGGCGTTTTCTGTCGCGGTAATGCCCATGATATTTATATTTTTTGTTATTTATATATTTATTTTTTTATTATACAGAAAGGGGAGTGATTTAAACTTTTATGTTTTATTTTTTTATATATTTTTCAACAGTTTTTTTTTATTTTTATGCTCTCGAAGCTCATATTTGAGCCTACAAAATCCATTTTTTTCAATTCTGAGCAATCATGGGTCTTTTAGACCCATTATTTGAACAGAATTGCTAATCTCTTATGTTGGCCTGTCACCTGCTGGCCAAAATAAGAATTGCATAGCTTCAATAGCCAGGGTATCAAAATCAATTATCGGCATCCTCATTTGCCGCAGAGGATGCCAATAAGACGTCCGGATGCGCGAGCTTCCGGGTTTTCCACCCTTTAGATTCCGTTATCACACTTGATCACAGCATTTAAAGGCTTTAATGAAGGCAATCGGCATTATTGCTGGTCACGGTCATTATCCACGGGTCTCTGCTGTTTGAAACAGCGGAGACCCAGCAGGCACCATGTTGGCACTTTGCTCCAGCGCCATACATGTATGGCGCTGGTAGCGAAGGGGTAACTCATGCTGCTCTTATATATAAAGAAAATTTTTTTAATAAAGTAGCTAGCTCTCTTGTATCAGCACAGCTTCATTCCTGGACTGATTAAGCACGCTACAGTCTATGACGGATCTTTTGTGCTGTCAGCGATGCTATGTGATTCCTCTTTTGCCCTGCAGAGGTTGCTCTGCTTTCCCTCTAGACTCGTACACAGCCTATCCAATTCATCCCCTGTAAACTGCCTTATGTGAGTGCTTTCCTTCCCATCTACCACCTGTGTGATCTGCCCGCCTTGTGAGTGGAGAGGGGGCAGGTAGAAAGCATCCATCTGCCATATGCAACCTCCCCTCCTTCTCTGCTGCTATCTCTAAGGCCCCTTGCACACGAACGTTTTTTTTTATCAGTGTTTTGCTGTCCGTTTTTAACGGATCCGTTTTTCCGTTTTTTGCTTCCGTTTTGTTTCCGTTTTGGTTCCGTTGTTCCGTTCCGTTTTTCCGTTTGGCATATACAGTATACAGTAATAACATAGAAAAAATTGGGCTGGTCTTAACATTTTCAATAGGTGGTTCCGCAAAAAACGGAACGGATACGGAAGACATACGGATGCACTTCAGTATGCTTTCCGTTTTTTTTGCAGACCCATTGACTTGAATGGAGCCACTGACCGTGATTTGCGGACAAGAATAGGACATGTTCTATATTTAAACGGAACAGAAAAAACGGAAAAACGGAAACGGAATGCATACGGAGACACTTCAGTATTTTTTGCAGACCCATTGAAGTGAATGGTTCAGTATACTGTCAGTATACTGAACTGAAAAAACTGCCAGTATACGGTCCGCAAAAAACGTTCGTGTGCAAGGGGCCTAAGGCTGGGAACACACCTAGGCGTTTTTGGATCAGGCGTTTTTTTGAGCGTTTTTTCCGCGGAAAACGCGCGTTTTTTTCGGCGTTTTTGTATTTTTGCAACGCGCGTATTTGGGGCATTTTTTGATTGACAGCTTACAGTTTGCAGAAAAAAAGAATCCCCACCCAGCAAAGGTGGGTGGAGATTCTGCCTTTCTGCTGGGTTTTACTACAAGCAGCGCGATCATATGCGCGTTTTGGAGCGAAGACGCGCATATTTTCTTATATGCGCGTTCCCATGCTTTTCAATGGGTGCAAGCGGCTGGGCAAACGCCCCAAGAAGCTCATGCACAAGCGTTTGCGTTTGGCGTTTTCAGCGCGTTCAAGCGCGCTGTAAAGCGCTCAAGTGTGAACCATGTCCATTGGAATACATGGGTTTTCACTTGTTGTGCGTTTTCAGCGCGTTTGAATGCGCTGAAAACGCTAGATGTGTTCCCAGGGTAAGGGCTCATGCACACCTCGCCTCATTGGTGGTGCACCCCTGTTCCTAGGGCCATTTTAAGTTCCCAGTACGTCCGCATTTTTGCGGACCCATGGTTTTCAATGGGTCAGTGGTCCGTAGAACTGGTTTAGTTGTCCATAGCATCCAATCAGATTCCACCTTTCATTTTCCACAGGAGCAGTCAAAAATGAAAGGTGGAATCTGATTGGTTGCTTTGGGCAACTAAGCCAGTCCACGTTACACCAGTTTGATAAATGACCCCCATAGTCTATCTTTTTGTGGAGCGGACATAAAGATGCGGAAAGCAAGAGGATGATCCGTGTGATTTCCGCTTCTGTATTTCCGTTCCAAAAAAACATAGAAAATGTCCTATACCAGTACCACGGACTCATTGAAGTCAATAGGTCTGCAAAAAATGTGGATAAAACACAAACCGCATCCGTAATTTGGAGATCCGCGATTTGCGGACTGCAAAACAGATACAGTCGTGTGCATGAGGCCTTAAACCTAGAAATGACTTATTCTTACACGTTTCGGGAGAACAGACATGTTAATCTTCAGTCACCAGGGGAACGCTTTCCAGTTCTCTTGAAGGCAAGTGCACATCAGCTCAGAGCTTCCTCAAGGCGATTTCCCGTCTCTACATCATGTTGTGCTTTAATGGGTCAGGAGAATGACCGCTCATTGAGGTCTTTCTCCATGTGACATATGTATGGTTTAGCATCGAGTCTCAGAGCAACAACTGTAGAAAAAAACTGATATGGATTGCATTTATGAACCCAGTGTCCTGGCCTGACCCGTACTCAGAGCATCTTAGATCCCTATGGCTACTCTTACCCTGATCTTGTACAGTCTGACACTGTCAGCATTGATCTGTACGCTATTGGGGTTCCTCTCAGATGGCTTATGAATGCCTAAACCTAAGAAGCCCACATGCCTCAGATGCCTCCACCAGTGCCACAGCTTAAGATAATCCCAAAGTGTCTGCAAACAGTATATAAAGGGGACCCGCCAGCAATCCTGAAATGATTCTGAAGCATCTCTTCTTAAAACTCTGCATTATAATGTTCCTGTCATTCCTCCAGGAAATATATGTCTAAATCGACAACTGGTTGCTATCATTATCTATGTCAATGGCATGCTTTACTATACACTGACACTGCTCAATCAGCACTGACAGTGTAGAGACGCACACATTTGACAAGGGTAGAGGTAACAGCTAGTTGTCAACTCATACTTCTAGGAGGAATAGCAGAGGAACAGCAGAACCAAAAGTGCTAAGAAAGGATGGTTGTTATTTCATGTGCTTAGGGGTATTCTCATCTGAGACATTGGGGGCATATCGCTAGGATATGCCCCCATTGTCTGATATGGAGCCCTGAAAGTGGGAAGGTGGGGCTAGAGGACCCCGGGTTTCCCCGGGTCCGGCCACCACCAAGCGCTCTCCTCATAGAAGAGAATGGAAGAGCACCACGCTTACGCAGCAGCCCTCCATTTATTTCTAAGGGGCGGCCGAAAATTTCTGTCGGCCCCATAGAAATGAACGGGAGCGGTGGCTGCGCAAGCGCGGTTCGCTCACATTCACATCTATGGGGAGAGCGCTTGGTGGTGGCCGGAACTGGGGAAACTTGGGGTCCTCCAGCCACCACTTCCCCGCTCAGTTCTCGATATAGGTGTGGGTCCCAGCGGTGGGTCCCGCACCTGTCAGACAATGGGACATATCCTAGCGATATGCCCCCCTTGTCTCAGATAGGAATATCCCTTTAAGGGCTCAGGCATACAAATTTACTGTATGTTTTATCCATGTCTGTACCGTTTTTTTGAGGCCCGTATGCGGAACCATTCATTTTAAAGGGGCCGCAAAAAACTCTGTGTGCATTCCGTATGTTCGCAAGTCCATTATGCAAAAAATAGAACGTGTCCTATCCTTGTCCATTTTGCTGACAAGGACAGGCATTGTTACAATAGATATGCAAAAAAACTGATGTATCACTGATGTGGACCGCAAAATACATACGGTCGTGTGCATGAGCCCTAAAACAAATAGAGCTGATGTCCTCTTCAAAACACGAAAGGCGAATGAGCCCTTATAGCTCATAGGAGATTTTGTTTTGCATTAGGCTGGGGGTGCATGCCGATCTTTGCCCTGACAACTGTCGCATACGCAAAGATTGTCGTGTAGCAGTGCCTGCACCCATTGAACTGAATAGAGACGCACCATGACTCGTAAGTTGCCGCCACTGCGACCCCAGAATCACAAAAATATCCAAAACTGCTGAAATTTTTTTCATGATTTCATGGGGATCTTTGGTCATGTGACAGGTGTCAGGGCCACAACAGCCGTGTAGACCCAGCCTAAGTACACGGCGACATGTATCGCATGACATTTTATGTAATGTTTGTCAATGGTGTCGCAATGCAACACGAAACACACTGCGATGCGATAGTCGTAAAAAATCCAGACACGTGTTACAGGTCGCACACGACTTTTAGGCTAGGGAACTGGTAGCTGAAAAGTCGCGCGACACTAAAATATGTGCGACTTTTCTGCAACTTGCTGTCGTGTGACTAAGGGTGCATGCACACAAACATAGGTGTTTTGCGGTCCGCAAATTGCGGATCCGCAAAACATTGATACCGGCCGTGTGCGTTCCGCATTTTGCAATCGTGAACAAGAATAGGACATGTTCTATATTTTTTGAGGGCCACAGAACTGAAGTACAGATGCGGACAGCCCACGGTGTGCTGTCCGCATCTTTTGCGGCCCCATTAAAATGAATAGGTCTGCATCCATTTCGCAAAATTGCGGAACGGATGCGGATACATAAGTAGGATCGTGTGAATGCATCCTAAGGATACGTTTACGTGGCCACATGTGTCGCGTGACAGCAAGGCAAACACAAAGGGGTACGACTACTTGGCGACAAATGTTGCGCGACATTTCATGTAATATATTTTTATGGTTTCGCAATGCGACATGAAACTTACTGCTACGCGATAGTGGAAAAAAATCAGACTTTGATGGATTTATGCAGCTGTCACGCTGCTGTACGTTACATGTCGCATTGACACCATTCCAATACATTACATGAAATGTTGCGCGGCCGGTGTCGTCGTACCCTTAGATCTGTGATCTGGCTGTGAAAACACAACCAAGTCGCAGACGAGTTGTGTGTCGTGTGCACTGAAGTCAACGATGTGAATGTTGCATGCGACTTGCGACTTACTATCACATGATGTCTGGATTTTTTTGCAACTGTCTCGTTGCAGCACGTCGCGTGTCACATTGCGACACCACAGACATATGTTACACTGAGTTGCGCTGCTAACGAAGAAGATGCTTACCCCCTGTACTTCGCCACCGGTACAATGGTTCGGATGGGTTGCACAACACCTCCTTCCTTTCCTCTAGAATAATTAACCAGAGCTTTTTCCAGCATCGGGATCAGAGATGAATAAGCTAAATGCTTCTCCACTACGTCTGCCCCTAGGAACACCGGCTGTTCACTCATACTGACAGTACAAACGGGAGCTTGATAGTCAGCTCTGCAGGTCAGCAGCCCTGTGTAAAACACCCAGCAGCCAAAGAGACTCTCAGCTACTAACCCGGCCCAATTTCTGGTGACGCCTCCTCTCCTGGACACTCCTCTCTCCCTGGTTGGGGGAACTTTTCCGAGGTTACTTCTCAATCCTGCTGTTGCCAGCACGAGTTTGTAAGGACGTCTGCGAGAAAATACCTGAAAAGTGACTAGATGTTATCCTGCAGTGTAAATTATCTCCGTACATACTGGTTCCCCATAATGTGAACAAGGCCTAATCTGAAAAGTACAAAACTATTTCTAGTTGTATATATATACCACCGGTATATATCATCTAGTGCTTTTAAGGCCTCTTTCACACGAGCGTGACGGATTAGGGTACGACCACACGGTGCGGTCGTGATGCGTTCAGGTCGCGGCCAGCTGCGGTCAAGAAAGCAGATGTCTGTTATTTAACAAATGAAAACCGCACTGTATAGGCGTTCTGAATGCACCTTAAATACCGCTATACTATACAGTGCGGTCTTCATCAGGCAGCTGCGGCCTAATTGGCTGCACGGTTCTTGAACGCAGCTGGCCGTGGCCTGAACGGATCACAAACACGCCGTGCGGTCATACCCTTAGCCTTTGTTGTCACTGTATGGCTATGACAGATATATATATACCCCAGACAGAAGATAGTGTGAACAGAGCCTTATACAGAGCTGTAACAGAAGATCCATTGAGAACCATGAGGCTGGATTCTAACAGTATTCATACATACAGCACCCTGCAGAGCTTTACGGCAGCACACGGAGGCTGTGCAGGTAGGTAGTCGCACAAGGTCCTGACCTGTGTATCAGCTCTAATAGAGCTGTGCAGCGCAGTGGTTCCAGCACTCCGTATATAGTCCTTTGGTTCTGGGAATTATTAGTGGTCCAATGTCATCCTCCCATATGTCCCTATGACATCATTTTGACTGGAATGACCCGTAAAAGTGAAACTATAATAAAATATGGCGACAGTGAGCATTACTATCAGCTGTTCCAATGGAGGGTGAAGCACAGTTTAGTTTTGATGGTGCAAGACGAGCAACTGATTGTACTGTATATTGATAAGGTTTCAGTAAGACAGTGCCACCTAGTGGCCAAAGCAGTAATCTACAAATGTGGCCATTTCTAGTTAAAAAAAAAAAAAAAAAAGATTGGGGGTCATTTACAAAACCTGGCATTTTAAACTGGTCTCTGTTTCCCATCTGCGCTGGCGGAGTCATCATAATTTAGTACATGCGCCTGTAATAAAAACTATTTCAGCCCCTGACTGGAGTAGTTTTCACTACGCCTTTACGCCCGTTTTCCAGGGCGGGGGACGGGAGGGTTTGGAGTGGCATGGGGGAGACTCCGACAGTTGGCAACCCCATCAATCAGTTATTTCTAGAGCCAGAGCACCACAGCTTCCTGACAGCTTCCCAAGCACAGCGCCATACATTCTAGAGTGGCTTACCTTGGTATTGCAGCCCAGCCCCGTATACTTGATAAGCCGCACATAGGCCATGTGACCGGTTAACCTTATGTCACTGGCCTAGGAAGAGGCTGTAGCGCTAAGGTGTCGAACCCCCACCAATCAGATATGGATGACCTAGCCTCAGGGTGGGCCATCAGTATTATCCTCTGGATGGGTCATCAGTATCTGATTGGTGGGGGTCTGACACCCAGGAGCCCCGCCGATCAGCCGTTTGAGAAGGCATCCATGCTCACGGCCTTCTCCGTACGCACCAAGCACAGCGCTGTACGTTGTATAGCGGCTGTGCTTGGTATGGCAGCTCGGCCCCATTCACTTCAAGTGACTGATGAAAGTGTCGTCACTGGCCCAGGGCACTACTACCGCCGCCTTCTCAAACAGCTGATCGGCAGGGGTCCTGGGTGTCGGACATATGTGTAGTCCGGAGAACCCCTTTAAGAAATGATGTCTGTTTCTCATTTACCACAGAGCACAGATTGTGCATTTGCTATAATGGGGAGGTTACTGGGAACGGACGACAGAACCGCACTTTCTGGGTAACGATTCTTTCTCTACCCCTCGAGGAATAATTGGGTATTGTGGCTGGATTTCTATTTAGTGAAAAGTGAGTGTACCAAAAGCGTCATTGAGTTATTTTGGCAGGTTAGCGTGGGAAGCTGGCTCGCCCGCCGTTCAGAGTCCGTCTATTCAGACGTAGAGGCAGCGTTTTCCTCCTTCCAGCCGGCTGCTCCTCTAATCGATTTTGATTTGGAAGTGACCCGGACCTGCTTTCCCATCGCCGTCCTGAGCTCACACCATGAGAAGAAAGCATAGCCATGATATTCAGCATGGGAGAAAATCCCAAAGGTCTTTCTGAGAAATCCTACCTTTATAAAGAAATCCAAGCATCACTTGATGAAAGGGGTGATCCCATTTTATAAAGTGATTGTACACGTTGTATTTTTTATGATAGATGGGTGTCCGGCCTCTAGGGCCCTCACCGATCTTGAGAATGAAGGGGCCTAGAGGCCAGTGCGTTACGCTTTTCCTTCACTGTTTTTGCACGAAATGATTCTGAAGGGCTTCCCTCTGTGTATACAGGACTTATGCATGTTCACATTTACAGGGGATGTCCCACGGAAAATATTCTACAGTTTTCAAACCAGCACCTGGATCTGAATACTTTTACAATTGCATGTATTTAAAAATTTTGCACAGCCGCTGAGTTATTCAATAAAATGTATCTGTACAGCGCCACCTGCTGTTTGTTTTATTATTCTTTCTTTGTCCTGCTGAGATGGCCGCACATGCTCAGTTCCATCCTTCACCTGCCTCCTGGGCTGTGATAGGGAGAGCATGGACACGCCCCCTTAGATGCAGCAGAAAGGACACTCCCCTTGCGCTGCCAGCTTGATATAAATCTTGCAGAGCAATGAATGGAGAGATCTCTGGATCAAGGTGAGGTACAGGGCTGGTTCTCGCTTTGTTAGAAAGAGATTGTCATGTCCTATATGAGGTCTGATTCTCATTTTTTACATAAGTCATGGGATAACCCCTTTAAGTAGTTTTTTTTGATCATTGCACATGCAGGACTTATCTTCTGTATAGTCAGATAGGAGATCTGGTGCTTATTGGTTCCAAGGTCTGCTCCAAATTATCCTCTGCTAGACCTTAGTAGCCTTGTTTTATAAGGGGCCCTTTTATGATATAGGGTCCATTATTGTGTCGGTGCTTGGACGCAGCAGAGGATCCTTTGGTATTCTGGTGGGCCAGTCTGTCCCCATCGGGCTCTGCCTGTGCCACCTTGGCCTCACGTCCAGTTTGCCATTCACTTGCACTTCCTACAAGAAGCCTCTGGAGAAGGAGTGCAGCCTGTTGGACTTCTGTGAGGATGTGACAGGAGCTGTTTAAGGGCATCTGTCAGCAGGTTTGTTCCTATGACACCGGCTGACCTGCTACATGTGCGCTGAAGGCGTCTGTGTTGGTCCCATGGTCATATGTGTCCACATTGCTGGGAAAAATGATGTTTTGTTATATGCAAATGAGCCTCTAGGAGCAACAGGGGCGTTGCCATTACACCTAGAGGCTCTGCTCTCTCTGTAGCCCTCCACTTCTTTATTCCTCCGCCCTGCCGGATCTCCACATTACAGGTCTGTGCAGGGCGCTGCCCCGTGTTCCGTTATTTTTCCCCACCCGTGAACTTTCCCTACCCTCGTCACTTCCGGTTGTGACGCAGTCGCACCGGAGGTGATGTTTGCAGGTTTGGAAGGAGGTGTGTCATGCCGCTCGCCACCAGAGTGGCTGATGAGGTGTGTCGGCGCAGGCGCATAGAGGGTAGGGAAAAATTACGGGCAAGTGCGCATGCGTCGGCGGTAGGGAAACATTACGGGCCAGTGCGCAAGCGCGTCCATCTGCGCTGGTTCCTGGTTCAGCTCTTGCTGTGCGGGTAGGGAAAAACTATGGGCCAGTGCGCAAGCACGAATACAACATGGCGCTGTCCAAGGTATAGGTGGATAACGAGACAAGTGGAGGGCTAGTGCAAGGGAAACATATGGCTGCTTGTAGCCTGGGGCATGTAGTTCTTTAATCTGTCCCTTTATACCACACTTGCGCACTGGCCCGTAATGTTTCCCTACCCTCGGCGCATGCGCAATTGCCTGCAATTTTTCCCTACCCTCGGCGCGTTCACAGCAACTCCGTCGTTTTGCACCTGTGCAGACACACCTCCTTCTCAGCCACTCTGGTGGCGAGCGGCGTGACACACCTGCAAACGCCACTTCCTGTGCGGCTGCGTCACAATCGGAAGTGACGAGGGTATGGGAAGTTCACGGGTTGGGAAAAATAACGGAACACCGGCAGTCAGCCTCGCTCATCCACAGACCAGAGCAGCTGATGTATCCTGCTGCTGCTGCTGCTGCTAGGAACAAGGCGAGTATGTGGAGTTTTGATTTTTACCTTTTCTGGACATAACTACTGTGGGGGGTACGTATCTAGACATAATCTGTGAAGGGGGCACAAAGTGGGCATAACTACTGTGTGGTGGCATAAGGGGGAACTATTACTATGTGGGGGCATTTAGGGGACTGGGTCGGATTAGGTGTTTAGTTATGTGTTGGGCAGAGTTAGAGATGTGGCCTAGTGTGGGGAAAAAATTGCCACAGTGTGCTTTTTGTGTCCCTCTTCTTCTTTTCAAAAGTTCGGAGGTGTGTACATATATATATATAGTCATGTACTACTTACAGTGTAGTAAAACTGCATTGTCAATAACACTCAGCTGTAAGTACACGCTGGGAGTTGTAGTTCACAGGCAAATAATGCTCGATAGGAGTAGGACATGAAGAGTGCGCAGTGCCGCAGCAGTGACGGGGTTAACTAGAAAGGGGGCGGCGCTGGGCATGCCGGGTAAGCGGACGCGGCCATCTTGTCTTCCTGTCAGAGGCTGAAGGAGAGAGCGCGGTCATGAAGCTGATCAGCGGCGCCCGGTTCCTCTCTGTAAGGACCTGTCCCCGGTGTTACCGTCCTGTCACCTCCGGTGGTTCGGGCTGCGGCTTGGGGCTGTTATGGCTGGGGTCGTTTATAATGGAGGGGTGGCGGACGCCGGTGGTAGCTCAGGCCTTCACCTCGATGTCTATGGAGGGTATTGCTCGGGTGACCCCCGGTGACGGCCGGGCTCTGCGGCAGGTGCTCGGGTGTTAGTGCGGGTGCTGGTGGAGGGGAGCACCGTAGTGTGTGCGAGAATGGCGGGGGGCAAGGTGAAGGTGACCCCGGTGTCCGGTGTGGCTGCCCCTGCCGAGGGCTGCACTAGTGTGTCACTGACATACATTGCCCATGGCCTGCAGCTCCTTGGGGGGACTACAACTCCCAGCATGTCATACACACCACTTTGCTTCATCCTGAGCCCTGTCAGTGTACCTGATGCTGTTGAGGTTTCAAAAGAAAGAAAAAAACCCTGTAGATTGTAGCACTGAGCTGCATTAACCATACTGCAGGCTTCAGAGCTGTAATCTCTGCAGGGAGCAGGCTCTGGGGATTGCGCCTACAGTGTCCATCTGGCACATGATTTTAACCTCATCCATAGGTGCCCATGTGAACAAGAATTTTATGAAACTTTTTTTTAAATGACCCGACTGGAAAAAGTGACGCTGTGGTGGAGAGGACAGTGATCTATTTACAGTGGTATAAATGTCACCCCCCCACCCCACTGATCAGCCGTGTAGCGGCGCTGAGGCCTGTTAATGGTTTACTTTGCGCTGTATTGTTGGGCGCGGCTGTGCTTGGCATCGCTGACTTGTGCCATTTACTTGGATGGGATAAAGGTACGATGTGCCAGCGCTGCCACAGTAAAAACTGGGTGCTGTGCGGTACAGAGCGGTGTAAATAATTAAGGGGTCCCCGTGTTTGGCCAAGCACTGTGGTCCCTCTTTACAGCCGTTTGGTCACCCCAAAGCTATGACCGTCAATCTTGGGGATTCTCAAAAAAAAAAAAAAACAAGCAAGGAAGTGCGGCTGAGATGCGTTTTTCACGGATGGTTGCTAAGAGATGTCGTTTGTAAACATTCTGTTTTTTTATCACGCGCGTGCAAAACGCATTAAATCGCATTGCACCTGCGCGATGAAAATTGAATGCGTCGCAAGCAAAACTAAATGAACTTGCTTGCGAAATTGCGCAGCTTTCACTAAACGCATCCGGACCTAATCCGCTCACGCTCGTCTGCAAGGGGCCTGACTGTGTGAATAAGGCCTAAGCTTTGGCTGTGCTTACGCTTTTGGACATTACATTGATTTCTATGGGACTTCTGAAAATAGCCCTTTCTGGAGATAGGAGCTGGTCCCACCTCTGGGACCCGCACCTTTCTGACATTGGTGGCACGTCTTGGCAATGTGCCACCAATGTCAGAGATGATAAAACATTTAAACTTAATTGACTTTATTTTGTTATAATTCGCAGCCTTCCACTGTAACTGGGGCATCCACCGGGCCCCAGTTACAGGGGGACACAGCTCCTTGTAGTTCCATTAGTCTCTGGCAGAGCTGTCCTGGGGCTGTGCCACTGTCACCAGTATTAACCAAAAATGGAGTCGCATTGCTTCCTGTCCCGGCTGAATACAGTATTGCTCCTGTCACCACAGTAGGAGCTTTGTGGTGATATCTGGTAACCATGTCCTTTGTCCTTTCTTGTAGAGAAGGCTGTACTCTGCAACAGCAGCCGCAAGGCCAGAAGCTGCCGGAGGAGCACGTCTTCTGCCCGAGGAACTAGAGGTAAGCTTACATGCCAGATTTTATGGCCGTGATAGAATCCATATTATATGTAGTCTCGCTCTGCTTTCTGCCTGTGTAGACAGGGGCTTTGATATAGATTATATTTATTTAGACATAAACTGTTAAGGACACCCACATTTACCACAGCAATTCAATTTGCCTTGGTGTAAGATGGCAGTGGTGAGAAGTGTGGCCCTGTGCAGTAGAGCCTATTGCACCTGAGCAGGCGGCTATCTGCCAGAAGCCGAGAGTAAAACCGGTGGGACCGCAACCAATCAGTGCATCGTAATATGTTCTAAAACTGCCTGTAAAGCTCAACTTGATTCTCCTTTTCTGTATTTAGTGGTCTAAAGGAACTGTCTCGCTTCAGCAAATGGCATTTATCACGTAGAGCAGGCATGCCCAACCTGCGGCCCTCCAGATGTTGCAAAACTACAAGTCCCAGCATGCCCAAACAGCCTACAGCTATCTGCCTACAGCAGGGCATGGTGGGAGTTGTAGTCTTACAACAGCTGGAGGGCCACAGGTTGAGCATCCCTGACGTAGAGAAAGCGAATATAAGGCACTTACTAATGTACTGTGATTGTCCATATTGCCTCCTTTGTTGGCTTGAATCATTTTTCCATCACATTATACCCTGCTCGTTTTCATAGTTACAGACCACCCTGCAATCCAGCAGTGGTGGTCGTGCTTGCACACTATAGGAAAAAGCACCAGCCTCTCTGGTGGCCGGGACCGTGGGATCAGTCTACCGGAGCTCACCGTGTCCATCATTGCCAGATACGACCATGTACCACCAGATCCCCATTGACTATAATAGGAAGCAGCTGCTTTGCCGCCAAAATGCTAGGTTTCGGCCGAGCAAATATCGCTCCATACAGAGGTTTTGGTCCGGCCAAAATTTATGCCGGAACAGCCCGCTGTAGCCATATACATAATGGTGTGCATGATAAACTTGTCCAAGTTAAATTGAAAACTCTGGCAGCCCCTGTACATGTGATAGAATAACAAGCGGTTATACCCCTTTCTCCCCTACCACTTCCAGCGTTGCTCTCCAGTCCTCCCCACTGCGGTTTGTTGTCCTGGCTTCAGCAGTGACGTTCTGTGCTCGCAGGTCACCATTCAGCCAATCGCTCTGGCCTCAGCAGTGACATCCCGTATACTGCTGAGACCAGTTATTGGCTGCATGGTGACCGGTGCATACAGAACATCACTGCTGCAGCCCGAAGGATGGAGAGGACCGGATGACTTGGATAAGGCCTTATTCACACGTCCGTAGTGTTTATGGATCCGCAAATTGCGGATCCATAAACACACCCGGCCGGCAGCCCCATAGAAATGTCTATTCTTGTCCGCAATTGCGGGCAAGAATAGGACATGCTCTACTTTTTTGCGGAGCTGCGGCCGTAAGATCGGCGGCGCGCTCCGCATCGTTCCGTGCCCCATTCACAGTCAATGGGTCTGCATGTATTCTGCAGAATTGCGGAATATATGCGGACGTGTGAATAAGGCCTAAACCATGTAATGTTCTGCCTATCAGTAAGTACGTTGTGTGTGTGCTTCACAGATCACAAAGTTGCCAAATGGGCTGGTGATTGCCTCTCTAGAAAACTACTCCCCGGCTTCTAAAATTGGAGTGTTTGTAAAGGCTGGAAGCAGATACGAAAATGCTAACAACTTGGGTGTTAATCATGTGCTGCGCCTTGCCTCTAACCTGGTAAGTTTTGCAAATGTTTGCATTGCATGATGTATTTTTTAGCTTAAGTTGGTTGGAATTTTACATGGCCGTGTGGTTCAAGACCCTCACAATGTTTGTGACTGCGTATATAGAGACGTCTAGTGTATTTAGTAACATCTGGGGAGGAGCGTGGCGAATGAAATAAAATGTGTGTCAAGACCTATTTAACACTTGAAACGCCCAAAAGGGGCACGCTCCTTCCCTCCATTGGGCTAATGTATCCCTACACTAAAAATGTCACAAATGTGATTTAAGAAGAATTCCCAACAAGGAATAGCGGCAACACCCACCAAATATATAAATGCAAGTTTATTGAAAAATACAATTATGACCTAACTATGAATAATCCTGAGGAAAACATCAGATCATGGAAATCATAGGCTGTGATTCATAGCCATAGCATTGTTTTTGTAGGTAGTATAATGTATTGTGGCACAAGCTCGTCATGATGTTTGAGGCATTTGTTGGCGTTGCACAAATGTGATATAGCCGGAGTCTTCAGCCGTTTCTGAATGATCATGGCCGTATTCATGGGTAGCAGAGGTTGACAAACCATCTCTAGTGCCTGGTCCTCAGTCTGTAGAGTCTTAAAGGGCTTCTGTCACCCCCACTGATGTAATTTTCACTAGCTGACATTAGCTACTTGCTAATGTCAGCTGAGTTCAAACATATGTTTCCTAACTTTTTTCCTGTTTTCTATCTTCTAAAAACTTACTTTTAGATATGCAAATATCTACGCTACCAGCAAGTTGGCGGTTGCTGGTAGCCGCACTTTTCATGCCCTGGAACACCCCTCTCTTTTGATAGACAGGGCCAGCGGCGCAGGCGCGGATTGCAGCTGCAGACAGGGCCAGCGGGAGGAGGAGAGCGCGCTGGCCCTGTCTATCAAAAGAAGAGGGGCGTTCCCAGGGCATGAAGATGCGGCGGCTACCAGCAAGTACCGCCCAACTTGCTGGTAGCGAAGATAATTTGCATATCACAAAAGTAAGTTTTTTAGAAGATAGAAAACAGGAAAAAGTTAGGAAACATATGTTGAACTCAGCTGACATTAGCAAGTAGCTAATGTCAGCTAGTGAAGTCATCAGTGAGTGACAAGCTCTAAGGGTATTTGGTATTATTGAAGAAAAAAACTGTTACAAAGTAAAAATCCATCTTTAGTAAGTAAATCTTTTCAGTAGTTTCCCTCATAATAACACACAATTTATTGGCCAAACATCTTTCAAGGGTTATGGCCTGCAGTTCACCTTCAAGCTCCCTGGTCAAGCATGCTCAGTTTCAGCCTATAGGAGGCTGTAACAGGGAACTAATGGGAGATGCACAGTAGTAAGGGATCACAATGTGGAGGGAAATGGAGTACAGTCTAGAATAGGGATCAGCAACCTCCGGCACTCCAGCTGCTCAAAAACTATAACTCCCAGAATGCTTCATTCACTTCTATGGGAGTTAGAAGAACAGTCAAGCATGTTTGCATGCTGGGAGTTGTAGTTTCACAGCAGCTGGTGTGCCGAAGGTTGCTGATCCCTGGTCTAGAATAAATGTCAGCAGTGCCGGATCGGAGCTAGTCTATACCCACATGGGCTTTGCTGACACCAAACTCATGTCTGATTCACCAAGGACAAGCACGTACAGAGCAATTGTGTAAAAAAAAAAAGGTAATTCTACATGTTTAGGGCGTAGTATTAGTGAAGTACAGCTGCTCTGTGTACTGACCTTGCAGCCTTCTTTTAGACTTCTAGTCCTATGGTCAGTGTGTCTCTTTAACCCCTTAGTGACCACCCATACGTGTTTTTTTACGGCGGTCACTAAGGGGCCTTAAGCTGGGCCGCCGCTTTTTTACAGCAGCCCTGTCTAAGCGCTTCATGGGTCCCCCGGGGAGTGGTGACCCGCCTCTCACATGAGAGCCGCAGCCCTGCTCTAACAGCCCGGACTGGCTGGAGTGCCGATCCTGGCTGTTTAACACTTCATGCCGCGGGCAATGGCGTCCGCCGCATGTAAAGTGCTGACAGAGGCAGCAGACTCCCTCTGTCTCCCATCGGCACCCTGCAAATGCGATCGCGGGGTGCCGATGTGTGTGAAAGCTGCATGGCATTCATGATGTAGGCCCCGGTCCAGGCTGTAGTAATTTCCAGCAGGCTGCACCTCTCTGGAGCAATCTGCTGGTCAATGTCAGAATCGCATTGCTATTAAAATGCAATGCACTATAGGGATAATGCATTGCATTTTAAAAGCAATCAAAATACTGTCTGTTATAGTCCCCTTGTGGGATTATTAAGTGGTTAAAAAAAAAACACATTTATTGAATAAAAAAGATTCCATAAAAAAATTACGCTTTTTTCCATTGAAAATATGCTTTTCAATTAAAGAAAATTGCAAAAAACAAAAATCTCCCCCATATGTTTTGTATTGCTGCGTCTGTAATGACCCGGACTACATAAATATCACAAATTATCCTCTACAGCGTGCGCCATAAAAAAAAGACAGAAATGCTAATTTATTCTTAGTTGCCACCGAAAAAACGTAATAACAAGCAATCAAAAAGCGCCATTTAATCCAAAATGATACCAATGAAAAACACAAGTTGTCTCGCAAAAATTACACAAATTCATAGAAAGAAAAATAAAGTTATGGGTCTTGGGAAGCGGCAATGCAAAAACATTTTTTTCTTTTAAAAAAAAAAAAGGGGGGGGGGGTTTATTGCAAAAAAGTAGAAAAAACTTACCAAATACATACATTTTTTTTTTTTTTATCACTGTAACCGTACTGACCCAGAGAATAAAGATGTTATGTTATTTATACAGAAAAATGAACGCCGTAAAATTTATAACGTAAAAATGCTGTGGTAGAATTGCTGTTTTTCCCATCTCCCTGTTAATAAAAGTTAATCAGGAAGTTATGTGGACCCCAAAATGGCGCCAATAAAAACTACAACTTGTCCCGCAAAAAACAAGCCCTCATTAAACTATATAGACGGAGAAATAAAAAAGTTATAGCTCTTTGAACGAGACGATGAAAAAAGGAAGAAAAACGCTTGGTCGGTAAGGCCCAAAACGGGCTGGTCACTAAGGGGTTAAGGAAAGACAGCTTACTCTTATAATGAAAGCTATGCTAGGTCATTGCTGTGAGTGAATAGAAATCTATATTGTTTACCTTCTTGTCTGTTGTGCTATTAGATATGGTTTGTTAAAGGGAATCCTTGACAATAAGCTGATCATAAAGTGTCCTGCTTCTGGGCCCCCCCCTATATTAGTGTTCATGTCGTCTGCAGCGCCACCACAGGGGAAATAAATGATTACACTGCACCAATTCACATCATTCCGCTGTCTGTGTAATGCCAGAGCGAGAGAGATTCAGCAGAGAAGGATCCTGAGCAGAGGAGTCCTCTAGTAACTCCGCATCCCTGTGCTGCGGTTTAGAAAGGTCATGTTTATATACCAGACTACCCCGCGCAAAAACTAGCATTATATTAATGTATTCTTCAGGCAGTTGCAGTCTATTCACCCTGTTTAACCTGGTCTGTACTTTGAAGGGGTGAGAAATTGCAAGATGTGCTGCAGCTGCCCATTTAATGCATTCAAGCAGTCCATTCTTAACCTTTCCTGTAAAAGCAAGAGCTAATATCCAGTGGTGCTGTAGTTCACACAGAACAGTGTTGTGTGTGCATAGATGCCTGTCCATGTGGTTACTTTTTACTTTTTCATCCATGTTTTTTTTTTTTTTTCCCTTTCAGACTACAAAGGGAGCCTCTTCTTTTAAAATAACCCGAGGTCTAGAAGCTGCTGGTGCAGGATTAAGGTTTGTAGCACAGTTTACAAAGCATCAGGTTCAGTCCAGCATTTAAAGGGGGACTCCAATCTAAACATTTATGCTGTAAGTTCATTTGCCAACTGTTTGGGGCAAGTCACCTGCAGCACTTTTCTTGACCTTGTTACGTTATGTCTGTAAAGGTTCTCATTTATCCGGGTCATGGTATATCTGTAAAGAATAAATCAAGGCAACTGGACTTGCTGTAGATTTCTTGAAAACGTTTCACTCGTTCTTCCAACGAGCTTTCTCAATTCTGAGTGACTTGTACAAGAATTCTCTGGGAATAAATATGTAACTGAATCAGCATCTGGTAATTAGGTCATTATACCCAGCATGGGGTCAAGGGTGTTGATTACATTAGTTTTAAAGTGGGTTTTCTGGTACTGAGATATTGATGGCCTAACCTCCAGATAGGTCATCAATATCAGATCAGTGGCGTGTTGACACCTGATCAACTGTTTCGGGAAGCCATCAGCGCTGGAAGATATACAGTGGATAGAGCCGGACACACTGTCCGCAGAGTTATTGGCCCTGCCGAGGTACTGGAGCTGAGTCCCCATTCAAGTCAATAGGAGTTTAGCTGCAGCAGCTTGGTGCCGAAAACTATATAGTGGGTGGAGGTGCTGGCTCTCCGCTCCCCACAGATCTGTTATTGATGACCTCTCCTAAAGATGGCTCATCAGTAAAACTCCAGAAAACTCCTTTAACGCTATGACACAATGAGAATTCTACCACATTATGTCAATTTATGGCTTGGATCTGTATTTAGATTTGCCATAGGAACAACAATTTACAATAACAAATTGCTTATTAGCAAATATTTGTTCTGTTAAGAAATAAGCAAAGTTGAATAATTGTACATATTTGTTTGCAGTGTAACATCTACCAGGGAAAACATGGTCTACAGTGTGGAATGTCTGAGAGACTACGTGTAAGTAATTTTTCCATTTTCACCGGTATGAAGAGCACCATGCCCTCCAGGCACCCACAGTGACCCACAGTGCGGTGGGGGTATAGGGGGGGGAAGGATGCATAATAGCAAAATGTGTATCAAAATTTTTTTGTTTTTTTTACTTTTTAAGAAACTCACACGTGAAATAAATATGATCTGTATCTGAAAGGAACGCAAGATAATCATTTCATAAATTGTATTTCAGTGATACTGTGATGGAATATCTCATCAATGTCACTACGGCCCCTGAATTTAGAAGATGGGAAGTGTCTGACCTTGATGGACGGATAAAGCTTGATAAAGCCCTGGCTTATCAAAATCCACAAGTTGGTGAGTAATGGTTAGGCCAGTAACCATCGTTAGGGCAAATGTTATAAAAAGCGTTTTAACTGCTGTTCTGTAAAAAGGCATCCAGTTGGCTCAAAGATGTATGAGAAGTCGATAAGTCTAAGGTGGTTCTTACGGGCAATACAAAGATAGAACTCCAAAAGCAACACATACATCCCCAAAAAGTCAGGCAAGAAGCGGTTGTCCTAAAAAAAATTAAATAGACCCTAAAGGAAGGAAAGATTATTGGGCACATTTCTGCACCTTTAAGACATAAGTACCAGCCTTACTGTGGTTCTGATGACCCAAACTAACAGCATCTTAGATTCTTATTCATCCACATTATGCTTCAGCGAAATTGGCCTTTAAAGGGCTATTTCGGTTATATAAGTTTTGCCCTATCCACAGGATATGGGATAAATATTAGATCAGTGGGAGTCCTACTGCTGATCACGAGAACAGGGGCCCTGTGCCCCGTGGAGCCCCTTAAAATGAACTGACCTACCAGAGTAGTTGCTGTACTTGGCTGTCTGCAGAACTCTCGGCTGGCCACTCCAGTTATTTCAGGGGGTACTGTGCTCCTGTTCTCGTGAGAGGTGGGGTCCCAGTGGTAGGACTCCAAACCAATCTAATACTTAGCCCCTATGCTCAGGATAGGGAATAACTTTATATGACCTGAATACCCCTTTAAAGCGTTTTTGTAAATAACTAGAGATGAGCGAATTTCCGCTTATGAATTTCATTTACACTTCGCTTGGTGGTAAAAGGTAAATTGCGTTATGGATTTCGTTACCATGGACCATAACGTAATTCTATGACGGAATGCCTTTAGAGGCATTTCGGTAATTGTTCCGTCATAATAGAAGTCTATGGGCTGCAAAATGGATCCGTCCCGTTTCTGCTATGCAGGGGAGGACTCCCCTGCATAACAGAAACGGGACGGATCCGTTTTGCAGCCCATAGACTTCTATTATGACGGAATCCTTCTAAAGGCATTCCGTTATGCATTACGTCGTAGAATTGCGTTATGGTCCGTGGTAACGGAATCCATGACGCAATTCACCTTTTACCACCAAACGAAGTGTGAATAAATTTCAAAATATGAAATTCGCTCATCTCTATAAATAAATGACCTTCTCTTGGTATGCATACAGTCTAGTTCCTGTAGGGTGTTCACACATGGCATATTTTTTGGCGGAAAGTTCTGAGACTGAGGATCATCTAAATGTTTTTTCTGCAGTATGTACGTGAAAACCCATTCAGATGAATAGGACAGTCACAGAAATTACTGTTTCAGATATGCCACATTTGAATACACCCTAAGGCAATGATGGCTAACCTCCGGCACTCCAGCTGTGGTGAAACTACGACTCCCACAATGATCTATTCATTTCTATGGAGTTCTGAAAACAGCTAAGCAAGTGTGCATCTTGAGAGTTGTAGTTTTTAACACAGCTGGAGTGCCGCAGGTTAGCCATCACAGCCCTAGGGGCATTTCACAAACTGCAGATTTTTTGCAAAAACCTTTGCGACTAAACATCATTTCCGTCCATCTGAATTGGATTGTTTATGTAGGAAGTTCATGGATTTAGGTGAATGGGACTGTAGCAGAAATTTCTGCAAGAAATCTACATGTGAACTCATGCTAACTCTCCCACTGAGGACACTTGGCTGCACTTGTGTGAGGTAACTATGATTGTTTTTAATTAGCTTTTTTTGTTTGTTTGTTTTTTAGGTGTCTTGGAAAACCTTCATGCTGCATCTTACCGCAATACACTTGCTAACTCCTTGTATTGTCCCAACTACAGAGTTGGAAAAGTATCACCTGATGAGGTAAAGAATCACACACATCCAAGAACTTTAAAGGGGTTGTCCCATCTTGGACAATGGGGGCCTATCGCTAGCATATGCCCTCATTGTCCGTATAGGTGCGGGTCCCACCGCTGGGACCCACACCTATATAGAAAACGGATTCCCGAAAGTGAAGAAGGGCACACTGTGCATGTGCAGCCGCCCTCCATTCATTTCTGAGGGTCTGCCTCATGGAAATGAATGGGAGCATGGGCCGCGCATGTGTGGTATGCTCCCATTCATTTCTATGGGAGAGGCGGGTAGAAGCGGTGGGACCCGCACCTATCAGAAAGTGGGGGCATATGCTAGCGATATGCCCCCATTGTCCAAGATGGGAATACCCCTTTAAATTCAAACTCTAGAACCTTTAAAATGTTGTGGTTTTTTTGGATTTTTAATTTAAATCTCTGTCTTTTTATAGCTTCATCAGTTTGTACAGAATCACTTTACAAGCGCAAGAATGGCACTGGTTGGATTAGGTACGTATTATGGGGAAATTGCATTATGGCACACAGGCGGAGATTTATCAAACCTGGTGTTAAGGAAAACTGGCTTAGTTATCCATATCGGCCAATTGGATTCCTCCTTTCATTTTTCAGAGCTCATTTGAAAAATGAAAGGTGGAATCTGATTAGTTGTGGTGGGCAACTAAGCCAGTTTTCCTGTACTCCAGTTTTCATAAATCTCCCCCTATAGTCTTAGTGAGTTCTGCTTCCCCAGCCCATACACAGTTTAATGATGGTATATGTGTTTCAGTGAATCTGAAATCTGTGACATTTAACATAGAAAGCGATATACCGTACTTTTGCCCTATAAGGCTACTTTCACATCTGCACGTTGTATTCTGGTTGTGAGATCCGGCAGAGAATCTGAAAACCGGAGCAAAACACTTCTGTTCGATTTAATGAATTCAGTATGCATCTGCTCTATTCGGATGTGGTTGTATTAAATCGAAACTGAACAGACTGGATCCGGCACTAAAAACAGTGTAAGGCAATGGTTGTCAGATTGTGTTTTTTTCGGATAAAAATAAACAAACTAATCTGGCACCACTGACCTACATTGTTTTTAGTGCCGGATTCCGTTTGTTTCATTTGGCAGATCGGACTTGCAGCAAACCGAAACGGAATGCTCCCTGATCTGTTTCGGCCCTTGACAATGTATGGGGACAAAACTGAAGAATTTTGCTCCGGTTTTGAGAGCCTCTAGTGGTTCTCAAAACAGGAATATAAAGCGCAGTTGTGAAAGTAGCCTAAGACTTGCTAGGTTTTAGAGAACGAAAATGGGGGAATTATATTTTTTTTTTTTTTTTGAGACCTCAGCTCAGACCCTCAATGTTGATTAGACCTCAGGTCAGATAAAAATAAAAAAATTTAAAAACAGCTCACTCCTCCTGTTCCGGTTTCTGCCACCACTCCTGAGATCCAGCGCTCTTCCTGCCGTGCTGTGCAGTGACTCAATGTTACACAATGTGATGTCACAGAGCACACCTACGTCGTCACGCTGTGCACAGGTAACAGCACAGTGTGTGGCGCCGGCAGAAGACCAGGGAGCGGTGAGTACAGAGCCAGCATAGGGAGCGCTGTATTCTATAATGGAAGAGCTTCTTAGTATTCATCCCATAAGACGCACTGACAAAGTGCGCCTTATAGGTGGAAAAATATGGTAATCCTGAGTGCAGCACCTCTTTTTATCCTATACTGGCCCCGGATTTGGGTGTATCTGATGGATTCCCTTTTAGACATTTTAGCTTAAATTTTTAAAGTAAGATGACCAGTTTTGCAGAAACTCATTTGGTACAATATCCTGTTTCAGGCGTCAGTCATTCTGTCCTTAAACAAGTTGGAGAGCACTTCCTTAACATCCGAAGCGGAGCTGGTTCTGGATCGGTGAAGGCTCAGTATCGTGGGGGTATGTGTGAGCCCAATGATGATTCAAATCTATTTTCCAGCACTGTCGTCTTGTTTTTTTTTTTATGGAGTATTCATGCTGAGTAATGGAATTTGCTAGCCGCATTGCATCTGGTTGTTACCCATAGCCAGATCATTGCCTGGTGCCCTTTCAGCCACACAACACACAATGTTGCAATGGAAGCATTTCTTTACTGGGAACTTGCATATTACACTGGACCAAGTACATATGTTTTCAATACAAAAATAGAAAAAATGTCTCAAGCAAAATTGGTCTGCTGTACTAACCATTCACAGTAAGACCTCACGGATGTGTGTACAGCCTCCTTGTACTACTGTGCCATGCTTCCTGCAGGTGTACAGAACCATTATCTCCGGGGGAAAATACCTCCATACAAACAGCATCCCATGGAGTTTTGCAGTTTTTATTTTTTTCCCTCTTAAAGGGCTTCTGTCACCCCCCTTAACCCATTTTTCACTAGCTGACATTAGCTATTTGCTAATGTCAGCTGAGTCGAAATATATATTTATTACCTTGTCCGAAGTTGTAATTTACGAGAAAAGCCACTTTTATTATATGCAAATGATCTTCGCTACCAGCAAGTTGGCGCTTACTTGCTGGTAGCGCGCACTCTCGATGAGTTATGCACGCCCTTCCGTTTGATAGACAGGGCCAGCGCTTTCTCCTCCTCGCACTGGCCCGTCTGAAGATAAATCCAGCGCCTGCGCCGTACCGCTCAGTAGTCGGCGCAGGCGCTCTGAGGAGGGCGCGAGCTTTGCCGCTCCGTCCTCAGTGCGCCTGCGCCGATTACGTCACCGCTACACCCGGAAGGGAAGCTGGTGTAGCGGTGGCGTAGTCGGCGCAGGCGTGAGGAGCAGAGCGGCACGCTCGCCTCCTCAAGCGCCTGCGCCAGACTAGCTGGCGTGCGCATGCAAGCTCATTCGAGATAGAGCGGCTAGCAGCAGTAAGCGCCAACTTGCTAGCTAGCGAAGACTCATGTGCATATGCGTAAAGTGGCATCTTGCGTAGAACTCATAACTTCGGACAAGGTAATAAATATATATTTCGACTCAGCTGACATTAGCAAATAGCTAATGTCAGCTAGTGAAAAATGGGTTAAGGGGGGTGACAGAAGCCCTTTAAGTTTGTGCCAAATTCTTTATATCAAGTAGGAGGCATAATTCATTACAAGGCCATGTGCACCAGGCCTAAACCTGAAGCAGCGGGTGAAGAAAATTGATCTTAATGTGATCTTTCCCACCAGGTGAGATCCGAGAGCAGACCGGAAACGATCTTGTCCATGCTGCTGTTGTTGTAGAAGGAGCATCGGTAGGAAGCCCTGAAGCAGATGCTTTTAGTGTCCTCCAGCACGTCCTGGGTGCAGGACCTTACATCAAGAGGGGAAGCAACTCCACCAGCAAATTGTATCAAGCTGTGTCCAAGGCAACTAATCAGCCCTTTGACGTAAGTATAAGGCTGGGAACACACCTAGGCGTTTCTGAATCGCGCGTATGACGCGCGTTTTATGCGCGTTTTTTTATGCTTGTTTTGTTAACTTACACGTTAATGCTCCGTGTCTCTACTGTCCGGAATGGGGCTTGGCACTCTTTCACGCAGCGGATTATCTGCATGGGATCCGCTCGTGTGAAAGAGCCCTAAAACAGGAAGTGGAGGGCAGAGAAAGTGCTTTGTTAATGGTGAAAACATCACTGCTGTGATCACAAATGTTTTAGGGTACTTTCACACTTGCGTTATTCTTTTCCGGCATAGAGTTCCGTCAAAAGGGCTCTATGCCGGAAAAGAACTGATCAGGCATATTCCAATGCATTCTGAATGGATAGAAATCCGTTCAGTTTGCATCAGTATACCTTCCGTTCAGTCACTGTCGGGCGTTTTGGCCGGACATAATATCGCAGCATGCTGCGGTATTATGTCCGTCCAAAATGCCTGATCAGTCGCCGGAATGCCGGCATTAATTTACATTGACTTGTATTAGTGCCGGATCCGGCATTGCGAAAAAACTGAAGGACGGATCCAGTCCTTCGCGCAGACCAGGAAAACTGTGAAAAAGACTGCAAGACGGATCCGTCCTTCCGCATGACAAGCGGAGGGACGGATCTGTTCTTGCAATGCATTTGTAGACAGATCCGCACCCTGATCCGTCTACAAATGCTGTCAGTTGTCATACTGATCGGCGGATCTGACAGGCAGCTCGACGATGGAACTGCCTGCCGGATCACACGTACGCAAGTGTGAAACTACCCATAGTGTTTTGCTTAGTTGAATCAGAGTAACCAGTGATTTAGATTTTCTTGGCATTTCAGAAGACCGTGAAATGTTGCAATCTTTTTGTTTTGGTTTTCTACTTATTTGAATTTAATTAATCTTATTTATGCTTTCAGGTATCTGCATTCAATGCCAACTATTCAGATTCTGGTCTTTTTGGAGTGTATGCCATCTCGCAGGCAGCTGCGACGAATGATGTAAGGAAGTAAAAACTTCTGCTTAAATGTTTACTGCCATAAGGGGATAATCAGATGCAGCACATTTACTGCAGGAATTTCTGTGACTGAAAATCTTGCAAGCATGTGGGTTTCTACAAGCCTAATTTACGATGCAACAGTCTCAGAAATTTCTGCTACAAATCTTCCACAAAGCTTGCATTAACAGCGCAAGCCCTGTACTTAAAAGTATAGTAGAGTCAATACAATGGTTTACAAATGGCATTTCCAGTAACGAGCAAAATCCATGACAAAATTGGGGCAATTGGGAGAAATGACATAATATAAGTAATTACTTACCCAACAAATGCCCCGCCATTCGAGCTCACATCATTGCTGAAGCACAGAGTGGTAGAGCGGCAGAGACGCCGTGGCTGATTTGTCAAATGAGCGAGAATATTTAATGGCATTTTCCCAACCTTATTGCCTTTTTTTTTTTTTCTCTTGTGTCATTGGGGGACACAGAAGACCATGGGTATAGCTGCAGCCACTAGGAGTTGACACTAAGCAGAAAATGTCTTGCAAAACCACTTTAGTATATACCTGTTGTAGATCTATACCTTTCTTTTTTAGGTGATTAAAGCTGCAGTTAACCAAGTGAATACTGTTGCACAAGGCAGTATCACAGAAGCTGATCTTACAAGAGCCAAGTGAGTAATTAGGAGTCTGTTCTAAGATCTTCATTCTGAAACACGTTCATGTCAATTTCTGACATTTACATTAAACACTAATGTGCATTTATATATGTGGCTGGGCTTTGAATGTCTGTGTAGGCTATGGACGCCTTAGCATACATGCTTAACTGCATTGTGTGTTTTATGAAAGATATAATTGGGTTTAATTAAAAATGTTGTACCATTTGACTTTTGCAGCATGCACTTATCTAGGCTGCAAGCTGCTCCGTTCTGTTCTGTGTTAAATCCATCAATTGGCTCCCTGTCGTGTCTGGCTCCAGTCCCTCTTTCTCCTTTCCTATATGCTAGTCTACAGGCTACTCTGATTTGAGTTGATTTAAAAGGGTTGTCTGATACTGGGGTTAGACTTGCTGTAAAAATTTATAAAGGAATGGGGGGGGACATCCTGGTTCCCCGCCTTCTATCCACACCAGACCGGAAGTGTGACATGCCTATCTCTGTGTGATTTCTGTACATACCACTGCTGAGACCATCGATTGGCATGCATACAGACAGCTTGTCACACCAGGTGCATTGTGCAGGGGTCGCAGCATTGAGACCCCTTCATTTCCAGTAACTGTGGAGGTCCCAGAATGTGGATCTACACAAGTCATAAAGTGATGGCATGCCTTTGTGAGAAAGCTATACATACATCATACATACATATCTATCGTATATTATATATGTTTCCCTTTCTTCTGCCTGCCCCAAAACATATGATAAAAAGATTTGCACGTCTGTGTTTTTGGCTGACAAATACTGATGCAAAATACGCTTGTGTGAAAGCGGCCTAATGAATACCTCACAAAGGTAAATGGTGTCTGGTCATTAAAGCTGAAAAGACCCCAATCAAAAAGTGGTTTGTCTGTGAAAACAGTGAGTAAACTAACTGATGTCATTTTAGGAACCAGCTGAAAACCCACTACCTGCTGTCTGTGGATAATTCCTCTGGGCTGTTGAATGAGATTGGCTCCCAGGCGTTGGCATCCGGCTCTTACTCATCTCCAGATGCCATCCTCCAGAAAATAGATGCTGTGACCAGCGCTGATGTTGTAAATGTGAGTGCTCAAAATTGTCACCCTTTTAAATGTGAGAAAAAGTGTTAAACTTAAAAGGACTCGTATACAGGTTCAATACTGCTCCAGCTATGTTCACACCATGTTTCTGGCATGTAGTCTGACTGTATTATCGCTCCCCTATTTATCCCTTATCTCCAGGGACAATGCTATTAAAGGGAACCTATCACCTCAAAAACACATATAAAACCGCCGGCATTACCTTACAGTAGCCCCCAGTCTTATTGATCATGTGTTTGATGCAGTAGTCTGATGCTCCATACGTGACAAACTATGTTTTATGCGCCATCAGCGCTATCTTGCTGGTCAGCCTGAAGTCAAGGAGGCAGCGGCCTCCTTGCTTCAAGTCAAGATAAGCACGCCCCCTAACCATGTGTGATTGACATCCTGCAGTGTGGCCCTGGACCGCGTTAGTCATGCGCGGTGCGCTCCTTGTTACTGCGCAATCCTGTCTCCGGCTCCCCCAGTTAGCCGGGTTTCATCAGCACACCGCGCATGCGCATCGTACTCCAGCAGTGAATGTGAAATGAAACTAATGTTTTGATGATTGGTGGATTAAAGGAACACTGCCTCCCACAGATCTTTAGAACGTTTCTGTGTCAATGTGTTTCCCCAAGTTATTGAACTTTTGATCAAGGAGGTGTACAGAGGAGGTGAGGGGGGAAAAAAAAGTTTAGAAGAGTCTAAGGAACAAATCAACACCTCTCATGAACAACTTGCGAGGCCTAATGGTTGAGCGCTCTTTTATCTGGCCTCTCCTCCCTGGCTAGAGGAGACGGATTCAGTTATCTGCTGTGTATATCATTCGGGCATGACGGCCAGCCTGTCTTGTAGGAGTATGTCCCTGCAGATCTCCCACCGTGCACATAACTCACTGGGAGGCCAAAGCAGCATGTGAATCCCATCAATTATGTGCAAGTTAATAATATAGTTTTAAATATTTCTTTTTAGTAATGGGGTATGTTTATTAAGAGTTTATAGATTGGTAATTGCTTCATTTTGACTTTTTTGTTTTCTTTTATTTCCAGGCTGCAAAGAAGTTTGTCTCTGGAAAGAAATCTTTGGCAGCTTCCGGAAACTTAGAAAATACACCTTTTGTTTCTGATCTGTAACGTCCGTCGAGGAAGTCGCCTGTATAAAAGCCAGATCTCTTGCTAAGATTTGACTAGTGGACCCTTTAATTATTTATGACCGCAAGCCATACATGTAAATGCTCGTGTGGAATCAACAAAGGCTTCAGATCATGATTTCTTGGGGGATGAGCTCACGTGTCTGTGTGTTGGCAGCATAACATACAATAAAAGATTACTCTTTCTATCATTGATCTATTATGTAAGATTTGAAGAACAGTGCACTGCGCCTGGTGTATGTAGTATGGCTGAAAAAAAAACAAGGAGCACCTGCACCAATTTTCTGGTATAAAGTTGCAAAAAGTGTGTTTTAGCAACTTTTTAAACACCATTGCCACAAAATATTGTTGTAAGTGGCATTTCTACACTGCCCTCGCCACTCTTCCCAAAAGGGTGCATGGATAGGGAGTGGGGCCGGCGAGCCCACTAAATTTATCTTCTCCGATGCTAGTTTTTTGTTGCAAAAGAAGAATGAAATCCACGAGATTAGGTAAATCCTCCGCAGGGGAGGATAAATGCTGGGCTATGATAAATCACCCCCTGCCCATGTCTTTAAGGGCTCATGCACACAAACATATTTTTATTTATTTATTTTCATGTCTTCTCTGGGTTTTTTTGCGGTCTGTATGCAGAACTTTTCACTTCAATTTGTCTGCAAAAAAACGGAAATGTGCATTCCGTGTGTCCACATGGCCGTTTTGTATAAAAGATAGAAAATCTCCTATTCTTGTCTGTTTTGCAGACAAGGATTAGCATTGTTACAATGGATCCGCAAAACATGTGCAATACGAATGTCACACGGACATCATCCGTATTTTTTTTTTTTTTTTTTTGCGGATCCGTATTTTGCAGACTGCAAAATACATATGTTCGTGTGCATGAGGCCTAAGAGAGAGGGTGTGAATAGAATCTTTCCAGTAAGTGTTCTATACATTTTACTTTTCTAAGCCTTTCTTAAAGGGGTACCCCATGACTTGTATATTGATAACCTAGCCTCAGGATTGATCATCAATATGAGATCGCCAGGGGTCGGACACCTGGAACCCTTGCAGATCAGCTGTTTGATAAGGCCACAGTCCTCCTCACAGCTTACCAGACACATCACCATAAATTGTATTGCAGCTCAGCCCCATTCACTTGAATTGGCCTGAGCTGCGCCTAAGCCATGTGATTGCCAGCTGATTGGTGGAGGTGTTGGGAGTCGGACTCCCACCAATCCCATACTGATGACCTATCCTGAGGATAGGTCATCAATATGTCCATCCTGGAGAACCCGTTTTATTCCTTCAGCCACCGTGACATACCGGTATGTCACGGTGGCTGAGGTAATGTATCGGGTGCTGGCTGTATAATACAGCAGACACCCTCCCGCAATGATAGGGAATGGTGATCATGTGGAACCTAATCATTTAACACCTCAGATGCTGAGAGTATCACCTATTGCAGCATCTGTGAGGTAAGGCAGAGTGATGCAGCTCCCTCTGCCTTCCGATAGGAGACCCTGCGATGAAATAGCGGGGCTCCCAACGGTTACCATGGCAGCCTGGGTGCTTCTGAAGACGCAGGGAGTGCAATATGTCACTCTAAGGCCCCTTTCACACGGGCGTGATTTCCGCGCGGGAGCAATGCGTGAGGTGAACGCATTGCACCCGTAATGAATCCGGACCCATTCATTTCTATGGGGCTATGCACATGAGCGGTGATTTTCACACATCACTTCTGCGTTGTGTGAAAATCGCAGCATGCTCTATAGTGTGCTTTTTCCCGCAAGGTTGCTAAGAAACGGGACCCGATCTTTATTATTTTCCCTTATAATATGGTTATAAGGGAAAATAATAGCATTCTCAATACAGAATGCTTAGTAAAATGTGGATTAAGGGGTTAAAAATAAAAAAAATTAACTTACCTTATCCACTTGATTGCATTGTTGCCGATCTCTTCTCTCTTCTTCAAGCATTAGCTGCCATCTAAAGGACCTGTGGTGGCGTCACATCACATGGTCCATCACCATGGTGATGGACCATGAGATTGGACCATGTGATGAGCTCGGTGATGTCATCACAGGTCCTTTATCCGGCAGCTAATGCTTGAAGAAGAGATCGCACGATCAAGTGGATAAGGTGAGTTCATTTTTTTATTTTTACCCCTCCATCCACATTTTACTAAGCATTCTGTAGTGAGAATGCTATTATTTTCACATATAACCATGTTATAAGGGAAAATAATAAAATCTACAGAATACTCAACCCAAACCCGAACTTCAGTGATGAAGTTCGGGTCTGGGTACCAAACATACCGATTTTTTCCAACTCGTGTGCAAAACGCATTAAAACGCTTTGCACTCTCACGGAAAAATCACGCATTTTCCCGCAACGTACCCGCCTCTTATCCGGGCGTCAAACATGACGCCCGTGTGAAAGGGCCCTACTAGATCTCTATTAAAGTAAATAGGCCAACGATCAAAAGTCGAAGTTTAAAAAAAAATTAAATTTGCTGCGCTGCATGTCAGTGCATTGATGTGCATGGAGGGGTGGAGGGCGTTTTTGGTAAAGGGTCATATACAGCAGCTAGATACCTGCCAGTGACTTGCCTTACTGACATTAAATATATATAATCCCTATTTTTACATAACATTTGCCTTCGGTGCCCCCAAACATATTAGATGGCTCTATATGTGAATCGGTCATCCCTCGAATTGGAATGGTGAATATGTAACACTGGTTAATGGCTGGAAGGTGTGTGATTGTAGGATTTATACTGATAGAGGCCTATTGTGCCTATCCAAAGCAAATTCATTAGCCTTCCAGCTCATGCACATGAATGTTTGCCGCCCGTTCTGTGCTTCGGGGATCGCAAACTGCAGTCCCTGACGCACGGGCACAGTCTGTGGCTGGCACAGACGGATGCAGACCCATTCAACTTGAATGGGAACGTGGTCAGTCTGCCCCGCAAAAAATAGAACTTGTTCTATTTTATTGCGGTCCGGAGGCATGGAGAGAAGCCCCATGAAAGCACTCCGTAGTGGTTCTGTGCCTCTGTACCAGATTGTGGGCCACAATTCGGGCACCGACCAACAACGGTTGTTTGCATGAGCCCTTATACAGTAGATGAAACCTATAGTGAGTCCTAAAGACTTGTCTACAAGATTGTTCCTTTTTTTTGGCTTTCATTTCTAAACCACTGTGCCCAAATCCATTAAGCCAGAAGACGACCACAAAAAAAATGCCTGGGAGCATTTAGTCAAATTTGTTTCACCCCATGGAAATGGGCTCAGTTGTAGAACTCGGGTCAGGACCAAAAGACCAAGAAGGTATTCATGCAACAGGAAATGAAGGCACGTGGTGCACACATGTCCTCCTCTGTCCACTGTTAAAGGTGAAAATAGGGGCGCTGCCCCTGACACCAAGGTAAGTTATCTTGCCAAACATTTTTGCAAGTCAAGTTGAAACTGCTCTGTTTTGGGATATTTGTCTCTTATGTGTTCTCACTAGGTCTCATTAGACCACCATTACCCTGGCTTCACACCTGAGCGTTTTACAGCGCGTTCAAACGCGCTGTAAAACGCTCAACACATGAAAACCAATGCTTTCCTATGGCCCTGGTTCTCACTTAAGCGTTTTACAGTGCGTTTGAACGCGCTGTAAAACGCCCGACGCATAAACAAGTACTTGAGCTTTTTATGGGGCGTTTGTCGCGCGTTTTGTGATTGACACCACAGTAGTCAATCACAAGAACACGCGTACGAACGCGCGTTTCCTATTTGCAAAACGCGCTGAAATACGCGCGACAAAAATGCGCGTTTCCAGAACGCTCAGGTCTGAACCCAGGGTTAGGGATGAGCGAATCGACTTCGGGTGAAGCATCCGGTCTATTCGCTCATCCCTAACCACCATATTACAGCTGCAAGGCCTTGCCAGTTAAAAGTAAGCTGGACATGGCTCACTATAGGGCTCTATAGTGTTCTAAATTAGCTTCTCTTGACCTGCTGACAATTAAAAAATGTAATGTTTTTTTACAGCATCCATTCAAACAAATAGACAGCGATGAAATACAATACATTTCTGAAAGAAGACATTACATAACACACCCTCCCATATAACGGGCTCCTAGACAGTAAATGATTTTTTAGGGCCTACAGCCGCAGCACTTAAAGGGGTTGTACCAAGAACAATATTCTACATTTTTCACAATAACACCTGGATTTGAATACTTTTGTAATTGGATGTAATAAAGAAAATTTGTATAGCTACTGAGTAGTTCAATAAAATGTATGTGTAGCACCTTATTTCTCTGTCCACCTCACTGAGGTGGTCGCACGTGCTCACTTTAAATCTTCAACTGCCAGCAGCAACCTTAGACTAGGGCTACAAGACGACTTGTCGCAAAACATATTTTATAATGCTAGTCTATGGCGTCGCACTGCGACAGCAACACGACAGTCGCAAAAAAAAACCCATCTTGGATGTTTTTTTTGCAATGGTTGTGTCGCAGTGCAACACCATAGACTAGCATTATAAAATATGTTGTGCGACAAATGTCATCTGTAGCCACTCCAGCTGCTGTGAAACTACAACTCCCAGCATTCACACTCGCTCAGCTATTTTTCCGACTCGCACAGAAGTAAAGCATTCTGGGAAACTGAGTTTCAGAAAAGGAGTGCCGGTGTTCCGTTATTTTTCCCTACCCGTGAACTTTTCCTACCCTCGTCATTTCCGGTTCTGACGCAGCTGCATCGGAAGTGAAGTTTGCGGGCGGGTGTGAAAGGAGGTGTGTCACGCCACTCTCTTACTGAGTGGCTGAGTAGGAGTTGGCGTGGGCGAGCGTGGCTAACTGAACACGCCTAGGGTAGGGAAAACTCACGCCCAATTGCGCATGCGCCCGAGGGTAGTGAAAACTTACAGCCCGTGCACACGTACGGCTAACGCTTGCTGGATCTGGTCTATTCGAGTGCCTAGGGTAGGGAAAAATCACGGCCAATTGCGCATGCGCCGAGGGTAGTGAAAACATCCAGCCCAGTAAGTTTTCACTACCCTCAGGCGCATGCGCAATTGGCCGTGAGTTTTCCCTACCCTAGGCGCGTTCAGTTAGCCGCGCTCGCCTGCGCCGACTCCTACTCAGCCACTCAGTAAGCGAGTGGCGTGAAACACCTCCTTCCACACCCGCAAACGTCACTTCCGATGCAGCTGCGTCAGAACCGGAAATGAACGAGGATAGGGATAGTTCATGGGTGGGGAAAAATAACGGAACACCGGGACTAGTGTTGAGCGAACTTGTGTTTTAAGTACAGTGTCCAAAGTTCGGGTTCGGGGTTATCGAAGAATCTCGTTATGGATTCTGAATTCCGTTATGATCCATAACGGCATTCTTCGATAACCTGAACCTGAACTTTGGAAGCTGAACTTAAAACACAAATTCGCTCAATACTACTCTGGATCCATGTGAGACGCAGGGCTGCTTCTAGACTGTCATTAGAGATGAGCGCATTTCATATTTTGAAATTCGTTCACGCTTTGTTTACTGGTAAAAGGTGAATCGCGTTATGGATTCCGTTACCATGGACCAAAACGCAATTCTATGACGGAATGCCTTTAGAGGCATTCCATCACAATAGACGTCTATGGGCTGCAAAACGGATCCGTCCCGTTTCCGTTATGCAGGGGAGTCCTCTCCTGCATAACGGAAACGTGACGGATCCGTTATGCAGGCCATAGACTTCTATTATGACGAAATGAATAACGGAATGCCTGTAAAGGCATTCCATTATGCATTCTATCATAGAATTGCGTTATGATCCGTGGTAACAAAATCCATAACTCAATTCACTGTCATGTACTATATGGTCTGATTATTATAAAATCCCTTGAGAGGTGGCCAGAAATCACCAGCAGAAAGCATGTATGACAAAAGGTGCACTATGTTCATGCAGTACTCTGTCAGTCCAGTAGGTGGCAGTGCTTTCATTCTGAACATATGCCTTGACTATACGTACTATGATCCATCTGTATCAGTATAAGATATTCTGCAAATAAGGGTTAAAAGTAACAATTCAGTTCTTCAAAGATGGGGATATATATTTCATCCACGCATCAAAGTCTGTGGGGTTAAAATATTATGAAGATCATTTTTGCTTCAGTTGGAATACTTTTCACCAAATGTTGCACATTGTTTGCTAAATTTGGGACGTCTTTAAACCTAATTCTTTGGGGGAGATTTATCAATGATTGGCGATGCTGGAGGATGTGCCCAATTCATGCCTCCTTATAAATTGGGCGCACTCTCCAGCAATCTGTGCACCAGAATGAAATCTATGGCAGCTTGGAGCTGTCTTCATGTGTGCCAGAAAACTGATGGCGGACCCTGCCCTCGCCACGTATTCAAAATTGGTGGAGGTGGTGTAAAACTGATAAACGGCACAGAAAGCAGGATCAGTACATTAGATACATTAGTCTAGGTTCACATATTGTTTCGGCAGAGGAGCAGACTACCAGAATTACCGTATATGGCATAGCCAGGACCCGTCAGATCCTCATTCACTATAATGGGATCCGCTTGGTTTGCGGCGTGAATGATGGTTTTCTGCTAGAAAAATACCGCTGTATTCCTCTGCTGGAACAGACTATAGGAATACCGTAAAGCAGATCTGACCGTATCCTTACCCCTTCCATATTTGTTTAATACATAGGTCAGTGAAAGCAGACGGCACAACGCATCGCCTGATAATGGCTTCATCATTTGCCTCCTTTGTTCAATGAACACGATGCAACAGCAGCCAATTTTTTGGATCATTGAGCTGGACGCAGACAGCATTTTTGATACACGCGGCTGATTTATGTGTGTAGTGATTAAAAACTGCCCTGAGGGGTTAATGAAAGACGTCAGAAACTGGAAGCGGTGACTTGTGACCTAAAGAAAACCCTTCACTGTGACGGACCGGACTTTTTAATATTGATGATCTATCCTGAGGATAGGTCATCCATCTCATAACGGCGGGGGTCAGACACCGGGCACCCCTGCGATCAGCTGTATGGGTAGACGGTGCGCAGTGTGCACGTGCCGTCTCCCTTCTCTCTTCCAGTGCAGGCCGGAATTAGGGGTGCAAGGCTGGATGGAGGCCTGGCATGACTGGGGCTTGGAGGGAGAGTATTCAGGGTTATGAAGGGTTAAGGAGGTAGGATATGATGGAAGGGATGGGGGTGTGGCTAAGGGCATAAAGGGGATAGCAAGGGCGGGAAAGGGGCCATTTTGTGAGGACAGCAGTGTGGCAGCAGCACCCACCCCTTTTTTGGCTGCTGTTTGCCTGGGTTAGGTG
Source organism: Bufotes viridis (assembly GCA_033119425.1). Taxonomy (NCBI): domain Eukaryota; kingdom Metazoa; phylum Chordata; class Amphibia; order Anura; family Bufonidae; genus Bufotes; species Bufotes viridis. Next base: position 29,877,498 of record CM065595.1, read on the forward strand.
GGGGGTCCTCGAGTGTTTCTTAGTGTTGGTGTTAGGGCCGGGGGTTGCGAGTGGATTACGGGTGGTCCGGCAGTGATTGGTGGGCGGGCTTTGTCATAGCGGTCTGGGGCGGTGGTGGGTCCTTGGAGTTGGTGGTTATGGTGGCTCTGGCGTGGTGGGGAGGGAGCCAAAGGAGGCTCTGGACTCCCCAGGTACTGGTTTAGGCTACGTTCACACGATGATATTTGTCGCGTGACCAATAGGGCACAACTTCACTGCAACATTTGTTATAATGAGAGTCTATGGTGTCGCATTGCGACATGCTGCGATGCGACAGTCGCAGAAAAATCCATCTTGAATGGACACCATAGACTCCCATTATAAAAATTGTCGCCCGACAAATGTCCTCGTGTGAACCTACCCTTATGGTGTGATATGGCGGGTAGCGGCCCAAGTTGGTTGCCCTTGGTTACCGGTTCCTGCCTCTGAGCTGGCGTTTATCGGCTAGAGGTAATCTAACTGAGGGCGGCGCCAGTTATCCGTCATTTACGGGCTCCAAGGACCCTCCCCGTGTTGGCATTCATAGGTTCTTGGTAGGCCTGCACAATATATCGCGAAAGCAATCGCAATTAATCGCCATATCGCAATCGCAATTTGCTGACTCAAAAATGCTGCAATTATATTACCGTATTGTTCGCTTTATAAGACACACTCCCCCCCCCCCCCCAAAAAAAAAGTGTGTGTTGGGGGGGGGGGGGGTCAGTGCATCTTATAAAGCGATGGTTGACTTTCTACGTGACACTGTATCTCCGGCCGCTATCCTGCACAGTGCGGGGAGGGAGGAGGGGCTGGTGGAGAGTCGTTATTTTAACGAACACACGTTCTTATGTCCTATATTTATTTATCTGTTCTGTGCAGCGCTATTAAGAAAATGGCAAGTTTAGTATTTTGTACTTTTGCAGTAAGGCAAATATGTATTTTATTTTGAAAAACACTGCGCATTTCAGTTCTTGAGTTCAGCATAACTACATTTCACATTATCAGTCATCTGTGTGCGCTTTTACCTTGAAAATACAAGCAGATAGACCTCTAGCACAATTTCCTTAAATTACAGGCATGTCCAAACTCCGGCCCTCCAGATGTTGCAAAACTACAACTCCCATCATTCCTGGACAACCTACAGCTATCAACCTACAGAAGAGCATGATGGGAGTTATAGTTTTACAACACCTGCCTTAAAATATCGCATCGCATATCGTTATCGCAATTTTTAGGGCCCTAATCGCAATCGCACAAAATTCCCATATCGTGCAGCCCTAGTTCTTGGTAAGGTTTTAGGGCGGGGCCTCCAGGTGGGAAGGCCAAGGGGTAAGTTATTTATTTATGATAATTATTTGTATTTGTTATTAATAAAAGGCTGCTGTGGCCATAAAATCCACTTTCTAAATCTGTCATTATTGAGGAGGGGGGGGGGGGGTAGTGTGGAGGTAAGCGACTCGACCATACGCCGGTCATGTCTGCTGCTGTATGTCTATGGGACAGCAGCAGCAGGGCAAGAAGGGAAAGGGCACGTGCGCACAGCAGCGCATGCTTAGTCCCCTGTCCATCGACAGTGTCGTGGTACGGAGCCCCCTTCTTATGACCGAAAGGTGGTATCGGCACCTGTCGTCCATTTTTTGCCCATTCTGTAAATATACCGTAAATGTTTAGATGGGACAACCACTCAATATCATCCTTACCAAGAAACTGTCCACTTAAATTTCAATTTGTCGATTTAGGGGTTCTAGGTTGAAATCAATGGGAGGAAAACCTTGTCAATGCGGTAATTTTAATGCCGGATCCGGCATTCCGGCAAGTGTTCCAGAATTTTGGACGGAGAAAATACAGAAGCGTGCTGCGGTATTTTTTCCGGCCAAAAAACGTAAGAGGGACTGAACTGATGCATCCTGATCGGAATGCTCTCCATTCAGAATGCATTAGGATTAAAATGATCTTTTTTTTTTCGGGTATTGAGCCCCTAGGATGGAACGCAATACCGGAAAAGAATAACGCTAGTGTGAAAGTACCCGAACGCAAGTTGCGAACTGCAAGGTATCATTAGTACAGCGACCCCCTCCTGGCGTAGACAGGTATGTGGGAACAGGGTATGCCATAAATGGCTGGCAGGTGGGGTTGCACCCCTCGGAGAATCCTCCAATTGTTTTGTAAGCTGAGGCTGGGGAGCGGTGAGTGTAGCGCTGTTATTACTCACCGTTCCCTGCTCCTGGTGCTGCTCTATACTGTGTCCTGGCAGTGTTCAGCATGAGGATGTAGTGTGCACAGGCGCCTACTGTGACCTCACACTGAGCGACGTCGGGTCAGTACAGAGCTGCAAGAGGAGCGCGCCGGATCTCCAGAGTGCCGCTGCTTTCCGGAGCAGGAGAAGTAAGTTTTATTTTAATTTTTTTGTCTGATCTGAGGGCTGATTGAAATGGGGAGGGTGGGGGAGTATTATAGGGGGCATTACTTTGGGGTCTGATTGATGGGGCAAGTGTTATAGGGGCCATTACTTTGGGGTCTGATTGATTGAGGGGGAGTGTTACAGCACTGTTTTGAAAAACAATGTACAGTCACCCTACCCTATGAAATTAGAATAGAAGAGTTTTCGGCCTGTAATATTAAGGACCGTATGTATTTTGCCGTCCGCAAAACACGGAACTGCAAAGAATATGGATGATGTCCATGTGCATTCTGTATTTTGAGAAACGGAACAGCTGGCCCCTAATAGATCAGTCCTATCCTTGTCCGTAATGCGGGAAAGGAATGCACACGGAGTAACTTCTGTTTTTTTTTTTTTTTTTTTTTTTTTGCAGACCCATTGAAATAATTGGTTCCGCATACGGTCCGCAAAAAAAAACGGAACGGTGCATGAGCCCTAATTAGCTATATCTTTGAGGAGGTAAGAACAATAATATTATAGCAGCACTTGAGTGTTAGGAAAATATGAAGCAGTTTCCTATGGCAACCAATCAGATCAAAGCTCTTATTTTTCAGCGGCTGTTAGGAAATTGGAAGCAGCAGCCTGATTCGTTGCCATAGGCAGCCCCTCCACATTCCCTGTGTAGTAAACGCCTCCCCTGTGTTACGTGGGCGGTCTGTAATATGTAAATGAAAAAATACTAGGCACAGATCCTAGCAGCGTTAGTCTCGCCGACCTGTATCACGTGACCGCTGTTGCTAGGGAGAACTGTCCTTTGTCAGCTTCCGTAGTAACAAGGTGAGGGCGGAGCGCACAGTATCTGGAGGCGGAACTCTGCGCGCTATTTACTTCCGGGGGCTTCTCTGGAGAGAGGGGGGTTTCAGTTCCGGGGCAGTATCCGGCCCGGTGGTTTGCACGGAGGGATCGCCCCCCCTCCGTCTGAGAGGGGAGCGGGCACCGGGAGGCCTAGCGGCGGGGGGGAAAGATATGGATAAACTGACCATCATTTCAGGATGTCTGTTTCTGGCTGCGGATATCTTTGCCATCGCCAGCATCGCCAACCCGGACTGGATAAACACCGGGGAGTCCGCGGGTGAGTGCGGGGTGCACGGGTCTGGAGGGGGGCGGATGGCAGCTGTGCCCGGGAGGGCTGTGGGGACGAGAGGGGAGACATGGAGGGGAGGACGGGGACAATGGCTGGCACTGGCAGAGGTGCAGACCTGGTGCATGGGGGAAATGGGGATTTAAAGTGGAGCTCCAGTTACAGGAGGTCTCAGCCGGGAGCCCCCCATTGATTTCAGTGGTGCAGGTTAGACCCAGTAATGGAGAATGTGGTGGAAAATACCCCAGAGCCATGTGTTCAGGTCCCCAGTCTGATCGTCTATATCAGGGATCAGCAACCTTCTGCACTCCAGCTGCTGTGAAACTACAACTCCCAGCATGCACAATTACTCTGCTACTCTTGTAGCTCCCATAGAAGTGAAAGGAGGATTCTGGAAGTTGTAGTTTCAGTATAGTTGTAGGGGAGGACGCGGTACGCACGTAGGAGAGGCTGTAGGGGAGGACGTGGTACGCACGTAGGTGAGGCTGTAGGGGATGACGCGGTACGCACGTAGGTGAGGCTGCAGGGGAGGACGCGGTACGCACGTAGGTGAGGCTGTAGGAGAGGACGCGGTACGCACGTAGGTAAGGCTGTAGGAGAGGACGCGGTACGCACGTAGGAGAGGCTGTAGGGGAGGACGCGGGACACACGTAGGAGAGGCTGTAGGGGAGGACGCGGTACGCACGTAGGACAGGACGCGGGACACATGTAGGAGAGGCTGTAGGGGAGGATGCGGGACGCACGTAGGAGAGGCTGTGGTGGAGGACACGTGACGCACGTAGAGGAGGATGCGGGACGCACGTAGGAGAGGCTGTAGGGGGGGACACGGTACACACGTAGGGGAGGATGCGGGACACACGTAGGAGAGGCTGTAGGGGAGGACGCGGTACGCACGTAGGAGAGGACGCGGGACACATGTAGGAGAGGCTGTAGGGTTGGACGCGGTACGCACGTAGGGGAGGATGCGGGACACACGTAGGAGAGGCTGTAGGAGAGGACGCGGTACGCACGTAGGAGAGGCTGTAGGGTTGGACGCGGTACGCACGTAGGGGAGGATGCGGGACGCACGTGGGAGAGGCTGTGGTGGAGGACAAGTGACGGACGTAGGAGAGGCTGTAGGGGAGGACGCGCTTGGGTGGGGGGGGTTGGACACGGGACGCGCGTGGGCTTGGGGGGGGTGGGTAGGACGCGTGGGCTTGGGGGGGTGGGTAGGACGCGTGGGCTTGGGGGGGTGGGTAGGACGCGTGGGCTTGGGGGGGTGGGTAGGACGCGTGGGTTTGGTGGGGGGGGGGGCGACGATGCGGGGAGGAGAGGCTGTAGGGGAGGACGGAAGATGCTTGTGGGTACAGCTCTGGTTTAATGCTTCGTTAAGATCACCGTCCAGCATTTCCGCTCCGTTTAGGAGCAGGAGAACAGAAAGGACAGATTCGGTACATAACTGAGCCGAACGGAGCCTAAGGACCCCATAGACTATAATAGGGTCCGTTAGGTGTCCGCTCAGAAGATGATTTTGGAGCATGCAGGACGTTTGTCTCCGCTAAAAATCATCTTCTGAGCGGACACCTAACGGACCCTATTATAGTCTATGGGGTCCTTAGGCTCCGTTCGGCTCAGTTTGGGGTCAGTTATGAGCCTTCTCCGTCCTTTCAGTTCTCCTGCTCCGTTTGGAAAGTCTGAGCTGTGATGTGAACAAAGCTCAAGACAGAGTGGACAGCATTGGATGAGGACATTGGGCAGGTGTGGGCACAGCTCTGGTGGAGGACATTGGGCAGGTGTGCATATATTGCATCAAAAACGGCACATAACCCTATTTACACACTATTTTGGCACTTTTTCTTTCCGAATTTCTTTGTACGTAACCAAGTAGTAGGTGGTGCAGGAGAGAATCTCTCCCAGTATTATGTGACCCATAAACATAAGGGTAAGGCTACACTGCGGCTGGTTTATTTCCAATATTGAACTACAGCTGCAGTCCAAATGAATGCTTTTAGTTAAATCCAATCACGTGGGCTGCAGCCGTCACTCAATAGTTAAAAACAATCAGTCGCATTATAAAAAGTCGTAGTGTAGCCTAGGCCGCTGCGGATGTTGCAGAATTTTCTGCGACTGAAAACCAGTTCCATTCACCTGAATGGGGCGTTCAGAAATCCATGTGCTCGCCTCCCCATTCAAATCAATGGAAACTATTTCCAGTCATGGAAAATTCTGCTTCAAAATCCTTAGTGTTTGAGGGTTCCCTAAGATACCGTCAGAAGAACACACCTCCTTTCTTTGCCTTGAGGACACATAGGGGATCATTTATCAAACAGGAATACACCTAAATTAGGTGTATTTCTGGCACAAATTGCAGCGCAAACGTCCTTTGCGCCGCAATCTGTGACTTCTCCCCGCTTACGCCAGCCCCTCTCAGTTTAGGTGTAGAAAATGGTCGAAACGTAAGACAGCAAGGAACCTGTCTTACATTTCGAAGTTGTGGAGGATCCGCCGAAGTTATGAAGAGGTTGGCGTCTTCTCATAACTCCGGCGGGTCCACTGGTCCTAAAAAATGCACCCAATAGTAATGTGTTGTCTAGATTCTCACTGGGGGAGATTTATCAAAACTGGTGTGAAGTAGAACTGGCTTAGCTGCTCATAGCAACCAATCAAATTCCACATTTCATTTTTCACAGCTCCTTTGGAAAATAAAAGGTGGAATCTGATTGGTTGCTATGGGCAACTAAGCCAGTTCCACTTCACACCAGTTTTGATAAATCTCTCCCAGTGATTCAGCACGGCCTCCAAATCGCCATCTCCGTAAGGCCCCATTCACATATCCGTGATGACATCGGTGATGGTCAGTGGTTCGTCCGTGAAGGATCCATGTTTGGTCCTCGTGCTTCATGCGTCATCCATTTCCAGAGCATCTCCTACCAGTGGTCCGTGAAATCCACGGACCAAACACAGATGGCGTTGACCACTGCCTGCACCGCTAGTGGATGATTTACGGGTCGCCTCTATAAGTGGGGACGGTCGATGACTTTAGCAGTTGGTTTATTTGCATGTAAATATCTTTTTACTAATATATGACCTTCTGGTTATTATACATATATTTTTTTATTATTAATCTGTGCATTTTGTACTTAAAAAGGTTGTATCAAAAACATTGGCGGCGCATGGCTAGGAAAGTGCCGCGCTGCTGTTGGCTCCACTCGACAGTCACGTAGTCGGCCATTGGCTGTCCATTTAGTTACCGGTGAAAGAGCTGGCCGATGTAGAGTTCATGACAACCGCTATGGCCTCCAGTGCATCTTCTAGGCGGGTTGTCACTCGGCTCTATAAGGTCTCCTAAACAGAGTGCTGAAATATATTTTCTATTATTTAATTAGTATTTTCAAGTAGCGACTTTTTAAGGGTATGTTCACAAGTGGCAGGTGCCCTGCGTATTTTCAGGCGTACAATCTACAGCACCTTCAGTACCGGCAAAGTTGCGGTGCGGGTTTTAAATCCTCTTTGGAATGCTTTAGGTGAAATCCGCACATAAGGCGCTGTCAGACGGTCAGTGTTTGATCAGTGATTGTCAGCTTAAGTGGAGCGTACACAGAGATAAGGTCTAATGGAAAGATCTGCCCCTGGTTTTGACCCGTAATCACTGATCAAACACCGACTGTGTGAAAGCGGCCTAACCCTTGTAGATTTTGTACTGGGACTGCAACAAAATCATTAATCTAAGGCCTCATTCACACAACCGTATTTTTGTTCACCCATGTATTTCAGCGGGGCCGCAAAAAACAATGAGGACAGCACACGGTAAATCCGTATGTCCATTCCGCAGCCCCGCAAAAAGATAGAACATGTCCTATTGTCCGTTTTGCGGACAACAATAGGCATTGTTACAATGGGTCCTCCAAAAAAAAAAAAAAAACGTATGCAACACGGACGTCACACAGATGTCATCCGTGTTTTGCGGACCACAGAATACATATGGTCGTGTGAATACCCTGTATGTGGCAGGGCTCAAATGAGGCCAGGTAGCTGGAAACGGAACACTCTTTTCGTTAGGGTGGGTTCGGAAAGGTTTTGTTTTTGTTTTTTTGTCTTGTTTTCTGATAATTTTTTATTTTTTTTTTACACACTTTTAGCTGCATGTTGAAGCAATGTATAGTGTTTTTTTTGTGTTTTTTTTTTCTCGTCCCCTTTTCTATAGGGGAAAAAACACAATTCAAGCATGTAATGGCACAAAAAATATCATAAATTGATGTCAAACATCAAGCAGTTTTTTTTTTTTACGCGGTAAATACTTGTGGAGAGCGCCTACTACAGGCATGCTCAACCTGCAGGCCTCCAGCCGTTGCAAAACTACAACTCCCATCATTCCCAGGCAGCCTAAAGCTATCAGCCTACAGAAGGGCATTTCATCCATGGTCATGCAACATGGATACTATTGCTAAACTGGCTGTATCAACAACACATGGTCCAGGATACTAAACTCCATGACCCCAGTGTCTACGCCGTCGGCATGGAATAAACTAGGAGCGTTTTTATGTCACCCCCTCATATGTATAAATTAATTTTTCAAAGCCATTTTGGATCTCGGTGCAGTGAAATAATGTAATAAATCAGAAGCGTACGGTCCGGCGGTGTCTGCGTCGGCCTGACTCCAGGCCGTGCACCTCAGCAGCATTAATTGGATCAAGCAGGTCTCCCTGGCATCTACGACCTGACCAGAGTACATCCGGACACGGGAAACCTTCCAGGTCTTCAGTACGGATTGATTTTATTTATGCATAGGCCTTCTTAATTAATGGGCATTTTGTAGGCGATCTGTCTTGTCTTGGCCATGGAGATGACGTTTTCTAGCACAGCCGAGTGGGGGGTTCAAAAAGAAATGCGGGGACAACGATAAATATTCCCATATCTAAAAGATTTTGTAAAATCAAAGTTTTTTTTCTTTCTTAGGGTCCTTTCACACTGGCGTTTTTCCGTCCTCGGCGCTCTATGCCGGAAAAATCCTGATCAGGATCATCCCCATGCATTCTGAATGGAGAGAAATCCGTTCAGGATGCATCAGGATGTCTTCAGTTCAGGACCGGAACGTTGTTTGGCCGGAGAAAATACCGCAGCATGCTGCGCTTTTTGCTCCGGCCAAAAATCCGGAACACTTGCCGCAAGGCCGGATCCGGAATTAATGGCCATTAAAAGGCAATAATCCGGATCCGGCCTTAAGCTAAACCTCGTTTCGGCGCATCGCCGGATCCGACGTTTAGCCTTTTCTCAATGGTTACCATGGCAGCCAGGACGCTAAAGTCCTTGTTGCCATGGTAAAGTGTAGTGGGGAGCGGGGGAACAGTATACTTACCATCCGTGCGGCTCCCGGGGCGCTCCAGAGTGACGTCAGGGCGCCCTACACGCATGGATCACGTGATCCATGCGCATGGGGCGCTCTGACGTCATTCTGGAGCGCCCCGGGAGCCGCACGGACTGTAAGTATACCGCTCCCCACTACTACTATGGCAACCAGGACTTTAATAGCATCCTGGCTGCCATGGTAACCTGAAAGCATTTCGAAGACTGATCAGGATCCTGATCAGTCTTCTAATGCTTTCAGGCGACTTTCGTTCTGACGGATCCGGCGGGACGGAAGTGCCTGCCGGATCCTCAGCACGCAAGTGTGAAAGAGGCCTTACTGGCACTTATGTTAGGAGATAACAAATGTATGGTCCTTGGGCTGGGACACCCATTTTCTAACCTATTATAAATGCACGTGAGAGGGCCATGGCGATCTTGGTGGCTACCACAATGAAGAGGCTTTATGGATCCCTTTGACACAGTTTAGAGATTTCTAGCATGAGAGACACAGCATTGGACCATTGAAATCTGTAGCAGCGATACAGAAGTTTCCGAACCTTGTCCAAAGGGTTTAGATGCATTCATTGTAAAAATCGGTGGTCGTCCGTCAGAGACTTATGATCTTCTCACATGTATTAAAGGGGTTTTCCAGTACGTCGATACTGGTGTTCTATCCTCAGGAGAGGTCATCAGTGCCTGATCTGTGGGAGTCCGTCACGTGGCACCCTGACAGATCAACTATCTCAGGCAGCTGCTGGTGCCGGAAACTGTACAAAGCCCTCCGTCCGCTGTATAGCTTTGAGTACCTGCAGCTGCCCAAAACTGCTGGTCGTGGGGTGTCAGACCTTCACCTATCCTGAGGACAGGTCATCAATATCCAAGCACCCGAAAATCCTCCCTTCAAGACCCATTATATTTATTTGACTGGACCCTTTGGCGCTGGTTTTGAAATTTGCGCTGTAACTGGAATCACTGGCAGAACGCTTTACTGGTTTCACAGTTTCTTTAACTGGTAACTCAAGGGAGAATTTCTCATTCAGGTCAGGGGACTGTCCAATATGCCGGTCCCTGTCAGGACTGCGCAGCTTTAGGCCACATGCACGCGACCGTGCCCATTTTGCAGCCTGCAAATAACGGACCTTCTGCGTGCACTCCGCACTAGTAATCTACTATTCTTGACCTGTTCTATAATTTGCAGAACGGGCATCTGGATGCGGACGACACACATGGCCAAAAAATGCCGATGGGGTGCAAAGTACGGGCATGTTTTTGAGCCGCTTTTCAGGGCTCTGGACATTTTATTCCACTAGGGTCGCGTTAACATCTGTAATCCCGCCAGTAGTGATAGTATAGCGTCTCTATATGGCCCCTTTCACACGAGCGTGACGGGTTAAGTCTGGGTGCTTTCAGTAAAACTCGCACCATTTTGCAAGTAAGTTCAGTCAGTTTTGTCTGCAATTGCGTTCAGTTCCGTTTTTTCCGTGTAGGTTCAATGCGTCTGGATGTGTTTTGATGCGTTTTTCCCGCGCGTGATAAAAAAATGGAAGGTTTACAAACAACATCTCCTAGCAACCATCAGTGAAAAACGCAACGCACTCGCATTTCCGGATGCAATGCATTTTTCACTGAAGCCGCAATCATTTCTGTGGGGCCAGGGCTGCGTGAAAAACGCAGACTATAGAACATGCTGCGATTTTCCTGAATGCAGAACTGATGCGTGAAAAACAGCGCTCATGTGCACAGACCCATTGAAATGAATGGGTCAGGATTCAGTGCGGGTGCTATGCGTTCACGTCACGCATTGCATTTATTTTATTTTTTTGTTGGTCTTTATTAAAAATGTTTAGCCGTTTTTGAGATACAAGGGTTGAAGAAACAAGTCAGTCTGTTTGCAGAGTATCACTTCTCAGTCCCATCAGCTGAGGGCTCATGTGAAGCCTTATCTCTCATCTTCTGAACACAGCCACATTCTTATGAGTTTGATGAGTGATAAGTGTTTGAGGTCAAGAGATCAGAGATATTTTTTTAACCCTTGTATCTCAAACAGTTTAACCATTTTTTTAAAAATAAAAAGCAGTTAAAAAAAAAAGATTTTTATATTGAAATGCATAAAATGCAATCATAAAAAAAAAATTGCCATGAAGGTGTCCATAGCCTTTTGAGTTGGGTAAATATCCTTCCAGTATATGAAGTGGCTTACAATTGCTGCCTTGTTTGTCTTCTTTTGCTCTTTTTACTCGCTGTGTTCTTCATTTACACCTTTTCTCAAGGTAGCAGCCGGTAGCGTGAATACCATTCACCATCCTGGCCGCCCTGAGAGCATTTTTAAGCGGTTTCCCCCGAGGATCACACACGCGCTATTAACAGTTTGTCTTTCTAGTGTTAGATTTATCATGGGGAATCTAATTAAGCTTCACGGCGAAGAAGGCCGGGGGTGATTATTTTATTTATTTTTTTTGCTTGGCTTCCTGTAAACAGACAGAGCATAGCTTGTGGAGGTAAAGCTCCGAGAAGAAGCGCTCCGCTCCTCCGAAGCAGGACCCCCTAATAGACGGGATAATGGGAGTTTTAATCAAATGCTCGTCCATATCCTCCGTTGTTTACTGCCTACCTCGCTCTTATCTGGAGGAAATAGTGTAATCTGGCATCCAAATAAAATATGGTTGGCAGCGGAACGTGTTGTAATAGAAGTAAAATATTGATGCGGGGAACACATTGATAAAATCTGAATTATTAATAAATATAACTTAAGCATTCATTGCAATCTGTTTTGGCTCCAAACGGCTTTTTCGAAGGAAGTGCTATCAAAATACCCCTGTAAAGGGTAATTAGATTTCCAAAAAGTACATTTTATACGTGAACGGGGTTGTCCAGGACTAGACAAACATGGCTGCTCCTGTCCGCGGATTGTTTCTGGCACTCCTGCTCTGCTGCATTGAAGTGAATGGGGCTGAGCTGTCATACCACACACAAATTGTGGATAGGTGGGGTGCTGTGTTTTTGTTTTTTTAAAGCTACTTTCACACTGGCGTTAGATGCTGATCCGTCTGGTATGTGCACAGACGGATCCGCACCTATAATGCAAAGGTTTGTATCCGTTCAGAACGGATCCGTTTGCATTAGCTTTAAAAAAAATTGTCAGTCAAAACGGATCCGTTTTGAATTACATTGAAAGCCCATAGGGGACGGATCCATTTTCAAATGCACAATATTGTGTCAATGAAAACGGTTCCGTCCCCATTGACTTACATTGTAAGTCAAAACGGATCCGTTCGGCTCCCCTTCGTCAAACGGACACCAAAACGCTGCAAGTTTCGTTTTGTTGTCCGCCTCCAGAACGGAATGGAGACTGAACGGAGCCGAACAGATGCATTCTGAACAGATCCTTATCCATTCAGAATGCATTGGGGCTGAAATGATCCGTTTTGGACCGTTTGGGAGATCCCTGAAACGGATCTCACAAACGGAATCCAAAATGCTAGTGTGAAAGTAGCCTAAGAAAGCAGCCATCTTTTTCTAGTCTTGAGCAACCCCTTTTAATTTGAACTCCTCATGGGGCGTGTCGGTCATCTTCTTGACCAGACCGGATTTGTAAGGCCCCTTTCACACGGGCGAGTTTTCCGCGCGGGTGCAATGCGTGATGTGAACGCATTGCACCCGCACTGAATCCTGACCCATTCATTTCAATGGGGCTGTGTACATGAGCGTTTTTTTTTTTTCACGCATCACTTGTGCGTTGCGTGAAAATCGCAGCATGTTCTATATTCTGCGTTTTTCACGCAGCCCTAGCCCCATAGAAGTGAATGGGGCTGCGTTGAAAACGCATTGCATCCGCAAGCAAGTGCGGATGCGTTGCGTTTTTCACTGATGGTTGCTAGGTGATGTTGTTTGTAAACCTTCAGTTTTTTTATCACGCGCGTGAAAAACGCATCAAAACGCATTGCACCCGCGCGGAAAAAACTGAACAACTGAACGCAATTGCAGGCAAAACTGAATGGCTTTGTCTGTGAAATCGCACAGTTTTCACTGAACGCATCCGCAACGCATCCGGACCTAATCTGTGAAAGAGGCCTAAGAGTGGACAAGACCTGCAACTGAGCAGTGTCCAGGAGTCCATACGCTAAAAGAGCCCACCAACCCACACCCCTTCTGCCAAACGTATCTCATGATGCCGTTACTAGACATGCACATTTTAGAGGGTGTGTACATCTTTACATCACTGCCACATGTGGCCCAGGTTACTGTTATCAGGCGCACAGATTTTAAAGACCATTTTTATTTTTTTATTGCTTCAAATAAAAAAAAATAAAACTATTAGTTTGTTTCTTGATGTTTTCAGGTCTACAGTTACAATGGAGCTCTATGCGTCTCCATGGTAACAGACTACAAACAGACTCTGTGTAGTCTGTTCCTGCAGTCATTCCACCACACATCTGTCCTTACTTCTGGACATCTATGGGGTGTATTGATGGTGCGTTGAGATTCTTACCCAACTACTCAGGGTTTGTTTGTAGTCTGTTGCCATGGAGACACATTGATCTTCATAGGGAGGTCTAGACCTAAAACGAGCATGGTTACTTAATTTTTGATGCATTGAAGCAGTGGACATGAAGGTAGCAGTCCCACGTATAGAGGTTGGAGTGGGACTCTTCTCTTCTCGTCTGTTTTGTTCTCTGCTCCACGAAGCTCCAGGTGTCGGATACCCTATCCTGAGGCTAGCTCGGGCTTCGGAGCAGCGACTGCGCAGACACCCTTACCTAGAAGAGTAACGATGCCTCTGCCCTTGTTCTGCTAACCGGCGCAGGTTGGAAATTGTTAGGGCTAGGCTAAATATCTGTCCGTCAATCTTGCTGCATAACCTCCAGGGACAGCCCCTCATGGGAAAAAGTCCTGCCGATAAGATGAATCGATTCTTTGTAATCTTTAATGCAGAGTCCAGAGGCCACATCCAATGTCAGAGGGTGCAGTTAAAGGGAACCTGTCAACAGAGACCTCCCTATCAAACTGTTCGCATAGACGCATAGCTGTGGTTCTTTTGTTAATCCAGGGCTCTGTTTTGTTCCTAAGTTATGATACCTTTTTCTTAATATGCAAATTGGGCCTTTGGTGCAAAGAGGGCCTCACCTTTGCTCTTGCCTCTCCACTCCTTTCTGTGGCCAGCCCCTCCCCGGCTGCTTTGACGGGGCCAATTAGTAGCTGAGCAGCCAGGGAGGGGCTGGCCTCAGAAAGGAGTGGAGCTTGGGTGCAACAAGAGCAAAGGTGACGCCCTCTTTGCACCAAAGGGCTAATTTGCATATTTAAAAAAGTATAACTCGGGGATTGACCCTCGGTTCAAAAAGGAGTTTCAATCACGTTCGCCACAATTGCGTCTTTGCAAACAGTTTGATAGGTTGTTGGTGACAGATTCCCTTCAATTCTCTGAAATGGAGCACCATTACAATGCACCAGGCGCTTATCATCCGTAATATTATAATAATGCCTTTCAGAATTTTGCTGAATTTTATTATTTTTTCATTTTTTTTTTAAAAAAGGCCTCTGACGGGTTTTTACTGTGTCCTTCCGGCGAGGCCCTGTTAGATTCCAGCGAGAAGAAGGCAAATAATGAATTTCTTTGTGTCTGCGAATTAATGGGAAGCTTTTTATTCTGCCGCCGGTGGAAAGATTACAGGCTCCCAGCTCTGCGCGAAATCCAGATCTCCTCCTAATATTTTATATTCTGCACAGCGTCTTCTTTGTCTTTCAGTTTTCCTCTTCACAGTGTCTGGGGATTTGGGGGGGAAAAAAATAAAAAAAAAATAGTTTGGCAGAATTCATCAAACCAGCAGTGATACTAAACCGCAGCACTGTGGGCTTTACTGCCGGGCAGATGCCAAGGAGAGACTCGCTGCCCGTGACTGGGATGCAGGCGCTGGTTTATAGCTTTTGTGTGAGCGGAGAGGCGAAGAATGCAAGATCCGCATTCATTGATTGCATCTCACTGGTCCATGGGAGTCTCTGTGACGCTGAGTGGTTGGGTCTTCTCATTGCGAGGTCGATATGGCTTCTGGTCTGATTGTAGGTCCGAGACACAAGATGTCTGCAGTCTCAATTTGCTTCTAATTTTTATCAAAGCCCTGTTTTTGAGTTTTAAAAGGGCCTCTGTCAGCAGATTTGTACCTATGACACCGGCTGACCTGTTACATGTGCGCTTGGCAGCTGAAGGCATCTGTGTTGGTCCCATGTTCCTATGTGCCCGCATTGCTGAGAAAAATTATGTCTTAAAATATGCAAATGAGCCTCTAGGAGCAATGGGGGCATTACTGTTACACCTAGAGGCTCTGTTCTGTGCGCCTGCTGCGTCCTCTCCAGTTTGTCTGTATGAGCCCTAATGCCTCTCCCTGTCAATCAAATGTGTGCGGCCTGTATTGTGGTCCGCAATATACGGGCAGCTGACTCGTGGTGCGGACCGGTTCATTTGAATAGGTCTGCAATCTGCAAACTACTATGGAACGCCTGAATGTTGAGGATTGTGGACCAATTCAAGTGCATAGGTCCGCAAATGATGGGCACGCGGCAGGTGCCTGTGCTTTGCAGACCCCTGTGCATGAGCCCTTATGTTACACTGCCTGGACCTGTCAATGTGCAGAGGGCACGGCAGTTGCAGAGAGAGCAGAGCCTCCAGGTTTAACGGCAACGCCCCTGTTGCTCCTAGAGGCTCATTTGCATATAATACAACTTCATTTTTCTCAGCAATGCGGGCACATATGAACATGGGACAACACAGATGCCCTCAGCTGCCAAGTGAGCCGGTGTCATGGGTACAAACCTGCTGACAGATGCCCTTTAAGTTACCGTAACCAACCCTCACCAGGCGTTCTGTGCGCCTCTTGGGGTTCTCTGCGGCTACTTGTGACCCACTTCAGAGCTGTACGCTGCCGTACTTGCACCCTGGGATTCATTACACGTTGCACTTGTGTTTGTGCTTGTTATCCGGCCTAGGTGTAAGGACTTTGCTGTCAGGTTCACATTGATTTGTTTCTTGGCTTGTCTGCTTATGATGCACTTAAGAATCAGAAGGCAATGATTTATTCCAAGGAGTGTGACACCTAAGCTCGTTGTCACACATCAGGCGGGAGCCAGGGCTTTTAGATAATTAAAACATGCCGTTGCGTCGGGGCCTGGGTGGACAACGTTGTTTAGATACTAAAAATGCACAATTTTCTGGGTACAATTGATTTTTTTAGCGCATACTTTATTGAAATGGTTTTTCTTTTTGAAGGGTCTGTGGTGCTGCAGCCTCTTCCTAGGCCAGTGATGTCACGTTCATCGGTCACACAGGCCTAGGCCCAGTTCAGTCCCATTCAAGTGAGTGGGCTGGGCTGCACTACCAAGCACAGCCACTATACAATGTATGGCAATGTGCTTGGCTTTCTGTGCCAGAGGCCGCAGAGCTCAGCGGAGCACCATGGCCTCCTCAAACAGGTGATAGGTGGCGGTGCTGGGTGTCGGACCTACTAGCGATCATATATTGATGATCCCTTCAAAGGGGTTCTTCCATGATTGATGTAAAAAATTAAAATCAGACATCATATAGTGCATAACAATCTCTGACAATCTGTATCTCCACATTCACTGCTTATATTTCTCTGCAAGATTATCTTTAGCCTGGCAGCTGAGGGGCATGTCCTTTCTGCTGCAGCTCTCTCCCTGTAACTGCCACAGCTTGTAACTGAACATACGTGTGGTGGCAGTTGAAGATCTTAACTGAGCACGTGCGACCACCTCAGTGAGGTGGACAGCGAAATAAGGTAAAGAACAAACCGCAGGTGGCGCTATACAGATACATTTTATTTAATAGCTCACTGGCTATACTACATTTTTAATTACATGCAATTACAAAAGTATTCAGGTGCTGGTTTGAAAAATGTAGAATATGTTTAATGACACAACCCCTTTAAAGGGAGTCTTTCACCCCAAATGTGCACTAACCCTAACACCATTGTGTCAAAAACAGTCCCCACATTAAAATCCTTCTTACCATAATGTTGTCCGTTGCATAGTTCGTCTAAAAAACACTTTTATTGTATATGTAAATCAGGGTCTGAAGAAGCCCAGGGGCGGCGTTCCAACTGCCGGTTCCTAGACCCTGCGCTGATTTTCACGTGCAACCCCTCCCCTTTCGCCCAGTTGGACCGCCCTTTCTCTGGCTGATCACCTCCTTCTCTTCTGAAATCCCGCGCCTGCGCCGATGACAGCCCTGTGATGCAGCGTCGGCTGGAGCGCAACGTAGGGGCCGGCGCATGCGCACTGGATACTCTGAGGCATCTGCCAGTAATGGGTAGCACAGTGCGCATGCGCCGGCCCGTACATCATGCTCAAGCCGATGCTGCATAAGAGGGCTGTCATCGGCGCAGGCGCGAGGTTTTAGAAGAAAAGGAGGTAGTCAGCCGGAGAAAGGGCGGGCAAAATGGGTGAAAGGGGAGTGGTTGCACGTGAAAATCAGCGCGGAGCCTGGGCATCGGCCGTTGGAACGCCGCCCCTGGGCACCTTCAGACCCTGATTTACATATACAATAAAAGTTTTTTTTTTTAGACGAACTATGCAACGGACAATATTATGGTAAGAAGGATTTTAATGTGGGGACTGTTATCAGGGGTGTGGAATTCCTATCGCCCGACGCCCGGGACATGCAGTTCCGGGCGTCGGGCAAGTAGTTTGAACAGTTGTTTAGCCCTGCTTCGGGCAAGTACAGGGACATGTCGGTTGGGCAGTAATAGGAGCGGTCATATGCGTGCCGCGAGCTGACCGCTGCTACATCTATCAGCCTACTCCTGCATCGTGCATATAAGTACCGTACATACATATCACTTCCTGCAGACGGCCCCCGCTCCTCCCGGCTCCTGTATCTAAGTCTCCGCCCACCTGCCAGCACAGGAGCGCACAAAGTCAGCACACCGTCTCCAGAGTGAGTAATTGCAGGCCAAGATGGGAGAAGAGGAGTGCGAGACCCCACGGCCTCCTGCAGATGAGCGTTCCTCCCGGAGCCTGTCCACATCGCAGCTCCCAGCCTGACCTGCAAGCGCTTATTAGGGTCACATAGCATTATACTGATTTATGATGCTATGTAACTCCTACAGTTCTGGAATGTGTTGGATAACACTGACATAATGCTGTCAGTGTTATCCAACACATTCCAGAACTGTAGGGTTACATAGCATCATAAATCAGTATAATGCTATGTAACCCAGTCAATGGTTGCAGGTCAGACCGGGAGCTCAGTTGACAGACTCTGGGAGGAACAGCTCATCTGCAGGAGGCCTAAGAGCCCTGGTGTCAGACATGAAGGTAGTGCTGTCTGTCTTCTGAGGCTCTGGCCCTGCCTGCAATCTGCACTGCACGTGGCACTTGATAAACTATAATGTCTCCCTGTTGCCCCCATACAGCATAACGCTCTTGTGGCCCCCATACAGTATAACGTCTCCTCTTGCCCCCATACAGTATAACGTCACCTTGGGGCTGCCCTAGTGCCCCATACAGTATAACATCACCAAGCGGCTGCCTCCGCACAGTATAACGTCACCCTGTGGCCCCTGCCCCCATACAGTATAACGTCACCCTGTGGCCCCCGCCCGATACAGTATAACGTCACCCTGTGGCCCCGCCCCATACAGTATAACGTCTCCCTGTGGCCCCCACCCCCATACAGTATAACATCTCCCTGTGGCCCCCGCCCCATACAGCATAACGTCTCCTTGTGGCCCCCGCCCCATACAGTATAACGTCTCTTGTGGCCCCCGCCCCATACAGTATAACGTTAGTATAAGTTCAGGACAAGTAGATGGTCATGAGGGACAAGTAGATTGAGCCCCCACTTTAGTCCTTCGACAAGTAGTTTTTTTTTTAATTTCCACACCCCTGTGTTATCGATGCAATGGTGTTAGTGTTAGTGCACATTTGGGGTGAAAGACTCCCTTTAAGTTTTATCCAGGGTGATGGGAGTCGTCCTAAAAGGCTGAAAGTGAATGAGACCTTCCTCTCCGCACTCGCATGCTATGCTATCTTCCTGGTAATGTTAGTGTGCCGTCAGTCGCAACCAGTAATGGGCACTGACCACCTGCGGTAATTCTTTCCAGCTCCTCCACAGTATACGAGTGCGTGTCAGTCACACAACATGTCGGCGTTCGCGTGCAGTGCACATTCATTTTTATATTCCATTAGTTAAGATGAGAAATGTCAGGCTCCATAATAAAAGCTTTTGAGCAGACTGTTGTGTAATCGCGTTCGCTCTCGGGTGATTGACACCGCAGTTAAGTGGCGTTCGTGTTTTACTTCTCGCCGCCGTGACGACTCGTGTATTCTAATTGGTCTGTGACCATAACTATTCAAATAACTCCCACATAAAAAGGCACTACAATCCCAACAATAGGAGCTACTGAACACCCACTGCCACTTATCCCATCCCAGAGCAGGCAGGCTATACTTAAACTGGTCTCGCCTGGCAGTGGATGAATGACGGCTATTATCTGCTGTAAATATTTTCGTATAAAAGATCAGAACTATGATGATTTGAAATTTAGTTAATGCACTTTTGTGATATACGTTCAGTCCACGGCATGGAAAGTTTGATTTTTACATATGCGAGTGGTTACCATGAGTCAAAGAAAATGTTGAACTAAATTTTAGGTTGCAATCCTCATTCCTTCATTCATTTTCAGCAACTGATATTTAGTTTGCAACCTGCTCCTAGTGTCAGGCTTTTCTCATGTTGGACGTGCCTCTCCCGGTGTATCCAGGCTTCTGCTGTCTTCATTAGCTCTCATGTAACAGCACAGATTCATTACTGTACGGATTTCTCCTTCTGCAGCCCTTGAGGGATCTTGTCTCACTTGTGCTGATAGTCACTGATGCTGAGGGGCATGTGAATCCAATCCCCTGCAGAGTTTGCCTTGGGTGTGCTACTTTTTTTCTCTAAAGTAAAGAATATATTGGTACAGTATTAGCCAATAAAAAGATTTAAAAGATAAAAAAAAAAAAAAACAGGTCAGGAATGAATGTTAATCATGGGGTTATGTTGGGCTAAATCAATTAAGTAATGTGCCCCTCAGACCTCTTGGGTTCATCGCATTCATGGACTGCATATCTATTAGAGGGCAATAAACATTTTCACACTTCTTATCTATAACTTCTACAACAATTTACTGCTACAACTGTTCATTTACTCCTTCACTCGTATTGATCTGCTTTACATCACTTGTCTCATCCATCTCCTTATTCCTAAATTAAAAGATGCCTGAGGAAGAGGCTTAAGCAGTCTCAGACGCTTGCCATAGTGTCATCTTTTCAGTTAGCCTGAAAAATCTCTTACTTATTATTTTTTATTTTGATTTTTTTAATCTAAACATTTATGCAGCCTGTTTGATTCCCCCCCTGCCTTGTATGCACTGTTCTTTCTAACCACAGCCTGTATGAGTTGCTTTCTATGGATGCTTCCCTCCCTTCCGCACTCTGATCTGCCTTGTACAACTTCCTCTGCTTCACTGCTGCTATCTCTAAGGGCTCATTCACACGAACGTATGGGTTCAGTTTCCGTATTGTGGACCGCATATGCTGATCCGCAATAAACTGACAACGTTCCTTATGCATTGCACATCACGGATGCGGACCCATTCACTTCAATGGGTCCACAAATCAGGAGATGCGGAATGGAACCCTACGGAGTGCTTCTTTGGGGTTCCGTATTTCCGTACCGCAAAAGATAGGACATGGGTCTGGATCCGTCCCGTAGGCCTCACGAACATTCTCTGTGCATTGGGGACCGCAAATTGCTGCCCCAATGCACGGAACCGATACCAGGGAGAGCCATTGGAAACAGGAGCAGTGCTCTGATAGATTTATGTCAGATTCAGCAGCTAAGTGAAGGACTTCCATATACTTTGCAGGAGCAGAATGGTAGGAAATTTCTTTTAATGAAGACTAATTGATTTAGGAATAAATTTAACAACAAAATCAGTGCAGAAGTATTCATAAAATTTAACTTGCAATTCTTCACCATCCCAATTCAGGTCCCCCATTGCATCATGCGTGCAGGATGATGTCATCCAGAAGGTGTCATCCATTATAATATGCCTCAGCTGCAAGTATACAGCTTCACTAATGCATTTCAGCAGGAAATAAGTGAGCCCCAATCCTGGAGATGCACATGATGGTGACCGCATTGGTTCTACGGAGCTCGTAAAACAAAGCGCATGTAATCACTAGACTTCTACTGACCAGACTGCAGTTAAATCCATTTAACAGATTGGGGCTGCAGGGGACTGTAAAAGAAGTGCAACTTTGCAAAATGTCTTAAAGGAGTTGTCTGAGAATTCTCGGAAAACCTTTTTAAAAGTGAATAATCTCCTGCGCTCATGCTCACGTCAATTTGATAGGTGCTGAATTGTACAGTATTGTACATTGCTAAAAGTACCGTAAATAAGACGGTAGACTTATTTAATTTTTTTTGTACTGGTTGATATCTTCCTGGCCGATCACTTTTAAAGGGTTTGTCCAGTTTCAGGATGAGACTGGAAAACGTTCTGGATTAACCTGCAATAAAGACCTGGTAAGCACCTACCTACCACTCTGGTTCTCCCGGCCAGGCTCTATTTACTCGGCTGTAGCGTTGACGTGACCATCAGCCAATCGCTCTCCTCAAAGGTGCACCCAAAAAGGCCAGTCTGTGGCAGACTACCAGATTTTTATTGATTTTTTTTTTTTTTGCTCCGAGACATATTAAGGCTACATGCACACGAATGTTGTTTGTTTCCGTGTCCGTTCCTTTTTTATGCGGATAGGACGCGGACCCATTCATTTCAATGGTGCTGTCCGCATCAATATGTCCGTTCTGTAGCCCCACAAAAAAAATAGAACATGTCCTATTGTTGTCTGTTTAAGGCATTGTTACAATGGATCCGCAAAAAAAAAATGGATGGCATACAGATGTCATCCGTGTTTTTTTTTTTTTTTGCGCACAGCAAAACCCATACGGTTGTGTGCATGTAGCCTAAGGGGCATCTGTCAGCAGATTTGTCCCTATGACACTGGCTGACCTGTTACATGTGCACTTGGCAGCTGAAGGCATCCGGTCCCATGTTCATATGTGCTCACTGAAGACATCCATGTTGGTCCCATGTTCCTATGTGCCCACATTGCTGAGAAAAATGATGTTTTATTATATGCAAATGAGCCTCTAGGGGCAACAGGGGCGTTACCATTACACCTAGAGGCTCTGCTCTCTCTGCAACTGCTGCGCCTTCTACACTGTGATTGACAGGGCCTGAAATGTTGACATTTACACTGCCTGGCCCTGTCAAAGTGCAGAGGATGCGGCAGTTGCAGAGAGAGCAGAGCCTCTAGGTGTAATGGTAACGCCCCCGTTGCTCCTAGAGGCTCATTTGCATATAATAAAACATATTTTTCTCTGTAATGCGGGCACATATGAACATCGGACCAACACAGATGTCTTCAGCTGCCAAGCGCCCATGTAACATGTCAGCCAGTGTCATAGGTACAGATCTGCTGACAGATGCCCTTTAATGTCACATCATCCTCCAGCTGACTAGCCTGCAAGAATCTCGCGCCCTGTTTGTCGTGCTGTATCTGCGGTAACAGTTCATTGAGCCAAGACGGCATTTGTCCTGCCCTTCTAGGAACTTGTCTGAATCTGTTCCTTGCCAGCAGTCTGGAGCCGTCAATTATTGATGAACGCCTGACTTGGCCTGTGCTGGTCTTCTAGTAGAAGGGAATTGACGTTATTTGGTTCCAAGGTTACGAAAAGGGTTAAAACGCCTTTTGTCTTATCCAGCCATTGTCTGCCACACAACAGGTCGTCACAGCAGTAGTGCATGTGGTCTCGTCCCGGTTTAGCGGCGATCGGTGGGCACTGTTCTTAAAGAAACAGTTGGAGGAAGTCAACGGCCAGACTGCGACTAAAACGTCACCCGTGAGAGGTCCTGGAAGATGTGATATGCCTTTAAAGCGGTGCCTTTACTCCGGTTTGTGAATGGGATTTCATCAGATCCTATTTACTGTCATGGTGGTGGTCCAAAAGGTCCCATTTCAGTGGGACCAGTCTAGAATGTGATAAGTTTGGGGGTGTTTCCGACTTTCCCTAGGGGGGAGATGGGGCAAGCTGTATTGAAACACGCCTGATCCTTTGTTCTCAGGGGAGATAAGCTGCTGCTAGAGGCGTTTGGGAACGGCTTATTCCATTCTTCAGGATGTGAACAGATGCACGCTGGGCCAAGCATGCAAGTGGTTAGAGTGTGCATTCACACGACTGTATGTATTTTGCAGTCCGTATGTCTTCAGCTTTCTCTCCGTTGCCGTTACACCTAGAGGCTTGGCGTTCTCACTGCCTGTTCCAGTCAAAGTGGAGAAAGCAGAGCCTCTAGGTGTAACGGTAACGCCCCTATTGCTCCTAGAGGCTCATTTGCATATACTAAAACACAATTTTTCTAAGTAATGCGGACACCTATGACCATGGGACCAACACAGATGCCGTCAGCTGCCAAGCGCACATGTAACAGGCCAGCCAGTGTCATAGGGACAAACCTGCTGACAAGTGCCCTTTAGGCATCATGCACACCTGCTGTGGACAACAAATTGCGACCACGTGCCTGCCTGTGTATGTGGACCCTGTCATTTTAACGATCCACATCCGATGGTCCGCACCACAAAAAAGTAGTGCATGCTCTACTTTTTCTTTGCGGTGTGGAGGCACGGACACAAAACCCACACCTTCTGATTCATGCCCCCTGTTCCGTACCGCACCGTATCTCCTGGATTGCGGACCCATTCAAGTAAATGTATCCACATCCGTGATACAAGTGCGCACACGGCCAGTGCCCCTACATACTGACGTCGTGTGCATGAGGCCTTGAATGTAGAATTGGGAGTACATGGAGAGCGAATTCTTGGCCACCATAGGTCTCTGTCGTATTTTGCTTATCATAATATTTTTATGGCTGGATTTTATTTTTCATTTTTTCTTTCCGTGTAATGTTTTGTCTAACGTTCATCTCTAAGCCATTTCCGCGTCTGTTCCTAATAAAATGAGCCTTTTGTTTCTTAGAAGAAATGTGTTGGCCAAGAATGGCTGCTTTTAATTTAGAGGAGCCGCGGGTTCAGCTGAGGACGGTACCTTTTATTAAATATGAATGCGGCATTAAAAGGAAAGGTTAATTACAGTGGTTGTGACGCGGCTGCTATCGAAGTCACCTTCCTGTTTTTTTTTTTTTGTGTTTTTGATTAAACATTCATTGTGTAACCTAGTCCTCTGTAGGGTACAGGCTACTTGCCTGCAGTTTGCAGTGAAGATCTAGCGGGGTGTTACCAGTTGGGGGTGGGCCCCTGCAGTCTGACACCAGCGACAGAGATTGGATAATGTCAGACTGTGCAGGGTGACACCCCCAACTGGTAACACCCATCTGGACCTACATTGCAAACTGCTAGCAATACATTCATAAACTACTAGTAGGAATAATAGAGGCATGACACAACATAGTCATAAAGATAGATGCTCCAGAGTTATTATATGGGGGTTGCAAGGAGTTTCTAAAACGGCCCCGTCAGGAGAGGTGACGGGTCCTCTGTAAAGGGGCTGTTTGGCCTAGGAGCCGTCAACCCCCAACGCTTTTCACCTATGTTAAAAAATTGAACAAGCGTCTAAGAGTGCCCAAACCCCCCCCCCCCTCCTTTTTTTTTTTTTTTTTTGTTGCGGTCCCTGCAATCATAAATGAGTGATCCTACAAGAAGTATCTGTCATCCACAGGATAGGCAATTAATTTTCATAATTGTTGGGTGGTCCGTCCACCAGGACCCCCGGTGATCACAAATCCCCTCTCCTCCGCCACTCTATTCACTTCTGAAGATGATCCCCTATCATGTTTAGACCTGATAGATACTTTTCGCGCGATCACGCCTTTATGTATTTCACTACACAGTGTGGGACATTTACAAAGACCTCTGCTCCTAGGGGGTCATTTACGATCGGATATGCACCAGTTTTCTAGCGTATATCTGGCACAGATTGTGGCGGTTATTTGCGCCGCAATTCGGAACTTTTCCCCACGCTCCTTTATCGTTTTCTACGCCTGTTTTTAGGGTCTAAATTAAGGCCAGCGAGGAACTGTCTCTCATTTAAACTGGCACTACTTCATAACTTTGGCGCACAGGGTTATTAAGACCAGCATTTTAATAAATGACCCCCTTAGTTTCCCTTTGCGCTGGCGGAGAAAGCGCCTAATTTATGACGAGACTGGGATTTCATCATAAATTAGGCGTGCCGGCGGCAGTCCGTGCACCTGGAGTAAAAACTACTCCAGCCTTACTAGAGTAAACAAAAGATGGAAACATGGCGTCCGACACATTTACAGTCACTCCCTTGCCATTCTCAAGTGGTAACCGCGGTGTAAAAATGCCCGTGCAACTAAATATTGTCCCACAGGCGTTGAAATAGTAGCAAAACTTTTTTTTTTTTTTGTTACGCCAAAAGCAGGCATAGTGCTCTTAGTAAATGACCCCCAGTCTCTCTCTGTGCCGCCTCCTTGCAGCGGATTGTATAAGGACCCGGCTAGTGTCTCCTGTTATGTCTCAGTGCGTGGTTTCTTTAAGATCCCTTCAAAGGGCATTTGTTCTGATTATCTATTGTAAAGCAATGAGACGTTTTATTCATCCGTCTCTCGCATTCATCTCCCCTGGACAAGTCGAGGCTTGCTTCTTCTAAATCTGCAAAATTGGAAAGCATCTGAGCGTCCGAGCAAGTGACTAGCCCCTCCTGAGGGGATCTGATGGCTTCTGATCGCCCGCGGTTAATCCTCAGTCGGCGTTCCCTAATGTGAATCGGTATGAGACACACATAACAATGGCTGCTTCTTGTCTAGAACAGCACCACTCTAGTCCATAGGTTGTGTGGGGTATTGCAGTACCACACACTGCTCATCATGGTGCAGTTTCTGGAAAAAGCAGCCGTGTTTTTCTAATCTCCCACATCCCATGATGGTTGAGAACATCTGATGATCACACTGCTCTTCTATCCTGATGGGTCCTTTTAGGACCTACTGTTCTTGGATCGCCTCCTCCATTTGAAGCAAGAATCTAAAGCCTGTATTACAAGCGATTGTCGGGAGGCAGATTGTTATTAGACCGCAAGATCTGCCATCTGGAAGCGGCAATCGGCGGCAGTATTAAGGCTGTATTACACTGACTGATCGCTAACGAGCGTTCGCATGAATGCTCATCTTGCCGTGTAATACTATTGCCGATTGCTCACTCGTTCATCGGGCAATACAATTATTATTTTTTTTGCATGTTAAAGGCAGGCAGCAGATCGTGGTGTCTAATGGCGATCTGCCGGTGGCAAACCACTAGACAGTAATGGGGCCGAGCGATGGCATAGCGATCGCTCCTCCTTATGGTGCTGAGGATGGAATAGCAGCAATCTCCTCCGCTAGCGAACAACGCTTCCCTCCCCAGAATTGCTCAATCGGCCTGTCTAATACAGGCTCACACTGCAGGATAATCGCTAACAAGCGTTCCTCGTTATTGATTATCAGCCGAAAAATTGGCCCCTGTAACACAGCTTTTAAGGGGTTATCCAACCACTATAATGTTCAGGCCCCTCACACAGATTGTACTTGCCTCGCTCGCTGGCACCCGCATCCTCGGCTCTGTACAGAAAAAAGGATGCCATTTTTTTAATAAAGGCCAATTAAAAAAGATTTTTAGTTCAAAATGAGTACAATGCAATATATTTTAAAAATGCCCCAAAGGTGTACATAGCCTTTGAGGTACCGTTACACGAGGCGATCATCGGTACGATTGAGCGACAAACAAGTTGTTTCTTGACGTACTGAACGTTTCAATGACCCTTTGAACGCGCCATTATCGTTCACAAAATCGTAATTTCAGTGGGATATTTCATCATTTGTAAACCAGACTGTTGTATTTATGCAAAGCAATAACTTGAGTGGCGCGCTGAAACGCACCCACGGTGTGATAGTCTGTAATCGCGCGTGTTGTGAACGATTCCTGTTTACATGTATAAAATCGTTAACGTCCAACGATTTTTGTGCCCACACAAACGATCCTCTCCCGTATCTCCATACCGGAATAATTAACGCAAGTGTGAAAGTAGGACGGAGCCGACAGCAGTAGAACGGAGCCAATATTCTTAACGTAGTTTTTAATCTGGTTTGGCTACAGTAATCCGAACCCGGTTCACTCAACGCTTATCTCTGCTTACGGGTATAGGATCCACCTCTGGTTCTTGGCTCAAATCACTGATCAAATACAGGTGTGTAAATCCGGCCTTTAGTCATCAGTGCTGGCTCCGGGAAAAGTCTCCTCCCAAAATTTTACTGCAGTTTCTGTCTGACCTGGGAAAATGTAGATTTTGAGCCTGTGAAAAGTAAATAGTAATAGTGGGTGGAGAAGTGAGTGATGGCTCCAGTCTCTGTGATGACACCCACCATTGTGTCCCATTGTGGACAGTCTGCAACACATTCATCAGCTAGATGGGGGGGGGGGGATTTGTCTTTTTTTTGCCATATATAGTTGGGCCCACACGCGGCGGATCCGCAATGCACAGGGCACCTGCCGTGTGCATTCCACATCACGCATGTGGACCCGTTTACTTGAATTGTACGGAGTGCTCCCTGGGGTTCTGTTCCGTGCCTCCGTACCGCAAAAAGATAGAATGGGTCCGCAATATGCAGACTTAACTGATTATTTGACAACATGATAAAGTCTTAATGGGTTGCCAGAGTTTCCATGTTTTTTTGGGTGGGGGGGGGGGCACGGGGGGTTGGGAGACTGCTGTCTTCCGGAGCCACCTCTGATCCAGCGCTGCTACTCCGCCGGGCTCCTCGTATACATTATACTTACCTGCTCCCCGGCACCTATGTCACTCCTGATCCCGACACGTCCGCCGCTGTAACTCCCTGCGGGTGACTCTAGAGATGCTCGTCTCCATCACAGCCTGCGATTGGCTGCTCCTCCGTCGTCGGATGTTTTGATCCAAACGAGGGGGTGATGCAGCAGCAGCCATGCAGGGTACGAGAGGGACGCAGGTGCCGGAGAGCAGGTAAGTATAAGGTAAGGATAACCCCTTTAACACGTGTCTATTGCCTATCTAATGGCAGCCTTACACATTAAAGGGGTTATCCAGGTAAAGATAATGGTGCCCTAGCCTCAGGATGGGTCATTATCACATCGGTGCTTGTCCACGTCCCGGCACTCCTGCCGATCAGCAGTTTCGGGGAAACATTGCAGGCTCCTGGTAGCTTTCTAAGTACAGCACCCTTCATTGTACCGTGGCTGTGCTTGGTATTGCAACTCGGCCCCATTGACTTCAATGGGACTTTAATGCAACTAGGCCACGTAACCGATATAGGGGGGACACCACATGGCCTAGGAGGAGGCCGCGGTACTCAACAGCTGATCGGCATGGGTCCCGGGTGTCGGACCCCTGCAGATCGGATATTGATGACTTATCTTGAGGTTAGGTCATCAATATCTTTTCCCGGATATCCCCTATAATTCCTGACAACCCATAGACATGGATTCTTGACTGAGCATGCATGTTTATTTTGAAGCAAGAGAAGCTCCCATAGGAATGATTGGGTATGTTACATTCAGCATGCATATATATGGGAGGACCAGGGAGAGAACGGTTGGCTGACATTTATCTATTGTGTATGCCTAGCCTAACATTCGGAGAGGAGGTCACACTGGGAGCAGTTGTTGTTTTTGCCTTTTTTACCTCGTTATTAATGTTTGGTGCAGTTTCCTCCCCCTCCGGCCCTCGTCTTCTTACTTTGTCTTGCACAGTGGAGTATTGATTTGCCATGTTCTTCAGTATTAATGCAGTTTGTGTTGTCTGCAGGTGCTCTCACAGTCGGCCTCGTCAGGCAATGTCAGACTATACATGGACGTGACAGGACCTGTATTCCTCCTCGGCTCCCTCCGGAGTGGGTTACAACACTGTTTTTCATCATTATGGGAATTATATCATTGACTGTTACATGCGGTTTGCTAGTGGCTTCCCACTGGAGAAGAGAAGCGACGAAATATGCCCGCTGGATAGCATTCACTGGCAGTAAGTGTTCACTTGGATTCAGGGTGTACTTACCGTGGAGCCACCATTGGGTAACAATGGGAGAACTAGGAGGTCCTCAGTATTTAGATTGTGAGGACAGGGACCGAACAGTCCTCCTTTCGGCCTCCTTCACCCATCTGTGATGACATCCATGACAAGATGGTTAATGTGTCAGGTTTTTTTTCCCTCCTTTGTATCTTATCCATATTTTACAGACACCGCTAAGTAGGGCTGGGCGATTTTGGCAAAAAAAAATTATTTTTGAGCTTTATGGATTATCGATTTATAATCTTAGTTGTTTTTTTTTTCTTGCTAAATCAAAGGGTTTGTCCAAGTTATTTTTATTGATGACCTATCCTCAGGATAGGTGATCAATATCAGATCGGCGGGGGTCCGACACCTGCAGCCTTCCCTTCATTGTTTACCTGCTCGCCGTCACAACCGCAGCAGTGTAATTGCACCTAAGCCGCCTCATTCGCTTCAGTAGGAAGGCTCCTTCCTGTGCAAGTGTATAGGAATGAGCCGTCCCATTGAAGTCAATGGGACAGCTTCCTGTAATTACACCTACTCGCTGATTCAATGTCTCTCGCTCTTCTGTGTCTCTGTCTCTCGCTCTTCTGTGTCTCTGTCTCTCGCTCTTCTGTGTCTCTGTCTCTCGCTCTTCTGTGTCTCTGTCTCTCGCTCTTCTGTGTCTCTGTCTCTCGCTCTTCTGTGTCTCTGCCTCTCGCTCTTCTGTGTCTCTGCCTCTCGCTCTTCTGTGTCTCTGTCTCTCGCTATACAGTGGATATAACAAGTCTACACACCCCTGTTAAAATGTCAGGCTTCTGTGCTGTAAGAAAATTAGACAGACAAATAATTTCAGAACTTTTCCACCTTTTAATGTGACGTATAAACTGTACCACTCAATTGAAAAACAAACGGAAATCTTTTAGGTAGAGGGAAGAAAAAATATTAAAATAATATGGTTGCCTAAGTGTGCACACCCTCAAATAATACTTTGTTGAAGCACCTTTTGATTTTATTACAGCACTCAGTCTTTTTGGGTATGAGTCTATCAGCATGGCACATTTTGACCACTCTTTGCAAAAATACCCCAAATCTGTCAGATTGTGAGGGCATCTCCTGTGCACAGCCCTCTTCAGATCACCCCACAGATTTAGGTCTGGGCTCTGGCTCGGCCATTCCAAAACTTTAATCTTCTTCTGGTGAAGCCATTCTTTGTTGATTTGGATGTATGCTTTGGGTCATTATCATGCTGAAAGATGAAGTTCCTCTTCATGTTCAGCTTTCTAGCAGAAGCCTGAAGGTTTTGTGCCAATATTGACTGGTATTTGGAACTGTTCATAATTCCCTCTATCTTAACGAAGGCCCCAGTTCCAGCTGAAGGAGACCAGCCCCGCAGCATGACGCTGCCCCCACCATGCTTCACTGTGGGTATGGAGTTCTTTTGGTGATGGGCAGTGTTGTTTTTGCACGAAACATATCTTTTGGAATTATGGCCAAAAAGTTTAACCTTGGTTTCATCAGACCATAACCCCTTTCCCCACATGCTTTTGGGAGACTTCGGTTGTGTTTTTGCAAAATGTAGCCCGGCTTGGATGTTTTTCTTGGTAAGAAAAGGCTTTCGTCTTGCCCCTCTACCCCATAGCCCAGACATATAATGAATACGGGAGATTGTTGTCTCATGTACCACACAGCCAGTACTTGCCAGCTATTCCTGCAGCTCCTTTAATGTTGCTGTAGGCCTCTTGGTCGCCTCCCAGACCAGTTTTCTTCTCGTCTTTTTCATCGATTTTGGAGGGACGTCCAGTTGGTAATGTCCCTGTTGCGCCATATTTTCTCCACTTGATGATGACGGTCGGTCTCCACTGTGTTCCATGGTATATCTAATGCCTTGGAAGTTCTTTTGTACCCCTCTCCTGACTGATACCTTTAACAATGAGATCCCTCTGATGCTATGGACGCTCTCTGTGGACCGTGGCTTTTGCTGTGGGAAGCGACTAAGAAAGTTTCAGGAAAGATCAACTAGAGCAGCGGAACTTTATTTGGGGTTAATCCGAGGCGCACTGTAAATGATGGCAGGGGTATACTGACCAATATTTTAACAGGATTTTGAATGTCATTGCTTAATTCTGAACACGGCTACATCCCCAGTTATAAGAGGGTGTGCACACTTATGCAACCACATTATTTTAGTGTTTTTTGTTTTCTTCCCTCCACCTAAAAGATTTCAGTTTGTTTTTCAATTAAGTTGTAGAGTTTATAGGTCACATTAAAAGGTGGAAAAAGTTCTGAAATGTTTTGTAATTTTTTTACAGCACAGAAACCTGAAATTTTTATATCCACTGTGTGTGTAGACTTTTTATATCCACTGTGTGTGTGTGTGTGTATATGTATTCATTCTATATCTATAGAGAAGTGTCCTGTATAGAGTTGGGGGCATTATATAGAGGTGGGTCTCCTGTATACACATACAGCTAATACATATGTATGGCGTTCCAAAAAATACAGATACCTTCCACATGCAATCCATGTTTTTATCACTAGCTCTTGTCTGCAATTTGGATATGAATGGAAAATGTTCTTTAATTTGCAGAACCGACATACGGATGCGGGCAGCACACAGTGTGCAGTCCGCAGATAGGACACAGATGCCATAAAAGGTTTTGTGCATGAGATTTCTGACTGAAATGAATGGAAAGCATTAAAAAAAATGTCCATGTGGTTTTTTTTTGCTACATTTTGGAGCGGATTTATGCCAAAAACCACAAGTTGAAAATGCAGTTTTGTATTGTAAGTAAACACCCAAAAAAATACATCAAAACCACACAAGTGGATTTTCAAAATCCGTCGTGTGAACATACCCTGATGGGTAAAGCAGATCTATCGGGCGAGCATAGGACAGATAGGGAGCTGCTGTGCTCAGGAATCCCCCCTCCCCCATAACAATGTTCAGCAGCAGACCCCCCTATAACATTCTGTCAGAAGCACCTTTTGTTTTCACCCTCCAAAACCTAGGTGTGTCTTATAGGGTGAAAAATACGGTATATAGGTCCCTTATATAGGTGTTTCAGTATCGTCAGGGTAATGGATGCATGTGCTCGCTCTACCTGTAGGAGCTGTCAATCATTCTGTGTGGGTGGAAGCTCCGGATAGCTCTAAGCTCTGTGTCCTCCTCTGCACTCAGAGCCATTTTAGAGGGTAGCGGGATATGTTGCATCACTTGTTTCCTGGCTGATCCATAAATCTTGCCTTTTAGGATTCATTACGGAAACCAAATAAAAACCTTCATCATAATGTTTTTTGTTTTTTTTCTTCTTTTCTTGCAGTGATCCTCTTCTGTATGGCAGCATTAATATTCCCCATAGGATTTTACATCAATGAAGTTGGTGGACAACCTTACAAACTACCCAACAACACAGTCGTTGGGTCGTCCTATGTACTTTTTGTCTTATCCATTTTCTTTACTATAGTGGGACTATTATTTGCAGGCAAAGTATGTTTACCCGGCTGATGTAAAAGGGGGAAACGACAAGACTATTTTATTTTATTTTCTCCTGGAATGGATAAGATATACATTTATCGGGAAGGGTGTTGGGGGCAGTTCCTTGAACACCTCTGAGGACCTTGCCTTCTCAGGAGAAGACCTGAAAGGGACAAGAGAACCGAGACGTTAAAAAATAACAAAAAAACAAAAACCATTGACTTGTTCTCACTATGCACTTTGGATAAAATGGAAAGCCTTTCTTTCCGCAACCAAATAGAAATATCATTGACTGATCTCCTGAGCATATTTATGCCGTCAGGTCTGCACTGTGACGTGGACTCGTGAAGAACAATGCTTTACACTGACAAGAAAAACTGACCTTTATTACCGTACCCGATTTTCCCCGTATTCGTTGTCTGCTAACATAGGAACCGAAGAGGAAAAAAAAAATCGTTAAGAGTATTTATGGACTTTGTATATGACCTAGGATCATTTCAAGGCCAAGTGGGGCTGGCCTCACTTAGGAGAGTGGAGCAATCGCGGACTAGAGACTCTGTGACCGGGAAAAAAGGCTCTCCCCGCGACGGAGCAAAAAAGATCAAAGTCTTTTCAAACCCTGTGGCATCCTGTGGCTGAAAGCTTGGTTATTACACGTTCGTCGTGCACTTGCCAACTTAATACTATTTTGGGGTTCATTCCTAGATGGTAGAAACCTGACCGTCTAGGGAGTTATGGGTACTAAGGGGGGGGGGGGGGTCGGGCAAGGGAAGGTCATCTGATTGGTGCTTTGCTGATATAAAGGGAATATTGTGTTCCTTTTAGAAGCACCCAGCCTACTGAAAACACTATGTCTTTTTCCCCTCCAGGCCCCACGTTGCATGGGCCATCAGAAGAGGACATTTGAGGATGGGGTTGTCTCATTTATATTTATAAAAATATATATATATATTTTTTGCTGACGCAGTATACAGTGTATATACAGGCAGTTCTGGGGAAGGAATGCTACAAATGCTTTGCTAGCGGAATCACTGTGGCGTGCAAACTGGAAGCGGTAGATAACTAAAGCCATTTCCCTGAAGACTGCATAGCGAATGGTCTTCAGTTTACCTCATACGTCGTAGCAGCCCTCAGAATGTTTTTTTGTTCTTTTTATGGTACAGGCATTTCATTTAGGTTTTTTTTTTTTTTTTTCTCTTGTAACTTATTTGATCTCAAGTTCTATTTGGGACCCTTTGGATTCCATGGGATTTAGAGGGCATTGTCCCTAGAACAGATCCCTTTTATATTATCTGCGAGGCTATAATAAGGGTGGGATGGTCGGTTGTTGCCAACATATTGCCTTTCTAGTTGCTGAACAGAGTGCAGAAATTCAGAGAGCTGTATGACAAACGCCCCCTCGATTAGTTAAGGGGGTTGTCTCATCACAGACTATCGCTAGGATATGCACCCTATGTCTTATCCCAACGGAGCCCCGAAAGTGTTTGAGGATGCACTGCGCATGCGCAGCCGCCCTCCATTCCTTTTCTACGGGGCCGCCGAAAATAGCTGGCTTGGCTATTTCCATCGGGGCCATAGAAGTGAATGGGAGCGGTGGTCGGTCATGCGTGGTGCGCTCCCATTCACTTCTATGCTGAGCGTGCTTGGTGGTGGCCGGACCGGAGTCCTCCAGTCACCAAATTGCGGTTCTTCGTTTCCAATGTAGTTGCGGGTCGTGTTGTCTGTGATGAGGCAACCCTCTTTAAGGATGGGAAAAGATTTACATAATCTTTCCCTCCCCATAAAATAATTTTAATAAAGCATATTGGAATAGTCCAAGGGTTAAAGGTAAAGATAAGGATACTTTCACACTTGCGTTATTCTTTTCCGGCATAGAGTTCCGTCAAAAGGGCTGTATGCCGGAAAAGAACTGATCAGGCATATCCCAATGCATTTTGAATGGGTAGAAATCCATTCAGTTTGCATCAGTATGCCTTCCGTTCAGTCACTGTCAGGCGTTTTGGCCGGACATAATACCGCAGCATGCTGCAGTTTTATGTCCGTCCAAAATGCCTGATCAGTCGCCGGATCCGGCATTAATTTACATTGACTTGCATTAGTGCCAGATCCGGCATTGCGAAACAACTGAAGGACGGATCCGTCCTTCCGATCTGCGCATGCGCAGACCGGGAAAACTGAAAACGACTGCAGGACGGATCCGTCCATCCGCATGACAAGCGGAGAGACGGATCCGTTCTTCTAATGCATTTGTAGACGGATCCACATCCATCTACAAATGCTGTCAGTTGTCACACTGAACGGCGGATCCGGCTGGCAGCTCTGACAACGGAACTGCCTGCCGGATCACACTAACGCTAGTGTGAAAGTACCCTAATGATGATGTATCTTCAGGATCCGTTATCATTATTACATCGGCGGGGGTCTGAGTCCTGGCACCCCTGCCAGTCAGCTGTTTTGGGAAGCTGCAGCGCTCACCGGAGCTCTGGTGAGCGCTGTGGGCTCCCGGCAGTGTTCCAAACAGAGCGCAATACATCATAAAGCGGCTGTACTTGGTATTGCAGCTCAGCCCCATTGACTTGAATGGGGCTGAGCTGCAACTAGGCCAAGTGACCAATGTACGGTGATGTCTCATGGCCTAGGAAGAGGCGACACGGCGCCTGGCCTATAACAGCTGACCGGCGGGGGTCCAAGGAGTCGGGCTTCCGTCCATCTGATATTGATGACATATCCAGAGGATAGGCCATCAATAGTCATTTCCGGATAACCCAGGTTCAGGCTCTCTGCAGCATGTGCCGCTGCAGCCAATGACTGGCCTCAGCAGTGTCGTGTCCCCCAAGTGGCATGTCACTGCTGGATCATGAGCTGCGCTGGGACACGTCACCTCTGAGGCCAGTCATTGGCTGCAGCTTCACACTTGACCCCAGACAACACCTTTCAGGGTGGATTCACATGCAGCAGATTTGTTTCTTTTACATTTTATGTTTTTATTTTACATCTGAAAAGACAAAAACATGACTGGGTTGGTGCAACCATTTCTGTCCTATTCCTTTGCATGGAGTTTGCAGAAAACCATGAGCATGCTGCAGAAATGTATGGAAATGATCTGCAGCTGCAGAAATTTTTGCCACATGTCAATTCATCCTAGGGCTGCGTTCACAAGTGAATAATTTGCTGTTGCAGATTTTCGTGCAGCGTTGTACAGTACCAGCGAAGTGCATGAGCTTTTGGTATTTCTCGGTCAGACTTTGGACCTTCTGGTGCGGATTTATACTGCAGATTTTACAGGGATTTCCAGTGCAAAGAATGAAACTGCGTCTAATCTGCAGCTTTTCTGCAACAAAATCTGTAGCGTGTGCAATGCATCCTTTGGTGCGTTTTTTTTGTTTTTTTTTTGTTCTGCAGAAAATCTGCAGCTAAAAGTACCTGTACACCGAAGATTTGTGTGCAGAAAATCTGCACATAAATCTTAGTGCGTGTCTTTTGCGGTTTTGGTGCAGGTTTTCTGCAGATCTCGCCTTTCTATTGAAAATGGTGAAATCCGCACAAGAAAAACGAAACAACAATGACCTGCTGCAGCTCGCAAGATCAATTACATGAGATGTCTGGTCTCGTACACTTTGCTGGTACTGTATTACACTGTTTTGTTTTTTTTACCATGGAAAAAATGTGCGCAATTCTGCAGGCATCCTAACTCCATATGCTGCAGACTTTTTCCATCATGGATTTGCAGTGGAATGCCTGTCTACACTTGCAAGAGCTACATCTGGATTTTGACCCGTTATGGTGCAGATTTCACCCTATGCATTGCCAAGGGCGACGCACACTTTTAAATAATAGAATTTTTATGCTGCGGATTAGAACCACCGCCTCCTGCCCTCCATTCCAGTAGTTTTAGTTTTTTTTCAGGTGCCCAAAGATTACGTTTTTAAAACCCAATCCACGTGCCATAAATAGCTGCAGATTTTCTGTTCAGAGTCTGTACTAATCATCCGCAGTTTGTAGAGTCACCATTAGGGAACAAGCACACAAGACAAATTCGCAGAAAGCATTGACATCCGCACCACGTGTCCGTTTCCATGCAGCTCTTTTTCTCAGCGTGGGCATGAAGTTTACTAAAATGTCATTTACTTTTACAGCACATCTGAGACACTAATGATTTTCTGCCTACAAATCCAGATGGAAAATCTGTAGCTGAATACAGCCTTAAGGGCTCATGCACACGACCGTTGTTGTTTTGCGGTCCGTTTTTCATGGATCCATTGTTCCGCATCTGAGTTGTTTTTTTTTCCCTCTGATTTAAGTCCTCTTCCGTTCCGTTATTCCACAAAACATATCCGTATGCAATCCGTTTTTTGAGGATCGGAAACAGTACCTTATTAATCACCAATACATGAGCAATATGGGCTGGGCATAGCATTTCTACAGTATGGATCCGCAAAATACGGGTGCGTTCTGTATTTTTTTTTTACGGACCTATTGACTTGAATGAGGCCTTTGACCGTGATTTGCGAACAATAATAGGACATTCACTACATTTTTGCGGACAAACGGAATGCACGCGCAGTAACTTCCGTATTTTCTACAGCCCCATTGAAGTGAATTGTTCCGCATACAGGCCGCACAAAAAACGGAACCGAAGCGGAAAGAAAATACAGTTGTGTGCACAAAAGCACTCCCGTCTATTATCCCATGTTCTAGATGCCCAAATTTAAAGGGGATTTCCATATTTAAAGTTTTTTTGGGGGGCTAGAATAGTCAAGCATCCATGTCTATGGGTTATTAGAAATTAAAGGGGTTATCCGGGAAAAGATATTGATGTCTTTTTGGTATCTGATTGGTGGGCGTCTGACTCCTGGCACCCCTACCGATCAGCTGTTGGTAGAGGCCACAGCTCCTTGGTGAGCAGTAGACCAGTGATGTCACATGGCCTAGGTGCAGATCGGTGCCATTCGAGTGAATGGGGGGTAAGTCTTTCCAGCTTTGGATCCGATGTTGTGTATGAATTAGGGCTCGTGCACAGGACCGTATTTTCTTTGTGTCTGTTTCGTTTTTTTGTTTTTTATCTGTTCTGTGTTTTTTTTTTTTTTTTTTTGTTTGTTTTGCTTTTTGCAGCCCGCATGCGGAACCATTCACTTCAATGGGTCAGCAAAAGAAACTGAAATGACTCGGTGTGCATTCTGTATCTCCACAAGTCCTGGACATGCATTGTTACAATGGATCCGTAAAAAAATGGAAGCAACGCGGATGTCATCTGGGTGTTTGGGGGGGGTTTTGCGGACCGCAAAATACATACGGTGTTGTGCATGAGCCCTAAGTCAGTATTATCTTATGTCTGTAAAACCAGTCCACATTTTGTGCATTTCTTGCCCGTTGGGTACTTCTGTCTTTCTTTTTTGCATTCACTGAGCTTTTCTGCTACATGTAGCTGCAGTTTTACCAGCGCTCACTCCAAGCACAGCTCTAGACTTTGAAACAAATGTATGCTACAGGAGACGTCACTACTAGGTCAAAATGATGTAAATACCTTTGTTCTGTAATGTGTGTTACTTGTTATGACTAATTTATTATCAGTCAGATGGACCTTCTTAAATTATTTTGTGTGAGATTTATTATTTTTTCTTTTTTTTTCTTTACCCTTCATCCCTTGCACCAGTTGTTTTCTCATGACATTTGCATTCTGTAGATAACTATTTCATTGTCACACGATTATGGAAAGATTTGCAGAAAAAAAAATACATATAAAAGGGGGATACACAAAAAAAAACAAATTTGATATTCAGGTTTGATTCAGGTTTGATTCAGGTTTGATTCAGGTTTGATTTGTTGATGCCATCGTGTTATGGGAAATCAGAGATTTCTGGAATAAAATGCCTGAGCTCCAACCGCGTTTGTTATAAAGATCGGGGTCCAAAATTGAACTGAATGCTTGAGGCCGCAGTATTTGTTGTATAAAAAGAAGGCCAGCAGGTTCACTCGCTCCACGTGGGGGTGTGAATTCCTGTGACCGGACCGCATGGCATTACAATGACTTATAATGCTGTGTGTCTCTGCCTGACCTGAAGTGTAATGAATTGTACAGGCGGCATCATGACAGATGGACACAGCGTTCTAAATAATTATAATACCATGCGGTCAGGTCAAAGGGGCTCGTCTGAATAGGTTTTTAGATCTTTAAGTGGGTGAAAAACTCTACACAGATAAAACAGGTGTTTCTTCCTACCAAAGAGGTACCACCGGTCCACCTGCAGCAGATGTTCTTTATACACCGCTTTTCAAAAGTATTCACTCCCACTTGGAATTTTTCTGGGTTTGTTGCATTAAAATATATTGCGGGGGGGAGGGGTGGGGTTGGGGTTGTACCATTTGATTTACCCACCATGCTCACCACTTTAAGGCCTCTTTCACACGAGCGTGTCCGGATTAGGTCCGGATGCGTTGCGGATGCGTTGAGTGAAAACTGCGATTTCACAGGCAAAGCCGTTCAGTTGTTCAGTTTTTTCTGTGCGGGTGCAATGCGTTTTTCACGCACGTGATAAAAAACTGAAGGTTTACAAACAACATCTCCTAGCAACCATCAGTGAAAAACGCAACGCACCCGCACTTGCTTATGGATGCAATGCGTTTTTCACGCAGCCCCATTCACTTCTATGGGGCTAGGGCTGCATGAAAAACGAAGAATATAGAGCATGCTGCGATTTTCACGCAACGCACAAGTAATGTACACACTCATGTACACAGACTCATTGAAATGAATGGGTCAGGATTCAGTGCGGATGCTATGCATTCACGTCACGAATTGCACCCGCGCGGAAAACTCGCTCGTGTGAAAGGGGCCTAAAGGTGCAAAATACTTTTTTTCTGTGAAACAAACAATAAGACCTCTTTCACACAAGCGTGTCCCGGATTAGGTCCAGATGTGTTCAGTGAAAACTGTGCGATTTTGTAGGCAAAGCCATTCAGCTTTGCCTGTGATTGTGTTCAGTTTTTTCCCGTGCGGGTGCAATGCGTTTTTCACGCGCGTGATGAAACTGAATGTTTACAAACAACATCTCCTAGCAACCATCAGTGAAAAATGCATCGCACCCGCACTTGCTTGCAGATGAAATGCGTTTTTCACGCAACCCCATTCACATCTATAGGGCCAGACCTGCGTGAAAAACGCAGACTATAGAACATGCTGCGATTTTCACAACGCAGAAGTGATGCGTGAAAAAAAAACGCTCATGTACACAGACCCATTGAAATGAATGGGTCAGGATTCAGTGCGGGTGCTACACGTCACGCATTGCACCGCGTGGAAAACTCGCTCGCGTGAAAGGGGCTTAAGGCAAAAAAAATGAAAACGCAGAACTTTAAACTTTAAAACTTCACCCACTTTTCACTATATAATAAAACTACCTGAAATGGCCATCAGTACATCACCAGAATAAGAACTTTCACATAAGCGTGTTTTCTGTGCAGGTGCAATGCGAGAAGTGAACGCATAGCACCCGTACTGAATCCTGACCCATTCATTTCTATGGGTCTGTGTACATGAGCGTGTTTTTTTTTCACGCATCACTTCTGCATTGCGTGAAAATCGCAGCATGTTCTATAGTCTGCGTATTCAAATCTGCTCCAAAGTGCCCATTCCTTTTCAAAGTGCCTAAGTCCTCCTTTTCCCTGATGCCTGCTCCTCCCCTAACCTGCAAAAACTTGCTCCCCCTCCCCTTATCTCATTGTGCTTCGATACCAAATCTGCAGGTGCCCTCTGATGCTGTTCCAGCGCATTGCGTGCTACGTTCCCTATTTCCTCAGTAATATGTTCTGCACAGGCGCCGGGGAGCTACGCTCTTGACAATCAGAGGGCGCCTGCGTGGTATTTGGGATCGAGGCACTGTGATGTCAAGGGAGAGGGGAGGCATCGGCGGGTTGGGGGGGGAGGTAAGTTTGGATCAGATTTTGTGTATGAATTAGGGCTCATGCACACGACCGTATTTTGTTTCCTTGTCTGTTCCTTTTTTTTTTTTTTTTACTGATAGGATGCGGACCCATTCATTTCAATGGCTCTGCAAAAAATGCGCATCAGTATGTCAGTTCCATAGCCCCCCCGAAAAATAGAGCATGTCCTATTTTTTTTTTCTAGTTTGTGGACAAAGATAGGCATTATTACAATGGATAAAAAAAAAACGTATCCGCAAAAAAAAAAACGGATGCCATACGGACGTCATCCGTTTTTTTTT
Source organism: Bufotes viridis (assembly GCA_033119425.1). Taxonomy (NCBI): domain Eukaryota; kingdom Metazoa; phylum Chordata; class Amphibia; order Anura; family Bufonidae; genus Bufotes; species Bufotes viridis. Next base: position 29,918,184 of record CM065595.1, read on the forward strand.
TTTTTTTTTGTGGATCTGCAATTTGCAGACTGCAAAACACATAGTCGTGTGTATGAGGCCTTAAAAAGTTCTTTCTGAGCATTCACTGCACCCACTGGTGATCGGAATGGTACTCATGGCCGATGTAGTTAGATTCCCTTTAATAATGCATATAAGTATTCACACCCCCTTTGTAGGACCACCTTTGGCTGCAATTACAGATGTATGTCATTATTAGCATGGCACATCGAGACACGGGTTTTTGCCCATTCTTCCAAGCAAAACTGCTTCAGCTCCTTGTAGTTAGGTCTGATTCACACGACCATGCCTGGTCCAGGAAACACGGTCCACGTGTCAGCTGCATCTCCCCAACCCATTGCGTTCCAGGGCTGTGCTCTCACAAACCAGCAGTAAAATGCATTGAGAGGACTCAATGAAGAGTCATTTTACTTCTGGTCGGTAGGAGCAAGTGAGTATGAAGATAAAAATTACATAATCAGACATGGCAATAATTAGACCTCTTTCACAGGAGCATGACTGATTAGGTTCGGATGCGTTCAGGGAAACTCGCACCATTTTGCAAGCAAGTTCAGTCAGTTTTGTCTGCAATTGCGTTCAGTTTTTTCCGCACGGGTGCAATGCATTTTTCACGCGTGTCATAAAAAACGGAAGGTTTACAAACAACATCTCTTAGCAACCATCAGTGAAAAACACAATCCATCCGCACTTGCTTGCGGATGCAATGCGTTGTTCACGCAGCCCCATTCACTTCTATGGGGCCCGGGCTGCGTGAAGAACGCAGTATAGAGAACAGGCTGCGATTTTCACGCAGTGCAGAAGTGATGTGTGAAAGTCAACGCTCCTGTTCACAGACCCATTCAAATGAATGGGTCAGGATCCAGTGCGGGGGCTATGCGTTCACGTCACGCATTGCACCCACGCGGAAAACTCGCTCGTGTGAAAGGTGTCTTACACTATACAACGCTTACTCTAGTTTGGCGGGTGTTTCGGAGCCGAGAGATTCCCTTTAAATAACTACAAGTGAATTAATGTTTGCTTTTGCAGGTAAGTTTCAGTTTTACAGTTTCTTTGAGAACCATGACAACTTGCAGCAAAATCACGTATCGGTGCAGTGTTTGGCGGATCAGGATCAGCTAGAACTTTGTGTGACTGTCAATATAAGAGTCCGGCTACACGGCGGTATGTTGTGCAACACAAAGGGGTATGGCGACGTGTAGCATGATAAAAAAGTCACATGATATTTTTGATATAATGTATTTCAATGGTGTCTCAACGTGAGATACCACATGTTGCAACTGCTACGCGACAGTCTCAGAAAAATCCGACTTGGATGGATTTTTTTGCAACTGTTGCGATGCAGTTGTAGCATGCCCCATAGCCAGGGCGTTGATATTAATTACATGAAATGTTGCCATGTAGCAAAATCTGAAACATTCCAGTTCTCAGATGGTATGTGAACACATAATGAGGCCTCATGCACACAAGCTTATTTTGTATCCATGAAGGTTGCACACAGACCCATTTATCTCTATGGGTAAAAAAAAAAAAACGGACCATACACCGATGTCATTTGTGTGCTGTCCGCAAAAATATACAACAGTCCTATTCTTGGCCTCAAAATATGGGCCAAAGACCTATTGAAGTCTGCAAGAAAAATGAAGGTGACACAGACGGACAAAATGGATATGGTCGTGTGCATGAAGCCTAAGCTGCCATAGCCTGCTTTCTGCAGCGTCATCTCTGCTGTAGAAAGAGGGGGGCAGTTCTGTTGTGCCGCTAGAGGCCATAGATAAAGCTATATAGCCGCACTATGTATACATACTGTAGATAAAAGTAAGAATTCCTCTTGTCCCTTTCTGGGAGAGGGGTTTTACTCCAATCCTTCCTAGGGACTGTAAGGGCTAATTTACACTGCCCAATTGTAGGGCAGATTATCGGCAATGAACGTTGATTCCTGATAATGTGCTTGTGTAAAGGTGCCGCAGATCACCCAATGAACGAGCAAAGCGGATGAAATCATCTTTGGTACGGACACCTCAATCGTCGTTTCTGGGCAGCACATCATGTGGTATGAATAGGGATCTACTGCCCAGGAATGTCAACTCTGTAGGAGGTTGAGCAAAAGCAGCAGAAGCCATCACTCATCCTCATTCACTGGAGGCGATATGTTGTATGTAAACCTCTACTGACGAGCAGGCAATTGTCGGGAAGGAATACTTCCTTCCTAATAATTGCTCATCGACGCAGTGTAAATACACCTTAGGCTACATGCACACGACCGTATGTGTTTTGCGGTCCGCAAAAAGAAATTGATGCCATCCCTTTTTTGTTTGCGGATCCATTGTAACAATGCCTAAAATGGAATAGGACATGTTCTATTTTTTTGCGGGGCTGCGGAACGGACATACTTATGCGGACAGCACACGGTGTGCTGTCCGCGTTTTTGAAATGAATGGGTCCGCATCCTATCCGCAAAAAAAGAAACAACGGACACGAAAACAAACAATGTTCGTGTGCATGTAGCCTTAATAATCTATATCATTTCCCTGACCAACCGCATTGACCTCTAATAAAACACATGCAGTTTTTCCGATGTGGTTTTAACTGCATCTTTATAGTTTGTGCAAATAGGTGTACTAAACAAGATAAACCCTGTAGGGAGTTAAAGGGGTTATCAACTCCGGTGTTCTGCCAGAATACTATACTTTGTCAGAATGCTATACCCTTGTCACTTCCAGTAATGCGGCCGCACCAGAAGTGAAAAGAATCAGCTGGAGGAGTGGGTGTGTGGCGCTGTGCAAGCGCAGATCCACGGGTGAGTCAAAATTATAGCACCGCCGGGGGAGAAGCACCCACTTAATGCGCATGTGAGAAACCGTCCGGGACACACTGGGCCCGGAGCCAGTATATAGCTGCACGTGCGCACCCCCTTCTCCTACACAGCCGTGGCTCCGGGCGCAGGCACCGTGTGTCCCAGCCAGTTTCAAGCATGCGCATTAAGTGGGCGCTTCTCCTGTGGTGGTGCTATAATTCTTTCTTACCTGTGGATCTGCGCTTGCGCAGTGCCGCACACCCCTTCCTCCAGCTGATTCTCCTCAGGGTCCACCTACTGGTCATGTTTTCAGGATTTCCTTAGTATTGAGCAGGTGATATAATTAGTGTCCATGCATCAAGGACTTACCACATATATTTTTATTCTGTGGGATATTCTTAAATCCTGACCGGTAGGTGGGTCCCGAGGACCAGAGTTGAGAAACCCTGCCCTAAGAAGAAGTGAACCCATTGGAATTACATCTGCACGGACTAATAAACCATGGTCCAATTGTTATCCGAGTCACAATTGTACACAAACACAATCTAATGAGACCACGGTTTTATTTTTCATAAGTAAGTAGTCCCAGATTTACTGATTTGTCTGCGGCTAGAACCCGAATACTGCCATTCACCACCAAGTCCTATTGACTATAAGGGGATCCAGTTGGTTTTGGGCGTACAGAACCCATTACAGTCAATTGGAGCTGGAGAGCTTTGGCAGACTGTTCTTTGCCAGAAAAGCCTGCTGGATCTATTTAAGGCCTCCTTCACATAACCAAATGTATTTTGCGGTCTGCAAAACTGAATACGGATAACGTCCATGGGACATCTGTGTTTGGTTTTTTTTGCGGATCCACTGTACTGCCTATCCTTATCTGCAAAATGGAAAAGAATAGGACATGTTTTTGTTTTTTACAGATGCGGACAAGCATTTTTTGCAGACCTATAGAAATAAATGGGTCTGCGTGCAATTCGCAAAAAATGCGGACTAAAAATAGGGTTGTGTGAGTGGGTTCTAACACAAGTGTGAACCTACCTTTAATTGGAAAGGTAATATGGCCTAAGGCTACTTTCACATTAGCGTTTTTTGCGGATCCGTCATGGATCTGCAAAAACGCTTCCGTTACAATAATACAACCGCATGCATCCGTCATGAACGAATCCGGTTGTCTTATGTCTTCTATAGCCATGACGGATCCGTCTTGAACACCATTGAAAGTCAATAGGGGACGGATCCATTTTCTATTGTCAGAGAAAACGTCTTGCTCAGCGTTATTCTGTCTGCATCGGGAGCGCAATCAAACGGAATGGAATGCATTTTGGTGCATTCCGTTTTGTCCCCATTGACAATGAATGGGGACAAAACTGAAGTGTTTTCTTCTGCTATTGAGACCCTATGATGGATCTCAATAGCGGAATTGAAAACGCTAATGTGAAAGTATCCTAAGCTGCAAATCGTACCACAATTCTGGGGTAAAATTCTGTCTTAAAGTAAGCCAACCAATGGTTGTATAGAGTCTAAGAAAAGTGTCTCTCCACCACATTCATCATCCACCCTGAGCCCCTGTGATAAATCTGCGGCAGGTCTACGCTTACACCGTCTACAGCAGGCATCCTCAAACTGCGACCCTCCAGCTGTTGCAAAACTACAACTCCCAGCATGCCCGAACAGCCTACAGGTATCAGCCTACAGCAGGGCATTGTGGGAGTTGTAGTTTTACAACAGCTGGAGGCACACTGGTTGGGAAACACTGGTCTACAGGATTAGTAAATCAACCCCAACTGGTAAACATCCACAATGCAAGGAAAATGCATGAAACTGTAAAAGGCTACAACAATCTTGCCAAAGATCTGGGCCTCATAATAGACTGACACTTCCTGTTGTGTACAGAGTACTTCTCAGTGTCTAGTCATCTCAGTATCATCAAAGTCAGGATTACAAGGAAAGGTAACACATGTATACATGGTCCACCCTTCACAATAGGTCCCAGCACAGTGACCTCTACTATAGTCAATGAACAGCTCCAGAATATGGTTTTCTATGTTCCACGTGTCTGCTGTACAGAAAATCTTTGAAGGCATATTGACGACCGCTCAGGCAAGATCGTCACCCTCGCAATCCTATAGAGAAAATGTTAAAATATGTACAATCAGAAAAAATTACGAGTTTAGAAAGGAGACTATGCACGAGTAGCTGGTTTAATTTAGGCCTCATGCACACATCTGTATTTATTTTGCAGTCCACAAAACACGGATGCAATACGGATGTCATGTTTTTTCGTGGATCAGTTTTTGGTTTTTTTTGCGGATCCATTGTAACAATACTTGTCCTTGTCCGCCAAACAGACAAGAATAGGATATGTTCAATTTTTTTGCAGGACAGACATGTGGACATACGGAAACGGACTGCATACAGAGTCTTTTCAGGTTTTGTTTTTTTTGCAGACCCATTGAAATGAATGGTTCCGCATATGGACCTGTAAAAAAAAAAAAAATTGAAAAAAAATATGTTTGTGTGTTCATGAGCACTTAGAGAAATGTATATATGGGGGATACATTCCCTTTAAAAGGATATAAGCACATTTTTAATGGTCTATACCATGAAAAGAATGTTACCAGACAGAAAGCAGAAAATATTTGGACGTGGAGGATTGCATTCTCTCTTTTTAAGCACCATTGCCTGTAAGTGTCCTGTAGCCATATCCAGCACGTCTACCTAATGAAAGAGCTGTAGATTGTGCGGTCTCAGGAGTGCTGAATAATGCGATTTCGTCCCTGAATTCACAGCGCTGGGAATGTAATTTAGCTGGAGAAGATAAATTGATGTCGGATCATCACACTCCCGGTAATACATGGGCTTTTTTTTTTTGTTCTCCACCACTTAGTTTGAAACCTATCCCCAAAGCCGTCATGGGACCGTTTCTGCTTATCAGAATTGAAATATGCTTATTTTACTTTAAGTTAGCATCTGTAAATCATCCAGCTTTCTGGGAGACATGGGCAGTATTTTCTATTAGCACGTAATGAGATTTGCGTTAGATGTGTGGCTAATCTATTTACCGTACAGCAATGCTTTACATATAGAGGAGATGCAAAAGTGTGCCAATCTGCCAACGCGGTGGGGAGTCCATGTTGTGTTCTCAGTCCATATAGCAAGGGGTCAGGAAATCGTGGCGGTCCACATACTTGGGTCTGCTGGTGAATGTATGAGCTGCAAAAAAAAGTAAGGGGGGAACGGAGGGACCAGTAATGTGCCCTCTTAGTTCCTCCCTCGACAGTAAGAATGTCCTCTTAGTACCACCTAACAATAATGATGACCCTTGGACAGTATGGTATCCCTTTAGTGCCCCCCTCACAGTAGGATGTCCCCCTAAGCGATGACTCACATCAGGATGATACCTTGGTGCTCCTATAGTGCCTCGGACACACTGTGATGCCTCCTCACAAAGTATGGTGCCCCCTCACAGTAGGACAAACCCTTAAGTGCCCCAACACAAAGTGATGTCCTCTGTGTCCCCCTCTCACAGTATGATGCCCCCTCACTGACTGATGCCTCCTTAACTGGCTCCCTTACAGTATAATGTTGCTTTAAGTGACCCCCCCAGGGTATGATACCCCATTAAGCGGCTGCCACAAAGTGCAGCCCTCTCAAGTCCTACCTCTGAGAGTGATACCCCTTAAGTGGCCCTTACACAAAGAGTGATTACCTCTTAGATGCCCCTCCCTACACAGTGATGACCTGCTCATAGTTATGGCCCCTTAGGTGCCTCTAGTTTGAATACTTACCCACCCCACGCTCCCCCAACGAACAGAGCGGAGCATGTCTTCTTCACTCTGTCTGTGGCTCAGTGCAGCAGGCGCGATGATGTCACTACATTGCGCTTGCTTGTGTTGAACTTCGGACAGCAGGGGAACGGTGAAGCAGGAAGCAAACGGCTCCCTGTTTCATCGTTGTATTCAACTGTATCAGTGTCCTAAGGACTCAGATACAGTTGAAAGAGGGATATACAGGGGTCCAGATAGCTGGCAACCACAGTCCACCAGCTGAGTACACCTAATCAAACAGTACTATCCTTGACCGTTATGAGGACAATAATAGGACATGTTCTATCTTTGAACGGAACGAAAATATGGAAACGGAAGGTATACAGAGTACCTTCCCTTTTTTTTGTGGATCCGTTGAAATGAATGGTTCCGTATATGGACTGTATACGCAACGCAAAAAACGGAACGGAAAGAAAATATGTTTGTGTGCTTGAGCTCTAAGCCTAAATAGTGGATGCATCCCACCCCTACACCTATGTGGACCAGATTTACTAATTGAATAGATTATGTAAAATTAGGGGGTAATGCATGAAGTGCAATGTGCCAGAAAAGTGAAGTAAGGGTACTTTCACAATAGCGTTTTTCTTTTCCGGCATCGAGTTCTGTCCTAGGGGCTCAATACCGGAAAATAACTTATCAGTTTTATCCCAATGCATTCTGAATGGAGAGAAATCTGTTCAGGATGTCTTCAGTTCAGGCACTGTCAGGCGTTTTGGACGGAAGAAATAGGTCCAAAGAAATTATCTCCGTCCAAAATGCCTGACCAGTTACCGGAATGCCGGATCCAGCATTAATTTACATTGAAATGTATTAGTGCCGGATCTGGCATTAAAAATACCGCAATGACTGATCTGGCATTCTGGTCTGCTCATGCGCAGACCTTTAAAAATGTGAAAAAAATAAATACCAGATCCGTTTTGCCTGATGACACCGGAAAAACGGATCCGGTATTGCAATGCATTTTTCTGACTGATCAGGCATTTTTCAGACCTGATCAGTCTCAAAAATGCATGATCAGTCAGAAAAAATGACATGCGTTTGCATACAGTTTGCCTGATCAGGCAGGCAGTTCAGGCAACAGAACTGCCTGCCGGAATCAAACAACGCAAGTGTGAAAGTGCCCTAACTTTGCCTGGTTCATTGATGGAGCAGGTTTTTGCACCAAATTTTTTAGGGTGGTTTGCGCCAGGCCCGGCAGTTTGTATTTACTAAAGGGCTGACAGATGTTTTGTGGGAAAAGCTACATTTTTGTTCATTGAGACTTTTTGCGAAGTCACAAAAAATTTCATGCAACATTTTGTACATTTGTTGGAAAAAATGGCTTCAAACCAAGCAGACACTCCCAAAAAAAAAAAAAGATAAAAAACGTACATATTGGTGCATTATTCCTTTAGGCAGACTGCCTAAGTAGGCTGTCACAGTGGCTCGTACTGGATGATAAATCTGACTATACAATCTATTATTCGGCTTACTTTGCCACGTAATTTTATGCAAGAATTGTGGAACAATTTTGAAGCAAAATGTTCATTTCAGCCCACTTTGGCCCATTTTAGGGATAAGTGCAAATTTAAGCCCAAATCTAGGTGCACTAGTAAATGTGGCCCATTGTGCCTACAGTCACCACTAGGGGGATCTTAACTATTGTTTTTACATTGAATTCAACAATATACAATATGCTATAAACGGTCTCCGCATTCCTCCTAGTTACTCTCCTAAAAGTTTTTTTGTTTTTTTTCCAGAAACGCCAAAACTCTTGTTCATTTACTGTGTATGATATTGCAACTTACCTCCATTCACTTGAATAGGGCTAAAGTGCAGTAAGTAAAGGTGCAGAAATAAAGGTAGGCACATTTTTGTTAATCTCAGAGAACCCGATTAAAGGGGTATTCTGAATTAAGGAGGAGATGGGACACTCTCAGAATCTACCTACAAAAAAAAACGGTTAAGTACTTACGTGACAGAAACCGCACTGCCGCTCCAATTCTCCTGGACAGGCTCTATTTACCTGGTTACAGTGGTGGCGTTGTGTCAACAACACGTGTTCGCTGCAGCCAATCACTGGCCTCATCGGTGCGCACTGTTGACACCAGTGATTGGCTTCAGCGCCACATGTTGTCGATGTGACGTCACCACTGCAGCAGGGTAAATAATAGTGTAACAGGAAGCTGATTGAATAAAATAATTAACTTTAATAAAACCATTAATTATTGCGGCCACATTCTAGGGGAAAAAAAATAACTCCTTCAATTTTTTCCCCTTTTATTTAAATTGCTAATAATGGGTTTCTGATACCCAGAAGCAATGAAGACGCCCACCTAGCACTGTCAGCAGTTTTGCATGGTTAAGACTGCTTAGAGACTCCCTTTACTCCACCTTTTATTAGGTGATGGCCTATCTTGAGGATAGACTATCACTAACTAATCAGTAATAGCTCTGGTGCCGGAAGCAGACAGCTCTATTTTGTGCCAATTTTTGTTTTTCTACCAAAAACTGCTGATGCCAAAAAACATTGTATGGCTAAAAAACACCAAAGCAAAAACTTGTAAAAAAAATAAAATACATTTTTTTCCAAGCAAAAACAAAAAAAAAAGAACACAGAGTTGCAGCATCCTTACAATCAAACTGCTTTTAGTTGCAGTCAATGCATCAAATCAGCAAAGTGAGCGCCCAGACGAAAAGAAAAATATCATTACTCCTCTGTTTTAAAGGGAATCGGTCGCCCTGATTTTGAACTATTATCTACAATAATACATGCATAGTACTGCAGATAAGGAGTCCAGATCACTATTTATTATTTTTCCACTGCTCCTGTAGTGTACGGGAGTTGTACTGCCCGTCACTACGGAAGGGTCACTTGGCTGCTGTCGTTCCTCTCTGTTAGGAGGAGGCTGGTAAAGGTGCTGTTTGTACCATGCAATGTAAATCAGTGTATTTTATTTCCCTGTTACTGTGAAATGTCCTATGTGCAGGCCGGCTAGGGGTGTAATTCCAGCTCTAGTCACTAGAGGGAGCTAGGTTGCCCTAGTCTATATAAGGCTCAGTCAGGGGAAGGGAAAGTAGTCTAGTCTGGAGTGTGCCTTAGACAAGTGCAGGCCATGTGCCTGTGAAGGCCAAACCCAGGCCTCACGGCCTGTGAGGCATCCACCCTAGGAAGATGGTGCCCTAGGAGAAGGAATGCAGAATCTGGAGGCAATCCCTAGAGCAAGGAGGTACTAAACGTCAAGTGGAGGTAAATTATAAAGCTGGAGATTCAAGGATATAAGCCAGAAGTAGGGCATTGGGGCCTTGAAGCATCAATTCCAGTCAGGACGAGTCAGGAAGAAAGTAAGGTTCACCTGCAATTTCAAGTCCTGTATTACCACCCTCTGTTTAACCTTGCTGGATGTAAGACCACTGCAATTTTTATTGTCTGCAAAAGGAACTGTTGGAAAGACTGCTTACTGTATCATCACTGTCTTCAGTAAAGTTTGGATTCTGTTTTCAAGTTATCAGTCTGTACCTCAGTTATTCCTACTGTAAATACGGTGTGCCACCGTTTACTGGCACTGGCGTCACGACATATCAGGGACTTAGCCATAGGCACGTTAAACTATAACACCAAGGGCACCTCACCTTCCACCTGGCTGTGTCCCTCAAGAACCCAGAGAGTGCCCCAGAGGAGCAGCGTGCCGGCCTCTCCATCACTGGCATTCCCCAGGTTAGTTCCTACACAAAGCCCTGACTTGGGGTGCTACATTTTGGCGTCACGAACAGGATACGCACGTTTTATGGACTGTGATCAAAAACGTGAACTTTGTGCCTTAACCAGTTTGCCAGGTGACAAAACGCCTGTTTATTTGAAGTGGACTTTGCGGACCTAAAACGTACAGAAAAGTGTCCCAAAAACCTCCAGAAAGCGCTGTGCAGTGTTGCGCTATCAAAAGGAAGAAAATCGCCACTTCAAAGTGCATTTTTGTGGATTTTTATGCTGTTTCACTACCGCTGCTTGCTGTCATTGAATTGATGCATCATGGCGTCCAAGATGGCCGCCGGCGCCATTGGACTTCTTCTTGCGCCATCACTGTCCTCAGTGGCGCGAAAATTTGGCGCCAAAACCCTCCAAGAGGGAGGAGAAGACGTCCTGGAGGTAACGCCTTCCTTTGAGGATTATAATATGGACACCGCCTACCCTATACTGGAATACCTAGGGGGCGTGCAAGAATCGACGGGGTGGAGCCTGCTGGGACAGTGGCTCACCCTGCTACGGGGTTTCCTACCTGAATCAGAGGGATCCGGAGCCGTAGTTGGTGCAATGGAGGCGACCTCAGGAGCAACTAAGGAGCGCCCTGCGCCCCAGCGTATACTCCCAGCGACATGGCCCAGACCTGCCCATGGCCACAAGCCGAACCCTGCCGTTTCCACCCGCAGCGAGAAGGCTTTCTCCCGCGGAACCTCGCGTGGTCGGCCCTGATGGCCGAGATCCGAGTGGCGGCAACTTTAAAAACCACCACTCAGAAAAAGTACTTTGAAGAAGTCACCAAGCGGATTTATGAGGACTCCAGAGACAGCAAGCCCCAGCTCGAACGCCGCACCGGAGTCGTGCTCGAGTTTGACAAGGTCAGAGGATTTGGCTTCATCCAAGAAACCGGCACCAACCGGGACTATTATGTAAATCGCCGGTCCGTCAAGCGCAGCTATCTCCCGGGCGACTGCATAATCTAGCGGTCGGAGAGAAAGTGGAGTTCACTCCCGCAGAGGGCCTGCGAGGCCCATATGCTACTGCGGTGACCCGTCCAGGACCGGTACCGGAAGACTGGGAAGAGACCGAAGATCCGGTGGAGGCAGAGGACCCGCCGGGACCCATCCGGAATACGTACCAGGAGAAGAGTTCCTTTCTCGGCCCGAACATCTTCTGGCAGCCGACGATCCTGGACAAGCCTCCCAGTCCTTACCCCTCTCCAGAGCTGCCGCGACGAGAGAAGACAGCCGCTGATTGGGCGCGGATGGCCCAGTTCAGTGAAGCCATGGATGACCTGCGGAAGAACCGCCAGGATAGAACCTCATCTGAGCCTGCTGCAAGTGTGCCGGAATCCAGCAGTGAGATCTCCGCCCTGGAGGAGCGGATCGCTTCCTTACAGGCTTACCTGGATGGCCTGCGGCAAGTGGCAGATTCTAAGAAGACAGCGCAGCAGTCCAGCGGTGGTGAGTTACCTGTGACCCCTGTACCACCCGAACCCGTAGTCCAAGGTCCTACCGCTAACGCTGAGCCACCCAAGGTCCGTGTAACAGCGGATAAATTGACTTATGCCAGGAGCCGAGTCCGCCGTGACGGGAGTGTTATGTCCCGGCCAGAGGAAGTGTCTACCCCAGCGCCGGCCCGTGTCCCGAGACCAGCAGCTCCTGTGTGTCCGCAACCCAGCGGGCCAATGAGGTGGGTAGGCCCAATACCGGTGATGTTTCCAGCCCATTCTCTTTGGTGGGCACCCCCTCCAAGTGGCCCTGGTGCATGGCCCAGACTACCTGCAGCACAGGGCTGCACTACCTCCGATGAACGGGGCTCATTTGACACCTACCTGTGAGCAGGCCTGCTAGGCCATTTTTGCTCATCCTCACAGGGACATCATCTATGTTGCAGGAACTGTTCCTTTAAGTTTGCCAGGCTGGTGGAGCTTGCTGCCAGTTCCCCACGGCCGGTGGCATGTTTGACAAATAAGTTGCCACTGTGGAACCACTGCTCCCAGCCTGCCTCTTTCTGTTCCGGGACATCCTGCCTGCTGCTAACATTGTTGCGTCAAGTACTTTAATAACTTCCTAGTTGCTTTTATTTGCACCTTATCCTTTTTTTTTTTTTTTAACCCCCATTTCAGGTTGAAAAGGGTACTTTTATGTCAGCACTTTAAATATACGCGGGACTTGCCAGAGGATGTTACCCTGGTATTGTCAGAGTCCTGTATTGTGATTTTATGTATGTGCTGCTGACCGTATTTATTGCAAAAAATTTTATATTCAAGTCTATGTGCCCAGAGATGGACCCCCCGTTGTGCGAGTCTCTGTGATATCCTTTTATGGACTCATTCATTGTCATGGACTATCCTGGTATTCCCTAACATCCGCTGTGCCAGGTCAGCGCCCCAGTTCCACTCTTTATCTTGAAGAAAGAGAGCGACGCCCTTGTCACCGCACTTCTCCGTCAGTCAGCTGGACCTGATGACAATTGTCTATGCAGATAGAATTGTGTACTGATATGTATGTATTCTTGCATGTTTTTCTTTTGTCTCTTTCAGGTGGAAATTCCAGTAGGGCGGTACCCTGGTAGAGTACGAGGGCGTACTCAGCTTAAAGCAGCGGGGTATGTAGTGTACGGGAGTTGTACTGCCCGTCACTACGGAAGGGTCACTTGGCTGCTGTCGTTCCTCTCTGTTAGGAGGAGGCTGGTAAAGGTGCTGTTTGTACCATGCAATGTAAATCAGTGTATTTTATTTCCCTGTTACTGTGAAATGTCCTATGTGCAGGCCGGCTAGGGGTGTAATTCCAGCTCTAGTCACTAGAGGGAGCTAGGTTGCCCTAGTCTATATAAGGCTCAGTCAGGGGAAGGGAAAGTAGTCTAGTCTGGAGTGTGCCTTAGACAAGTGCAGGCCATGTGCCTGTGAAGGCCAAACCCAGGCCTCACGGCCTGTGAGGCATCCACCCTAGGAAGATGGTGCCCTAGGAGAAGGAATGCAGAATCTGGAGGCAATCCCTAGAGCAAGGAGGTACTAAACGTCAAGTGGAGGTAAATTATAAAGCTGGAGATTCAAGGATATAAGCCAGAAGTAGGGCATTGGGGCCTTGAAGCATCAATTCCAGTCAGGACGAGTCAGGAAGAAAGTAAGGTTCACCTGCAATTTCAAGTCCTGTATTACCACCCTCTGTTTAACCTTGCTGGATGTAAGACCACTGCAATTTTTATTGTCTGCAAAAAGGAACTGTTGGAAAGACTGCTTACTGTATCATCACTGTCTTCAGTAAAGTTTGGATTCTGTTTTCAAGTTATCAGTCTGTACCTCAGTTATTCCTACTGTAAATACGGTGTGCCACCGTTTACTGGCACTGGCGTCACGACATATCAGGGACTTAGCCATAGGCACGTTAAACTATAACACCAAGGGCACCTCACCTTCCACCTGGCTGTGTCCCTCAAGAACCCAGAGAGTGCCCCAGAGGAGCAGCGTGCCGGCCTCTCCATCACTGGCATTCCCCAGGTTAGTTCCTACACAAAGCCCTGACTTGGGGGTGCTACACTCCTGGTTCCCCCTGCTGTCAGCACTCAAAGCTGCACTGAAATACACTATTAGGACTGTGCTGTTCTAAGATAATGGAGAGGACTCCTATGCGCATTCACAACAGTCCTGACAGTGTTTTTCAGTGCAGCTCTGAGTGCTGACAGCAAGGAAATGGGGGGGGGGGCAGTAGTAAAATAAAATAAATTGTAATCTTGACCACATACCAGCAGTACTAGTCATGTTACTGTGGATAATGGTCCAAAATCGGGGTGACAGATTCCCTTTAATCCATACTTGACTTTGGCTTTAAAAACTGCATCTAGTAATAGTTTATGTCCCTGTTAATCCAGTCGTTGCAATTAACTGGGAAATACTAAGGGTATGGCCACACGGATTCCTGATGCAGTTTTGGAAGCCAAAATCAGGCGTGAATCATGAAAGGAGATAAACTATAAAGGACAGATATGACTTCTCTTTTTTGAATTCACGCCTTTGCTTTGGCTTCCAAAAATGCATGCAGAAATTTGACCATGTGGCTGTACCCTAACAGTCCCAGGCCTATTAACGGGCCCCGAGGCTACTAGTTTATTGACTGTAAGGGCATACCACAGGAATTCTGTGCCCCCCCTGAGGAGAGTTGAAATTACCAGCTACAAACCTCCAGGTGGCATCCGTACAGTATCATTTATGTATCAAGGGATAGGCACCACTATAAATAATATAAATCTCCATCTGTAAAAATAAGCCAAAGACCTCCTTCAGAGTGCCATGGGGTTAATTCCCAATGAAAAAACACACAGCAAATCTAAGGGTCTCAAATTGAATCTATACGGGACCATACATATAAATAAGGAGGCCCACCTCCAAAGAGTAGCCGCTGACTGGTGGACCAGCCAGGAACCAATGATGGATAGAACGCCATATGCGGGACAAATAAACAGGAAAATCAGACAATCCAGGATCAAAACCAGGTCAGAAAAGCAGGGATTAATCCTGAGTAGTAGTGAGGCCAACCGGGACTGAGTCAGAAGACAAACCAACATACAGAATGAAGAGTCAGTAACTGGCAATGCCTGAACATCAGATTCATATAGAGAGGCAAGCTCTCACATTGGCTGTACTAACCTTCTGTAGGTGTGATTACCCTCTACGTATCTGTTCTGTGAGCTCCGGAGCTGAAACCAAACATAGTGGGAAGTAAGGGAAAGGATGTCACAGCAGTACAGTGCAGGCAAATTCCACACAAGAGAGCTGCCCCTTGTTTGTGAGAGAAATGCATCTAGCTGTGCAGCTGAAGGGAGGATTAATTGGGCTGAAGAAGACCTATTCGTTCACAGTTATGAATGTACAAAGAAGGGCAGTCATTATGCAAACTTTTTTTTTTTTCTTTTTACAAACTCAGGTATGCTACAAGCAAAGAGTGATTCCTGAACTTACCATACATTGGTATGTTTAGGGTCAGATTTATTCTCACAGCTGTCCAGAAAGAAGAAATCTGGGCTGCTGCATGCATGGTAATTGCCCTGGAAGACTGGTTATTCCTGCCCATAATTTTTTTTCTCTCTACATATTGAAGCCCTTACAATTAACAGAAGTATAGAGAATATATCAAGTATTTACAGGATCCACATAATGTGAACTTGTGTAGCAATGCACCTTTCCATTAACTGTAAAAGGCATAATTCTAAACTGGGCTAATGTAAACCCTCAATAATCTTGTTAGCTCCTGCCGAGCCCACATCTAAATTGCAGTGAAGATTAAATCTGGCATATCCTATTTCTTCATTTTTAAACAGTCCATAGAATAGATTCAGGAAATGGCCAGACGTGATATCACGTGGTTATATATAAACTGAATATAGTATTCCTTGCTCCAGGGTATATAACTGAGTCATATTACTACCATACTGAATACTATCCAGGGAATTTATTAGCCCCAGTTTTCTGGCAGTAAAAAGTCATAATGCAACTTTTTAAATGCCACTTGCACAAATTTTTTTGCACAAGTGGCATTTCTCACTGGTCTTCCCCACTTTCCCAAAAAGGAGCGTGGTGAAGGAGAGGGCATGGCCAGCAGGCCCGACACAGAGGATGGTGTAGATTTCAGTTAAAGTGCATGGACTACCGGAAATTGTGTGGCAGTGTAACACCCCAGAGTGGTGTTACCCCTCTAGCACCCTGCTACTATCTCTAATGGGCTAACCTGAATGTCATCTTATGCATTTGTTTCCAGGTCCTCCACACTGAGCATTCCTAATCTGTTTGCAACTGTTGTGTTCATATAATGTGCCTGGTTCATCAGCAGGTGGCAGCAAACATGGCAGAGCTACAGGTACCAAGAATGGAGCTTTCCATTCTAACCCCCCTCAGTGGAGGAGTGGATTAGTCCCACTTCTTGCAGGAAGGGTGGGGACCAGTTAGAGGTCAGTCCTAGCTTACCCCAAGCTAGGTGAAGGTGTGCAGGGCCACGTCTCTTCGGGACGTGCCCAAGTCAAGCCAGCCAGAGCACCCTAAGCTCAGCTGGAGATGGAGGCCAAAGCTGAGAGCCTCAGAAGCCCCCCACCGTGCATTGTCCGCAACTACTGGGCAGGAATGCAGGGAACAGGGAGCAGGTGACTTCCTGGCGCGTCCCTAAAACTGCCCCTAGTCTCCTAATGCATGAGCCACCTCAGATGGTAAGGAGGCTCATGCTCACGATCCTGGAGCCCTAGATATAACAAATAAGTGTGGCTCACACAGACATAACATTCTGCCAGGGAGCAGAGCTCCTACACAGACATAACATTCTGCCAGGGAGCAGAGCTCCTACACAGACAGACAAGCAAGACCAAACTGACCTCAGGCTCCACCACACCAACATATAAGGAGGCCTGAGGTCACACCCACCACACCTAACAAACACACCTTAACCCCGTGCACACCAAACAGGGGAAGTGCACACAAACAAAGGGGAGTGTCTTGCATGCTCTGAAGCACAAAGTTGCCAGCGGCAACCAGAAACCATGCCGCTGGCAAGAGCATGCGAGACCCCAAATCCCGACCAAACCACCGGTCGCGGCATACATGTTGCCAACGGCAACCACACATGAGGCTACTGCGTAATAGCCCCCACGTACGGCTACCAGAACATAACCGCCGGCAACAGCATGCCACCAAACTAAGTCACGACCTAACCACAGGTCATGACACTTAAGAGACAGAGGCAGAGAGCAACAGATGTAGCAGAGTTGAGTTTGCCTGCCAGAGTTTTACTGCTAAAGTCTGCTGGGACCAAGACAAAGTTTAAAGATGGTTTCTGATGAATGTTTACCAAAGTAAAGCTGCTTTTCAACTTCATCACAAGGTCTGGACTTAATTATTTCTTCAAACTCCTCAATTATACCCCCCTATTTGCTGCTTCGAAGCCAACGTCTGGGGTCCAGTCGTATCCAGGTAGGAGCACCGTGACACAAAACATTAAGGAACATTTTGGGCCACCCTATACCACTCGGCCATTCCTACACCTGGGTACTCGGGTCACCTTGGCAAAACACCACGTTCGTGTGAATGCAGCCTTAACCAGGATTGTGTCCTCCACAGACATAAGGTATAAGGGAAAGATCTGCCCGTTTCCTGTGTTTAGAGCTGCACCTGGTTTTGGCTCAAAATCACTGATGGAAATCACTGACTGAACACTGACAAGTGAATGAGGCATTACACTGACCCCATTTAATTGCATAGGGTAAAAAAATTTCTGGGAATAGAATACATCTACAGTATTTCCTTTTATAAAACCAGTAGAATAACTGGAGGTCCAGATCTGTCGCTTCGCCTTTCCCTCATGCCTCCTGTCATGCAAAATCAGTGTGTAAATTGTGCTACACAGCTGCCCAAGTAAATCTAATATAAGATCCTGATACCGCGTCCATCCCCTTGGGAGTGAAGCAAGACATTATAAGACCATTAGAGAATATGTTCCGGTAAAACAAGTGATGTGATCTGAGCTTGCAGAAAATACATTATCTCTGGTTCAGATATGTCAGGGTACCCATTACAATGCATACATCAAGCATGCAGGAAGTCAGGAGTGGTGTGCATTTCATCATACACAATAAATGTATTTAACCCCCCCTGAGATGCCGCACCGGTTGTCAGGGACTTTAGATTTTAGTACCGCCACGGAAATCTCCCTTCAATTTCAGCTCTATAGACATTTTCCAAAGGCAAGTTACCTTTGTAGAGACAACAACTTTAGGCCTCTTGCACACGACCGCATGTATTTTGCGATCCGCAAAAAACTGATCCACAAAAAATACTGATGACGTCCGTGTGCATTCCTTATTTTGCGGAGCAGAACAGCTAGCCCCTAATAGAACAGTACTATCCTTGTCTGTAATGCGGCCAATAATAGGACATGTTCTATTTTTTTACGGAACGGAAATATAGAAATGGAATGCACACGGAGTACCTTCTGTTTTTTTTGCGGACCCATTGAAATGAATAGTTCTGTATACGGTCCACACAAAAAAACGGAACAGAACACGGAAAAAAAATAACCTCTGTATGCAAGAGGCCTTAGCAGGAGATGGTTGATAATTTGAACTCAACAGAATTGTGAATGCAGCTGTGGAGGGTAAAGGAACTATAAATGACCAGCGGAGGTGCAGTCAGGACAATGCAATATAGAAAAGAATAAAAGATTTGTTATTAGGCTGCTTTCACACGGGCGAGTTTTCCTCGCGGGTGCAATGCGTGATGTGAACACATTGCACCCGCACTGAATCCTGACCCATTCATTTCTATGGGGCTGTGTACATGATCGTTTTTTTTTTACGTATCACTTGTGCGTTGCGTGAAAATCGCAGCATGTTCTATATTCTGCGTTTTTCACGCAGCCCTAGCCCCATAAAAGTGAATGGGGCTGCGTTAAAAACGCATTGCATCCGCAAGCAAGTGTGGGTGCGATGCGTTTTTCACTGATGGTTGCTAGGAGATGTTGTTTGTAAACCTTCAGTTCTTTATCACGTGCGTGAAAAACGCATCAAAACGCATTGCACCCGCGCGGAAAAAACTGAACAACTGAACGCAATCGCAGGCAAAACTGAATGGCTTTGTCTGTGAAATCGCACAGTGTTCACTGAACACATCCGCAACGCATCCGGACCGAATCCGGACACGCTCGTGTGAACCCAGCCTTACAGAGGATATGCAAGTAGTTACTGAAACAGACATGTCAGGAGAGGTGACAGCTCCACTAATTCCCAAACCCTATATGTTCCTTTTTATACAGTCCTCGAGTCCTGTGTCTGAAACATTCTGGGGGTCATTTACTAAAGCCATCTTTTTATGGTGGTCCTAAATTCCTCCCCTCCTCTGCCGTGAGATATGGCTAATTTATAACGAGGCGTGCCCCTCATAATAGCAGAGTATGCTATTTACAGATACATTCCAGGCTAACTTGCCCTGTAGGGGCTCGTGCACACAAACGTAAGAGCTCCGTGCTGCGGACCGCAAAATACCATCTGCCATGCACAGGCACCGGCTATGTGCGCTAAGTGCTGTGGATGCTGACCCATTGGCTTGATGGGGTCCGCGATCCGCAAGATACAGCAAAAGATAGGAGATGTCTTATCATTAGCGGTGCGGAGCCACTTCATAGTGTTTCCGTAGGCTTCCAATCCATGTCTCCACTCCACAAAAGATACAACATGACCTGTCTTTGCCTGTATCTTGCGGATTGCGGACCCATTCAAGTCAACGGTTCCGCATCCGCAGCATGGAGTGCACATGGCCAGCGCCCATATATTGCGGACCCGCCGTTTGCAGTCCGCAATATGGGCACAGAGCCCTTACGTTCATGTGCATGAGCCCTAAGGGAGAGTTGACATCACAGTTATTTTCCTGTTCTTCTGATCCGTCAGAAGAACAGAAAAATAAAGAAAAAATAAATAAATCCTGTAAAAAAGCGGATCATGTGCATCAGTTATTGCACATTTAGCATCCGTTTGAGCCACTTCCGTCTGAGATCAGTTTTTTTTAGACGGGAAAAAAAGGTACTGCATGCAGTACTTTTTTTTTCCGCCTAAAAAAAACATCTCAAACAGAAATGGCTCAAACGGATGCTAAATGTGCAATAACTGATGCACAGATCCGCTTTTTCTTTATTTTTCTGTTCTTCTGATTTTCAGAAAAATAACGATGATGTGAATTCTTCCTCAATGTGAACAGTTACGGTATTCCAAGCTTCCCTTTAGGCCTCATGCACGCAACCTATCCGTTTTGCCGTCAGCAAATATCAGATCTGCAAAATACGAATGTGGTCCATGTTGCATCCACATTAGTGGACTCATTGAGTTCAATGGGTTTGTGGTCTGCTTTTTGCATACAAGTATAGGACATGTTCTATCCGCACCTGTATGTCCGTTCCGCAAAATGCAGAACAGGGGCCCATTTAAAACAATGGGTCTGCAAATAAAGGGGGTCATTTACTAAGCTAAAATACACTTAAATAGGCATATTTTAGGCACATTGCATCGCTATCTGTGAATTTGCTCCACTCACGCCAGTTCTAAAATTGTGGGCGTGGCGTGGGCGGTAAAAGGGACGGCAGGCCTGGCTCAATCATCATTTTCTAGGCCTGTTTTAGGAGTAGAAAATGGTCTAAATGTAAGACATTTCGGAAGCTGTCTTACATTTAGAACTGGCGCTGGATGCGCCGAAGTTAGGGAGAGGCCGGCGTCTCTTCATAACTTCGTCGGATCCTCCGCCAGCACACGGCCTTTATTAAGACCAGCGTCTAAAACACCGGTCTTAATAATTGTGGCCCAAAATGCGGACAGCACACGGACCGCATCTGTACTTTGCGGATCTGTGATTTGCGGACCGACAAAATGGATACGGTCGTGTGCATGGGGCTTTAACCATATCACTACTACCTACTGTGAACTTGTCTTTTATTATCTGCCTGAACTGATGACTTTTAGGCTGGGGACACACCTAGGCGTTTCTGAATCGCGCGTTTTTGGATGCGCGTTTTGTGCGTTTTTGTGTGGATGCGCGATTCAGTGATTCTCCCCTATGGCAACATTGTCCATAGGCGCGTTAAAACGCCCCAAAAGAAGCTCATGTACTTGTTTGGGCGTTGGGCGTTTTACAGCGCGTTCAAACACGCTGTAAAACGCCCAAATGTGAACCATGCCCATAGGGATGCATGGCTTTTCACATGTTGAGCGTTTTTCAGCGCGTTTGAACGCGCTGAAAAACGCTCAGGTGTGTTCCCAGGGTTAGGCATTGGGCTACACAGCGATGGGATATTTTAGAACAGTGAATTGGCTGTAAAAACAGGCGTGTCGCACGTGACTTACATTCAATTTAATGGAGTAAAAGTCGTACGCGATTTGCGGCACAAAATCCACCGGGTCTGGGTTTTTTGTGCCTGTTGCGTTGCAGTATGTGGCATGTCGCGACACCATTGACAATCGTTAGATGACATGTCGCCATGTAGCCCTATTCTGATGCTTGCCACCTGCCCTTTCACCACTTTATGGTCTTTTAGCCTAGTGACGGGAGGGACACAGGACTCCTGTTCTAGTACTGATCATAGGGGTCCCAGCTGGTCACCTATCCTATGTGTTTTGCTGGAAAACTACTTTGAGGGTTATAACAGGAAAAGAACATAACTCCCACTGGATTCAGCGGTGACAGTCACCTATACTGTGGATGTTGATATTGTGCAGCTGGAAAATCGCCTGGTAAGAGAAAGTACAGCGCGGCCAGTTAGCTAAATGGAGTATTTATCACGTATCAGGGGATAGATATAAGCATTACAGAAATCTGGAGCAACTCTTTAAATCCGCATACGTTGTGTGGTAAATGCAGCGAAACAAACGTCTCTGTAATTGATGAGGGCTTAGCCTACACATGGCATTTCTCAGCTACGCTCGGCGTCCTGCAGACTTGCTTGTCCCTGCAGTTTTAGCCTAGAAATGCTGCACGTATAGAAGCCGGATTCATTAGCATGCTGGAAGGCTTGTCGTTTAATGGTTATTACCTAAAGGTCCGGCTACACAGCAGTGTTGGACGCCACGCGTGTATCGCAGTGTATCGCAGTGTAGCAGGGCAGCCATAGAAAGGAATGGGGTCGCAGCACAACTAGTACAATTGCCAAAACCGTAGAATTGCAAAAAATCCAACGCTACTGAATTTTTAGCAATTCTATGTTCGTAATCGAGGTGGGACCTGCACCTATCAGACAATGAGGGCGTATCCTAGTGATATGCCCCCTTTAAAGAGGACATGTCCCCTCTCCTGACACGTCTGTTTTACTAACTACTTGCATTCCCCATGTAATAACAATTCTGGAGCATCTTGTCATAGAACTGTGCTTGGTCTTTCCTTTATTATTCCTATTAAGAATTAATTCAATACTAGCAGTTTGGAATAAAGGTCCGAATGGGGGTCAGCAGTTGGGGGTGTGACCCTGCACAACCTGATACTGGCAGCGCTGATTGGATAGTGTCAGACTGTGCAGGGACCCCCCCATGTAAGGGGCCGTCTGTATCAGCTTAGAGGGGTGCTCTGACACTGCTGATGAGGAAACTCTTAGGTCACCGGCTGCACGCGATGCGGGTGAGCGCACGTAAGATCCGCACAAATTTCCATGCAGATTTTTGTGTGTTTCTGCACCATATTCGCACTAAAATCTGCAATTTTCTAATTAGATGCGGTTTTGCAACAATGGAAAACTTTCTTGTTTTTGGGGGTGCTATAGCATAGGAAAACTGTGGAACTGGTAATTTGGGGACACTGGCACTGTTCTGGGGGTACTGAGGGTGCTGTGGCATAGCTTATGAGGAACTCTAGTATAATTGTGGGGGAACTCTAGCACTATTTTGGAGGGGGGGGGGGCCTCTATCTGTGTGGTGCAGTTTATGGGAAAAAACTGAAAGGAGGAGATTTATTAAACTGGTGTAAAGGAAAACTGGCTTAGTTGCCCATAACAACCAATCACATTGCACCTTTTATTTTCCAAAGCTCCTTTGGAAAATGAAAGGAGAAAGCTGATTGGTTGCTATGGGCAACTAAGCCAGTTTTCCTTTACACCAGTTTTGATAACCCCATGGTCTCCAATTGCAGCACGCTCATGTACAAGGATGCTCCGCGCCTGCGCAGTCTGAGGTGTTACTATCACCACAACACTGCACAGTGTTTTCTGCCTAGTAACGGACTGTACCAACTCACCTGACAGACTTAACCTCTTTCTTAATGCCTAAAAATATCACCTAAAGTAAACTGTAAACCCGTCTGTTATAAGAAAGTCTAGTAACCAGGATCTTTCCCCACATTAAACACATTTCCTTTCTGTATCCCACCGCCGCCACCCCCCCCCCTGTACCGGGCGGGTAAATGGGAGCTACCGTTCCTATGGAGACGCGGTAACATCTCTGCTGCAGGAAGTTGGCTGGAATTGGGACCATACACAGTAATTACTCGCGTGAGGGGACTTATTCCATGGGGACTGTGCTGGGCTGACCCGTGCAGGTAAATGTCATTAATCTTCATTAAGAAGACGTCATGTCCTAGTTGAAAGCTGTTTTTGGTTTGGTGAGGTTTCTTCAGAGACACCTATTATATATTCGGTACATACAGCAGTCCATGGTATATCTGCAGACTGCCTGACTGTACGTACTCTTACGTGTGGAAGCCTCCTCAGGGAAAGAGATGGCTTCCTCAACCAATCAGAGTTCATGTTTCATTTTTCTTGCGGAGGTTAGGCTATGAAAGCTGAGCTCTGATTGGCTGCTGTGGACAATCACATTTAACCCCAGAAAGCCATCATACACTTTACTTTGCACTCTATCTATAATCTCCAGTGTGAACAGAGGCATATTATAATGTTTTGCTTACTTTGTTGGCACGCTAAGCCTTAAAATGTCACCCGTATGGAATATAACTGGGGGTCTCTTCATCGCTACGTGTGCGCCAATTTTAAATGTCATTACAGAAGGGCCCTCGCAGGTTTCTACTAGACGTTCAGAGAATTTAAAGGGGCGTTCCCACAAACAACACATATCGGCCATGCACAGGATAGCGTCGGCAGTCCCATAGAAGTCAGTGGAGCAGTGGTCACACATGCGCACCCCCCGTCCCTTCTCACAGGAGACTTTGAGACCCCAGCTTTCGTGACCATTGGGGGTCCGTCTACTCGGACAGGGGATAAGTGTTGTTTGTAGGAAAATCTCTATTTTTGTCCCATTATAAACAGATATCCCCTATAAGTGTCTGGTCACGGGGGTCCACAGGATAGGGGATGTGTCCAATCATGGGGTCCGACCACCGGGGCCCTCGTCGATCACAAGAATAGGCGATCTGTGTCCCCCAGTTTGGGGTCGTGTACACGTGCTGCGGCGCTCCATTCAAGTCTATGGGATTGTCAGAGATAAATGCTCCGCTATCCCATAGAGTTGAACCCTCAAATGGGGGAATGACCCCCTTCCTTTTCATGATTATCGGGGGGCCCTAAATCTGATTGGTTACTATGTGCAAGTAAGCCAGTTCTATATTTCTGGCTCTATGGTTCCATCGTGTTTTTATTGTATAAAGTAACAGTCCTAGGAACGGGACCTGACTTACGCTTTTGGTTTGTACCCTGTTCTCTGCAGGTATGACCCAATGGATCTACAGACAGACAACATGGCTCTTATTCTGGAAAATGAGCAGTTCTTCAAAACTTCTTAGTAAGTATTTTTATCACCTATAATGAACCTGTCTTGATCGATAAAAGTGCACAATAGGTTTTCTTATTCTGAGGGCCACATTATCAGGTTGCAGTAAGTGTATGATCTGTAGTAAGAGCCCATTCACACGGCAGAACTTGCTGGTGGAATTTTACTGTAGACACGGCGCCAAGATTCCGCTGGCGGTCCTGCACCGTCTGCCTTACATTGCTTTCAGTGGGAGGCAGCCCCCGCAGTTCGCGGGTTGGTGTTTAAAGCCACAACATGTCCTTTCTTGGCGCAGTGTGCGGACAGCCACCGATCGGAGCTGCTGCGGGTGTCAGCTCGTGGTTTAACCCCTCAGTGGAGCTAAGCCGTGAGCAGGTCTGCTGCATCCAAATAAAAAAAACGGAGGTTTCTGCGGTGGTATACATACACAGCGGATTTCACCTCATTCACTCAGGGCAAGCAAGCTCCATCACTTTTTGACCTTCCTGCTTCCCCTACATTGCTGAAATGTTAAAGGGGTATTCCCATTTGGGACACTGATAGCATATCCTTAGGATATGCTATGAATGTGAGATAGGTGCGTGTCCCACCTCTGGGACCCACCCTTATCTCCAGAATGGGGCCCTTGAAGTGAAGAAGAGCACATTGTGCACATTCATCTCTATGGGAGTTCCAAAAATAGCTGAGCGAGTGCGCTCGGCTGTTTTTGGAAGACTTCTAGTGGTAAATAGAGAGCGTACTGCGCATGCACGGCTACCTCACGATTCACCGCTATGGGACTACAGGAAATAGCCGCTCCGCCGCTCCCGGGGAGGTGAATGGAGGGTGGGCATGCATGCATAGCTGCTCTCAGTTTTATATTTTGTGAAATTGCTAAATAAAGAATTAAAACCAAAAAAAGCAGAGCTGCAATGTAAAGCAAGGAAAAGGCAGTATCCAGAGCTTCTAATGAGACAGATAGCAGAACAGACAGACACCACTGGAAGTAAATAGCAGATAACCCCAAGCTGCTCCTTTTATACGTTTTGCCTAGATTTGCTTACCCATGGTAAAAGCGCATTTCCTTGTTGTACCACCGTCAAGCATCGAGGCAAGGACATCCTGACCCAAGGATCTTTTTACACCACCAAAGTAAATCGGAGTTGGTATATTGATCAGGGGTTGATGCGACCTTAGCACATTGATTCTTGCTGGTTGAGTATTTGAGTCATCAAACTAGTGATATTGAGCTGAACATTTCCAGTGTGCGCTCCTAATAGGTGCTGCACCTTGTACTGGTCAGAGCTGTTCTCATACCGGTCATCCGAAACAGAAGCACGTGTCATAGATGATTTCTCAGCACTTTTTAGCCTTGACTAATGTTCCAGTAGCCAAAAAAAAAAAAAATTAAATGGATCCACATTTTTACACTTTTCCTACAGTTCTGTATTAGGGTCCATCAGGGGCAGACTGTCCATAGACCCCACAAGGAAATTTACCGGTGGGCAAACACCCAGAGGGCCACCCAAGCCCTCCTCACGGCTGCTGGCCTGGTATATAATGATCTGAGGATCTCAAAATTGAATAATGTAGGAGCATTTCGTATTTATGAATCAGGTACAAGGAATTCAACATGCGAGCTTCTGAATTCAACTGTATCGCCATCTTCACTGGTATTTGGTTCTGCTGGGGCAGTATTTTGTGCTGCACAGTGGTATTTGGTTCTGCTGGGGCAGTATTTTGTGCTGCACTGTTGTATTTGTTTCTGCTGGGGCAGTATTTTGTGCTGCACTGTGGTATTTGGCTCTGCTGGGGCAGTATTTTGTGCTGCACTGTGGTATCTGGTTCTGCTGGGGCAGTATATTGTACTGTACTGTGGTATTTGGTTCTGCTGGGGCGGTATTTTGTGCTGTACTGTGGTATTTGGTTCTGCTGGGGCGGTATTTTGTGCTGCACTGTGGTATTTGGCTCTGCCGGGGCGGTATATTGTGCTGTACTGTGGTATTTGGCTCTGCCGGGGCAGTATTTTGTGCTGCACTGTGGTATTTGGCTCTGCTGGGGCAGTATTTTGTGCTGCACTGTGGTATCTGGTTCTGCTGGGGCAGTATATTGTACTGCACTGTTGTATTTGGTTCTGCTGGGGTGGTATTTTGTGCTGCACTGTGGTATTTGGTTCTGCTGGGGCGGTATTTTGTGCTGTACTGTGGTATTTGGCTCTGCCGGGGCAGTATATTGTGCTGCACTGTGGTATTTGGTTCTGCTGGGGCGGTATTTTGTGCTGTACTGTGGTATTTGGTTCTGCTGGGGCGGTATTTTGTGCTGCACTGTGGTATTTGGCTCTGCCGGGGCGGTATATTGTGCTGCACTGTGGTATTTGGTTCTGCTGGGGCAGTATATTGTGCTGCACTGTGGTATTTGGTTCTGCTGGGGTGGTATTTTGTGCTGCACTGTGGTATTTGGTTCTGCTGGGGCGGTATTTTGTGCTGTACTGTGGTATTTGGCTCTGCCGGGGCAGTATATTGTGCTGCACTGTGGTATTTGGTTCTGCTGGGGCGGTATTTTGTGCTGTACTGTTGTATTTGGTTCTGCTGGGGTGGTATTTTGTGCTGCACTGTGGTATTTGGTTCTGCTGGGGTAGTATATTGTGCTGCACTGTGGTATTTGGTTCTGCTGGGGCGGTATTTTGTGCTGTACTGTGGTATTTGGTTCTGCTGGGGCGGTATTTTGTGCTGCACTGTGGTATTTGGCTCTGCCGGGGCGGTATATTGTGCTGTACTGTGGTATTTGGTTCTGCTGGGGTGGTATTTTGTGCTGCACTGTGGTATTTGGTTCTGCTGGGGCAGTATATTGTGCTGCACTGTGGTATTTGGTTCTGCTGGGGTGGTATTTTGTGCTGCACTGTGGTATTTGGTTCTGCTGGGGCGGTATTTTGTGCTGTACTGTGGTATTTGGTTCTGCTGGGGTGGTATTTTGTGCTGCACTGTGGTATTTGGTTCTGCTGGGGTGGTATTTTGTGCTGTACTGTGGTATTTGGTTCTGCTGGGGCGGTATTTTGTGCTGTACTGTGGTATTTGGTTCTGCTGGGGCGGTATTTTGTGCTGCACTGTGGTATTTGGCTCTGCCGGGACGGTATATTGTGCTGTACTGTGGTATTTGGCTCTGCTGGCCCTGCCTACTACTTTTGGCCCTCCCTACTTGTGTTGCTCCACCTTCTGTCAGTTTGGACCCACCTACAACATGGGGCCACTTTTATGTTTTTTCCAGGGTCACTTTATGTTCCAAGTACGCCCCTGGGATACATCATCCACACTGGACAGGAAATACAGCAGAAAGTCCGCAGCGGATTTTGCTGTGGATTTGCAGGAAACAAAAACCAAAAACCTACATGAATTACACATTTTTTTTCTGGAGAAATGGTTATGACTTTCACCCTCTCTATTGCAGAGGGTGAAATTTGCGGTGGAGATCTGCAGCATAAACTGACCTGTTACGGATTTCACATCCACAGCGCAGGTCGGGTTTTTTACACATTGTGTGGATGAGATTTCTGACTGTACAATGCTGCTGATCTGACATTTGTGTGGATCCATCCTTATGCCGCCATAGGCTCCCTTTGTGCCGCTATATGGTGCCTCTGCACAGTTCTGTGTGACTGCGGCATACTACAATTTTGCTGCCTTCCTGATTCTTTATGAATCCGGGAGCAAATTTTGAGGCACATGAGTCTGTAGATTTCTATATTGGTCCATACAACTCAGAACTTGCACGGAGCTATAATACCGTTATGTAGCGTCAAGATGCCTAAAGGTGCATTCACACTGTGCCTGCCTTCTATGATTGGCGCATGCGTTACAAAAGCTTACTGTGACATACGCATCTAAAGCATCTTTCAGAGGTATACAGCGGTAAATCCTGCTGACATATACTGTGCCTCGGAGGCACAGTATATGTCAGCACACGACCGTGTCCATTCAGGGCCCATTCACACGACCGTAACTGTTCCGCGGCCCCGCAAAAAAAGATAGAGCATGTCTATAATGGGGCCCACGATAGAAATGCCTATTCTTGTCCACAAGAATAGGACATGCTCTATCTCTACTTCTTATAAATGACACCCTGTGTAGTTGTGTGAGCAGATCAATAACCATTTCTATGATTTTGTGTTATATTAAAGCCAAGAACCAGAAGATGGCTTGATACCTGTTCCCATTAGAGCGAGACCCTCCTGGCAAGATGTGAAAGACGACAAATTGAAGACGACAGACGGCAGCTTTCTGGTGACCCACGTCAATCAGACACAAGATCGGCTGGTAAGAGTGATATCTAAATGTGTGGAGAGATCATTCATTGCAGCTATAGATCAATGCCCGTCTGTTGTGCTGCCCCCATGACAACACTTCCTGCCCTGTACTGCTCCTCACATTAGTTTCCAAGTACTAGCTGCAGGCATTCAAACCAGTTAGGCTGCGTTTTGGAGATCCAGCAGTCTGATCCGGTGCAAATGCCGGCTGACAGTCGGACAAAAAACTGTTGCATACACCTGGCTGAAACAGCATTTATGCCATAAATCGAATGGATCACCACAGGACCTCATGGCAGTCAAAGAGGATCTGCCGGTGAAGTAGAGGATCCGGTAACGCCAGGTCCTGCGAGATCCAGCAGGCTGCTCTGTACAGGAAAAGCCTGCCACATCTCCGAACAGAGAAGTGAACGTAGCCTAAGTGGGTGGATATCTGAACTAGGAGAAGACTGGAAGTTTTGTTATGGGGACAATAGAGCCCAAAAAGGCACAACATCTGTAACTTAAAGGGGTTGTCTCATCATGGACAATGTGGCATATCGCTTGGATATGCCCCTATTGTCTTATAGGTATATCGAGAACGGAGCCCTGCAAGGTGATGACTGGACCACCAAGCCGGCTCGCCATAGAAGTGAATAGAAGCATACCGCGCATGCGTGGCCCTTGCTCCCATTCATTTCCACGGAGCCGACGGAAATAGCTGAGCCAGCGCTCGGCTATTTTCACCGGCCCTATAGAAAATGAATGGAGGGCGGCTGCACATGCGCAGTGCGCCCTCCTTCACTTGCGGGGCTCCGTTATCAATATAGGTGCGGGTCCCAGCAGTGGAACCTGCACCTATAAGACAATGGGGGCATATCCTAGCAATATGCCCCCATTGTCCCTGATGATACAACCCCTTTAAAGTGGTTTAAAGGGGTTATCCCATGACTAAAGTAAAAAAATGAAAATCAGACATTATATAATACAACAGCCTCATTCAACATGCAGAGTAACGATCTACTAATTATGTGCACCTGGTGTGATATACCTGTGTGAGATCTGAGCCAATTTAAGAGGGAATACATGTGAGGGTGTCCTATCTTTTTCCTCAGTTAGAATAGGCATTTTTGTAGAATGACATTTACAGAAGATCTTGAAAAGACTTTTCTTCAGTTTTCTTTGTTTAGTCGGATTACTTTAATCTCTCTGTATTGTTGAAACGGAGATGAAATAACCATTTATTAAAAATGTTACAAAAAACCACATGCTTTCAAAGGGTGTCCTAATTTTTTCACATGACTGTATGTACTATATCTTCCTAACAAAGCTAGAACCAGCCCTGTACCTCACATGGATCCAGAGATCTCCCCATTCATTGCTCTGCTGATTAACGTCAAGCTGGCAGCTCAAGGGGAGTGTCCTTTCTGCTGCAGCTCTCTCCCTATCACAACTCAGCTCTCTCCCTATCAAACTGAACATGTGCGGCCTTCTCAGTGAACAGGACAAAGAAGTAAAAAAAATAAAAAAACATCAGGTGGCGCTATACAGATACATTTTATTGAATAGCTGAATGGCTGTACAACTTTTTTTAGTTACATTCAATTACAGAAGTATTCAGATTCAGGTGCTGATTTGAAAACTAGAATATTTTTTGTGGGACAACCCATTTTTTTTTTTTTTTTACATCTTTAAGATAATGTATTAGATTTTTTTTTAATAGAGATTTTTGTCATTTATTGTGCCGATTGAGATTCCAGCACTGATCATTGAGTACGACAACTACTTATAACTATTATGTTCTGATCTCAGTGAGTGGGACAAAGCTCTGTTTTTCCAGAATCTGAGGGTAAAAACATTCTATCCTATATTACAAGTGTATTGTTACCCTCAGATTCTGGAAACCAGCAATACAGAGCTTTGTCCTGCTTGCCTCTATATGCCTTCAAAATGAAACTCTTTACATGGCCCACAGTGCCACTTCTAACCAGGACGGTACATTTGAAAGTTATGTGAAAAATGATTTGCTTTCCTTCATATTTGTGCATCAAATATGACAGGGGTGACATACGTACCCCACCAACTGCTGTAAATGAAAAACAGGAGCACTGGCACAAATAAAGAGGACGGCGCCACCTAGTGATAGAACAGTAGTATAGCTTATAGTATATATATTATGTATTTATACATACAGTATATTTGTTTATAGGTCGATATAATGTATATAACTTTCTTTTAATTAAAGGGATTCATTTAAGGATGAGCCTGCTTGCATTGACTTGTACAGTATGTAACAGGCTTGTCTTACACAGACATGGATCTGCACACAAACACTTTATATGGGTTTACTCCACAAATATATATATTTATCCACAAATATATAATATATTATATTTGTGCGAAAAGCCTTTAATAAAGTGGTTTTATGACATTTTTCTTTTAGATTTTGACGGTCTATACTCAGGATAAGTCATCAATATCTGATAGATGGGGTCCAAAACTCGACCCCTAACTGATATCTTTTTTTTTTTTTTCAATGTCTCATTTAAAAGCGTAGGACTATGGGCTATGCACATTAGACAAAAGTTGATAAATATGTTGGTTTCAACCATAATAGTCATTCTTTGGGAGAATGATCCCAAAGCAATCCTTCACCCAGGGTCATTGAACATGTATGGTTAATTTGAATGAATGTAAACGCCAATATGGTCTAAAATGTGTATGGCTGCGTTCAGCGAGCCTACTTCTACCTAATGTGAATGGCCATCATTAGTTTTTCTTCTTTGATTGCTCACTTGCTCTTTCTGCAGAGACTGACAGCAGAAGAGAAGGGCCTGAATGATACACAGTGTTCTGAAGAATGGCTTCTCCATCACGGTATAGACTCCAGGCATCTCACCATCCAAGATCTACTAAACCTGGGGAGCATTGTCATGTGAGTTATAAAATGTAAATCCTAGGCTACTTTCACACTCGCGTTTTGTCTTTCCGTTTGTGAGATCCGTCATGGGCTTTCTCAGAAGCTGTCCAAAACGGATCAGTTTTGCCCTAATGCATTCTGAATGGAAAAGGATCCGCTCAGAATGCATCAGTATGCCTCCGATCAGTCTCCATTCCGCTCTGAAGGCGGACACTAAGACGCTGCTTGCATCGTTTTGCTGTCCGCCTGACGAAACTGAGCCAAACGTTTTTTCTAACACAATCTGGCACAATAGAAAACTGATCCGTTTCCCATTGACTTTCAATAGTGTTCATGACCGATCCGTCTTGACTATGTTACAGATAATACAAACAGATCCGTTCATGACGGACGCATGCGGTTGTATTATTGTAACGGATCCGTTTTTGAAGATCCATGACGGATCCGCCCACAACGCGAGTCTGAAAGTAGCCTTAACCCAATCAGTTGAACAGCCAGATAATCAATTACTGAAATATTTTTTTAGGAATGGGAAATGTGTTTCTGTTTAGTAATATTATTAGATTTCCTAAATATTGAATACATATGTGTCTGTATATAACAATATGAAACCCTGCTTTTCCCTATAACAGGGTTTCCAGTCCGATTACGGTTTACACAATAGTGAGTAGATTAGGAACATTTTTCCACACTTAAGGTCGATTTACATGTACCAATAATCGGCCAGATTATGAGTTCCTGATAATCTGGCCATCTAAATGTGCCACCAATCAGCTGATGAACCAGCAAAACGCTCATTCATTGGGTGATCCTGTCGTTCATGCAGGCACGCCAATCATAGTTCCTGGGCAGCAGATCGTGCCGTCTAAACAGCGATTTGCCGACCAGAAACAATGATTCTGTATATAGACGAGGGGTCGCTATGGTTGTGAAGGAGATCGCTGTAAATGCAGCGGTCTCCTTCACTGAGCGAGCAGCCGAACTTTTCCTTCTGACATTCGGCTGTTCCGTCGGCCTGTGTAAACCGGTATTTAGGTTTTACCACAGTTCAGCACAGTTTTCAGATTGATTATTAGTGGGCACATGGTTTTGCAGTTAAGCAAAGGTTAATAATGGCTGTTAATAACCAAGCGTGGTGATTTGTGATAAAACTGCAGGTTGGCAAATGGGCCTTACTGTCGCTGCTGGCTCATCATTATGTAGGCCAGATAAAAATCTGATACCCATTCACATATAAACTATGGACACAGACAACCTAAGAATTGCTGTATGCAAATCTAGTCATATCAAACAGATCTCAAATATGGTGATAATACATTTAAATCGTGGCATTCATGCAAAAATCTACATAAAAGAAATTAAAGCATGCTCCATCAGATGCCGGACTTCAGACCATACTCTACTAGGGGGATATACACTCACAAAGACTGAACAGTCTTTGCCCAGAATACATTGCAAGGTACTGTTCAGTATTATTACACTTGTCATTACAGGCCAACATGCTCACAGTCACGTCCGTGAGACTTTTCTCTAGGACTGTGGCATCTTGAGATCCTGGAGTTTTTGGACAATAAGGAATACAAGCTCTCACTTATCTAAAAACCATGTT
The DNA here is from genome assembly GCA_033119425.1 of Bufotes viridis. Taxonomy (NCBI): domain Eukaryota; kingdom Metazoa; phylum Chordata; class Amphibia; order Anura; family Bufonidae; genus Bufotes; species Bufotes viridis. The sequence goes on from CM065595.1 coordinate 29,951,554, forward strand.
GTAATATTGGCATTCATAAAAAATGCCCCCAATAAAAGGATGCCGCCTATAACAGCCACTTTCATGTTTCTTTTCACGGAAATAGCATTGTATCAAAATTCACAAATGCCACATTGCTTTGCATTAGATTTTATTATCATTAATTTTTGTGTTATAGATTAAGGCCTCATGCACATGACCGAATGTATTTTGCGGTCTGCAAAAAACGGACCCGCATAAAATACAGAGGACATCCGTGTGCATTCCGTATTTTGCAGAACGGAACAGCTGGCCCCTAATAGAACAGTACTATCCTTGTCCGTAATGCAGACAATAATAGGACATGTTCTATTTTTTTGCGGAAAGGAAATATGGACACACGGAAACGGAACCTTAGTTTTTTTTTTTTTTTTTTGCGGACCCATTGAAATATATGGTCCGCAAAAAAAAATGGAACAGACACGGAAAAAAAATACATTCGTGTGCATGAGCCCTTACCATGTAGTGGCTGTAGGGGTGGTGTTTAATAACCAGATAAACAGAATATTGCGCTCTGTTTTATACATAGATGTCACTAATTTATTTTTATCTAAAGGAAACCATCAAGAAATGCAGCCAAGCAAATTGAACTAACTGCAGAGACCGTAAATGAATTTGAATTGAAAATTCAGGAGTAAGTTGAAAACTGAACATTTCTTGAAGGTTGCAAAATTTCTATCAATACAAAAAAATGACATTTGACAGTAATCCTCACTTTTAAGCTCAGTCTATGAGGTTTTCTTTTGTGGTTATTGTTTGTATCTTGGCTCTGAGATAATTAATGAGATGCAGGCCTACAAATAGATTACAGCCATGCGTGTATACCATTGTGAAGAAAGGTCTTACATTTAAAGGAACTCCTATCAGCTCGGACAAGCCATATTAAAGGGAATGTGTTATCAGAAAATGACCTGTTGTTTAAACACGTTTAAAGAATTTTTGGTGATGTTACATGTATTTAAATTTTTCATGTCAGTATCTCTATTTAAACAAAAAACATAAAATCCTGCAGTTTTCTCACGGTCCTTTAAGCCTAATAATAGGCGCCACTTCTTGGTCTGTACAGATCACCTTACTGCAGTTATCCCCTTATCATTACAGGCAGGATTAGAATAGCATATATCACCTCTGTGTATGATAAGACAGGATCCCCCATTCACATTAGGTGATTGTCAAAGCTTATCTACTCCTTGCTTGTACAATGACCTCTCCACATGCCCCTGAGCAAAACCCTCACATAGAAGTCAACAGCTCCTGTCCGTTGTATCTATGGACCATGTGGCTGCTGCCATAAAGCAATTCTTAAAATGTTGTTAACAGTTCAAGCAAGATGGCCGACACCTATAATCATGTTCAGGTAACAGAATAAAAAAAATCTGGGATCACAAAATAAAAACAGATTAGAAAAAAAGGATATGTTTTGCTATCTGAATTTAACTGGCAGGAAAACATTTTGGTGACACATTCCCTTTAATTACACTAATACATGCTGATCCTGAGTTCAGGTGAGTAATTTGTATTTCTATACTTACCACAATCTGGCCATGTAATCCATTATGCATGTGTGCTTAGGAGTCCTCACAGAGCATTACGTGGCCGATTTGCAGGCACACAGTGGGGAAACGGGACACAAATTACTGGCCTGAGCTTAGTGCCAGCTATGCCAATCACGCATCATGTCGGTAATAGCACAGGCCCAAGGCGACAAGAGTCCCTTTAATGTAGCCTCTTGTCTCAGGATCCGGCAGAGAGTTCCGTCGTCGGGGCTCTATGCCGGATGAATACTGATCAGGATTATCCCCATGCATTCTGAATGGAGAGAAATCCGTTCAGGATGCATCAGCATGTCTTCCGTTCAGTCACTGAACGTTTTTTGGACGAAGAAAATACCGCAGCATGCTGCTGTAATCTTTCCGTCCTGGGATGCGGAGCAAAACGGATCCGTCATGACCCCCAATGCAAGTCAATGGGGACGGATCAGTTTTCTCTGGCACAATCTGCCACAATAGAAACGGATCCATCGTCCATTGACTTTTAATTGAGTTCATGACGGATCCGTCTTGGCAATGTTAAAAAATAGTTAAAGTTAATACACGTGGATCTGTTAAAACGGTTGTATTATCTGTAACTAAAGCGTTTCTTTCCGGCATAGAGACCTGATGACGGAACTCTATGCCGTAACTTTTAAATGCAAGTGTGAAAGGGCCCTTAGACATTATTAATCCACTTATCAGAAGTACGGCAATTCAAAATGTTGTGTAAACTTCTGGGTTATGTTAGCTCTGCTTCAAGTAGTGGCAGATTTAAAGGGAATGTCTCATTAGAAAATGACCTGCTGTTTAAATCACTTTTTTAGGTCTAACATATTTTGAAAGAATTTTTGATGATGTTTTTAATTTTCCATGCATTCCATATATTTAGACAAAAAAGATAAAAATCCTGCAGTTTTTGCACTGGTCATTAAGCCTAATAATAGGCGCCACTTCTTGGTTTGTACAGATCACTTTACTGCAGATAACTCATTCTAATCCTGCCTGTAATGATATCACCTCTGTGTATAGATAAGACAGGATCCTCCATTCACAATAGGTGATTGTCAGAGCTTATGTATTTTTTCCCTGGCACAATGACCTCTGCACCGGTCACAGAGCATGCCCAGAAAACTCTCCCATAGAAGTCCTGACCCATGGGGCTGCTGTAAAGCAATTCTCTTAATGTTTTCTAAATGCTGTGAAGAACAGCTCAGGCAAGATGGCCGCCGCCATTATCATGTTTAGGAAATAGAATAAAAAAATCTACAATCAGAAAATAAAAACAGATTTGTGCTTCTTTCTGATTCTAACTGGCAGATAAAATTTTTGACACATTTCCCTTAAACCGACTTACTGCTCTAAACAAAATTCATGCAATACAGTACGGCCAGAAGGAGTAGGTCGCTGTCCACACTAAGCCGTGCCCACCCCTGGCAGCCATCATTCTGCTCATCTGGCTGCCACAGTTTTCTGCCTGTCTGCCTGCATTCTGCCAGCCATACCCTTAGAAACACATTATTGGTATACACGGGATACTTTGCTCCTAATGCTCATTGTATCACTTTCCAAGGTAATATTTGTACCACGGAGATGGTAATGGTGCAGTCATGATTATATTTATTGCATACCCTATATAGACTGTGTTCATATTGCATACATATGTGCTGGGAAAGCATTGGAAATGTACCTTTTTTTTTATTTTGCTGGTTAGGAAAGTGCAGAAGACTGTGCTTTCCTAAAGAGTGGGTCATCCCAAAAATAAAAGTATAATGTGTAGTTTACATTTTTTCATTGTGACCAATGTATTCCACTATGGCTTTACAGTGCATACATCAGAGGTACATGTCAGAGAATACTCCCAATATATACCTCTGGCGTATAGCCAAAATGCAATGTGCACAATTTCTGAAATCACCACTTTGTTCTTTATGAATTTTGCTCTGTTCATAGTGATAACATAAACTGATGTTTTATTGACTTTGTGTTTTAGGGCGATCGATTACTTCCATAGACGAATTCACTGGTTAATGGAAGGCAGCAGGAAGGTAATGCACAAGTATTCGTCCTCCAGCTTCAACAGAGACCAGTGTCAACCATATGTGGCCGCAAAGCAACAAATGGCGCATAGTTCTTAGGGTCCTTTCACACTTGCGTTCTGAGGATCCGGTGGGCACTTCCGTCCCGCCGGATCCGACGCAAGTCGCCTGAAGCATTAGAAGACTGATCAGGATCCTGATCAGTCTTCGAAATGCTTTCAGGTTACTATGGCAGCCAGGATGCTATTAAAGTCCTGGTTGCCATAGTAGTAGTGGGGAGCGGGGGAGCGGTATACTTGCAGTCCGTGCGACTCCCGGGGCGCTCCTGAATGACGTCAGAGCGCCCCATGCCCATGGATCACGTGATCCATGCGATCACGTGATCCATGCGTGTGGGGCGCCCTGACGTCACTCTGGAGCGCCCCGGGAGCCGCACGGATGGTAAGTATACTGCTCCCCCGCTCCCCACTACATTTTACCATGGCAACCAGGACTTTAGCGTCCTGGCTGCCATGGTAACAATTGAGAAAAAGCTAAACGTCGGATCCGGCGATGCACCGAAAAGACGTTTAGCTTAAGGCCGGATCCGGATTAATGCCTTTCAATGGGAATTAATTCCGGATCCGGCCTTGCGGCAAGTGTTCCGGATTTTTGGACAGAACAAAAAGCGCAGCATGTTGCGGTATTTGCTGCGTCCAAAAAACGTTCCAGGCCTGAACTGAAGACATCCTGATGCATCCTGAACGGATTTCTCTCCATTCAGAATGCATGGGGATGATCCTGATCAGGATTTTTCCGGCATAGAGACCCGACGACGGATCTCTATGCTGGAAAACAAAAACGCCAGTGTGAAAGGACCCTTATTCACTATTTACAACCTTTTCTGTTCAGTGCTTGTATCCCATCTGGCACGGTCTTGTACACCCACCTTTTTTCCAATCCCACAATTCACACATTATCCTCTTTCTCACCATAGTTCAATAAACCCCAAGTCTTTTCCCCATTACTTTATTACCAGACCTTTTATCTTCAGGGCCGGTTGGGGATCGGTTGGACTCATTCTGTAACTGAAATGGCTGCTCATGCTGAGTACCCTTTTGCCTTGCTTGTGTAAACTGAACTTTCTATGGCCTGCAAAAGGATTTTTTTAATTATGCATGAAGCAGGAATCCTGCAAGTGAGGTTATGGCAGCCATCTTTAGCAGCTCTGCTTGCTGCTTCAGCAAGTCAGCGACTGCCAGATTTCATGTAATAGTCAAACCCATTCTCATCTGATCTTACAAATGAGTGAACCGTTGACAGAGCAAACACGTGATTTAGGACTCATGCACACGAACGTGTGCCGGCCGTTCCGTGCTTTGGAGACCGCAATTACGGTCCCCAATGCACGGGCAACATCCGTGCGGCTGCCACAGACGGATCTAGATCCGTTCCTCAAAAAAGTAGTGCATGCACTACTTTTTTGTGGTGCGGAGGCACGGCCAGAAACACCACGGAAGCACTCTCTAGTGCTTCCGTGGGGTTCCGTTCCGTCCTTCCGCACTGCATCTCCCGGATCGCGGACCCATTCAAGTGATGCGGGATGCACACGGCTTGTGCCGTGTATTGCGCACCCGCTGTATGCGGCCCGCAATACGACCATGGCCGGCACACGGTCGTGTGCATGAGCCCTTAGGAAGGAGATTGGGTAAAACTGAAAGATCAGTATGTAAAACTGTAGTTATGTTGTTTTGTTATATTACTAATTGTTTGCGTTATTTTGTAGATGTTTGGACTTGTTCTGGGAAAAAATGTAGGCCTGCTGATCGCTTCCTCGCATTTAAACTGCGGTCCAAGGAGAATGGATTTCTTAAGAGGCCTTTTGGTAATAAATTATACATGAATGATTTGTTTTGGTGTATATGGAAAAAAAATTATTTGACTTGATTGTGATATTAGCATAAATATTAATAGTATCACCGACTTGAAAATATATGGAGATTATGAATAAAAAAAAAACACAAGCTGAACTACAAGAGTTAACGTACCAGTATATAGGGTTGCATTTCTTACTGGACTGCAGTTTTGTACATGGTTATACTCCGATTTTAAAAAGTAGAACGGGCTTAGTTGCCCATAGCAACCAATCGGATTCCACCTTTCTTTTTCAAAAGGAGCTGTGAAAAATGAAAGGAGGAATCTAATTGGTTGTTATGGGCAACTAAGCCAGTTCTACTGTACACCAGTTGGATAAATGACCCCCATTACATTTCCATCAATTTCTGCAGTGAACTTGTTCTTAACTGTGTGGAAGTAATGCATTGCGTATTATTTAGTGCCTTGTAGATGAGCAGCTGTGCTACAAAGACAAGATTTTTCTGATGTCGTTTGGAACTGATGTTTCGTGTCCATGGGAATATCTAAAAGATGTCAACATTCGTGTGTAAGTATATTCAAATTTTCAGTCCCTCTCAGGATATTCATAATTTTTATTACTTTTTTCCTGCTGCCTGATAAAATAAATTTACTAAGGTTGTATGAAAAAATTTACAATAATGCCATCTCATATGTAAACTACCGGTAAGTAGATTCCCAACAGGGCTGTGGAGTCGGAGTCATTATAAAATGGAACGACTCTGACTCCAAAAATATATAATAAATTGGTACAGTTAGTTCAATGCAGTATGTGCTGAATATATTTTCATAAGAATTTGGGAAAATGAAGAAATGTCCAATAAATGTCTGTTCTATTTCTGATCGAAGGATCTAGGCTTTTAGTTGAGATGAATGTGTGCTGCCCTTTATGTAGATGCTGAGTAGTGAAGCTCCTCCGCTACCACAGCACTGGGAAGGAATGGCTGCACTCATCTCAGATCTGCTAGAAAAAACAGGATTAGGCCTCATGCACACGGCCGTTGTTCTGGTCCGAGCCGCATATTTTGCGGCACGGCCGCGGACCCATTCACTTCAATGGGGCCGCAAAAGATGTGGATAGCACTCCGTGTGCTGTCCGCATCCGTTGCTCCGTTCCGTGCCCCCGCAAAAAAAAATAGAGCATGTCCTATTCTTGTCCGTTTTGAGGACAAGAATAGGCATTTCTATAATGGGCCGCGTTCCGTTCCGCAAATTACGGAACGCGGAGCAGCTTCCATGTTTTGCGGACCGCAAAACACCAACGGTCTTGTGCATGTAGCCTTAAAGAGGTTTTCTCACTAGTTACAAAGATTAGTATTCAACATAAAGGAAAAAAAGAAGACATTTTCTAAATACATTGGTCAGTAGATTTTTCTTTAGTTATGAACTATAGAGACTAGACCAGGGATGCCCAAACTTCAGCCCTCCAGCTGTTGCAAAACTACAACTCCCAGCATGTCTGGTCAGCCTACTGCTACTATGGCATGCTACGAGTTGTAGTTTTAGAGATCTCAATCTCCTGCTCTGTCAGAGTAAGTTAATGCTAATAACTGCTGTCATCCAGGGAATCAACGTGCAGAGAAAACCCCTTTAAGGCAAGTACTTCTTAGTATAGCTAAACTTTCAATAAACTGTGCATAGTCAATCAATCGTCCAGTGCATGTTCTCTCTGGATGCTTCATGTTTTAGTTTGCTTTTCCTCTGAGCTCATGGTTGGAGAGGTTAGCTGCTATGATGGCCTCTATATGCTATACATAGAATATAAGGGGGAAAACTGTTTTCTAACATCTCAAATTCAGAAATACAGAAACACACGTCAAAAGTACAATAGGTGCAGAAGCCATTGCCAAGCCTTTGTTATCTAGCTCTGCTAGTAGTTTCACTTTCTGTAAAACACCACAGGGCCCTATGTATGAAAACTGTCTAGCTGTAGAAGTTTCTTTGTTGGAGGCAATACAATTTCTCAGAACAAATTCATAGACTCGCCCCACAAATGTTATTCGGGACGTTTTTGTTGAAAACAGGTTTTTTTCCCACTTACTGCAGCGTTTTGCATATTTACAATTTATTAAAGTTTTTTTGTGTTCTAAAGTTGTATCCAATAAATATATTTTATATTCTGCCTAAATAGATTGATTATTGTATCATAAGGGTGATAAAAATCTTAAATTAATTTATCGCTTAAACATGCGCCATGTATGAGGGAGTCAGAGTTAGGGGAAATTGAGGAGTCAGAGTCGGGGCTTTGGCTTTCCGACTCCACAGCCCTGCACCTAGCATTCTTGTATGGCTCTATTTGCTCTTACTGACAACAATTTCCCTTTAAAACATTTCCTTTTAAAAAACATTTTCTCTCCTTTCTGTAGATTACATGAAGCAAGACAGTGGATTCAAGAGATGCAGCCTCGAGGTGGCTGTAACTTACTCCTAGCATTACGGAAAGCTTTGCAGATCCAGGACCTGGATACTCTTGTGGTTATCGTTAGCAACTGGTATGGTTTTATAATGTGCTTTGTAATATAATAAAATGGTTGTCCAGGACTTTAGTATTGATGGTTTATCCTCAGGATAGGTCATCAATTTAAGGACAGCTTTGTGAAGGGGCTGCGATCCTCTGCTGAGCACTACGGACACTTCACAGTATACCAAGCATTGTTCATTGTATAGTGGCTGTGTTTGGCTTAGTCCCATTCACTTGAAAGGGTCTGAGTTACAGAAAGGCCATGTGATCAATGGACGTGAAGTCACAGGCCAAGCACCATGGCCTTTTCCAACAGCTGAGACGAACCCCCACTGGGTAGATCATCAGTAGTTACCTAAGTTTTGGACAACCCCTTTAATATATAACAAAGAATTTAGTAACACATATAAAAAAATATTATAAAAATTGCAACCGTTTTAAAGTAGAATATGGTAGGTAAATATAGAAGTAATTATTTTCTAGACTACAGTATACTATACTTTAGACTTTATAGTATAGTTTATAGACTATCGGGCTACAGCTGATCAGCTCAGGAAATGCCTGCTCTGTTTAATCAATTCCTCTAGTAAAGGAATGCTAAACCTAGAAATAAATGAGAAAAGTAAACCAGAGATACCCTTGTCCACACTGTTTCTCAGTCAGCAGTATTTTCTGCATGTTCTAAAATACAGTCTTGTAGAAATCCTACAAGAGTTAGTCTCCTACTGGTTAGTTCCTTTTTCAGCTAGCTAACAAGTAATGGGTCAGTGTAGTCAAAGGATAGGGTTTAGCAACCTTTTTGTCCAGCTACAGACAGAGCAGTGTTAAGAGGGGTCCTGCTGCAGCCAGTTGTCCTACAGCAGTGCTTCTCAATTATTTTCTGTCATGCCCCCCCCCCTAGGAAGAAGAAAACATTTCGCGCCCCCCGTGCGACTGTAAATAGTATCATTTGTCTATAAAATTGTTATAAGTACACCAATCTCCCCACAGGTGAGGGCCATTAACCCCCTTCCCCCCCCCCCCAAATCATGTGCAGGCTCCATTAACCCCCCCTCCCCCCCAAATCATGTGCAGGCTCCATTAACCCCCCCCCCGTCCCCCTCCCCCCAATCATATGCAGGGACCATTAACCCCCCTCCCCAATCATGTGCAGGCTCCATTAACCCCCCTCCCCAATCATGTGCAGGCTCCATTAACCCCCCTCCCCAATCATGTGCAGGCTACATTAACCCCTCCCCCCAAATCATGTGCAGGGTCCAGGCTTCCCCTCTCCCCCCCCCCCCCCAATAGGGTCCCCAAACCCACCCAATACTTACCTCCCTGGAAGCGCTGGATGCAGACCTCTTCCGCCCTGTGTCCCGCTCTGCACTCTGCTCAGGCGGCGCGATGACGTCATCGTGCTGCCTGAACCGCTCTGATAGGCTGCGGGCCTTGTGCCGGCAGCCCATCAGAGGAGCAGGGGAGGGAGACGCCTCTCCCTCCCCTGCCGCACAGCACAGCGATCTGTATCGCTGTCCAGAGGACGGCGATACAGATCACTATGGAGATGAACGCTTCCACAGTGGAAGCGTTCATCTCCTGTCACCTGGAGCCCCCCTTTACGGAGCCTCACTATTTAAGAAACGCTGTCCTACAGCAAGACACAGTACGTTGAGGAGAAGGATGAGGGGCCGGGCATGGCTGGTCTGGGAAACACAGATAACATGTTATACATTTCATAGTTTTAATTACATTTTAAGGAGATTAGGGGAAGGAATTGCTGGGATATTGTTTTATTTACTAAACAAGGGGCCTGCTCAGGAGCTTAGCGGGCATCATGGCCGCCAGTAGCCTGCTGTTTTATGCAGCAGAAACCCGCAGATATTTTCTGTAAACTACAGTAATGCTGGTAATGGACATTTAAACCCTCAGATTCCATGGTCAGTTGTGACCACAACTGAAGTCCTAGGAACACTGCACTCCCAGGGCCTGAATGACTCCCCCGTGCTGAGATTGAGGGAGTTGTTCGGTTGCCGTCTATGAGCGAAGCTATCAGATGACCAGGGAGCAGTGAGTATAGCTAACAACAGGAGCACAGTATTCACTGCTCCCGGTCCTACTGTGTACTATGAGCGATTCCATAATAGAAGTACTAGTATGCTGTCCATAAAGTCTCATTCACATGTCAGTGTTTTGGTCAGTCAGTGATTGTGAGCCAAAACCAGGATTGGAGCCTTCACAGACATGAGGTTTAGGCCTCATGCACATGGCCGTTGTTGTGGTCCGCGTCCGAGCCGCATATTTTGGGGCTCGGACCCAATTACTTCAATGGGGCCGCAAAAGATGCGGACAGCACTCCGTGTGCTGTCCGCATCCGTTGCTCCGTTCCGTGCCCCCGCAAAAAAAAAAAAAAAAGCATGTCCTATTCTTGTCCGTTTTGTGGACAAGAATAGGCATTTCTATAATGGGCCGCGTTCCATTCCGCAAATTACTTAACGCGGAGCAGCTTCCGTGTTTATCAGGACCGCGGTTTGCGGACCGCAAAACACCAACGGTCGTGTGCATGTAGCCATAAGGGAAAGATCTGCTTCTGTTCTGTGTTTAGAGCCGCACCTGGTTTTGGCTGAAAATCACTGATGGAAAACACTGACTGAACACTGAGTGTGTGAATGAGGCATACGATACACTTTTGGGGAGGGGATTGCGTTTATGGAGCGAATAATACAGTAAATGTAGTATCCCTGTAATCGAACTGACCTGTAGAATCAAGGTAATAGGTCAGTTTTACCACATTGAACGCTGTAAAATCGAAACTAATAAAACTATGGTGGAATAATGTTTTCGCTCCAATTCTACTCTATTTGAAAATGCATATACACACTGCAATATAATATGGTGCCGTTCAAAAGTACAAATTGTCCTGCAAAAAAAAATAAGCCCTCATATGTGAACGGTAAAGAGAGAGTACAAAACATAACAGACCCATTAGGCTCCATATTTTGTCACTTCCAGAAAACCACTTAATAATGACTTTTTACTCTAGATGTCATATTACATATATGTCTTGCATTTCATTGTGTTCACACCTGCATCTTATTATATTTGACATTAATAATCTATTTATAAATTCCTGTGTTAAAAATTATTTTTGTTTTCTTGTTTTTAGCCCTGACCAGACACCAGATGTCCTTTCTGACTACCTGCTGCAGTGCACTATGGGGAAAAGTCTGAAAATCCACCTAGTTGCATTTGATAGCATTGGACAGGTAATCTACAGTAGTTTTTAAGTAGTCACACAATATTAGCATATTTTATGAAATATTTTGTAAATAAGTATTTACCTAGAAATACCGTATTTTTCGCCCCGTAAGATGCACCTAGGTTTTAGAGGAGGACAATAAGAAAAAAAATTTTTATTAGACCTCTGGTCAGACCACCAATCAGACCCCCAATGTTAATTAGAGCTCAGCTGACAGCCCCAATAAGACCCTGAATGTTAATAAGACCTCAGATCAGACCTCCAATCAGACCTCAGCTCAGACCCCAATGTGACCTTAGATAAGAGCCCCATGCCTCTCCTCAGCCCCCATATGCCTCATATCAGCCCCCCATATGCCTCTCAGCAGCCTCTCTTCAGCCCCCCATTGGCTGATCGCTGCAGGAAGTAAGAGACTGACCAGACCACCGGAGTATCAGCTGTGGATCGGCAGGGTAATTGAAGAAATGTATACAGGGCTTTTTAACCCCCATTTCCTAATCTTGATTCAAATTTTGTAAATCCTGAAAAACAACCTTTAAGATAAATGATGCAATAACTTGTTTATTCCCCTACAGGCTGATTTACAAGCAGTGGCTGAATCAGTTGGAGCACATTTTCATTGCTTCTCTTCATGGAAAGAGGTATTCTATATCTGAGGTTATAGTACATTTCCATTGCAATGATCCATCACCAGTAAAGTACCTTATTAACTGGAAATAGAATGACAGTGTTTGGTTTATGCTGCTTTAAACAGGATGAAATTTATGCAAGCACCGATATTCAGTTAGTATTCAAAGAGGTTCAGAAAGCGGTAGGCATCTTGAACAAGATCAAGGAGCTGCGGCAAGGAAAACTGGATGACACATTTATCAGTATAATACAAAAGGTGAGCGAATTCTGATGAATTACTTCTGTTAGCGTTACTTCCTGGAGAAAAACAAGGGCGTAAAGATAGGTGTCCTACTATATTATGCCCTGCAGAGCCTGAAGGTGCCCAAAACTGACAATTTTAACCAGGACAATTCATTCGGTGAAAATGAATAACCAACTATTGTGTCAGCTGACTGATGGCAAATTGTCGACCATGTCTCAAATTGTCATCTATAGTCACTAGTCCTTGAAAGATCTTTCTTTGAAAGAATGCTCCCAGAATCTTCCTAAAATGATCCCACAAAGATGAGATGCTCCATGTCATTGAATATGTATGGTCAGTTTGAACGACTGTAAGATGCAAAATCGAATTACCGTACATACATATGACTGCGTCAGAACAGTCATGGACCAGGTGATCATTCTTTCAATGGTTGGTTGACCATATAACTACTTCTATCTAAGTAAAAGTACTCCTATTAGCATTTTAAGTAGTAGTATTTTTTATAAAAGGAGAAGTATCCTTTTCAATTCAATAGTAAATAGGCTGAAAACATTTAAAAGGGTTTTGCAAGATTTTCATACTGATGACCTGTCCTCAGGATAGGTCATCAGTATCTGATCAGTGGGGGTCCGACACCCAGGTTCCCTGCTGATCAGCTGTTTGAGAAGGCACCAGCGGTCCTGTGATCTCCGCTGCCTTCTCACAGCTTACCAAGCGCAGCGCCGTACATTTGATAGCGTATGTGCTTGGTATCACGCTCAGCCCCATTCAGTTCAATGGGGCTGAGCTGCTCTCAGGCCATATGACACATAAATGTGTCGTCACTGGCCTAGGAAAAGCTGTGAGAAGGCCGCGGCGCTCACAGAGCCGGTGCCTTCTCAAGCAGCAGATCGACGGTGGTCCTAGGTGTCTGACCCCACTGATCACATAATCTCAGAAAAAACCTTCTGTTAAAGGTGATATCCCGACAAAAGTATTTATCATTCTTTCCACGGGATAGGTTAAATGTATGATTGCTGAGGACACCACCGCTAGGAACCCCACCACCATTAGAATGGGGCCCCCATTCTGGAGGAGTCTGATTGGAGCAGTAGTTATGCATGTGCGCTGCCAAAGGCTGTCCGGGCATGCTGGGAGTTGTAGTTTTGCAACAGCTGGAGGCACACTGGTTGGGAAACACTGCTATAGACATTGAGTGGAGCATAAGAGCTTATGTGTTCTAAACTCTGTTGAAATTCCTCCAGAATGGGGTCTCAGTACCCTCCTTCTAGTGATCGTGGGAGTTCTAAAAGTGGGGCCTCCAGTGATCAAACATTTATCACTAATCCTGTGGATCTGTAATATATGTTTTAGTAGGATAACTTTATTGCTACAGTCTGATCACAATGTTTGCCCTTCACTGTGGACTGACAGCCAGTGTCGTCCTCTGGCCAGAAATGAATTCAGTCTCGTGTAAGAATACACAAGACTAATTTCAAAGCATTTAGGAAACTTTACGGATGTTATTACGATCTTTGCAGGATTCATAGGATTCATAGGATCCTTTACATGATTCACTGATGAATTCTAGTACATTATGAATATAAAACAACAGGAAAAATGAAAGAAATTGAACAGTGGTGTGTAATATGAATCGTTCCCTACCTGTTTATAACAGTGACATTCATGCCCGTTTTCTTAGGGCCCTTTCACACTAGCGTTTGGAAGATCCGGCATAGAGTTCCGTCGTCGGGGCTCTATGCCGGAAAGAAACGCTTCAGTTAAGATAATACAACAGCATGCATCCGTTTGAATGGATCCGCTTGTATTAACTTTAACTATTTTTTAACATTGCCAAAACGGATCCGTTTTGAACTTCATTGAAAGTCAATGGAGGACGGATCCGTTTTCTATTGTGGCAGATTGTGCTCCGCATCCCAGGACAGAAAGAATACCGCAGCATGCGGCGGTATTTTTCCGTCCAAAAAACGTTCAGTGACTGAACTGAAGACATCCTGATGCATACTGAACGGATTTCTCTCCATTCAGAATGCATGGGGATAATCCTGATCAGTATTCTTCCGGCATAGAGACCCGACGATGGAACTCTCTGCCGGATCTTCCAAACGCAAGTGTGAAAGGGCCCTTACCTAACCACCCTTGAAGCTGTGTACTTGAACATTCTGGTACTTGCTTACAGTGAGCTGTTTATTGTGTCACATAGGCTGTATTTTTAGGTTGTAGTAAGAAGTGGTTGCAAAATATTTTTTTCACAGATATCAACTGAGGCTGCCAAAATACCTCCCTCTGCATTTCTTCCAAAACCACCCAATCACAATGCACCACTGAATATAGACATACCCAATTTTTCACCAAGAACATCTGCTGAATGGCTGAAGAAAAACGGACTGAAAGGTAAAAGGTTATTTGAATTATTGGAATAACAGAATAAAGTGTTCTTAAAAGGCAGAACATGCTCAAAACCTCATATGCTGTTGCGCATTTCTAACCGGGGGAGCAAATCCTGCACTTGTAGTCCGTTGCTAACAGCAATCCCCAGCAAAAATGCATACAATGGAGGATGCCGGCAACGGACCACATGTACCACAAAGACATCCTACACAGGATAGCCAAATGTGTGGATGTGATTGGCTATATAAAACAGAGGTTTACAAAAAATGGTGCACAATATATGGCTAAACCCTCACACTGATATTAAAATGAGACTTTCGTCAATATATTCTTATATCAAGAACATACCAGAGCCCGCGCACCCCCTCAAGGTATCGCAAAGTGGCACGGGACCTAACGCTAACCTACCTATCCCGTTTGGGCAATTGCAGGGGCCGTATGGGCAATTACAAGGGCATAAGGTCCGACACACAACAAACAACTCCCAGTTACCTCCAGTGTGAAATCACACATACAATGTGAGGAGGGAAGGGGCTATGAGTCCCACCTACCACTGACTCATGTGATGCAGGCCGCAAAGGTGCGTCACATGAGTCAGTGGTAGGTGGGATTCACAGCCTCCTCCTATTGTATGTGTGATTTCACGCTGGAGGTAACTGGGAGTTGTTTGCTGTATGTCGGACATTATGCCCCTGTAATTGCCCATACGGCACAGGTAAGTTAGCGTTAGGTCCCGTGCCACTTTGAGATACCTTGACAAGGTGTGCGGGCTCCGGTATGTTCTTGATATAAGAATATATTGGCAAAAGTCTCATTTTAATATCAGTGTGAGGGTTTAGCCATATCTTGTCAATTGCATTTACTATTGTAGTGCACCATTTTTTGTAAATCTTTATTTAGATTATTGTCCTGATTCTTGGTCTAAAATGTTTAATGTGAAACAGGCACTCTACATTGTTTAAAAGATCGCTATGCCTGATTAGATTACGTAACTTGCACTTTTTCTACTTTTCTGTACTACATGTTGTAAATGAACAAGAAATACATCAGATAGTATCTGCTTCACTACCCAAAAATGAACCACAAGCATGACACCTTGTGACCTGTCACCACGTTCTCACTTCTCCCTCACTCCCAAGTGGGTAAAATGAAGTAGCAGCTATCCTGAGCGCAACTGTAGCTCTAAGCTGTATTTCACTTTACTAACCCCCGGGGCGTCAAGTCTTGCAGTTGAAAAACAGCTGTAGCATTCATATTTTACAATCTCAATCACCTTTGTGTTTTGTACCACGCAGCATGAATTGTATAGCTCAGTGCAGAGACCTTATTGTTTCCATTCCAATGAATGGTTAAAAAGTACAGTAATAGAACATTTAGGCTCTATTCACACCACCATCAGAGATTCTGTTCAGAGCCTATGGGAGAGACCTTCCATTTCACTTGCGCCAGAAAAGTGGCTTTTAAAAGTCGCAGGCTGTGTGTTTGTGACTTTTTAAATGCCATTGCCTCTGGTTACGCCGCCCTCACCACTTTTCCAAGTGCAGCAAATATGTCTTCATTTACACCAGTTTTCTGGTGCAAATGAAGCTCTGATCTGTCTAGAATTTCTGTTTAGGGGCACAGACTGCCAGAGGAGACGCCTAAATTTATTACAAGGCCTGTGCCTCATCATAAATTACACGCATCCTCCAGCAGTGCAGGGGGTATCAAACCCAGTGCAAAAAGCAGTGGTCTTGATAAATCTCCCCCTATGATTGCAAATTTGATGCAAAGAATTGCACTAAAATAGGGTCCATCAGGCGGCAGTGATATCCACTATTCGGCAGAGCATTGTGCCTTCCGTTATAAATGCAGGCCACAACATTGACTCATAAGATATAGGTCATAAATAGAGATGAGCGAATTTCATGTTATGAAATTCGTTTACGCTTCGTTTGGCGGTAAAAAGTGAATTGTGTTATGGATTCAATCATAATCGAAGTCTATTGGCTGCATAACTGACCCGTCCTGTTTCCGTTATGCAGGACAGGACTCCCCTGCGCAACGGAAACGGGATGGATACGTTTTTCCGCCCATAGACTTCAATTATGATGGAATGAATAACGGAATGCCTCTAAAGGCATTTCGTTATGCATTCCGTCATAGAATTGCGTTATGGTCCGTGGTAACGGAATCCATAACGCAATTCTGCGTTTACCACCAAACGAAGCGTGAACGAATTTTAAAACTCGCTCATCTCTAGTCCTAAAGCTGTCACCTTCTGTAATCCTCAATTCAATATTTTGTGTAATATTAAGTGATCTCAGGAATCCTTACCTGTCAGGTGATTTCTGCTGCCTTATCTAAGCAGGATATGGTAGAGGGGTTCGGGCAGAGCTTTGTAATATATAGGTTTCTGTTTAGAATTTTAAAAGTAAAAAGTAGTGCAAATCTTGACAGGACTCCTAGGAGAGACGGTGAGAGTCTTGATGACCCGGCCCACAAACAGCCGCTATCCTATCCTGCTCTCAGGACTGCAGAAATCACCTGACAAGTTTGTTGGCCTTACACCTGCAATAGTTGTCATGTAGAATGATAAATATAATTTTGTTTATAGCCAAAAAGATGACCCTCTATCAAATACTAGCTCCTAATGCATATTCCACGGTGGAGGAATTTGTGCCCATACTTCAAAAAACTGTCTCATCTACACTTCTCGAGGTAAGCTACTTTGCTTTTACACAGATATTATATCAAACCTGTGAGATACAGTTCTATAATTAATATGACACAATGAAAACTATACAGAGTAGTATCTATATTGTTGTGAAAGCAAAACGAAGCGACTCTTATCCTCGCTGTTTTAATAACATTTAAAGGGATTTTCCGGGGATTTTTTTTCTTTTACAAATCGGCCACAATCTGTTAAGAATAAAAAATTAAACCATACACCTGTCCCCGCTGCGCTTAGCTTCCTGGTCCTTGCTTGAAATGGAAACGCCAGGGAAGGCCTACTCAGGTGGGTCACCTTTAGGGCTCAAGCACACAAATGTATTTTTTTCCATGTCTGTTCCGTTTTTGTTGGGGCCCGTATGCGGATCCATTCAATTCAATGGGTCCGCATATAAAACAGAATTTATTCTCTGTGCATTCCCTATGTCCATATGGCCGTTCCACAACAAAAATAGAACATGTCCTATTATTGTCCATATTACAGACAAGGATAGGACTGTTCTGTTAGGGGTTGGCTGTTCCGTTCCGCAGTGCACGCAGCTGGAATCCGTGTTTTGACGATCTGCTATTTGCAGACCGTAAAACATCCAGTGGACGTGTGCATGAGCCCTAAGGGCCAGTGACTGGCTGTGTCGGCCTGTCATTGCTTTTTAGATATGTCGAACTGGGAGCAGGAAGTGAAGAACAGCGGGGACCGGTGTTCTCAGAATTCGCTTCCATCCCATACTATAGGCGTGATCTAGGGGTTGCTCAGGGACGGAAAGCCTGTCGACACAAAAGCAGCAAACAGGGGCTTGGCACCATTTTCTGTTGCAGAGGCCTTGATAAAACCCCACCCTCATAATATTTTTATATATATACATATATATTTATAAGATTATTTTTATTTTTTAGCGAGCAATGATGCAGTTTGAATGGCCTGATGGAACAGTTAAAAACATTCATGTGGATCCTCCAGTGCTCTATGAATACCAGGTAACTCTTCTGATGATTGCTTAAAGAACAGCAATGCTGTTGTATCGCTAGAAGTACACAACAGCTGATAACAAGAGAACTAGAAATTTTTCACTGATAAAACATATTACAAAGTTTCTTGTGGTCGCTTGTACTATTGATTTATACAGAGTCTTGTGAAAAGTTAGTGACCATTTAAATCTCTGCACACCGTGAGCTTAACAGTCCATTAAGTGGTCTGATCAATGATTGACAGCCATCTCCATAAGCAAAAAAAGACTGTCAATCACTGGACTCCTAAACCTTGAGAGCAGAGCTTTTAATGAAGAAAATACGGTTATACTGAATCTTTCTCCTCTAAAACTGATGTATAAATTCATGCTCATAAATTTCACTGCATTTTTATGATGATAGGTCTGCTTTAACCACTTCCAGACTGGGCCATTTACCCGCTTTTCTGACCAGGCCTAATTTTGAAAATCTGACATGTCAGTTTATGTGGTAATAACTTTGGAACGCTTTTACTTATCCCAGCCATTCAGAGACTGTTTTCTTGTGACACATTGTACTTCATGTTAATGGTAAATTTGAGTCACTATGTTTTACCTTTATTTATAAAAAAAATCTAAAAGTTCACTGTTTTCTAAATTTGAATCTCTCTGCTTTTGAGATGCCTCATGAAATATTCATTAATTAATACAGTTTACTTGATGGGGTACATCATATGATTTTTATTTCCGGTCATTACGGATGCAACGATACCAAAGCATCGTATGCCTAAAACAAGGTCCTGATATCAGGTCATCAAGATAAAAAATATGCTGGTCATGAAGTGGCTGATATAATACTGCATATATGTTCTTTTTTTCTCTTTGTGTCTAATACACAGAAAAACTTAGCCAAAGTGACACGGACCTACGAGAAACGAATAGACTGGCTCACAAAGGGAAGCCGAAAAATGTGGGGAACGGTTTGCGAAAAAAGGTGGATTTAGATTAATATTTTACTATATCTTAGTACGCCGCTTTCTTTATAGTGTTTTGGATATCATGTTTTTATTGTGTCTTTGTTCACACTGCTATTGGAGGCTCCATCAGAAGATTTGACGGAAAGAATACTGCAGCGTGCAGAACTATTCTTTTTATAATGGACTCCATTTGAGTCGGGTCTGTCAGGCAGCTTTGGGATTTGTCCTATGAAAGATCCAGTAGAGCATCGTGGCTTCCATTAGGACTGAAAGCCGTGACACATATTTAAACAAAGTGTAAACTGTGTATGTATAGAGTACGACTGACACTGATGAATGTTTTAGCATTGAGACTGTGTGAAATCACCAGAGGAACGAAAGATCAACTGTGTATGCTATCCTATCCTGCAGGCTGCCCTGCTTATCTGCAGTGTATCACACAACTTTACATATTTACCTAATCCTGAGGAAGGGCAGTACTAGAGATGAGCGAATTTCTCAAAAATTCGATTCCGCCGGTTCGCCGAATTTTCCGAAAAAATTTGGTTCAATCTGAAATTATTTGTGGTGAATCGAGTTTAAAACTGCTATTTCCTGGCTGCAGAGAGCCTTTATAGTGGTGTAGAACACTGTGCCTTGCAGTAACATGCATCGGGAGTCTGCTGCGGTAGTGAAACAATACTGTGAGTCAGTATGACATGTAGATGGCAGGCGTCGCTCTTAGAATCACTGCACACTTCACTTATTTGGGCAGTTACAGGGCCACATAACTCAAGTGGGAACTCAGCCTTACAGGTTAATGTTAGCGCCAGGTATAAAGAACCGTGCAGAGGCCCAAGATCCTACTATAGCGTGAAAGAGCGTACTATGTTTTCACCAATTCACTGATTCCAAATAGATTTCTACAGTACCTGTTCTATTAAATGCTTATACAAGTAGAGTCCCCCCTGACAGAGTGGAGAGGGTGTCAGCAGTAAGTTTGTGTTGACGTCACTGATTATTTTGCCCTTCCTCTGATCCATCAGAACAATAACCCCCAAAAAGAATCCTGTCTGTGAAGCATCCGCCTTCACTCGGTCAGCATTTGGTCAGTAATCCATCAGTATTGCTAAAGCCAAAAAAAACAGGAGTGGATCCAAAACAGAGATGACATGTGAATGGAATATTTGCATAATATTTGCTAATTCTGATGCAAAATAGGGACCATGTCATGCAGGCCTTACAGCTGTTAAATAGACAGGATCCGTTGTGCGTCTCATTTTTCCTTCCTTCCGACAGATCAAAAGAAGGGTCAAATAAATGATGATGTCAGCCAGGCCGAAAGGCAAAATAGTGGCCCAGTCATGAAGGGGGGAGGGTGGGAACAGCATGATAAGTCCACAGAGTGGCCCTATGACATAGTGGTGAGGTGGAAGCAGCATGAGGAGACCACAGAGTGGCAAAATGACAGTGTGGAGGTGGCAGCAGCATCAGGAGGCCACAGAGTGGCACAATGACAGTATGGCGGTGGCAGAAGCATCAGGAGGCCACAGAGTGGCACAATGACAGAGCGTGGAGGTGGCGGCAGCAGCATCAATGGGCCACAGAATGGCACAATGACAATGTAGAGGTGGCAGCATCAGGTGGAGACCACAGGGTGGCACAATGACAGTGTGGAGATGGCAGCAGCAGCATCAGGAGACCTGAAGCACATTCAGCTTCTGCGCCGTTGAAGTGCATGCATACTGTTGTCTCTTGGCAATCCCTTTAGTAATCGATTGCTGACGGAATGACGGACGAGGAGTAGTAGGAGGAGGAGCAGCACTACGCACTGACTGACTGCTACCACCGCTGCTTCCGTGAACCTCTGCACCACTACTTTCCGAGCAGGTAGGCCCCTGGGAAGCGGGTGGTCTACCCCAGGCACGTTTGGCTCCCTACCTCTCACTGCTACCACCCTGCTGACTAGAGATGAGCGAACTTAAAAAAAAAGTTCGGCGTTCGGGTTGTGGTAATCGCCGCATCCCGTTATTGATTGCACTACCGCGGACTATCCCGGCATATGGAATCAATAAGGGGCGGCTTCCACGAAAACGAACTGTTGAACAGCCGAAGGACCTGGGGTGACGTCACTGTCATGTGATCAGTGCAGGGGGCGTGGCTCAGCACGGGATCAAATCCAGTGCTGAGCCACGCCCCCTGCACTGATCACATGACTGTGACGTCACCCCATTTCCTTCGGCTGTTCAACAGTTCGGGTTCGTGGAAGCCGCCCCTTATGGATTCCATATGCCGGGATAGTCCGCGGTAGTGGAATCCATAACGGGATGCGGCGATTACCACAACCCGAACGCCGAAATTTTTTTGAAGTTCGCTCATCTCTACTGCTGGCTCCCGGCCACGCTAGCGACTTGCTGGCTCCACCGCTGCCTCACGGGCAAGCTGCCACCCACTTCTCCCGATGATGAAGCACCTAATTCACCCGACTCCCAAGTGCAATCAGCTACATCATCATCATCGAGTACTGTCTGCACGTCACTGATGTCCTTCTCAACGGTCTCTGGGTAAGGAGCCTGACTGCTCGCAACACCAGCTCCCACGCTACTCTCCTCATCACCACTTGCCCGCCTACCGGAAGAAGCGCGGATGTCTCCTCCACATCTTGGCTGGCCAGTAGCTGCTGACTGTCCTCTAGTAGCTCGTCCTCGCTATAGTGGAGCTGAGCCCACAGTATATAATACTTCTCTGGCTGAGGTAACAGAAAAGGACAGAAGCAGGTTGAGGACAGGTAAGGGCACAGGGCCTGCTCCCGGGCCATGCCAACTAAGGGTTGTGTCTGAACACTGCACCACTGAACAGCAAATAGGCCCTTACTTTTTTCCACTTATACGCGCCACAAAAGGCTTTAGAACATATAACTTCACCGCTGAACGGCAAATATATATTTTTTTGCCACTAATACACGCCAAAAAGGCTTTAGAACATATAACTGCACCGCTAAATCGGCAAATAGGCCCTTACTTTTTTCCACTGATACACACCACACGATGCTGTAGAACATATAACTGCACCGCTCAGCTGCAAATATTTATTTTTTTGCCACTAATACACGCCAAATAGGGCTGTAATTTTCTCACTTCACCACACAACGGAAAATACTTTTTTTTTGTGCCACTAATACATGCCAAAAGGGTTGTAATTTTCTCACTTGACCACACAACAGCTAATAATTGTTTCCCACTAATACAAGCCCAAAAATGCTTTAGAACATATAACTGCACCGTACAAGGGCAAATAAGATGTAGAAATGTTTCCTTGTTATAAACCCTGTTAATGGCTGTATCAAACAGCACTTGTACCCCAATAACAAGAACGGTTTTCTGGAATTACAGAGCTGTATAATGGCAATTTGGATCCGCAGTCAGTGCAGAAAGGTGTAATAGGATTGTTCCTATTACCCAGGCTGTAACCTCCCCTACTGAACCCTGTTCTGCTTCAATACTGTGGAATGATTCTTCCCTATCCTTTCCCTGATCTTCTATACAGCAAAATAAAAGTTTTCAAGTCTTTCCTAGCACTGTCCCTAGCGCCTGCTAACGTCTCTCCCTGCACTAAGTACACTGGAAATGGCTGAATCCAAGATGGCTGAGGCTATTTATAGGGCTGTGACATCACAGGGCTGGCTGGCTGCTGATTGGCTGCATGCATGGCATTGTGGGTGATCCCTCATTCCCAGAGTTCCTTGCTCCATGTCCTAACACATGCAGCAGCCATTTTAGGAAAAAATGCTATTCGTTACCACGAAGCGTGAGGAAATTCTGATTCTGTGCGAATCAAATTTTTCCTGAAATTTGGATCGAATTCCACTTTATCAATTTTGATTTGCTCATCTCTAGGCAGTACATTTGTGCTGCAAAAAGCTACCTGTGACCGAGAGCAATAAATAGAGTACTGTCTTCATGTATTTGTATACCTATGCTATACATACTGTATATCACATTTATTACTCAATTTCAATGTTGTAATAGTACTTTACGGTCCCCAAGCTTTATATTTTCAAAGGTACGTACAATATTGATCATAAATATCTCTCAGTCCTGAATATATGTATATTGTTTGTCGACGTGTCTAAAAATATTTATTTTTCCCTGAAGGGTTGTGCTGCTTGTGGACTTATCACTTGAGAACGCCTTGCACACTATACATATTCAGCACGCTCTGCGGCTTTTACTGGAGGAACAAATGGCAAACAAGGATTTATTTAACATTATAGCGTAAGTTGTTTTTTTTATCAAACCATTTTCAGTTAAAATAACAGTACAAAATATACATTACAGTGATCCCCACAAATACCCCACCACCCTCCCCTCCCGCCTCCGTGCAGTGTCCTCCTCCCCTTCAGTAAACTTCTACACCTCCATCCACTCAGAAGGTATCCACTCTACGCTCACCCATTACACCGAACGGTCATCTACTGGTGTTCCTTTCTCTCCGAACAGAACTAGAAATTCTCATAGTTCTCTTCAATTTCTGGGAAGCTAAACCAGAATGAAGAATCCAGGTATCAGCGTAAGTCTAATGTCTTTTGCCAACGGATAAAGCCAAGCATTACTTATGAAAACACTTTTCTGCAGTGTAAAGCAAAATAATAGCTTTTCAGATTATGCAGTACATTGTATACCCACGTTCCAGGGGCTTACAATGAAGTGAAAAGGAGAAAATTAAGATTAAAAGTGAAATAAAAATGTATAAAATAGTAAAAACTAAAAAAATGGTAAAAAGACATATAAAAATAATAAAGCCTATGAAATAAAATAAACAAAAAGTTGTGTCACACCCAACCCAGCCGCACTATCATGAACTAGTGTCCATGACTCGGCCTATTTGCTATTACACATACAAAAAAAGTGGTAGTTGGGACAAAGTGGTCATATTTGGTATCATTATACGTGGAGGAGCTGTCTTACATTTAGAAATGGTGCAGGATCCGCTGAAGTTATGGAGAGGCCTATGCTTCTTCATAACTTCGGCGGATCCAGCACCAGCTTAAAGGTTTATTAAGACCAGCGTCTAAAACGCCCGTCTTAATAAATGTGTCCCATAGTGCCTTGTCATAAATTAGGCACAGCATTCGGCAGTCTGTGTGCCTGTACTGAAATAGATAAACTGGCATAGAAGAGGATTAGGGTCCATTCACACGTCCGCAAAATGGGGCCGCAAAAGATGCGGACAGCAGACAGTGTGCTGTCCGCATCCACACCCCCGTTCCGCACTTCCGCAAAAAATTGAGCATGTCCTATTCTTGTCCGGAATTGCGGCCAAGAATAGGCATTTTCTATGAGAGTGCCGGCCATGTGTGTTCTGTGTTTTGCGGATCCGCAATTTGCGGACCGCAAAACACAGACGTGTGAATGTAGCCTAAATGTGGCTAGTCTACTGGCGCCTCCATGCCCTTGTCACGTCCCCTTTTCGGGAAAGTGGTGAAGGTGGTGAAGTAACGGCACTTGTGCAAAAAAGTTTGCTACTTTCACGCCATAAAACTGGCGGAATCTAATATCCCCCATACGCTTTAAGTGTAATGTGAGTGCAGTAGTATTTCAAGCCACATGAACAGAGAGTGGAGACAAAAGGAATGTATGGTTTATATTGAGTTTTATCTGAGAATACAAATCGATATTCAATCCTTGTTGACTCAAGTACAGACTGAAGCTTATATTACACCTGCAGATTTTGCAGGCGATTGTCAGAGAGGGATTAGTTCCTTCCTGGCATTCGTCTGCTCATCAGCAGAGGACACGCAGCGATCTCTTCCTCCGTATGAGGAGGAGCGATCACTAATGCCATCACCTGTCCCCATACTGAATCAATGTTTGCTGGCAGCAGATCATGATTAGACAGCACAATCTGCCGCTGGCAAACAATGATTTTTAAACCTGTTGAAAGATTCCATTTACTTGATGAACCAGCATTTGCTTGTTCTTTGGGTAATCAGCTGCAGTATTACACGCTAATGTGCGTTCGTACGAGCGCTTGTTACCGATGATCTTCATTATCTGCAGGCCTAATATAAGCTTAACTATAAGTAAATCACACTATGTGACTATGAATGGGTTCACACTAGCGTTATGTTTCCGTAATGGCTTTCCTTCCTTCCTTCATGGTTATAACGGAATCCATAAAACGGAGGACCGATCCGTTCTGGAGCCCATAGACTTGTATCATGACGGAATGCAAAACGGAAGCCTTTAAAAGGCATTCCGTTTGCTTTCCGTCATAAAAGAAGTTTATGAGAAAGCATAACGGATCCGTCTGGTTCCCGTTATGGGACTCCATCGACAGGACTTTGTTTTCCGTCTTGCATAACGGGACCCAAACGGATCCGTTATGCTTTTCCATAGCCTTCTTTTTAGGCCTCTTAAAGGCTTCCGTTTTGCATTCTGTCTTATGGATTCCGTTATTTTCTGTTATAACCATGTTATAACGGAAGGCCGTAACGGAAACCATAACGCTAGTGTGAACCCACCATAAATTAACACCTGACCGGAATACTCAATTAGATACTATAAACCCAAAAACAAATGAGTACTATCAAATTCCTTACATAATTCACTTTTTATTAACCACAATTTAAAAAGATTATATCATTACAGTAGGGTTGCAAATGTATAGCGTCCTAGCGCATCTTCTGTACTTCACTCTTCACTCCTATCCTGTCCGTCCATACACTCTAATACATGATGTAGAGATGGTACAAACAAGTGCAATTGTACTTGGACGTTCTTATAAGTAACATACCTGAACTTGGAAAATGAGATTAACAACGTCCCCTCAATGCGCGTTTCACGTTATTGCTTCTTCAGTTTGCTTACTAAACTATAAGTAAGTAAACTTTTATAATTGCATTATGTAACTAAAGCACATCAGCAGCTTCACTTGAACAGATTTGACAGGGCTAACTCCTAAGGGCATTATCTAAGTAGCCCCTCTTCCCTTGGTCTTCACCCTTCAACCTCTGTACAGGGATCTGGACTTTGCTGCAGGAGAACTGCCAGGCTGCTATCTCTTGGCGTAGTCTCTATTCAAGTGACTGCTTACCCACAGGGGTCAAGAAATACCAAGAGAATAGGCAAAACTGTAGTCAAGGAACATATCTAGGTCAGAGCAGGTAGAGTGCGTACAACCCGAAAATGAGGCCAAATGTCAGGGATGGCAGTAGAGGATCAATATGAGAGTCAGGCAGAGGTCAGGTCAGACAGCAAAGGGTCAAATCCAGTAATTAGGTACAGGTTGGGTATGAGTGTTCAGAGAACTAGTAAGCTAGAAACAATGTTGCTCAGGCACCCCTCCCAGAGAAAAACTGCCATAGGCTGGAAGCAGATTGGGGAAACACTCTCTTATTATTTTATTCACTTATATAGCGCTTACACATTCCACAGTGCTGTACAGTTTATCATCCCTAACATTTTATATTGGTGAATATAATTATTCTTCCTGTTACAGTTGCTGTCAGCAAGAAGGTTTGCTAATAAACTAGATGAAACTAATGTAAGGAGGAACTGACTTTTCTCTGTTATTAAAATACATTAAATACAGTTCGTCGTCCAAGGGGTGTTAAAGTAGAGATTTCACTTCAAGTTTAGGTCCAGGAAAATCATCATCCCTCCAGGCCTTTAAGTCGTAGCGCCAAACTGCCTCAGCATCGCAGGGCCCATTCTAATGAAGACAATGTCCTCCACCAGTTTCCAAAACGCTGAGAGGCAGCTCAAAGGAAAGGCACAGTCAAGCCGAACCTGCAGACGGTTGTCTTCATCCTGTGTGTTTATATAATTTCTTATCATTTTTATTTTTTCCTCCAAGTTCTCCAATAGCATTTTTACCCTTGGACAATATAATCTTCTTCCGGTAGCATTAAGATAAAAAGACTGTAAAGGAAAGTGTACATGACTGCACGCAGCAGCAGGGCAGTGTAAGACCGCAGAGGATCTCAAAATCGGGGGGAAAAAATGGTTCAGTTTAGTCCTCATGCATTCTGAATATGCAACGGGTGCCTCCCCCTAGGGCCCTCTATATATAACGCTTCCTAGGTGTAGGAATGCCGAGTGGTATAGTGCGGCCTAAAATGTCCCTTTATATGTGTCACGGTGCTCCTACCTGGATACGGCTTTGGCTCCGAAGCAATAAATAGGGGGAATTGAGGGATTTGAAAGAAAGATTGAGTCTAGACCTTGTATGTAGTTGAACAGCAGCTTTACTTGAGTAAACGATAGTTAGAAACAATCTTCAAGCTTTGTCTTTGTCCCAGCAGGCTTTAGATTTAAAACTGCCAGGCAAAATCAACTCTACTACATCTGTTTCTCTTTAGCTCTGCTGTACTGACAGGCTGGCTGTATGACTCGGCTTCTTCTGTATGCTGCACTTCACTTTATGTGGTCTGGCTCTAGATTATACCAGGGAACTTTCCTCCTGGCTCATGAGGCTTCAAGCTTTGGCCTCCATGGCCAGCAGAGCTGAGGGTGCTCTGACTGGCTTGGACACGTCCAGCAGAGACGTGGCCTGCATACTTTCCCCTAGCAGGGGGTAAGCTAGACTAACTCGACCTTGTCCCACCCTTCCTGCAGGAAGTGGGACTCTCCCACCTCTCTCCAGGGGGATTAGAATGAAATGGGAAGCTCCATTCTACCTAACTGCAGCTCTGCCATGTTTGCTGCCACCTGCTGGTGAACCAGGCACATTATGTATGAACATAACAGTTGCATAACATTAGAAATGCACAGTGTATAGGATCTTAACAAAATACATAAGATGACGCTTTATTAGCCCATTAGAGATAGTAGCAGGGTGCAGAAGTGGTAATGACACTCTGGGGCATTACAAATGGAAAGCGATCCGTTCAGGATGCATCAGGGTGCCTTCTGTTCCGTCCACATTCTGTTTTGTAACCGGACACAAAACCGCTGTAAGCTGCTGTTTTGTGTTCAGTCATAAAAACGGAAAGAAACGGATCCGTCACTTAAAACAATATAAGTCAATGTTAGGAGGCTAAAAAAACAGACCCGTCACACATTGACTTTTAATGTATTTAGTGACTGATCCGTTTTTTCCCGTTTTGATTTCACACTACTGCATCCTAACGGAACGGATGCATCCTGATGTGCAAAATCAAAACGGATCAGTAACATTTCGGTATTAAGATCCTCTACGGTATCTCAATACCAGAATTAACAACAAGGTGTGAAAGTAGCCTAATTACAGCTTAGTCTCCCATTGGTGGAAAATAGGAGAAGCCGCTGTAATTAGACTGTACCACCCCTGCAGTCTAGATGGCGTGCATGTAAACACTGAGGAGGACGCAGCCTTTGCAAGAGTGCTGCAGTAGTGGCAGGAGTTGGACCCCCCCCCGTCCGCCGATCTGATTTTGAGGTCCTGTCCTGATAATAGTTGATCAATATCATGACACTGCACAACCCATTTAAGGAGCAAAACTAAAGTAACTGCACCTGCAGCAGCATCTCCTCATCATGCCTGTCAGTCTATATACAGCAGCATCTCCTCATTATGCCTGTCAGTCTATATACAGCAGCATCTCCTCATTATGCCTGTCAGTCTATATACAGCACCATCTCCTCATCATGCCTGTCAGTCTATATACAGCAGCATCTCCTCATCATGCCTGTCAGTCTATATACAGCGACATCTCCTCATCATGCCTGTCAGTCTATATACAGCGGCATCTCATCATCATGCCTGTCAGTCTATATACAGCACCATCTCATCATCATGCCTGTCAGTCTATATACAGCGACATCTCATCATCATGCCTGTCAGTCTATATACAGCAGCATCTCATCATCATGCCTGTCAGTCTATATACAGCACCATCTCCTCATCATGCCTGTCAGTCTATATACAGCGACATCTCCTCATCATGCCTGTCAGTCTATATACAGCGGCATCTCATCATCATGCCTGTCAGTCTATATACAGCACCATCTCATCATCATGCCTGTCAGTCTATATACAGCAGCATCTCCTCATCATGCCTGTCAGTCTATATACAGCGACATCTCATCATCATGCCGGTCAGTCTATATACAGTGGCATCTCATCATCATGCCGGTCAGTCTATATACAGCGGCATCTCATCATCATGCCTGTCAGTCTATATACAGCACCATCTCCTCATCATGCCTGTCAGTCTATATACAGCACCATCTCCTCATCATGCCTGTCAGTCTATATACAGCAGCATCTCATCATCATGCCTGTCAGTCTATATACAGCAGCATCTCCTCATCATGCCTGTCAGTCTATATACAGCAGCATCTCATCATCATGCCTGTCAGTCTATATACAGCAGCATCTCATCATCATGCCTGTCAGTCTATATACAGCAGCATCTCATCATCATGCCTGTCAGTCTATATACAGCAGCATCTCATCATCATGCCTGTCAGTCTATATACAGCAGCATCTCATCATCATGCCTGTCAGTCTATATACAGCGGCATCTCATCATCATGCCTGTCAGTCTATATACAGCAGCATCTCATCATCATGCCTGTCAGTCTATATACAGCGGCATCTCATCATCATGCCTGTCAGTCTATATACAGCAGCATCTCATCATCATGCCTGTCAGTCTATATACAGCGGCATCTCATCATCATGCCTGTCAGTCTATATACAGCGGCATCTCATCATCATGCCTGTCAGTCTATATACAGCAGCATCTCATCATCATGCCTGTCAGTCTATATACAGCAGCATCTCATCATCATGCCTGTCAGTCTATATACAGCAGCATCTCCTCATCATGCCTGTCAGTCTATATACAGCAGCATCTCATCATCATGCCTGTCAGTCTATATACAGCAGCATCTCATCATCATGCCTGTCAGTCTATATACAGCAGCATCTCATCATCATGCCTGTCAGTCTATATACAGCGGCATCTCATCATCATGCCTGTCAGTCTATATACAGCAGCATCTCATCATCATGCCTGTCAGTCTATATACAGCAGCATCTCATCATCATGCCTGTCAGTCTATATACAGTGGCATCTCATCATCATGCCGGTCAGTCTATATACAGCAGCATCTCATCATCATGCCTGTCAGTCTATATACAGCAGCATCTCATCATCATGCCTGTCAGTCTATATACAGCAGCATCTTATCATCATGCCTGTCAGTCTATATACAGCAGCATCTCATCATCATGCCTGTCAGTCTATATACAGCAGCATCTCATCATCATGCCTGTCAGTCTATATACAGCGACATCTCATCATCATGCCGGTCAGTCTATATACAGCACCATCTCATCATCATGCCTGTCAGTCTATATACTGTCAGTCTATATACTGTCAGTCTATGTTCTGAAGATTTTAGACTGCATTGTATCCTTGCACAGGGGCCCTTTGCTGTCTGTGTCCGACACTGGTTGAAATTTTTGCAATACTCACGAGGTCACAGGTAACTTTTCCTCTCAGGAAATAACACTGCAGCCTAAACTTTCATGTGACTCTCATGTAAAGTAGCTTAATAGTTCCAGTCTAAATGGTGGAGGACAGATGAAGAAAAGACGGAGAAGAAGAGGTAATGGTAAAAACGCCACACTTTCCAAGTGATGTTAGAGTAATGTGGCATAATACATATCAGACTTATATTGAACTTCTCATTTTTGTTATATTTTGCAGATTCGGGGGTGATGTACACTTTTGGAAGGAAAGAATGGTTCCCACAACATCTGAAAATTTGCAGAGTGCATGGAAGTAGGTTCCTTACCCCTTATGAACAAAGACAATAGTTTTTTTTTACTTTTGCTTTTTTTTTATCTTTGCCTTCCGAGCACCATAACTTTTTATTCCTTCATCAACATAGCCGTTTGAGTACTTGTTTTTTGTGAGTTGAATTTTTAATGGCGCCATAAATGTACCATATAATGTACTGAGAAAATAATTTGGGGGTTGGAATGGAAAACTATGCATTTCTGACATTGTTGTTTGGGTTTCATGTTTACGACATTTAGGCCTCTTTCACACGAGCGTGACGGATTAGGTCTGGATTCATTCAGGGTGTGTTCAGTGAAACTCGCACCATTTTGGGAAATGGCAATGTCTATGATCTTTATTTTTGATTGTTTTTTTTATTTATATAATGGTGAAAGGGGGGGATTTGAATATATATATATATATATATATATATATATATATATATACACACACACTTTTTTTTTTTTGATTTTTTTTTAACAATTGCAGTGTATGGGAGATGCGCTATTTTCCTATAGAGCCTCTTTCTACCTGCAGGCCTCCAAGGGAACTAAAGCTGTAATAACCTGGGTTTCTTCATAGAGACTCATGTTATTACAGAGAACAAATGATCTCTGCGCAGGGAAGCCACTCAGGCCAACGCTACCTTAGATGCCTGGTTCACAATTGACGATGGCATCTGTGGGGTCAAATGTCTGTGATTGGTTTTATCACTGATCGCAGACATTAGCTCTTAGCGTCTGCTATTTAAAACAGCAGAAACCCAGCGGCTTTGGCACCTGCTCCTCTTGCGAGTGGGCACCATTTTTAAACCCCTGTCTTCCGCTGTACATGTGGTGGTCCTGAAGGGGTTAAAGAAAAATTGAACCAGTTTGCTTTGTGCTGCCATATTTTGACATCCATAACTTTTATAATTTGTTGTCTGAGGGCGTGTTTTTTCAGGGGAAAGGGTTTTGGGAGGCAAGGTGACCAAGAAACAGCAAATCTAGCATAGTGCATTTTTCTCTGGATAAATTTTGCTGGATAAATAACATGATATTTTAATAGTTCTGACATTTATTGACATGGCAATACCAGTTATGTTAATTTTTTATTGAGATGGCAAATAGGAAATGTGAGGCGTTTGAAACTTCATATTTGATATTTGTTTATATTTTTGAAACTTTATGAAACTTTTTTACACAATATCAGATACATGGGTTTTGCGTCCACTTGAAATCATAAAATTCTCAGCCTGTAAGGACGTATTAAAACAACATAATGAATCTTTATTGAGTCACTGATTAAAATCCAAAAAAGTATGAAGCCACGTAATCAGGCTATTAGACCACGTTACTGCAGAGAGGGATCAATAATTAACCATCAGCAGTTGCCTGGTCTACAAACAAGGGTCTTGCATAGACAACCAATGCATTTGTGTGTCTATATGCACAGCCTGGGCATGCGTCTGCAGGGTCACTAACCGTCTCTGGAGGGTACCTAGAGTTGCCCCCTCCAGTAATAATCATGTATAAAAGGCTTTCACACATGTATCCGTCCGTGTAACTCAAGCAGAGACAACTGCCCTGCTATAGTGCGCTGGATTCAGTTTGCAGTTACGCCAGCAGCACCTCTGAGTCACTACAGATCGACGTGGGTTGATACAAACTGGACTGTTATTATCACAGTCTTGCATCCCAGTTCGCAATAACCCTCTACTATCAATGCTAGCCTTAGACCCTGAAGACACACATGCCCTATCTATTTCTTCCGCTCAACGCGTTTTCACGTGGTGTGTTACATGCCACGCTTCATCAGGAGCTGGATCGCTACACGTAGGTGAGATTGCCTGGTAGAAGGCGCGCCGCACTGTTGTGTGCTGGAGCTCCGGCACTATAACGGCTATTATAGCGCCGGAGCTCCAGCACACAACAACCTTGCTGTACTTGCTATACAGCAGCACATACCTCTCACATCTAGTGCCTCCCAGGTGACGTCACCTCCGATGTAGATCTTCTCTGTCATCATCTTCTCCATTTGGTCCGGACAACTTCTTTCAGCCACTCCTCGTCTCTGCAGAGTGTGACACACAGACATCTTAGCTTCTTCACATTTCTATCATCATCCCCCAACCTGGAGTCCCCACAGTGTTATCCTGAGGCTCACTGTGCCCCGCAATACCACAAAAACTATCCTGAAAAAAAAATTAGTGCCCCCATAGTAATAGCATTCCTCATAGACCCACCAATAGTAATTCCCTTCTAGAATGCCCTCATTAGTAATGCTGCCCCCTACAGTGGCCCCAACAGTGATAATGCTCCCCAGGAGTGCTCCCATTAGTAGAAGAACCCTTCAGTATTAATAATACCCTCACAGAACCCCCAATAGAAATAAGATCCTCTATTGGTCCCCCGGTGGTAATAAAGCTATCTACAGACCCCTCAGTAGTAATAAGGCCCCCATTGTGCTCTTATTAGAAATAAGGCGGATCTATAAGTCTCTCCTATAGAGCCCCCATCCTATAAGAATGCCTATAATGTCCCCTGGATTTGCAGTACCCCCTGTAGTTATATTCCTCCCACCACCATACAGTCCCATGTAAATAACATCACACCATCTATCCTGCCCCACAAAAATACAGTCCTATGTAAATAACATCACTCCCCTCCTATCAGCCCCTCCAACATACCGTCCTATGTAAATAACACTATTTCCCTCACTCCACCATAGAGTCCCATGTAAATAACATCACACCATCTCTCCAGCCCCCTCCAATATACATTCCCATGTAAATAATATCCCTCTCTATCTACAGCCTCCTTTAAAATACAGTCCCATATAAATAACATCACTCCCTCCCACAGCTGCCATTAATACAGTCCCATGTAAATAACATCACTCCCTCCCCCAGCCCCATCCAACATACAGTCCCATGTAAATAACATGACCCCCTCCCTAGCCAACTCCAACACACAGTTCCATGTAAATAACATCCCTCCCTTTAGCCCTAACATACAGTCCCAGTTAAATAACCACAACTCCCAGCATTGCTCTGCCTTCACTTACCTCTCCTCATGTAGCAGACATCACCACAGCTTCTTCCCCCAGGACTTCTCCTCTTCACTGCTGTCCTCTCCTGCTGTCATGCTTTGGTGTGGGAGAGAAACACCACACCGAACATAGGAGGGAAGGGGGGAACAGGGAATCAGGCCGGAGAACTGGGGAAGAAAGATGGACACCTCCTAGTAAAACCCTAACCAACATCCTGGCTGACTACCAGTATGAGACCCCAGACGTAGGTGTGCTCATACGCAGGAATACCTAGAGTCCTATCAAGCCCTATAGGACCTTGGTACTAATGGCAGGGACGAGACTACCTGTTCCTCCAAAAGGAAGGATGAAAATGAGTCTCTCTCAGGCCTAATACACACAATAGGGAAATGCAACACACAGAACCCAAACAAAATACAAAAGGGAAAAGAAAGACTTAACTTCAAACGAGCTATGGAAGCACCAGGAACTCAGCCGAGATCCAACCACCAGATTTCCACAGGTCCAACAGAAAATATAAACCACTCAGCATTGTGGGAGAAGCAACTATAAATAAGAAAGATCAATCCTACTAGTTTAGATCAGCATATACAGGAACGCTATCCTACAATCAAACATCTATATCTCAAAAATACGGATGGCACAAAGTTCCATTAAAATAAATAGTTTATTGATAACATTATTAAAAACATACACTACAAATCATTATGCATGGGAAACCATTCATAAAAGCGCCACAACACATCCTGCAAATAAGTTGTACCCAGGGTAAATACGCCCAGTATAGCTACTCCACGATAGTCTTAACTATGTCCTAACTAAGATAGTCCTCCTACTTTCTATAGTACAGCCCTTAAACATTGGTATAAGATAAATCACAGGTATGGCACCATCAGGCATCAACATACATAAACTGCTGTATCCTTATCTTCAGTAAATGAACCTGGCTGACCCATATAGCATTAATAAATAGATCGAGATAGCATACCCTTGAAAAGTGCTCCTGTGCAGGAATGGCGCCCCCTCTACGCGCGCTTCGCGTGTTTGCTTCGTCAGGAGGAGAGGCCGCCTGTGAGTTTGAGTGAGCTTTTTACATGTGTGCTACCCAATCATAGGTCACAGTGCCGATCACGTGAATCAGTGTAATGACGGCGCATCGCGCGGCATCCAGGTCCAGAATCGCGCACTTCCGCCCATACCCCTGATCGGCCTCAGTGAGGGCGGACGTATATCCTGTCCACTGATCACCGAGGCCAGACCTAGTGGAGCATGCGCAGAAGCACGCTGAACCCTCCGACCGCGATGCGCACTAACACTGATCCTGAAGGGGATAAATCAAAGGGAAATCTACGCAGAACGGGAGGGAAGGGAAGACCTAATAGTAACATTACAGAGGATTAATATAATAAATATCGGCAATATCTAGCCATATATCTGATTCTAATATACTCTATACACAAAATTCTAACAATGAGTCCTCCACAATTATACAGGTGTAAATTTTAAATAACCTAAATATACAGGTGTGAATTTAAAATAACCTAAATATAATCGATACTCATCTCTATCTATTCACCTCTAATCTATAATTGTTGAACAACATACTATTAAATACAGTGGAAATAAAATAAAAATTAATTAATATATTTAAAGTGCCTATGCTCCATAAACGATATATAAGAATAAATATATAGTGAGAGAGTGTCAAGTAAAAAAGTATAAAAAAAATATATAAATATTAATGTAAAAAATATACATCATTAAATTCATATTAATTCCTAGATCAGTGATTATAATGTGTCTATCAAAATATCATCATAAAAATATAAAATATAACACAATTCAGCTAAAAAACACAGAATATTCATAATTAGTGTACAATACTAAAGTGCAACTGCTAACTGCTGTGGTAGGATTAGCAGTTGCACTTTAATACTGTACACTAATTATGAGTATTCTGTGTTTTTGAGCTGAATTTTGTTATATTTTATATTTTTATGATGATATTTTGATAGACACATTATAATCACTGATCTAGGAATTAATATGAATGTAATGATGTATATTCTTTACACTAATATTTATATATATTTTTATATACTTTTTTACTTGACACTCTCTCACTATATATTTATTCTTATATATCTTTTATGGAGCACAGGCACTTAAAAATATATTAATTCACTTCAACTTTATTTCTAATGTATTTAACAGTATGTAGATCAATAATTATAGATTAGGAGGTGAATAGATAGAGAGAGTATTAATTATATTTAGGTTATCAAATTCACACCTGTATAATTGTGGAGGACTCATTGTTAGAATTTTGTGTATAGAGTATATTAGAATCAGATATATGGCTAGATATTGCCGATATTTATTATATTAATCCTCTGTAATGTTACTATTAGGTCTTCCCTTCCCTCCCGTCTAGATTTCGCTTGATGTATCCTTCGAGATCAGTGTTAGTGCATCGCGGTCGGAGGGTTCAGCGTGCTCTCGCATGCTCCACAAGGTCCGGCCTCGGTGATCAGTGGACAGGATATACGTCCGCCTCACTGAGGCCGATCAGGGGTATAGGCGGAAGTCGCGCGATTCTGGACCTGGATGACGCGCATGCGCATCATACTGATTCACGTGATTAGCACCGTGACCTATGATTGGGCAGCACACATGTAAATAGCTCACTCAAACTCACAGGCGCCCTCTCCTGACGAAGCAGACTGCGCGCGAGCAGGGCGCCATTCTGAACAGGAGCACCTCAAAGGGCATGCTATCTCGATCTATTATTAATGCTATATGGGCCAGAATTCATTTACTGAAGATAAGATACAGCAGTTATGCATGTTGATGCCTGATGGTGCCATACCTGTGATTTATCTTATACCAATGTTTAAGGGCTGTACTATAGAAAGTAGGAGGACTATCTTAGTTAGGACATAGTTAAGACTATCGTGGAGTAGCTATACTGGGCGTATTTACCCTGGGTACAACTTATTTGCAGGATGTGTTGTGGCGCTTTTATGAATGGTTTCCCATGCATAATGATTTGTAGTGTATGTTTTTAATAATGTTATCAATAAACTATTTATTTTAATGGAACTTTGTGCCATCCGTATTTTTGAGATATAAATAAGAAAGGTTAAATGACCACCAGCATTGGTCACATGATGGTGACCTCATCGCAGGTCCTTCTCAACCACTGCCTGTTTTACTGGTCACATGACCTGTGATGTCACCACAGGTCCTTCAGCATTTCCAGTGCATTAGATTTAATTGTATTGCCGTCCTGAGGACGGCAATATAGTTGTATCTTGCTGGCAGGCAGGA
Source organism: Bufotes viridis (assembly GCA_033119425.1). Taxonomy (NCBI): domain Eukaryota; kingdom Metazoa; phylum Chordata; class Amphibia; order Anura; family Bufonidae; genus Bufotes; species Bufotes viridis. The sequence continues at coordinate 29,988,745 of CM065595.1, forward strand.
CATTCGGGCCTGCGACAAAACATCATGGGCCCGAATGTTTTAACCTAGCAACGCCCCTGATAAGCTTCTTCCTCTTCTTCCTCCCAAAAAGCTTTCTCTCTGTGGTGGCCATCAATTGCAGCCATTTTTGGTCCTCCTTCTCCAGTTTTCTCTGATTAAGATATGGAGCAGGGGACTCCAGAGGGGAGATACGGACCACAGGAGGGGATTCAGGAGGGCATGTGGGGTTGCTGGCCAGGTACATCTGATACTCACAGCCTTAATTACCGCTGAGAGCATCAGATCATTATGTACCCGGCCAACGGCATAGAGGAATGCCGACCAGGTAGTTTCCCTGTAGGGCCTATGGCCAGTCTGCCCCTGTCCTCCAGCAGGGTATAATACCAGTATTAACATCGGTAAGATCGTTGTGCTAGGCTGTTTCCATAGCTCCTATTCACTGCTCTGGGAGTTACAGAGACCGCGTTGCACAGCCTGCTCCACCTCATACACCGCTTCATACGATGGGTATTTCAATCCCAGCTATGAATGGCTGAGATGGGAACACCTCATATTTGCCTGTATGCCCAGTCCTATTAGGATCGGGGGATGCATTATTGCGTAATCTTCCAGACGATTTTTCATTTAGGTGTCTGGGTGACCATATTGGTTGTCACCAAGTTGATCTAGAAAAGTTAGCTATGAAAATGACCAAAATTATCACCTTTTTAGAAAGAAATACAACTAAGGACAAGTTCAGACTTCAGTTATTTCCACAAGTTATTGTGAGCCAAAACTAGAAGTGAAACCTACACAGACATCAGGTATAATGGAAAGATCTGCATCTGTTCTGAGTTCCTGATCCACTCCTGGTTTTTGCTTCCACAAACTGATCCAAACAAAATCCAAGCAACAGGACACTTAGGCTACTTTCACGCTAGCGTTTTTACTGGATCCGGCAGGGCTCAGCAAAAACGCTTCCCTGATAATACAACCGTCTGCCTCCATTATGAACGGATCTAGTTGTATTATCTTTAACATTGCCAAGACGGAACCGTCATGAACTCCATTGAAAGACAATGGGGGACAGATCAGTTTTCTATTGTGGCAGAGATAACGGATCCGTCCCCATTGACTTGCATTGGGGGTCATGCTCCGCATCCCAGGACGGAAAGCAATCTAAAACATGTTTTGGTTTGCTCTCCGGTCTGGGAACGCAACTAAACGAAATGGAATGTATTTTGGTGCACTCCATTCTGCTCAGTTTTGTCCCCATTGACAATGAATGAGGACAAAACGGATGCGTTTTTTTCCGGTATTGAGCTCCTATGACGGATCTCAATACCGAAAAACTAAAACTCTAGTGTGAAAGTAGCCTTACCTGGTGCCTTTTCATCTGCAGATCCGTCAGTTCCCGGTCTCTTCTATCATCCAAGATGGCCACACCGCTTCTCAGACTATCTGATGCACACTGTGTATTTGGTAGCCCAAAACACTTCCTGCCACCCTTGGATTGGCCATCAGTGCTCAGGTGAACAGTGCTGACCAATTCAAGATCAGGGATGAACAAGTAGGAAGCGTTTTGAGCTACCGATGCACAACGTGCTATCAGATAGTCAGATAAGTGGTGCACCCATCTTCAATAGCAGAAGAGAAGCCCAAGAATTAGTAGTTCTGCAGCTTTAAAGAGGTGACCAGGTAAGTATTCTTTTCTCAGTTAATATGATTTTTTTTTTGTCTTGAACTACTGGGTGGCTTGGCGTTTATTTCAGCAGATGTTGTATGCTTTAATAATGCAAGTATATTAAATTTACTTTGTCTTCTTTTTCCAGGTGGGTTCTGACTTTGGAGTGTGAAGGCAGCAGAAATACTCTCGGTGCAATTAAAGAAGCAATAGAGTGCAACTTCGTTGATCAGGAAAACGAAGAATCTCAGGGAATGTATTTATTTACTAGTGGTATTCCAGATCAGGAAGTGGTGAGTGACAATCCTCATGGCTAATTGTTGGGAATCATTTTTTTAAATAATTTATACTACAAAAAATAATCAAATAAAATCAGTACCAAAGAGACCCCCTCTCCATATAGCAGACACAGGGGCTATTATATATTTAATTACTAAGAAAGCTTCCTTCTACAGAATGCAGTTCATGCCTACCTGTCAGAAGCTGTCAGCGGATGTGACCTGCAGCTCCACGTCTGTCTATTTGCAACCAGTGAAGACAGTGACAATGACAGAAGTGGCACAGCTTGTGTCCTACAGGACTTGGCTCATGCCACCAATGGAAGGTTTCATTGGTTTGATGACAAAGGTAAGAAAACAATGCTTACTTATCACCTCTCAAACGTAAAGGCTATAGACACCTTGGGGGACATTTTTTTTTATTATTGCATTGTATTTGTTTTGAGCTAAAAATAATTTTTTCAATTGGTCTTTATTAAAAATATGGTATCCTTGAGATGTTTTAGTAGCTGCCTGTGGATTTTCTGTCTTTACTGTAATTTGGGCAGCTGATGGGCTCCTTATCTCTGCTCGCTGACATTATAAACACTCATTATAACTCCGTTCTTATCTTAGAGCCCTTTCACACTAGCGTTTTTGTTTTCCGGCATAGAGTTCTGTCGCCGGGGCTCTATGCCGGAAAACCACTGATCAGGATTATCCTAATGCATTCTGATTGAAGAGAAATCCGTTCAGGATGTCATCCGTTCAGTACCCAAACTTTTTTGGCCGGAGAAAAATTTGCAGCATGTTGCGGATTTTGCTCCAGCCAAAAATCTGGAGGACTTGCCGTAACGCCGGATCTGGAATTGATGCCCATTGAAGTGCATTAAACGTTGTTTCGGCGCATCGCCGAATCCGACGTTTAGCTCTGCGCATGCGCAGCAGCAGTTCCAATCGGGCCCCAGTGTAAGCTGGGGCTCCGATCGGTTACCATGGCAGCCAGGACGCTACTGGAGTCTTGGCTGCCATGGTAAGTACTCCGCAGCAGTGTACTTACCTCGGCCCACGGGAGCTCCTTCATGACGTCACAGGTCCGAGCGGCGCATTGATCTATGCGCATCGGGGACCTGTGATGTCATGAAGGAGCGCCCGGTGGCCGCAGCGCAGGTAAGTACACTGCTGCGGAGTACCATGGCAGCCAGGACTTCAGTAGCGTCCTGGCTGCCATGGCAACCTGAAAGCATTTAAAGACTGATCAGGATCCTGATCGGTCTTCAAATGCTTTCAGGCGACTTGCACTCTGACGGATCCGGCAGGCCGGAAATGCCCCCCGGATCCTCAGAACGCAAGTGTGAAAGCACCCTTACTGATAAGAATGTGGCTTAAATAAGTGTTTATTACCTCTTAGTAGTTTAGAGGTTTATTAGATGATCCGGCACAAAGTGAAAGTACCAGTCACACAGTTAGAAAAACAGTTAACCCTTTGTGACAGAATGGCTCAATATTTTTAATAAAGACCAATTGAAAATATGATTTTTGGCCAAAAATGAGTAAAATGCAATCATAAACAAAACATTCCTCCAAAGGTGCACATAGCCTTTGAAAGGCATCTGTCAGCAGATCTGTACCTATGACACTGGCTGACCTGTTACATGTGCACTTGACAGATGAAGGCATCTGTGTTGGTCCCATGTTCATATGTGCCCGTGTTACTGAGAAGAATGATGTTTTATTATATGCGAATGAGCCTCTAGGAGCAACGGGGGCGTTACCATTACACCTAGAGGCCCTGCTCTCTCTTCAATGGCCCCTCCCTCTGCACTCTGATTGGCAGGGCCAGTCGTAATGACCTTTTAACTGCATTTTTATACTTTTTTTATAGGTGTGATTGAAAGTGATGACATAAGTTCACTTGTTTCTGAGATGGAGAAAGCAGTTAACTTCTCTAAAAAGGTATGTACAGTCTTAGATCCGCTTACAATTTACAGCCGGGCAGGAGGATGACTTCTTATAGACGGTGCTAACAAAATTTGATGAATCGACTTTCTTTTGCATGAATTTTTAGAAAATTTACTGGAAAATCCTGTCACAAAGAAATAATCTGTTAAACCATGCACAGCACCTTGTAGGGATAGCTCAGTTGAATGTAATGATACCATTTACTTAGTGACCCGTGGCGTCACTCTGCAGGAAAGTGCAAATGAGCAGTTAAATGCAGTGAGGGCGGCTCCAAGCCACTGTGTGCACCCTTGCTCCTCCTGCTTCCTCTGCAAGCCCCTCCCTCTCCTTCTTGATGGACAGGTTCCCGCATAGTTATCTCGCCTGGCCCTATCCTTCAAATAGAGAGAGACTGGCAAAGGAAGCAGGAGTAGCAAGGGTGCACAGAGTGACTTTGGCCCACCCTCGGTGCACTTAGCTGCTCATTTACATATGGATTAGGAGTCCTTTTTCTCCAGAATGAAGCCATGGATCACTGAGTGAAAGATATCATTACATTCAGCCGAGATAGTCGTACAAGGCTTTGTGTCTGGTTTAACATTGAATTTCCTTGTGACAGATTCCCTTTAATGCAGCACCAGTTAGTTGTGCTGGGTGTCAGAGTATCAGATATTTTGGATTAGCAGGCGGCCTAGAAATGTATATGAAACTTGAACCCTAAGCACTTACAAGAGGGGAGCCTGGAAGAATAAAAGTTCACACTACTCCTGATGAGAAATGCACAGTTCGTCCTGTCAGCAGATAACAATGGCTAAAACAAACTCCCTTTAACTATGTTATCTGAGAGTTGGGAAAATGTACAACAGCTGAAGGAAATGTTCTAACGCACAAAAAAAAAAAAATATATATATATGTTTGGCAGTCTGTTTAGACTGCATTTGTGGGAGGGGCGGAGGCTCTACTTAAACCAGGCACAGCCCCACCTAGGGGCGGGCGTTTTCTCAGTTGCCCCACCCTCCCTCCCTTTCTATTTTCACTTCTACAGGGTATGCCCCCCTTTTATAGGCCTACCCACGGACATGGCTACCGGCACACCACTAGCCATTTAGTTAGGTAAGATGCGTCTTGCAGTTACGGTGGGTCTCGGTGTTTAGCCCACTAGGGCTCTTCGGCTTTCGTGTCCGTAGCCCTGACCACAATATATATATATATATATATATATATATATATATATATATATTACTCACCTATTAAATCCCCGCCTATCTATGCTGATGCTTCCATGATCCCTGCCTTTATTTTCCTTGAGATGTCATACATGTCCGTGATTACTGGCTTCAGTGAGGATGCTAGCTCGTACAGCATGCCAAACTACTCCAACCATACCACCTGAGACTTCCAACCTCTATCCAAAGACACTTGTCAGCACATCATCCAGTGAATGCGTTAGTTTACCTATTTATCTCATCTACAATGTTTCAGCTCCTACATCTTCAGCTTTTACTCCAGCAGAAGCCATGTAGTTAATATTGAAGCACAATGCTATGGGGTTACACATTCATTGCAGTCATCTGTAGCCGCCCAATGTTGGTGCATCCTTACTTTTATTTGATCTAAGGCCTCTTTCACACGAGAGAGTTTTTAAATGCGAACGCATAGCATCTGGACTGAATCCTGACCCATTCATTTCAATGTGTCCGTGTACATGAGTCTGCGTAGGTTTTTCACGAACCATCTCTTCGTTCAGGAAAAATCACAGTCTGTCCTATATTATGTGTTTTTCACTCAGCCCCGGCTCCATAGAAGCGAATGAGGCTGGCGTGAAAAATGGAAGGTATCCGGATGCAAGGTGTTTTTACTGGTGTTTGCTGGGAGATGTAGATTGTTATTCTTCATACTTGTGAAAAACGCATGCAATCCGGATGGAAGAAATGCACACACTGAATGCAATCACAGAAAAAACTGATTGACCTTGCCTGCAAAACCATTCGGGTTTTTTTCTGTACAGATCCTGACGCAATCTGTATCGCCTAAGTTGTAGGTTTTGATGGTTACAGAAATAAAATGATCAGCTGGTATGAACAATGCTGGTTCAGGGCCACTGTGAGACTGCACAATTTAGAAACACTATTGGTCATGCTGCTTGTTTTAAAGCTCTGTTCCCACTTATGTCGAAAGCTCTGTCCAGTGTCTCCATAGTTTTTGATAGGAAGAAGCATCATTGTCTGTCATGTGATGGATCTTGCACTGCAGTAGTTTCCCTTTATAACCACGACACAGATGTGACTGGAGCCTCATTGATGCACTACTTCCATAAAAGTTGGAATCTGTTTCAGCAAAAATTGTATTTTTCTTTCTGCAGTGTGCCTGCTTGGTGGAATCATTAAAATATCGCACAGGGACTAAAGATGAAAGCCTAACCCCTGCAGACGCTCCTGAAGTTTTGTATGAAAAAGAGAAGCAGAAGCCGAGAAAACTTCCTCTACCAAAACCAACAGCTCTGACGCTTGCTAGAATGGTTAGTAGCATTTTCTCATGTAGGTACCATCTGTATATTATCGGGAGTTTGTTTTCGGACAGTACTTTTATTAAAGTCCATCTAAAGGACAGTGGGATTTTAAACTTGTACTTTTCAAAGAGGTGCCCAAATCATTAAGGCCTCATGCACACGAACGCATTTTGTTTCCGTGTCCGTTCCGTTTTTTTGCAGACGGAAGTTACTCCGTGTGCATTCCGTATTTCCGTTTCGCAAAAAAATGGAACATGTCCGATTATTGTCCACATTACAGACAAGGATAGTACTGTTCTTTTAGGGGCCAGCTGTTCTGTTCCGCAAAATACGGAATGCACACGGATGTCATCCGTGTTTTTTGCGGATCCATTTCTACGGTGGTGTGCATGAGGCCTAAATCTGCAGGTGCTATATATTTCCTAGATTCAGAGTTTGCAGGAAATCCCTGATCCTGGCCAGCCTATGTAGTAAAGAGGCAATGTTACTCAAAGCCTGGAAACGGTCAGAAATTCGCTCACATTGCACCACCTACCTATAAGGGTATATTCACACAGTTAAAAAATCTAACCTGTATTTCTTTACCGTTGGAATCCATGGCAAAATTCTGAGGGTGACCGACAGATTTCTGCCCTGGATTTGTAATTTGTCATTCCACGGTTCCGACCATGGATTAGCCCCATTCACACGGATTCCCGATGAAAGCAGTGGGATGCAGATTTGCCGCTGTTTCTTATATGGATTTTGGCAGGGAATACTTGCTAAAATCTATTCGAAACTAAAGCCATGTGACCATAGCCTAAGGATGAATTCTCATGTGGTGGATTTTCTGTGGATTTACGCAGGTAAAATCTACAGCGGACTTCAGTACAAGGCAGGTGGATGAGAGTTTACAATTTTCATCCACAGGCTACATATATTTTTCATAGTTAAAAACGAGCATGCAGTTTCAAATCCACATGATGCCCATCATATAATAGATTTCCCTGCAAATATGGATGGATCTATAGTATATAGCATTCCCTAATGTAAACCTTTAGAAACATCCACATTTTACTTCTGCCTCACAAATTCAGCCCAACCTAACGGGTTAAAGTGAATCTGTCACCATTAAATTTACTGCTAAACCAGGTACAATGCCTTGTAGATTATCTGAATGTATTATAATTTTCACCTAGGGATCCGTTGCTTCATTCTGCAGAAAAAGTACTATTTATCCATATTCAAATGAGCTGATGAGTGCACTGAGGGCGGACCTAAGCCGCTCTGAGCAACCTTGCTCCTCCTTCTGCCTCTGCCAGACCCTTCCTCTCCTATATGGGATTAGTGGATCTGTCAATCAAAATGAAGAGGGAGGACCTGGCAGAGGTAGCGGGAGGAGGAAGGGTGCACAGAATGGCTTTGGCCCACGCTTGTACCTAATTGCCCATTTGCATAGGGATTAAAAGTACTTTTCTCCAGAATAACACAATAGATCACTAAGTGAAAGGTATCATTACATTAAGCTGAGGTAGCCCTCCAAGACATAGTGCCCGGTGTAACAGTGAACAGACTATGTTTAAAGCCTATGCTAATGTCAGTGGTTAATAGTACATATATTCATTATGCTCTAAAAGCCAGCATTTTAACTCTGATTTCCAGGGTATTAGAGATGAGGACGAAGGAAAGAAGGATGCCAACATTAAAGCATTGATGTGGCGACCAAATAGTGCCAAGGCTGATATTCCTCCAGGTATTTATTTCCCCGGGTACTGGTATTACAGAATATTAAAGGGGTTATCCATTCCCTATAATGACCCCCATAATGCCTGGGGCCCTCCTCTAGAGCATACTTACCTGCCCCCGGCATCACTCCGCATCCCTGCACGGCCGCTGCTGCATCTCCCTAGCTGCTAGGGAGGCTGGTTACCGTCGCAGCCTGCTATTGAGTGCTCCCCTGTCGCCGGATGTTTTGATCTGTGCGATGGGGAGATGCAGCGGTGGCCGTGCAGGGATGCGAAGTGACGCAGGTGCTGGGGAGCAGGTAAGTATGCTCTAGAGGAGGGGCCCGAGCATTATGGGGGTCATTATAGGGATGGGATAACCCCTTTAAAATTATTACTGTGGCAAACATTTAGATGTCTAGTTCATTTTCTAGAAGAGGGACTTACAGTAATTTATAGACACTTGTGATAAATGTTTTCTAACAAACATAACTTAAGGGGCATTATGCTACAATTGAAATATTTGGAGCTAATAATGGACACCAAATATGGACAATTCTGTAGACGTAACTGTATAAGTAGAAGAATACAGATTTCATACATAGCAATGACCCTAGTTACTAGCATTACTTTTATATTGAGCATCATTTCATTACAGAACTAAAATCAATCCTGAGGCTTTCACAGTCTTGAAAATGAAAGGAGTTGTCCCATCTGACCATATCTACTGCAAGATGGGACTAAGCGCCGGGGCCAGATTTACAGAAACAGCCAAGTGGGCCAGCGCTCCGCTGTTTTTGAAACTTCCATTATAGTTAATGAAAGCTACACAAACCGCAAAGCAGAACTATCTACGCTGCTTCTGTAACCCTGGCATAAAGGCAGATGTACACCAGCTATGTGTTGAGTGCCACAAAACTGGTTTAAACATGAGTAGAGGACACCAATCTGTAGCTAACACCCAGCTAACCAGTAACGTACTCTGTACTGATGCAGGGCAAGAAGGGAGGCACAGCCGGCAGATCGAATACTATAGGTGCCCATACAGATTACATGACACATTCCCAAACTGTGGTGGGATCGGCCATCATTCTAATGTGTATTAGTAATATGTCCTAACTCTCCTCTGACAACAGGTTGGATTGGGCATGTTAAATTTCAACATGCCTGATTCTTTGCTTCCATGGTGGGGTCTACCATCGATCTAACGTGTATAGGAGTGTCCCGACTCCCCCCTGACAGTATATGTTGGATTGGGCATGTTAGATTTCAGCGTGCCTAATCCTTTGTGTCCATAGCAAATAAGATATAGCCAGACACTTCTTCCCGTGAAATAAACGTGTGTCGAGCCTACAGTTATTTAGGGTAAATCAGGCTTTATTGGTTCTCAACAACAAACAGGTATAGAAATATAGCAAGTTACAGTGAATGGTCCATGAATAATACCTTAGGTCATAGCAAAAAAAATCTGGCATTCTCTTCATATAAATACAACGTTCTCAGAGACCAGATTATCAAAATAAAACCAAACCAGAAAAAATGTGAGGATAATCACAGAATAAAATAAAAAAAACAGTCATCACACAAAAGGAGGAAATGGGAATACCCCAAATAGGGGCAAAAGGGAAAAGGTGATATGCACAAACTTTATTATAAGTTATATAATATAATTTAATATAGGATTTTTTGTGCTTACCTGTAAAATCCTTTTCTCGCTGAGTTCATTGGCGGACACAGGAGACCATAGGTATAGCTGCTGCCACTAGGAGGCGACACTAGCCAAAAAAAGTGTTACTCCTCTCAGCTATATCCCTCCTGCAGACACTGAGCTAATCAGTTTGTACAAAAGCAGTAGGAGCAGCCAGCCAACAGAAACCAGTTATATGAAAGAGAGCTGGAGATGGGTCAGAACCAAGAACAGGTGGGGCCCACCAAAAAGAACCAGCAATGAACTTATTTGGTGGGTACTGTGTCCCCCAATGAACTCAGCGAGAAAAAGATTTTACAGGTAAGCACAAAAAATCCTATTTTCTTTCTCGTATCATCAGAAGACCATGGGGAGGGAATAAAAGATTAGAACAAATCTAAGGCCGGTCATAAGGCCCGCACAGAAATGTGGGGAAAGGATGCACAGGAACCCTGAATAGGACAGAAAGAGCATGAACCAGGAAGGCCAGCCAGAGAGCGTAGAACGCACGGCGTCTTAGACTGCGAAAAAAGAGGAAAACCCAGTTAAACGAAGCCCAAGTGCTCGAGAGCCTTCAGAAGATGTGGATAGCAGCACATAATATCCACAAGAAGGATAAGCATGTCTGACGACTGAAGATGATGTGCGGAAGGTACTTCCGGATAACGAGGACCACAGAATTGCCGTGGGGACCTGGACTGGAAACCCTGCATGTCTTGCAGGGCAATAGGCCTAATGGAAAACCGAGAGGTGTCTACTCAACAGAAATGAACCTGTAGAATCTGGGTATGCACGAGACCTGGCGAACGAGCAACAGAAAGACCCAGACACAACCTTAACACATGTGTCAGTATCAGGATGGGATACTTCAACCCAGGAAAAACCGGGAAAACTGGAAAAAATTACTGGGCAACTGGCAGAGGACTAGTCCTGTAGGGGTCTCCCAGGTACGTGAGGAGACCCCTGTGGTCCAATTTGTAAAAGAAAATAGTGGGTAGCCCCTTGTAAAGAATCCAGCATGAGAGGAGACTACAAAGTATGGAACATGATCACTCATGAAGACAGAGATAAGGGATGGCCAAGGGGGACAAAAAGCCACAATGGGAACCAATCAGAGGAAGAAAATGAAAAACCATAGACAAATGGGGAATAGCCTAAGAGGAAAAGACTGTGTCCCCAGGATCAATAGCATCCCAGCCGTGCAGAAGAGAGCAATGCGGCAGAAGAGAGTAGCCAAAGCAACCTCCCCCACTGGACAAAAGAAAGACTGCGAGTGATGCTGGAACCAGGACCATATCATGACTGGCATTAGACAGCCTGAGGAAACTGAGCAACCGCACTCTTAAAAGAGAGCAGGCTACAATACATGAGAGAGAGAGCACATACATTCGCCGGAATACACTCATGGAAGCCGATCCAAAAGGTAAAGATCGCAGCATACATCTCTGCCTAAAAAGGAAACGCCCCCTAAGGAGCAGGTATTGTGTAAGACAGATGCCCACAGAGCCGTAGAAGCTTGTCGTGAGACTTAAAATAAGCTGCTTGATACTTCACATACTGCCTGGATCAGGCAGGCCCAACTGCAGGCTGAAGAACAAAAATACCGTGATAGGTAGAAGCAAAGCTGAAGCCAAAAATATCGGAGGTGTGTAGATTCATCAGAGACCATCTACTGTCACCATGTAGTGACTCTGCCTGAAGGGGACAATGTGGTCATCTGCGGAATTCACAGATTGGTCCGAGATAGGAGAAATACTTCTCGAGGAGAGAATGTGATGACTATGTCCGACGTCACATAAACATCAGAGTAAATCTGGACCTATAAGAAAAAATTGTGCAGGTGTTCCAGAATTGTAAGAATCCAACCTCAGGAGTATGGATACTGGCCAGGTAGACAAAAAAATTATCTGGGGGGGAGCGCAATCTTTCATCTTGCGGAGAGGCATAACGTAGAAAGGGTGTTGAGTTCCAGCGACGAAACATCTATTAGCATTGACAACATGCGACAGCACCATAGTCCCGTCCGGTGAGGGGGAAAAAGCAGTTGATGCACAGTATGTGTCCTGAATAGGTGTGTCCCCTACATAAGGACATGTCAAATCTGTTACTCATCTCTTAAAAGAGGCAGTGCTGATGGTGTCACAGCATCAACAGTTAGCGTCAATGTCTCACTTGAAATAAGAACCTTATGGTAGACCAATGTCATAAAAATAAGGGGGTTATACCAATCAGGGAGAACCCCGCAAAAGTGCGCACCAGAAGTGAATGGCTCATCAGCTATAGCATGCATACTAGAATGGAAGTACTGCAGATGTCATCAGGAATGAGTGGACGAATCGGCTAAAGCTGCAAGCGTCAGCATAAAGACCCCACCTATTGGTGCAACGGCATCCAATGGTCGCGTAAAATGAGCCGGAGATCCACCTGAGAGGGAATGTAGACACAACCACCACACCTAGGACCAGTGTGAGGGTTCCACCTATAGAAGGAGAGAAGCGGTAGACGCTACAGTATACAGAGCCAGTCCTGAAACATGGAACGGTACAGAATGCAATGTGGTAGAAACCACAGAACCATATCCAGTGCAAATGCAAGGGGAGAGGAAGAAAGCAACGCGGGTGCCACCATGGCTTGCAGGGGGAATGTAAGCACCGAGCCCAGGAAGGGAAGCACACAGTGGTAGACAAGGCACTTAGGGCTAAGGAAAATTCTCCACCTGAAAATGGGGCCAAACAGGAGTAGCCACAGGAACTAGTGCCGTCGCAATACTCCACCTAAGGAGGAGGTCATACTGTAGAAGCCATAGTATACGGTGATAGCACCATACTCCACCTGAAGGTGCTATGGTATGTAGTACTAACGCAAATACTCCACCTAAGGGGGAGACTGTTCAGTAGGAGCCATGGCATGGAGTGCTAACACAAATCAAACAAGGGCTAGCGCAATACCTGAGAAGGCCATACAGTAGTAGCCATGATATGTAGCGCTAGCGTAAATACTCCCCCTTAGAAGGAGGCTATACCGTAGTAGCCACAACAGCCAAGTCAGGGTAGACACGCCACTTGGGAAGGAGGCCCTACAGTAGTAGCTACGATCTCTAGTGCTAGCGTAAATACTCCACCTGCGGAAGAGGATATACAGTAGTAGCCATGGAATGGAGTGCTAGCCTAAATACGCCACCTGAAAAGGAGGAGAGCTGGAAGGGGAAACAGTATTCAGAGACAGTGTAATATTCAATTCGCTTGGTAGTAACCACCAAATTCTCTTCTAGGGCAGATACACCACCTAAGAAGGTGTCGAGTATCATGACCAATCATGTAGTGTGGAGTCCCACCTTGACTTAAAGCAGAGGACAGGGACTGCCATGTCGGCACTCAAAACCAACAACCAAAAACGAAGGGGAAAATGCGGTAGTGGCTGCCGTATCCAGTGGTTGCGCCTGTATTCCGCTTGTGGGGGAGGACCGGGTAATAGTAGGTACCGTCTCTTTGCATACACCCCCGTGGAAGAGGAAGAATATGATAGGAAATATAGTATCTGGTGCTGTGGCGTAGTAGACATAGTATCCAATGGTGGTGCAATTACTTCACCCGTTCATGTGAACTGAACTTGTGGGAGTAAGGAACGCAGGATATACTATCCAGTGATAGATCAATTACGCCACCTATAGAAGGGGGTAATGCAACAAGCTGTACAGTACGCAGTGGTAGTGCGATTACACCTCCTATGGAGGGGGGTAATGCGACAGGCTGTACAGTATCCAGTGGTTGTGCATTTACGCCACCTAATAGAGAGGGAGCAATTCTGCAGAGTGTGAGGCATCCAGTGGTAATTACTCCACCCGAGGAGTAACACGACAGGATGCACGGTATACGTGGGTAGTGCAATTAGTCCGTCTATGGATGGAAGGTCATATGATGGGACGCACAGTATACATTGGTAGTGCCATTACTCGATCTTAAAGAATGGGGGAGCTCTACAGGATGTACAGCGCCAGTGCGTGTCCGTGGAAGGGAGGTTGCGTGAAAAACATCCAGTGGACTTGTTGCAGGGAAGTGCGGCAGTAACCGCATGAGGGGGAGTGCACCCATCTTAGAGGGGGTTAATTCTGCAATAGACACCACACTCCGCACTTGATAGTGCCAGGGTACTTTTATTTATTTATTTTAATATAAACATATAGTCGTGTATTTGAAAACTGACACCCCTAGCCCCAACAAGGGGTTCATTTTAAACTACACAACCATTTAATGGGGAAGCCAGCCTCAGTAAGGTGGCAGGCAACTAAGGTTTTTTTTTGGTTTTTGGTTTTTTGACAGAGAGGCCGGAGGCAGAGCTCAGCTGGCTCCTGGAGAAGGGGGATGTCTGGGCACAAAGATTTCGCTCCCTGGGGACAGTCCCCGCCCACCCTACTTCAGGATGGAAGTTGCGGCCTAGTAGGCCGCAAAGCCAGAGACGCATGTAGCCGCAGGCCGACCGGAAGGACTTCTGACCGGAACAGAAGGCTGGGAAATTCCCAACCCCAGACCGAGGAGACCTGGGACAGGGGTACTCGACGCCAGGTAGCTAGATGCAGCGGTTACCCCAGGAGGGGATGTGACCGCTGGGAAATGGTACCGGTAGGCCTCAGAGGAAGGGGATGGAGGGCACAAGGACGGGAGGGAATGCAGCAGGAAAACAGCACTTGGCCGAGGAATGGAGGGGTGGAGAGGGGAGGTGCGGCTGGGAGATTTGGGGAGGAGGTGGATTGAGAGGGTTATACGCACCCTGTGTTCACAATACTCACCCCATCTTCATCCTCTTCTGTTCACCCCTTCCCCCGCGGGGTACCAGCAGGGTCACCTCTTCAGCCACTAGCACCGAGGTGGTAGTGAAGCTGGAGTGGAGGGGGGACTGCAGAAATACAGGTGACCCCATGGCTGGCTGGATGCAGGGGAGCTGAGCCGCCCTGGTCCACATTTGCTTTCTTGGGGGAGGTCGAGCGCTAAGGGGAACCGACACCGGCCTTCCTCCCCGGGTAAACAGAGAAGCCAGGTATCTCTGTTTCCCGTACCTAAAGGGGAAAAAAGGAAAAATAACAAAAGAAGATGCCCTGTAAAGCTGGGAGATCTGCCTCCTACGGACACTAAGCTAAAACTGATTAGCTCAGTGTATACAGGAGGGGTATAGCTGAGAGGAGGAGATAACACTTTTTTGCCTAGGGGCAGCAGCAGCTATACCCATGGTCTCCTGTGTTCCCTAATGATACGAGCGAGAAATACCAGATAAGTAAATGAGTCAAGCTACCCCTCAAGGTAATGAGCCCATAGGGAGCAAGTATGGCAAGTAGAGGAGTCTCAGAAACTTGACCAGGCATACCAATGGGTGAGAGAATCAGGGTAAGAGGCCAACTTTGCTGCTATCATAGCCTCTATTCACATAATGCAGTATAATTCAGCCAACCACTGAACTCTGCATGTACAGACTGCCAAGCCTTAGGACCAATGAATCGTGTGGCAGAAAGAAAATGGCAGAGCGTGTCCTAAAGTTACTTAAAGAGGACCTTTCATGGGTCCAGACATTATGAAATAAGTAGCAGGTTATGTAGGGCATAGTCCATGGATTTAAGATCCCTTACTATTTTTTCTGGGCGCCACTCCGTTCGCCCGCTGTGTCCCCGTTCACTTCTCCTGCCTGGTATGCTAATGAATAGCATCGGTACAGGGAGGAGGGGGAGACTGCCCTGTTTCTCAATGGCTGTAGCACGGTCCAATCACAGCGGAGAGCGTCACAGCCAGGGAGAAAAAAAAGCTTACCTTCTCCCTGGCTGTGACCCTGTCTGCTGTGATTGAGAAACAGGGCAGTCTCCTCCTCCCTGTACCAGGCGGGAGAAGTGAATGGGGGCACAGCGGGCGAACGGAGCGGCGACCAGAAAAAATAGTAAGCGATCTTGCATCCATGTACTATGCCCTACATAACCTGCTACTTTTTTTTATAATGTCCTCTTTAAGTTGATCGGCGATCGCCACCTATACATGCATTGTATAATAAGAGTCATCCTGATTATTTTACAGCTCAGACTTTCAAAGATTGGACCTTTTCCTATGACAAGAAGGTGAAGCTAAGGAAACAGCAGAAACCGTCCATCAGTTCCTTTTATACTGAAAATGGGAAGGATATTGGTAAGTGACCTTCAATGCCTATTTTCTGTGTATAGTAACATTGGTTGTCATGATCATGTGAACACAGAGGTTTTAAAGGAAACCTCCAAAAGCCGTCCCAAACTGCCAGCAGTACCTTCAAGTAGCCGGCAGTGAGTTTCTAATGATGTATTTCTTACTCAATTCAGATGAGGCAGTAGTATTAAAAACGATCTTTTATTCTCCGTCCGCGCCATTTTCCAGTCAGGCTTGAAGTCATGGGGTCAGCGCCCTTCTTGCTTCAAGTCACGGTAAGCACGCCCCCTTCCCTGCCCCTTCGCTGTGACTGACAGCCGGCTGTTCAGTAAAGCTAGCCGACTGCTGGGCATAAGTGCTGTCAGTCACAGTGTAGGGGCAGGGAAGAGGGCGTGCTTACCGTGACTTGAAGCTTTTCGTCAGGAGGCAAAAGGAACCCTCCCCCGTGACCACATAAACGGGGAGTAAATACAGATGCTGCTTTTGGCTATTCACTTAGTGTTTATGGTGCTGCATGAAATTCTGTCAAGATCTTAACTCTGTCCTTACTTCTTAGTTTTTGAGAAAAGTGGGTTGATTTGGCCACCATTGCAGCTCCTATAATGGTTTTTCCATAGCTAGAATATAGAAGTGGTTCAGCACTGACACAGAAGCGGAGGAATTATCACTGCATTACAGAACTACATAGGTTTTTCAGAACAAGATTTCATATGAATCTCTCAAGATACTTCATAAAGAAAGAAATGACTTGCATTTCATGAAATCCTTCTTCATCACATCTACAGAGAAAGGGTACTTTCACACTTGCGGCAGGACGGATCCGACAGGCTATTCACCCTGACGGATCCTTCCTGACGCTATTTCGACGTGCCACCGGACTGCCGCTTCGCCCCCATTGACTATAATAGGGGCGGGGGCGGAGCTATGGTGCAGCACGGCGAGAGGCCTTTCGCCGTGCACTGCGCCGTCACAGTGCCCCAGAGCTGCATTGTGCAAGTAACCTCAAAAGACTTTGCAGGATGGTGCTATGCCTCAGCTCTTACTCTGTGAAATACATTGCAGGGTTCACTGCATGTCATGTTGAATTGGTTATGGTACAGACCAGGTTGAGGTCTTAGTAGAACATTAGGCTGTACTTGGCTTTTAAACTAGGAGATAGCCATAAGTTTCAAATATATATATATATATATATATATATATATATATATATTTATATAAATAAATTTGCCTTCTTAAGATCAGAGAAGTTGGTTGATAAATACCAGCCGTACTAATTGTCTGGCAAGGGATTGGGATTGAAGGATTTATATATTGCAGGATTTCAACATCGATGAAGTATCCTTAGGATAGGTCACCAGAATCAGATTGTTGGGTGTCTGACACCCAGCACCCTCACCTGTTTGTTTGAAGTGGCCCCAGTGCTTGGGTGAGCATTGCAGCCTCTTCCTCAGCCAGTGATGTAATGTCCATTGGTCAAGTGGCCTTTGTGCATCTCGGTTCCATTTAGGCTACATGCACACGACAGTTGTTTTTTGCTGTCCGCAAATCGGGATCTGCAAAAAAAACTGATGGTCCATCAGGTTTTTTGGGAGGATTTCTTTGTTTTCACAGATCTCTTGTAATAAATGCCTATCCTCATCCGCAAATGAGAAAAAAGTAGGACATGCACAACTTTTTTTGCTGAAGGGAAACACGGACAACGGACGCGGAACACAAACGGATGAACAGTCAGCATTTTTTCGCAAACCCATTGAAATGAATGGGTTCCTGTCCTATCTGCAAAAAAACTGAAACGGAAGCCGAGAAAAACAATGGTCGTGTGCATGTAGCCTTAAGTGAATGAGATTGAGCTGCAATACTAAGCACAGCCACTATACAATATGCATGGTATAATATGAGGAGGCCAAATTATGAAGCAGTTGATTAGTGGGGGTACCAGGAGTCAGAAATGAGATATTTAAATCCCAGAAAACCCCTTTAACTCTGACAGTTTTACCCAAGCTCTGCTCAGGCTTTGGCAAAAGGACTAAACAGTTCAGCCCGAGCGGAGCTCCGGCAGCAGAGTTAGAGGAGAGGGCTTCATATTGTGGGCTGTGTAGCTGGTCTTATTTGGAAGCTGACAATCTACGCTTTAAATAAGGCCAGTATCACAGCATTATCTGCTCTACATCGGAAGATATATCCTTTAGAAATCGGGTCGTGAGTGACTGCAGCTGAAAATGAAATCATGTTCTGATCTTGTTTTAAAGCTTAGACTGTCAGCTTTCAAATAAAATCAGTCCCATATCTATCTTCTACATACATATGACTTCAGATATAAATTCAAAATCTACAATAAAAAATGACATTATTGGGATGGGTTTTCCAATGTTAATGTGACTGTTGGGGGGGTTAAAGTATAGGGTCAGCTTTAGACATTTAGGTGCCCCTTCCCTTATTTCATCTCCCCTCTTATCCCCTTAGATTGTCTGTATTTTTGTGACATATAGATTGCTTTGATTCATTTTAACAGATTTCTTTTGTTTACAGGACACAAGTATGCCCGTGTCAATAGATACATTTTATAAAATATAACATCATTTTATTCCTTACGGCAGGGGTGGTGTACAAAGATTATCCAAAGACCAAGACTGTAAGGAAGTCTATCCCTTTTATTGTGTTACCTAAGGAAGAAGAAGTCTGTTCTACCAAAGTGGTAAGCTATGTAAAGTAGGTAGAAGATACAAGTAAATTCATGAAGATTGACTTTGCTGTATTGTCATATAGCTTTCATGGCTGTATATTACAGTTTTGTACCGAGTTGCTAAAGCTTCTTACAATACACTATCATCATGTTTGATCTATAACTGGTGAGGCATCTAAAAAAACTGCATAGTTATTTGTGGAGTATACATATGTTTTATTTATTCATTTTAAAGAAGCAGGTAAAGAAATCAAGATCGCTGTTCTTGTTTTTTTCTTGGAATGCTACTGTGCTGATTCATTTCATAACGTCTATTTTCTGTCACAGAACTCCAAACCCAATGGTTGACATACTGTATATGATCAAATGCTGGCTACCTGCAACCGCCACTAGGGGAAGATTATTGCAACACTGATTTATAACACTGATAACTATGTAAATGTTAAGCATAGTGTCTGCAGCACAGAATTTGGGCTTAAAAAATTAATTGGTGCTAAAAGATAGACACTCACAATAAGTATTCTCAGTCATGGAAGACAAACCGCGTAACTCGGGGTGTGTTTTTTACAGCATTTTTTAGGTGCAAAACATGCCTCAGAAAGATGTAACATGCTGGCCATGTTCTATTGTAGTGGCGTTTTAAGACAGTTTTCAGGCATTGTGTTGTCCCTTAGTATTTCTTTCAAATGGTAACATGTTGTTCGTGTGGTGTTTTTTCAGTGCTTATAGGAAAGAAACTCTGAAAAAAAACTGTGTGACTAAAACACAAGGGCCTAAAAAAATGCTTGTATAAAATGTATGACCCTCATGGTGACAAAAAGGTGTGGGAATTTTAAGCATCAAGACTGGAATCGGCTAAGTAAAAGGGGTTTGCCCGTTTCCTATATTGATGACCTATCCTCGGTATAGATCAGGAATATTAGATCGGTAGGGGGATCTGACTTCTGGCACCCCTGCCGATCAGCTGCATGAAGAGAACGCAGTGCTGATCTGAGCGCTGCCTTGTCTGCACTGTTTACCTGCTTGCTGTGGACATTAAAGCTGCCTTATCCTCACTGTTTACCTGCTTGGTGTGGACATTGCAGCGGCGAGCAGGTGTAATTGTAGCTCCTCCATCCTATTAACTTCATGGGGCTGAGCAGTTCTACTCCGTCTGCTCTTTCCCATTGAAGCTAAAGGGGATAGAGGAGCTGCAATTACACGATGTGGATGCAGAGCAGGGAAACAGTGAAGAGAAGGCAGCGCTTGTATGAGCTCTGTCTCTTCTTCGTACAGCTGATTTGCAGGGGTGCCGGAAGTTGCTTCGCCGCCGATCTGATATTGATAACCCATCCTGAGGATAGGTCATCAATAAAGGAAGCTGGCCAACCCCTTTAAGAACCATATACAATAATACGGATACATAGGGAGGGCTTGGGTCCCTCCAGGAGCCCCCCAACACCAGTGCCCTACACAGCTCATTGTGCAAACAACTAGCACTTTCCTTGCAGAAAACTAAATTAACTGTTGGTATTATGTTACAAATATGAAGAAAATGTTTTTTATGTATTTTCTTTAATTTCTTAAAAAAGAATAATGTTTTGTTATCACTTTTATTAAGACCAATATTTTATATTCCCTACAAGTGGTTGAAGAAGTTTGGTTTGAAGAAGCTGAAGTTGGAGCTGACCAAACTGGTGTTTGGCCCAGATTGCACTCACCAGAAAAAGCTGGTACCAGCATTACATAAGAAAGTCTCGGCAAAGTACTGCACCATTTTCCCAAGTGTGGAGATCAATGTAAGTCACATTTCTCTTCGGCCAGGCCAATGCTGTTACATGTAGATAATAATTTAGGATTTGGTCATATAACAGGGTTGTAGCAAGATGTGGATGCCAATGCTTGCCAAGCTTTATCTTAGCAGTTGTGGATTATTCTAGAGATTTCATCTATTGCCAGGCCAAGATTTACATTATTATTGTACAAGCCACTCTTCCTCTGACTGCTTCATTCCGAATTCACACTTTGTACATTTGTTATGAAATTTCGGTTTGCCAAATCCGTGCCCAAATTGTGCAAAAATACAGTACATTGTAATTGAACAAACCCTATTCACTCACCCAGCCTAAAAAAAAATCAAATCTTACAAACTTCCAGTATAGTTTTAATGTGTCGCTATGCAAAGAGTGAAAGTTGCAGCCATACACACACCAGACTCCGTCATGAAATCTGTATGTAACACATGCGATTTTCATTGCAGATTTTTAGACGGGCTCCACTGAGTGATTTTTACACTGTGGTATGAATGGTAATGAATGCAAATGGTCGCTTGAATTGTATTAGCCTTGGTTACATTTTGGTTGTATAAAAGATAATATATAGATTACTCAAACTAATATTTTTTTTTAAGGGAATTGTAAAGCATCTTCAGTTTCAGCCCAAGGAGTTAGAGGAATATATTGAACAACTAGAGAAAACTTTAAAGCGCTACATTCAACGGCTTCAGTGGCTTCTTTCAGGTGACTATCTTCCTGCTAAAAAATGCATTAAAATACAGCACAGTGCATGTTTGTACTGGAAAACAAAGCTAAAAAAATCAATTTAATAAAATAAAGTCACAGTTTTGAAAATCAGCTGTTTATACTGTATGTTCAGATTTCATATAATAATCATAGCATATTGTTTATCAGTCCACGGCTGCCTTACCTCCTAATTTTAGTGTTTAGCCTGACTTTAAGCATCACTTTTAGTCCCAGTTTAGTAACCAGCATGTGCTTCACTTTCCAGGGAGTCGTCGACTGTTTGGCACTATACTGGAGAACAAAGTGTGTATACTTATTGATGCATCCAGCTCCATGGCTCCCTTTTTGGCAGAACTACAGAAGGGGTTAATAGCACTACTGTGGGAACAACTAAAGCCAAGAAATATTTGGTAGGTGATTAGCATAATGAATGTTATTGCATCCAATTATTAGTCATATTTTGCAGGCCTTTGCATGCCCAATTTATTGCAGAAATGTTACACTTTTTACTCATTTAAGCTTTTTACACGAGTCTTACTGTGGATTCTCCCTACACTGAAGTAAGATTCGGCTAATTTTATGATGAGGCATGAGTCTCATCATAAATTGGGTGCATCTACAGTAGTCCCTGCGCCTACTGTAGCATAAAAAAATTACTCAGGCCCCTGTTTCCTGGTGTAAATGTTAGTAAATTTGCCGGCCAGAGTCCCTGCCCCGGCACAGCCCCCAACACCCCTCTGTCCCACCCAGCTATCAAACATGGCATAAAACCGGCCTTGTGACTAAATATTGTCGCATGTCCGGTCAAAAAAGGGACTTGTAACTTTTTTTTTACTACTAACAAAGTTGCAAGTCTCTTCATAAATGACCCCCAATGACTTTTATGGGCAGCTAGGTAACTACAATCAAAACTTGCAATGCTCTGGCTTTTTTTGTAAAGTTCCTGTCCAGCTCTAGTGTTGCAGTAACCGTATGGGTAGTAAAACTTACCTAGTGGCCCTGGTCTCCATTGCGACCAGTGATTTGACTGAGCAGTCACATTTTTTGTGTCAAGAGGTACTAAGAAGTAGGGACTGGTGAGGAACGGGAAGCAATAGAATGGGAGTGGCCGGGGATCTATAAGTTGACTATGACTTTTTATCTGATTATTTTACACCATTCTGAGCCTTTAAAAAAAAAAAAAAATCGACATGGCCTCTTTAAATGGAGTTGTTTTATCGTGCCTGTTCAGTGCTGCCGCTGGTCTGAAATTTGGCACTTCCTGCCTCTTCTGCTGATGGGTCCCTGTCTTCAAACTGACAGCACAAGAAAATTCCACTTTCGTTATGTCATTGAGCTGCTTGTTCGCGCGTGCGTGTTTGTCCGGGTTCACCTCACCGTTTAGTTTTTCGTTCTTCTTCTGATCCATCAGAAGAACAGAAAAAATAAACAAAAAATGGATCCTGTATTTTAAGCATCCGTTTATGCAAATTCTTAGATCCGTTATTTTAGACGGGGAAAAAAAAATTGGCTGAAACAGATGCAAAATGTCCATATCTGAGCATAATGGATGCTTAAAATACAGGATCCATTTTTTGTTTATTTTTCTGTCTTTCTGGCAGAACGCGGCCTTACCTGACGCAGCTAATGAAGTCATTTTATTAACAGTATCAGTGCTATCTCAGTCGAACAGCTCCAGGGATACTGAGCATGCCCTGGAGCTGTACTACTGAAACCTGAGTTGCTGGAGCAAGGTGGATGGTACTGGAGGTGCTCCCGGGATCCCCGCCAGCACACCAGCAGGAACAGCTAGTGGAGTTGTACAAGCACAACCACTTCTGCTACATTGTACTGGTGGCCGTATCCACTCACAACGAGCATTATGGAAGGAGGCACTTCCAGTAAATGAATGCATTGGGCTACAGGATGGGGCCATTTCACTTCACTCTTTTATGGCTTTCGTCACATTGCATTGCTGTTTGATAAATTCATTGTTCGTCATAGATGAAAATGATCATTATATATGCATGTATGGGACTTCAACTTTCCACTTGTGCACACTGAAGGTAAGTATTAACAAGCAAACTGGAATTTCTGTTCAGTAAATATGTTTTCCAATCTGTCTAAATGTGCTTTTTCACCCCATTAGTCACTTCATTGTAAACACATTTATATTATCTGCAAAATTGTAATGCAGACAGCAAATTTGTTGTAGCAAACAGGCCTGATCCTTCTGAATCTCTTCAGTGTAGTGGTTTGTGAAGAACACTGGTATGGAACAGTATTAACAACCTGTCATATCTGCACAGAGACCTATACTATTGCACTGCATTTTCTATGGTGTTTTTTACCTATACATCATTGTTTGATTTCATTTTACCCCTGATTTGATTAGGTTTAATATGATAAGCTTTGCTGAAAACATTGAGGCATGGCAGGAGTGCTTGGTGGAGGCCTCTGATGAAGCTTGCCAAGATGCAGTGCAATGGCTTTCCAGGCTACAGCCCCGGGGAAACACCTGCATTCTTCATGCTTTGGAGGTTGGTGAAATGTAACCTTTCACATTATCGATGTGTAACATAGATACAGTCATCTTGTCTGTGCCCCCATCCCTTCCGAAAGCAGGAGCACACGTGTAAATTTATTGCAGGTGCCAGTAAAGGGAGGATATACATTGCACTGTAGCAAATTTATCGAAATCATTACGTGGGCAAGTTCACATGATGGATTTTGCAAAGGCAAGATTTATTCAGCAGCAGAAACCGCAGTGGTGTCTGCTACAGTTTTTTTTTATTTGAAAGCAGTGGACCTGCTGACAGTTTCGCCCCCTGGAATGGAGCTACACAATGATCGGCACAAGTGCAGCATGGCCTTCCATCAAAAACAATGGGAGGCAGAGGTGCTCTGCTGTCAGCGCCAGATTCCGCCACACGAACAGGGCCCAGCAACTCAATGTACTAGGTAGTGAGAGGGTTCATCCATACCCGGTGTCCAGTGGGTTAGTTGTCTCTTCAGGCTGAGGCATTGTTCCTGCTGTCAATGATAATATACTTCATGTGTTCAGTTTCCATCCATAAAGTTCACTGCAGTACAGGTGCTGGTTATTCAAGAACTCTTTAATTTGCTTGTTCTAATGTGTGGAAGATCCATGAAGATCTATTAGTTTTAGGTTAAAGGCTATGTACACCTTTGGGGCAGTTTTTTATTATCGCATTGCACTTATTTTGAGCTCGAAATAATTTTTTCAATTAGTCTTTATTAAAAAATATGGAACCTTTTTTTCTGTACAGAGCTGAGATGCTCTAATAGCACCCTTTGGATTTTCTGTCTTTTCCGTCAGAGCAGGAGCAGACGGACTCCTTATCTCTGCTCTGTGACCTTACAAACACTCGTTATAGCTCAGTTCTTATCTTACTGATAAGAATGTGGCTTAAATAAGTGTTTATGACCTCCTAATATTTTAGAGATAAGGTTTAATAAATGACCGACACAAAGTAAAAGTATCGGCTCACCCAATTAGGAAAAGAGTTAACCCTTTGTGACAGAACCTCTCAATATTTTTAATAAAGGCCAATTGAAAATATCATTTTTAGCCAAAAATAAGTAAAATCTAATCATCAACAAAAATCGCATCCAAAGGTGTACATAGCCTTTAACTGTCTCTCTTTTTGCACTTATATTATAATTATTATATTTAGCTGTATGGATTTTTCATGCTTCATAAGTGACCTGGAAAAAGATTGTTTCATTCTACAAAGCAGAAATGATGGTAACTTGGCAGAAAATTCCTTTGTGCACTAGGTAATACTGAAACAAAATTACATTTACACGGGATTCAAAAACTAATTGGATTTCCTCTTTCAGAAAGGTTTTGCTTATCCAGATGTACAAGGCGTCTACCTCCTGACAGACGGGAAACCAGATGTTACCTATAACCTCTTGCTAGCAGAACATCTTTTAAAGTCTCATAATATTAAAGTGCACACTATTTCTTTCAATACTTCAGAAAGGTATGTGCTCATAAATAATAGATTTATCACACAAATCAGCAACAATGTGTATGTTGCCTCAGAGAGGCAGAGGATATACTATAAAATATTATTGTCTCCCAAGAGACATACAAAGGAAGTTGCTGATACACAGGTTAAATCACTTCTATAAATAAAAACGTATAATTATAATATAATAAAAAACATAAAAGTTCAAATCACCCCCTTTCCCTAAAATAAAAATACTTGATGCCCATACTATTAAAATATAACAATATTAATGCCATACGGCAAATAGCAGAACGTAAACATCTTTACATAAAGTGATCAAAAAGTCACACACGCTTCAAAATGGTATCACTGAAGAGCACAGATTGCCCCACAAAAATGAGCCCTCACACAGCTCCATGCATCTAACTACAAAAAAGTTGTAGGGGTCAGACTATGGTGATGGAAAGAATTTTAAGGTTTTTTTCAGTATTAAAACACAAGAAAAACTGTACAAATGAAGGTCAATTTTACTGCATAAAAAAAAAAACAGCGTAAGAATTGCATTTTTCCCCAATTCCACCCCATTTGGAATTTTATTCCCTCCTCCCACTACATTGTATACAAACGTGAATGGTGCCATTAGAAAGTACAACTTGTCCTGCAAAAAATTAATTACAAAAGTTAGGACTCTGGGAAGGCAGGGAGTAAAAAAACTAAAATGCAAAAATGGAAAATCGCTAGGTCCTCTAAGGGTTAAGGATGCACCGCAAAAAAAAAAAGATTACGTTGCCTTTAGCTTATGACTCCTAGATATAACAGAAAAGTGGCACAAATACTAAAGTCAAATTAATTATAATGTCCAGACGGTATAACGATACATTACCCGTCCTTGGTATTTCAGGAAATAGACTGTATAAGGCAAGTATAATTCATCGGCCAGTAATTGGCATACAGACCGGGCGCACACTGTAGGTGTAAAGAGATATAGTTGGTATTGAAAGCACAAGTGAATCACTGTAGAGATGCCAGCGGGTAAAAGTGAATGCTGACATCACTCCACCATTATCTGTGTAGAGGGAGTTGGTTAGTGCAGAGGACATGGCTAATTAATATTAATTTGATTTACTCAGCAGCTGGCACGCATGGCATACATGCGTTCTCAGCATCTCCACAGAAAAGGAGCGAGCGCTCACTCAGGAATGCAGATGTCTGTGCAGATATGCCGAAATGATCCAGTTGTGGGAAGAAACTCTTGCTGGGATCTTTAGTGCCATATCTTACTTTTATGGAACTCAAAGGAAAGCAGCCATATGTAGGATGGTTCCTTAATGAAATGGAGAATGATTCTAAGCAATAATGACTACATGTAAATAAATCTATGGAACAGGACTCAAATGCTTGTGTATATCGCTAATGATGCGGTAGTATAGAGTATCTGCTAAACCTGTTTTGGAGCCCCTGTAGCCTTCCTCAGTAGCATATAGATTAAATCTATATGTAAATCGGCATTTGTGTCCTGTTCCATTGACTTATTTACACATGATTTGTATTGCTCAGAATCATCCTTCATTTCATGAAATGAAAAGGCAGAGTAATCATCAGCACGTTACAGAGCAGGAGAACTGGAGAAGATTGCTATATAGTTTTATGGGAAAAGATTCAATATAACTTGTATTTTAGTAATTTAAATTCCTGCTCATTCTGGACTTTAAGTCAAAGAGGAGGTTATATCAGGGATTGACAGCCTTCCCTCTATGAGGAGGAGGTCCTATTAGTGATTGACAGCCTGCCCTCTATGAGGAGAAGGTCCTATCAGTGACTGACAGCCTTCCCTCTATGAGGAGGCAGTCCTATCAGTGAGGAGGTGGTCCTATTAGTGACTGACAGCCTTCCCTCTATGAGGAGCCGGTCCTATCAGTGATTGACAGCCTTCCCTCTATGAGGAGGTCCTATCAGTGATTGACAGCCTTCCTTCTATGAGTAGGTGGTCCTATCAGTGATTGACAGCCTTCCCTCTATGAGGAGGAGGTCCTATCAGTGATTGACAGCCTTCCTTCTATGAGTAGGTGGTCCTATCAGTGATTGACAGCCTTCCCTCTATGAGGAGGAGGTCCTATCAGTGACTGACAGCCTTCCCTTTATGAGGAGGCGGTCCTATCAGTGACTGACAGCCTTCCCTCTATAAGGAGACGGTCCCATCAGTGACTGACAGCCTTCCCTCTATAAGGAGACGGTCCCATCAGTGACTGACAGCCTTCCCTCTATGAGGAGGTGGTCCTATCAGTGATTGACAGCCTTCCCTCTATGAGGAGGAGGTCCTATCAGTGACTGACAGCCTTCCCTCTATGAGGAGGAGGTCCTATGAGTGATTGACAGCCTTCCCTCTATGAGGAGGCGGTCCTATCGGTGATTGACAGCCTTCCCTCTATGAGGAGGTGGTCCTATCAGTGATTGACAGCCTTCTCTCTATGATGAGGAGGTCCTATCAGTGACTGAGAGCCTTCCGTCTATGAGGAGACGGTCCCATCAGTGACTGACAGCCTTCCCTCTATGAGGAGGCGGTCCTATCAGTGACTGACAGCCTTCCCTCTATGAGGAGGCGGTCCTATCAGTGACTGACAGCCTTCCCTTTATCAGGAGGAGGTCCTATCAGTGACTGACAGCCTTTCCTCTATGAGGAGGCTGTCCTATCAGTGATTGACAGCCTTCCCTCTATGAGGAGGTCTTATCAGTGACTGACAGCCTTCTGTCTATGAGGAGGCGGTCCTATCAGTGACCTGAAGGACCTGCACTTAGCGTGATGACGTCACCGCGCTCTCACAGCTGAGCTCAGGTCCTTCAGTCAAGAGAGGAGTGGCTGAGGTGAGTATTTTCTTTAAAGTATAACTGTCTAATTATTTTTTTTTTTTACTATTGGGTTTTGGTGATTAATATCACCTTGTTGGCCCTGTTTTAATTTCTGATTGTTTAATAAATAACCCCTAAAAGCCACCTAAAAGTCCCCAGTATTGGCTATTGTTACCTGAGAAATAAAATCAGGTTGCTATGCTCCTTCCGTCTACCACAGATGAGGACGGAGCACTCTGCGTGCACTGGGAACTGATAGTCAGTCAACATTGTAAGGGAACGTATAAAAAGCCAGGTTCTTCCTGACAGTAGATAACAGTGCTGGGCTGTGTGTGTGAACTTCTCCACATGCCTGTGCTTGGCAGACACTCCCTTAGAAGTGCTGGACAATGTAGAGCTCAGGGAGATCTGCCCTCTGCTCAGTGTATAAATGACAGCCTTATCTGATAAGAAAAGAGCTTGTAGGAGGACTATAGGCTTCAGCCAGACCTGGAAATTTAACTGCAAAACCCCCCTATACAGAGCTGGTCTTCACTAACTTCACTGCAGGCGTCCTATGGATTAGCCTCAGGGCTGAGGGCGGCCATCTTAACAGAATAGTGAAGTTGTAGTTTTATGCAGACTGGTTGCTAAGGGCTGAATCTTATTAAATAAGGGGTAAGTAAGTCTAACAGTTATTGATTCAGGTATATTATCATATTAGTAACTACATATATGAAAACTGAAATTAGGGTCTAAATGTGACAGTTATCCTTTAAGCCCTAAAAGGCCATATTGTTTTAGTGTACCCATTTTTAACGCCCATTTGACGGGTGCTCTTTCTAAGCGGCAGTTAAAAATGCCCATTGGTGCTAAAAATTAGAGATGAGCGAATTTCATATTTTGAAATTCGTTTGCGGTTCATTTTGTGGTATTTAGTGAATTGCTAAGAAGACACAAAAGGGGCTCACACTCGGATGTAATGGATATTGAGGGTTCACCACCTAACTGGGTCACCCAGTCCCAGTGGAAATAATAAATAGAAATGAAGAAAAAAAGCGGTGCACTCCTTCTTCTAGTTTTGCATATAGGGACAATGGTTTTATAAAAATTATTTAAAAAAACAACAAAAAACATATACAATCCCCCAAAAAATAAAAATAAGAAAACTCATTACCACTTTATTCTCAATTATGATACATGATGCTGTAAATACATGGCTGAGTATATGCCAATTCCAGTACATGATTGTAGGAGAGAAATATATTTAAAAAAATAGGTAAAAATCTATAGATATGAGTATTTATATTCAATTCCCACAGAACATAGAGAATATAGAGAAGTTCAGCATATGTTGAATAAAGCTGCGGCAATACTGGAGAGAAAAAATAGTAAGTGCAGGGAGATCCCTGCATTAACCCATACATGTCCTGCTACTTTATTATGTTTGGACCCATGAAAAGTCCTTTTTAACTTTCTCTACATGATAAAGGCCGTTTGCTGAAGTGAGACAACCACTTTAAGGATTTCCTGGCAAATTTTTGCACTTTGTGATTTCCCGCAATGCTATCGGTTGGAATAGTATCTTTGTTAGGTGTATTATTAGATGTTTTACACTTTGCCAGTCCTCCCAGTCCTCTAGTCTTTCTAGGTGTCGCCAGGCTCCACTCCAAATGCTGATTACTACATGTACCTACACGGCTTACAAATGTTCTCAATCATAAAAGTCTCTTAGAAACATATAACAGCGAAGCCTCTCGAATATGTATATTCTGCCCAATGACCACCCACAAAAAGAAATACAAAAAACAACCATACAGCAGCGCGAGACCAGACCTCTCGCTGTATGCACAGCCATAGAGGAAAGGCTGTCAGTCACTGATGGGAATCTCTGCCCAGAATGAGCAGGGATGGAAATGACAGAAATACAAGTTTTACTGATTCCACTTCTTCCACAAACCTACATGTCAATCTGCTCAGCTCCTCCTGCTCTATAACATGCTGCCTGCAGCTCAAACAGCATGTTCCACATGACAGGTTCCATCCTACATATGGTTGCTTTCCTATGAGTTCCATAAAAGTGAGATGTGGCACTAAAGAGCCCAACAACAGTTTCTTCACACAACCGGATCATTTCTGCACAGACATCTATCTGCATTCCTGAGTAAGCGCTCGCTCCTTTCCCGTGGAGACGCTGAGAACACGTGTATGCCATGCGTGCCAGCTAGCTGAGTAAATAAAATTAATATTAATTAGCCATGTCCTCTGCACTAACCAACTCCCTCTACACAGATAATGGTGGAGTGATGTCAGCGTTCACTTTTACCAGCTGGCATCTCTACAGTGATTCACTTGTGCTTTCTTTACACCTACAGTGTGCGCTCGGTCTGTATGACCATTACTGGCCGATGAATTATACTTGTCTTATACAGCCTATTTCCTGAAATACCAAGGACGGGTAATTTATTTTTATAGCATCTGGACATTATAAGGGCTCATGCACGCGGCCGTTGCCGTTTTTGTCATCTGCAAATTGCAGGAATCTCCTGCTCTCTGTATAATTGTCCTATCCTTGTCCGTAAAAAACGGATAGGACATGTTTTATTTTTGCGGGGCCGTGGAATGGACATACGTGTGCTGTCTGCATCTTTTGCGGCCGTGTTGAAGTGAATGGGTCCTCTGTATGGGTCATCAGTATCTGATCAGTGCGGGGTCCAACACCCGGGACTCCCGACAATCAGCTCTTTAAAAGGCACCAGCGATTGCAGTAGTGCTGCCGCCTTCTTTCTGCTCACCAAGCACAGTACCGTACATTGTACAGCGGCTGTGCTTGGTATTGCAGCTCAGCCCCCTGCAACTAGGAAATCTGTGAGAAGGCCGCAGCGATGCTGTGCGTGCCCCTTGCCTTCTCAAACAGTTGATCAGCAGGGATCCCAGGTGTTAGACCCCCCCTTGATCAGATACTGGTGTCCTATCCAGAGGATAGGTCATCAATAAAAATATCTCAGAAATCCCCTTTAAGGTTCCATTTACATGACTGTAAGTGTTTTGCGGTACGCAAATTGCGAACACAGGTATGCCCTATGATAGAAATGGAAAATTGTGGACAAGAATAACACATGCTCTATCTTTTTTGTGGGGCCATGGAATGGAACTACGGATGCAGCTTCTATGGCCCCATTGAAATGAATAGGTCCGCACCCATTCTGCAAAATTGCGGACCCAGAACTACGAAATACGGTGGTGTGAATGGACCCTTACCCTTATTATTTTGTTCCAGCTTCCCTTGTATGTCTTGGGAAAAGTCTGGTACCGTGTTAGCCAGTAGAAAAATGGTTTATTGGTCTCATTAGGAGAAAAAAATATGAGTCTTCTTATTATTTTTATTTTATTCACATATATAGCGCTGACCTATTCCGCAGCGATTTACAGTCATTAGCATCACGCCGTCCCCAATGGAGCTCACCATCTACGTTCCCAATCAGTATATCTTTGGAGTAATACTGTAATATTATTAGAGTATCTGAAGAAAAATATATACTGTAATATTATTAGTGTCTGAAGAAAAATATATACTGTAATATTATTAGTGTCTGAAGAAAAATATATACTGTAATATTAGAGTGTCTGAAGAATAATATATACTGTAATATTAGAGTGTCTGAAGAATAATATATACTGTAATATTATTAGAGTGTCTGAAGAATAATATATACTGTAATATTATTAGAGTCTGAAGAAAAATATATACTGTAATATTAGTGTCTGAGGAAAAATATATACTGTAATATTATTAGAGTCTGAAGAAAAATATATACTGTAATATTATTAGAGTCTGAAGAAGAAAATATACTGTAATATTATTAGAGTATCTGAGGAAAAATATATACTGTAATATTATTAGAGTGTCTGAAGAAAAATATATACTGTAATATTATTAGAGTGTCTGAAGAAAAATATATACTGTAATATTATTAGAGTGTCTGAAGAAAAATATATACTGTAATATTAGTATCTGAAGAAAAATATATACTGTAATATTATTAGAGTGTCTGAAGAAAAATATAAACTGTAATATTATTAGTATCTGAAGAAAAATATATACTGTAATATTATTAGAGTGTCTGAAGAAAAATATAAACTGTAATATTATTAGTGTGTCTGAAGAAAAATATAAACTGTAATATTATTAGAGTGTCTGAAGAAAAATATATACTGTAATATTATTAGTGTCTGAAGAAAAATATATACTGTAATATTAGT
Source organism: Bufotes viridis (assembly GCA_033119425.1). Lineage (NCBI taxonomy): Eukaryota > Metazoa > Chordata > Amphibia > Anura > Bufonidae > Bufotes > Bufotes viridis. Next base: position 30,020,892 of record CM065595.1, read on the forward strand.
GTCTGAAGAAAAATATATACTGTAATATTATTAGTGTCTGAAGAATAATATATACTGTAATATTAGAGTATCTGAAGAAAAATATATACTGTAATATTAGAGTATCTGAAGAAAAATATATACTGTAATATTATTAGAGTCTGAAGAAAAATATATACTGTAATATTATTAGAGTATCTGAGGAAAAATATATACTGTAATATTATTAGAGTGTCTGAAGAAAAATATATACTGTAATATTAGTGTCTGAAGAAAAATATATACTGTAATATTAGTGTCTGAAGAAAAATATATACTGTAATATTATTAGAGTGTCTGAAGAAAAATATATACTGTAATATTAGTGTCTGAAGAAAAATATATACTGTAATATTATTAGAGTGTCTGAAGAATAATATACTGTAATATTAGAGTATCTGAAGAAAAATATATACTGTAATATTATTAGAGTATCTGAAGAATAATATATACTGTAAATATTAGTGTCTGAGGAAACATATACTGTAATATTATCAGTGTCTGAAGAAAAATGTATACTGTAATATTAGTGTCTGAAGAAAAATATATACTGTAATATTAGAGTATCTGAAGAAAAATATATACTGTAATATTAGAGTATCTGAAGAAAAATATATACTGTAATATTATTAGAGTGTCTGAAGAAAAATATATACTGTAATATTATTAGTATCTGAAGAAAAATATATACTGTAATATTATTAGAGTGTCTGAAGAAAAATATAAACTGTAATATTAGTATCTGAAGAAAAATATATACTGTAACATTATTAGAGTGTCTGAAGAAAAATATAAACTGTAATATTATTAGAGTGTCTGAAGAAAAATATAAACTGTAATATTATTAGAGTGTCTGAAGAAAAATATAAACTGTAATATTATTAGAGTGTCTGAAGAAAAATATATACTGTAATATTAGTGTCTGAAGAAAAATATATACTGTAATATTATTAGAGTGTCTGAAGAATAATATACTGTAATATTAGAGTATCTGAAGAAAAATATATACTGTAATATTAGTGTCTGAGGAAACATATACTGTAATATTATCAGTGTCTGAAGAAAAATGTATACTGTAATATTAGTGTCTGAAGAAAAATATATACTGTAATATTAGAGTATCTGAAGAAAAATATATACTGTAATATTAGTGTCTGAAGAAAAATATATACTGTAATATTAGAGTATCTGAAGAAAAATATATACTGTAATATTAGAGTATCTGAAGAATAATATATACTGTAATATTATTAGAGTGTCTGAAGAATAATATAAACTGTAATATTATTAGAGTGTCTGAAGAATAATATATACTGTAATATTATTAGAGTGTCTGAAGAATAATATATACTGTAATATTATTAGAGTGTTTGAGGAAACATATATATATATATATATATTACAGACACTGTAGTGCGCCTGATGAGGAGACCTGAGTTGTCTCGAAAGCTCGCTATGTAACTTCATTGCTTCTATTTTTCTTAGCTATTAAAAGGTATCATACCTACAAGACCCTTATTTTGTTTCCCTTTTAATGAGACCAATAAACCAGTTGGGAGCCAATAATAATATTTTATTGCAGTGCTTGTATATCTGCAAGAAGCTGGCTAGGCATGTGTAGAATCGAACAGTCTATGAAGCTTTCTGTCCATGGACAATCCCCGATACAAACATAGAGGGTGTCATGAGAAAAAGAAAGTATCCAATAATCTCACTGATTTTCCAGCCTTTCATTTTTTAAATTTCTTTTTTGCAATTTTGGAGCACAGATGTGTGAATTGTACCTGTAAGGGTACTTTTACACTTGCGGCAGGACAGATCCGGCAGGCTATTCAGCCTGCGGATCCGTCCTGCCGCAAATGCCCGTGCACTGCCGTGCTGCCTCTCCGTCCCCATTGTCTATAATGGGGCGGGGGGCAGATCTAGGCGCAGAGCGGCAGTGCACGGCCGGAGATCGCCGGACTAAAAGTCCTGCATGTCCGACTTTTCAGTCCGGCAATCTTTGTACATTAGCAGTGCGGTCTCACTTTGGCAAATGGCATTTATCATGTAGATAAAGTTAATACAGGGCGCTTACTAATGTATTGTGATTGTCCATATTGCCTACGTTGCTCATTTTTGTATCACATTATACATGAATCGTTTCCAGGGGTCTCCACCATTGCTGCAGCGCAGATACAAGGTGGCTGGGATTGGAGCTGCTGCCTATTTGTGCTGTCAGGGGTCCCAGTTACCAGAAAGGCCTGTGCTTTTTGCTATAGTGTGCAAGCACGACCACTGCTGCTGGATTACAGGGTGGTCGTAACCCCTGGAAACGAGCAGTGTCTAATGCGGTGGAAAAATGAATCCAGCCAGCAAAGAAGGCAATATGGACAATCACAGTACATTAGTAAGTGCCTTGTATTCACTTTCTCTACATGATCCGCAAAAAAACGGAAATGACTCCATGTGCATTCTGTTTCCTTATGTCCACCAGTCCGTTCCGGCAAAAAATAGAACATGTCCATATTCTTGTCCGTTTTATTACAAATTGATCCGTAAAAAAAAATGGATGCAACACAGACGTCACACGGATGTCATCTGTTTTTTTATTTTTTTGCGGATCCATCTTTTATGGACCACAAAATACGGTCATGTGCATGAGCCCTAAAATAGTGTCTAGTGTCTAGCTAAGGGTGCATTCACATGACTGAGGTATTTAGCGGTCCGCAAAACACGGATCCGCTTAAAATTTGGATGATGTCCGTGTTGCCTGTCCTTGTCCCAAGATGGACACGAATAGGACGTGTTCTATTTTTCAGAGCTACAAAACAGACATACGGATGTGGACAGCACACTGTGTGCTGTCCGCATTTTTTGTGGACCTATTGAAATGAATAGGTCCGCATCCTATCCGCAAAAAATGCAGATCGGATGCGGACCAAAAACACAGTCGTGTGAATGGGGCCTAAAAGGACCATTATTACATAAATTGGGTTATACTCACCAGTGGCACTGCAATGAGTTAGGCACTGGCCTGAAACCTGCAACCAGTCAATATTTTATTGTAAAGATATATATTTTTTATCATTCTCCATTTAGATCAGGAAATGAATTCCTGAAGAGGTTAGCCACTCTGTCTGGAGGGAGATACCATTCTCGACATGGGGATATGGATGGACACTACGTTGCACACAGGATGTTGACTGAGGGCTTCACCGATGAAGATGTATGCATTGTTTTGTTCTGATTTGGCCAAATGCATTAGACAGCTATTGGCCGATTGCTTGGTGATCCAAATAGTCATATTTATGTGTGGTTGAGGGGAGAAAGCTGTAAGCTGAATGGACTTACAGCTTGATCTCTATCCTGCCCAAATGAGGGCATCTGTCTTCAGATCTGTCCCTATGACACTGGCTGACCTGTTACATATGCGCTTGGCAGCTGAAGGCATCTGTGTTGGTCCCGCATTGCTGAGAAAGGTGAAGTTTTACTATATGTAAATGAGCTCTCTGTAACTGCCTAGCATTGTTAATCAAAGTTTAGACAGAGAAAACAGAGCCTCTAGGAGTAACGACGACGCCCTCTTTGCTCCTAGAGGCTCATTTGCATTTATGCAACCTGGGACCAACACAGATGCCTTCAGCTGCCAAGCACGTGTCTTCTCTTCATACAGCTGATCGCCAGGGGTGCCGTGTGTCGGACCCCTGCCAGTTTGATGTTGATGACCTATCCTGAGGATAGGTCAATAATATTAAAAGCCTGGAACCCCTTTAAGCTTTAGCTTGATATAAATCGAGGAGAGCAGTGAATGGGGAGATCTCTGGATCCATGTGAGGTACAGGGCTGGTTCTAGCTTTGTTAGAAAGAGATTGTCATGGACTAGATGATGTCTGAGTTTCATTTTGTACATGAATCATGGGATAACCCCTATAAGGTATACACATGACATGTACATTAAATGGATCCTTCAGAGTCGGACACATGCCATAGAGCGGCATCCATCACTGTGGAGTCCCATTGTAAAAAGATTATTTACTGAACTCCCTGGGATGGAGAAGTGCAACATCCATCTTTTTCTTATATACATTAGAGGTGGGACAAAAACATGATATGAACAGAGCCTAAGGCTAGTTTCACATTAGCAGCAGGGGAGTCCGTCGGGTGAACAGCCTGTCGGATCCTAGTTCACGTGTGCCCCCGGACTGCCGCTCCGTCCCCATTGACTATAATGGGGGCGGAGTTCCGGCGGCAGCGCACGGCGAGAGGCAGGCGGACTAAAAGTACTGCATATAGTCAATGGGGACGGAGCGGCAGTCCGGGGGCACACGTGAACTAGGATCCGACAGGCTGTTCACCCGACGGACTCCCCTAATGTGAAAGTAGCCCAACAAACAGCAGAATAGAATGTGTACATGATAATACATGCGATTTTCTCTTTAACTGTTTCTGATAGGATCCAGTCCTCCCTGTGTTTGAAGGAGATGATTTAAAACGACTTGTAAAAGAAATAGACACAGCTCGCCACTTTGTCACCCAAGCCAGATCTTTCCAGTATGTATTTCATTCACATTGATATATCTGTTTCAGTGATGACTCTTGTGGTTATAAAATATTAACAGGAACAAGAGATTACTTTGTACCTTCACTTAATGCTGTGTATATAGATAGAAATATTCTGGACATATCTACATTTATCTGCCTCTCGGTCTTTGATCAAACCGTTATATTTAGGCAATGTGCTGTAAAAACAACAAGGAAAGGCACGATAGGCTGAGTGTTCAAATTGGTTACCGTCTCCAAGGTTTCCAAATGGAGGCAATGTATAGGCGCAACACTACGGTGATCCCTAAAGATACAATGGCCTCAGGATACAATATTTTCCACATACAATAGTCTTTTCTGACCCATCGTAAGTTGAAACCAGACTCAAAATACAATGTCTCAGACTTGGATCCCACTAATCCAGGCCACTTCTCTGGTATAATAGCTGGATTAGTTGCTAGTTATCAGCTATTCCTGGCTGTTAAATGTAAGGACTTGTTTTATCTGACTTAGTTATCTGCTTATTTTTCTTAAATCTTCATCTTCTCTTATCTTGGATGACATTTTGGGGCTTTGGAACCAATTACTCAACTTACAATGGTGTTAACATACAATGGTCGTCCTGAAACCAATTAATATTGTAACTTGAGGGACCACTGTGTATTGTAGGTGTTTAAATGTAATCGTTTTGGTCTTTTGGATATGCAGCCGCAGATGGATCTCCCCACCGGAAATGCCCTTCTTCCAGGAGGATAATTTCCAATATTGTAGTGGCATTACTGCATGGCGCAAAAATCCTCATGGCCCAAAGCGTATAGGAAATCTTGCTTTATTAATCCAGTTTGAAATAAGCAATCAGATACAACGCGTTTCAGGGTTATAACTTCCCCTTCATCAGACAGAGAATTGATGTCCAACATGCCTGCTCCACCTCAGCATGCCCCTCCACATGCCTGCTCTGGGTGTACGGCTTCCCCTGATGTCTGCTCTGGCTGTATGTTTTTCTCCAAGTATCTGCACACCTGGAGTACCAGCTAACCTTAATAAAGTGTCCCCCATAACAGTGTGTCATCAGCAGATCCCCCATAACAGTGTGTCATCAGCAGATCCCCCATAACAGTGTGTCATCAGCAGATCCCCCATAACAGTGTGTCATCAGCAGATCCCCCATAACAGTGTGTCATCCAGCAGATCCCCTCATAACAGTGTGTCATCAGCAGATCCCCCATAACAGTGTGTCATCAGCAGATCCCCCATAACAGTGTGTCATCCACAGATCCCCCATAACAGTGTGTCTTCCACAGATCCCCCATAACAGTGTGTCATCCACAGATCCCCATAACAGTGCGTCATCCATAGATCCCCATAACAGTGCGCATCCACAGATCCCCCCATAACAGTGTGTCATCCACAGATCCCCCATAACAGTGTGTCATCCGCAGATCCCCCATAACAGTGTGTCATCCATAGATCCCCCATAACAGTGTCATCCACAGATCCCCCATAACAGTGCATCATCAGCAGATCCCCCATAACAGTGCATCATCAGCAGATCCCCCATAACAGTGTGTCATCAGCAGATCCCCCATAACAGTGTCATCCACAGATCCCCCATAACAGTGTGTCATCCATAGATCCCCCATAACAGTGCGCATCCACAGATCCCCCCATAACAGTGTGTCATCCACAGATCCCCCATAACAGTGTGTCATCCACACATCCTCCATAACAGTGTGTCATCCATAGATCCCCCATAATAGTGCGTCATCCACAGATCCCCCATAACAGTGTGTCATCCACAGATCCCCCATAACAGTGTGTCATCAGCAGATCCCCCATAACAGTGTGTCATCAGCAGATCCCCCATAACAGTGCGTCATCAGCAGATCCCCCATAACAGTGCGTCATCAGCAGATCCCCCATAACAGTGTGTCATCAGCAGATGCCCCATAACAGTGTGTCATCAGCAGATCCCCCATAACAATGATCAGGAGTCATCATCAAAAGTTTCAGCACCTCTGAAATCCCTGCTATAATCTGCAGTATTAGGCCCCATGTTACCATGGCTTAATCCTTCTTCATAAACTTCTGTCCATTTTGTGAATTTCTTCGCTAAATTCCATATCCTGGCATTCAGGACCACTGCTCTACCTCCTAATAGTACTCCTGTATTCTGACTTCTCCTGTGAATCCCTCCTCTTCGTCTGTCACTTGCCAACCCCCTAAACAGAAAACTCACCTTTTCTCACAACCCTTTTTGATTTGTATCTACTGTTTGTATCTTCAGTTTCATAGTCTACAGGGCTGTCTTTTCCTAGTCACCCAGTTTATACTGTGTATGCATTTTTCCTTTTACACTGCTACTACTAGTAATAGCAACAATTAGGTCATGCCATTGGCCGGCAGCAGCAGCAGCGAAGGGAGCTTGGCGTGGGACCTGGGTAGTGCCAGTAACAGGTGGCTTTTATTTTTTTTAACTATTGCAGCCTGTCTGGGCAACTGAAAAGGGGCTCTGATCTGAGATAACCCTTTGAATTCCACTGGCTGTTGCATCCAGGCAAAAAATGTATGGAGAGGTGGCTGTGTATGTGCGCAGCTTGATAAGTCATTTCTGTGATATTTCTGAAAACGTGCTCACTGGGCTGTTTCCATCTCTCCATTCATTCTCTACTTGGATGCAGCTACCAGGGGGATAGAGGACCTCTGTTTTGGAAATGGGTTCAGGTCCCAGAAGAGGGACATGCATGTCATTTATGGCATATCCTATGGATAATTGACAGTGTATCTGGAGACTGTCAATTTCTATATACCCGTCATCCAGAACAGTTGACTGCTCAGTCTGTAGCCCTGGGATTCACATGAGCCGTCAGATGACGGGATTCAATGTAAACACAGAAACTGCTGCTCTGTAAATACACAGATTGCACGTTAGAGTGGGAAAATGGTTGAATGCAATAATAAAAAAAAATTCCCTGAAGGTGTCCATAGCCTTTAAAGTCTATGGACATCTTTATTATTTGCTTGAAAATTAAGCAACTTTCTAGATAGTATTCATATACTTTTTACACACTGCCACATAAGCTGGCTTAAAGGGGTTGTTCGGGTTTAGAGCTGAACCCGGACATACCTCCATTATCACCCAGGCAGCCCCCCTGACTTGAGCATCGGAGCAGTTCATGCTCCGCTGCTCTCCTTTGCCCTGCGCTAGATCGCGCAGGGCAAGGGATCTTTTGTTTATAATGACACACTGCCTGGCGGAAGCTTCCGCCCGGCAGTGTGTTCGGTGATGTCACCGGCTCTAAGGGGCGTGCTTTAGTGCTGCCCTAGCAATTTTACTGGCTAGGGCTGCGCAAAAGCCCCCCCATCAGTGCCTGTGACATCACCAGGCTTCCTGGCAGCCCCATGGAGAGCACGGTTCGTCACCGGAACTCCTGATAATGCCACTTGCCCTGCGCGATTTAACACAGGGCAAAGGAGAGCATCAGAGCATGAACTGCTCCGATGCTACTGTCAGGGGGGCTGCCTGGGTGAAAATCAGGGCTGTGGAGTCCGTAGATAAATTCCCCGACTCCAACTCCTCAGTTTTTGGAACTTCCGACTCCGACTCTTCTGTATTTAATATGCTAATGTTTTGGTTGATTTCCTAGTAGAATCCCTTAGTCATGTTTAAAGTTTAAGCTAACAATCTGAGTTTACAAGTTTTTATAGGCTTAGCTCAATGACAGCAGTATTTCAAACGTTTTTTTACAGCTTCAGTCTTGAACTATTGACTATCCATTCCTTTCACTTATACAAGTGACTCTAGTCCTGCAAAAACATATTTACTTAGGCCACATGCACACGGCCGTTGGTGTTTTGCGGTCTGCAAACCGCGGATCCACAAAACACGGAACGCAGCCCATTGTAGAAATGCCTATTCTTGTCCGCAAAATGGACAAGAATAGGACATGTTCTATTTTTTTTTTGCGGGGCCACGGAACGAAGCAACGGATGCGGACAGCACACGGAGTGCTGTCCGCATCTTTTGCAGCCCCATTGAAGTGAACGGGTCTGCGCCCAAGTCGCAAAATATGCGGCTCGGACGCAGACCACAACAACGGCTGTGTGCATGAGGCCTTAATCAGTTTTCAGTGAGAGGCTAGGTTATCCATGGGCGCTGCGTTCCCTGTAACAGCGGAACACAACACAATGGAAAGTATAAGTATTGCCGCTCTTTAACTGTGCGTTGCGTGCAGCATATGAAAAGCGTGCTTCTTCACGGTCACTTAACGTGTTCGTTTTGCGGTAACGTGACACACTGCATGCATTGGCCTTTATTCTTACAGTAGAGAAGTAATTATAACTTTTTGTGAATTGGGACATTTAAACTTGCTTTTTTAATTTTTTATTCCAATTTAAATTTGGTTGGAGTCGGTTCATTTTTGCAGACCCCAACTCCAAGTATCCAAAATTTACTCAGACCTCGACTCCGACTCCACAGCCCTGGTGAAAATGGAGGTATGTCGGGTTCAGCTCTGAACCCGAACAACCCCTTTAATTGTTCGCAACAATTTGAGCCATTTCTGCTAAGAGGATGATAAATGAGGAGTAAGGCTACTTTCACACTTGCGGTGTGAGGATTCGGCAGGTAGTTCTGCCGGACAACTGAAAGCATTTGGAGACTGATTCGGATGCCGATCCGTCTCACAAATGCATTGCAAGTGCGGATTCGTCTCTCCCCATATTTCAGACGGACAGACAGGTCTGTCTTGATTTTTTTTCACAGTTTTAAAGGTCTGCGCATGCGGAAGGATGGATCCTTCGTTGCGGTATTTGTAATGCCGGATCCGGCACTAATACAAGTCAATGGGAATAATTGCCGGATCTGGCATTCCGTCATGTGTTCGGAATTTTAGACGGAGATAATACCGATAATACCCTGTCTAAAAAACATTTACATACTGAACCGAAGACATCCTGATCCATCCTGAACTGATTTCTCTCCATTCAGAATGCATGGGGATAATACTGATCAGTTTTTTTCCGGCATAGAGCCCCGACGACTCTATACCGGATAACTCTATGCCGGAAAAGAAAAACGCTAGTGTGAAAGTACCCTAACATGCACCAATTTGATAGCCCCGTCCACTTTGACATTTGTAACTCATTTCTGCATTCTTTATGGTGAAAATTCTGGAGAAAACAGATTATATATTTGGCGCAAATCAAAACGCCCAGATACAGTGGCCCAGTACTGCACGGTCTGCAGTCATTTCGCTGTAGTGGTTTGCATTATGCTAGGTGTAGCATTAAAGAGGTTATCCAAACCGTATAATGCCCCCTCTAATGCTCGGGCCCCTTAAACAGGCTGTACTTACCTTGCTCCCTGGCATCCGTGTTGCTTCTGATGCCCACAGGCCGTGACGGGGACGAGCCTTCCTAGCATTACAGGTGACACTAGGGAGGCTTGACCCAGTCACGGTATGCTAGTTGCTATGCGCCCCCCAGATGTTCTGATCAGCGTGATTGGGAGATGCAGTGGCGGCCATGCAGGCATCAGAAACGACGTGGTGCAAGGTAAGTACAACCTGTGTGAGGGGCCCGGGCATTAGAGGGGGCATTATAGGGGTTGGATAACACCTTTAATACAAGGCAATGCACAGTAATTTAATGCATAATCCTAAAATGAAATATGACAGAGCTCAGCAACCCTGTTCCAATATTGACAGGCAGAATTGTAAACGTAGCTTTGGGCTTTAATACAGTAAAACCAAATTAACTTGGTGTTCAATCATCCTGAGATATCTAAGAGATAATCTGCAATGCAAATCAAAGCAAATATATACCATAATATATATACCATAATATATTTATATTCTTCAATGTCCTGTTGCTCACAGGTAAATTCTGTACAATTTTCTGTCATTCTCTAATAATCTACTATTTGAGATTCCACTATATCTAATCCCCTGAGTGCCAGATTACGAATAAACATGGAAACAGCTATGGATTTGCCTCAGCTTTCACTCGTTACATTGTATCAGTGGTGAAAATCGGTGTCAAGTTCACTGGATAATCAATCCATTTTAAGGTCCCTTTACACGGGGCAATAATCGTGTTGTGGACATTTTATTCTAGGATGTGTGTGTGTTTTAGGTATTGTCATCTGTCTCCCTGTGCCGGATGTAACCGAGGAGCGCTCTAGCAGAGGGTACTTGGGTTGGCTAAAACCTTCTCATGGGCTTGGAGACATGTTCCCTTTTGGATACATATCGGCTTTTATAAGAAGACATTGATAATCTGTCTTGTCCATATACTGGTACCGTATACGGATAACCGCACTAGCAATGTCTCTGCAGATAGTCTCAGACCTGTAAGAACAAGTAGAAGGATCTCACTTAGGTACTGGTCACTCTGAGCAGTATTGAGTGGGGTCCATGCTGACGATGGGGGATGGTCAACCACATGGCTAGGACAATGGACATGACTCAACCTTACAGGATTGAGGTGTGTGCATTTCCCTCATTAGCTATCTTGGTGTGGTCCCCTTTCCTTTTCATATGTACATGTTGATGTCACTTCCTGTCTGGTCACTCACTTCTTGTTATGTTGGGGTATTGAGGAAGTGATGTTGGTTGTAGACATCACTTCCCATTTTGTCACTTCCTGTTTGGTGAGCTATGAGAAATAGATACTGTGCTGGGCCCTTTTGGAACGGAATCAGCACGATGAAAGGAACTCGTCTTGACTCTACATGACTCTGAAGAGGTACCTCCGGTCCTTACACAAAAAGCGTATTACACGTGCTTTTAAGCACGGGGAAATTCCTTGTGTTTGGCGCACTTTAGCGCAGCATGGCTACAGAGGAAATTTCTACAACAATCGGGAAAGAGCATTCCCATTGTCCTGTGTAAATGTGCCACTGATCACCTGATGAACAAGCAAACGGCCATTTCTTAGGGTGGAAGCATCATTGTTTTTGGGCAGCAGATCATACTGTTTAAACAGCCAGAAACAATCATTCAGTACGGGGACGCTCAACTGGAGTAGCGATTGCTCGTCCCCATGCAGAGGTGATGATTACTGCCTACTCTCACCTTCTCTGACAAGCAGGCAGTCATTGGGAACGAATGGTTCATTACTGATAATTGCCTGCGGAGTCGGCCTATGTAAAGGAGCCTTTAGTCATCAATAACACATTGGGATCACTTAGGAAAAGTGTTAACTAATTGCATGTTGTTTATAACAGGTCCCTGATATTGGAAAAGCAGAACTCTGCCTCTAGAGACGCGTCCTTGGAAGGAAGTGATGTTTCAGGTAAGATTCAAAATAGAAATTTTCATGATGCAGAAATACTGTACTGGGTGCCACAGTGGGTAGGATGAGAGTCCTTCAGAGCTGGGGGTCCTGTGCATGAGCCCTAGGTCGAAGCTGGGCTCACTTTTCTTTCAGGGAGGTGTGCCTCAGGCTGCCGCCTATACTGATTTCTGTTAAGACCCAAAGACAAATTAAACTACTTCATACCTTAGATGTATGTTTTTAACGGAAATATAGGCGCCTCTGTTAAAATATATATATCTCTATATATATATATATATATATATATATATATATATATATATATATGAAATATATAATGTACTAGGTTAGCTTTTTGTTGAGGCTGCTTTATTGCATTTTACTGTACCACTTGCCATGTGCGCTACTGCATGCTGTATGTCACATGTATCCCAAGGCCTCCAATCACCGGCAAGCTCTCAGGCGGTATCCATTAGTATTATCTGTTTTGCTGTATACAATAGTGCAGCAGACTGTTATTCCAGAGGCTTCTCAGACTGCACATTTTTTCTTCACACCATGATCCTATGGGCGGCTTCCTATGTATGTCTGTACAGTGGCACATGTTGGAGCTATCCCGATGTATATCTCCGACAGACACTGCGGAAAACAGTCTGAAGAGACGTTGATCCATTTTCCAAGAACAGAGAATACATTTGTATAAATTTTCACTTTCTCATGCAATATGCCAGCTGCCTATGGGAAATCAGATGACAGCAGATCAAATAAGCCTCAGTTGATATGAATTAATATTTGTAAAGTGAGGAGTGAGATTTGTAGTAAAAGGTAACTCAAGTGTGTCGACCCAAAGTCACCTATTTTCTCCATTTATCCGATTATGGTGAATTTGATCTCTGGAAGCTACTCTTGTGTTTTCATTGCCCTACTGATTACCATAAACATATTTTGATATCCCATCTACAATGTGCCTAAAACTTATGCAGGGATATTGGGATATATCAATATTTAGGCAGATTTAGGGTGTTTAATTGCTGCTGAAGATCTGCGGCATGCTGCGAATTGCACTTTACAGCAAAGTGCTCATTCACACCTCTGTATTACGAATCCTTATTAATTCAGTTTTTTCATTGGAAAAAAACCCAGTGCCAATAAATTTAAATGGTTAATTTCTTGGACATTTGTTTTCACACTTAGGGGGTCATTTACAATGCTGAAATACACCTAAATTAGGCGTATTTTAGGCGCAGATAGTGGCACACCAGGTCTAGAATTGTGGCAGTCACATGGGCGGGGAAGGGTCGTCAGGTCTGTCTCACCTGTTTTAGGCATAGAGAATGGTCTAAATGTAAGAGAAGCTGTTACATTTAGAACTGGCGCTGGATGCACAGAATTTATGGAGAGGCCTGTGCCTCATCATAACTTCAGCAGATCCACCGCCATTTTAGGGCTTTATTGAGACCAGCATCTAAAATGCCGGTCTTAAAAAATTTGCCCCTTAGGCCCCTTTCACACGGGCAAGTTTTCCGCGCGGGTGCAATGCGTGATGTGAACGCATTGCATCCGCACTGAATCCTGACCCATTCATTTCAATGGGTCTATGTACATGAACGTTTTTTTTCACGCATCACTTGTGCGTTGCGTGAAAATCGCAGCATGTTCTATATTCTGCATTATATTCACACAGGAAAGTGCGGATGCAATGCGTTTTTCACTGATGGTTGCTAGGAGATGTTGTTCGTAAACCTTCAGTTTTTTATCACTCGCGTGAAAAACGCATCAAAACGCATTGCACCCGCGCGGTAAAAACTGAACAACTGAACGCAATCGCAGACAAAACTGAATGGCTTTGCCTGTAAAATCGCACAGTTTTCACTAAACGCATCCGCAACGCATCTGGACCTAATCCGGACACGCTCGTGTGAAAGAGGCCTTAGGCCTTTTTCACACGGGCGTCATGTTTGACGCCCAGGTAAGAGGCGGGTGCGTTGTGGGAATATGCGCGATTTTTCCGCGCGTGTGCAAACGTTTGTAACGCGTTTTGCACGCGCGTTGGAAAAATCGCCATGTTTGGTACCCAGACCCGAAGCCGGACTTCATCACTGAAGTCCGGTTTCGGGTTGAGTATTCTGGAGATTTTATTATTTTCCCTTATAACATGGTTATTAGGGAAAATAATAGCATTCTTAATACAGAATGCTTAGTAAAATGTTGATTAAGGGGTTAAAAGTAAAAAAAACTTAACTTACCTTAGCCACTTGATCGCGTAGTTTCCGATCTGTCTTTTCTCTTCAAGCTTTAGCTACCAGCTAAAGGACCTGTGATGACGTCACATCACATGGTCCAATCACATGGTCCATCACGGACATGGTACCCACAGCCAGTTTTTTTTTTTTTTTTTGCTTTGTTTTTGAGCCATAACTTTTTACTTTTCCATTCACTCTGTATGAAGTTATATTCTTGAATCCCTTAATGACAAGGCCTGAATGACCAACAACATTTTTTTCATTTTTCTTCTCTCTATTTTTTCAGTGACATGGCTTTCTAAGGCTTTGTTTTATGCAGGAGAAATGTTATTACTGTATTTTTCACTTTATAGGATGCCCCCCAAAAAGTGGGGGGAAAATGGCGGTGCATCTTATAAAGCAAATACAAGTGAGCACTTCCATTATGGAAGCACCCCCTTACTGGTGTGTATTAGGTGCATTGAAAGGGGGAAGCGCTGTGAACGCTGCTAGTACTCACCCTCCCTTTTCTTCTCAGGGGCCACACTGCACTGCTGATCCTGACCGCAAACAGCGTCAGGACGTAGTGCACGCACTATGACCTAACACTGTACACAGTAAGGTGAAAGTGCAGCGTGGGCCGGAGAAAACAAGGGAGTGTGACTGGAGGAGTAATTGCCAGAACTGGAGAGAAGCAGAAGAGTAGGAGAGGTAAGTGAAGTTATTTTATCTCTGGTCTGAGGTCTGATGGGGGTCAGGCATGGAAGTCTGATCTGAGGTCTGATGGGGGTCTGGCATGGAAGTCTGATCTGAGGTCTATTGGGGGTCTGGCATGGAAGTCTGATCTGAGGTCTATTGGGGGTCTGGCATGGAAGTCTGATCTGAGGTCTGATGGGGGTCTGGCATGGAAGTCGGATCTGAGGTCTGATGGGGGTCTGGCATGGAAGTCTGATCTGAGGTCTGATGGGGGTCTGGCATGGAAGTCTGATCTGAGGTCTGATGGGGGTCTGGCATGGAAGTCTGATCTGAGGTCTGATGGGGGTCTGGCATGGAAGTCTGATCTGAGGTCTGATGGGGGTCTGGCATGGAAGTCTGATCTGAGGTCTGATGGGGGTCTGGCATGGAAGTCTGATCTGAGGTCTGATGGGGGTCTGGCATGGAAGTCTGATCTGACGTCTGATGGGGGTCTGGCATGGAAGTCTGATCTGAGGTCTGATGGGGGTCTGGCATGGAAGTCTGATCTGAGGTCTGACATGGAAGTCTGATCTGATGTCTGATGGGGGTCTGGCATGGAAGTCTGACCTGAGGTCTGATGGGGGTCTGACATGGAGGTCTGTTGGCGATCTGACATGGAGGTTTGATAGGGGTCTGATGGGAATTTGACTTGGAGGTCTGATGCGGGTCTGATGTGAGTTCCTAATATGGGGGTCTGAACTGATTTCCTGATTTGGGGGTCTGATCTGAGGATATGATGCAAGGTCTGATGAAAAATATTTTTCTTATTTTCCTCTAAAACCTGATGTGCATCTCATCACCAGGTACATCTTATAAAACGAAAAATATGGTACTTTTTGGCGTTGTTTGGGAGTACATATACATTACGTGTAGTTATATAATTATATATATTATATTGTTTTTTGCCGCCGAAATATAGAAAAAAGCAATTTTGTGTTTTGTTTTTTCTGTGTCGATACCCAAGTTGTATATTTTTTTATTTTATTTAATGTATGCACAATATAATATATTTTAGTTAAGATTAGAATAACCCGCGCTACCTATATATAAGATACAAAGAAAGTGGGACGGACTAGTAATCCTAGAGTATAAGACGTCTGAAGCCGCGCTGGCTATAGGGAAAATAGTCACACTTGGTCGCCAAAGTGATTGTTAAGTATATGGTAATTAGGTTAGAGTATCGTGGATATATATCTATGACTACTATTAATTGCTGGAATGTGTCACCATAATAGATAGTCACACTTGTAGGCAATATCAATCCTTAAGGGCACAGTAGCTGTTTGTTATAATCACTCTGTGTACTGGCCCCTTGATCTGGATATGTTACATTCCAAGGCGACGCTTCTAATTTAATTGATATCGTACCTGTTTTAAAGTTCCAAGCGTCGCCTTGGAATGTAACATATCCAGATCAAGGGGCCAGTACACGGAGTGCGCTTAAGGATTCATATTGCCTACAAGTGTGACTATCTTTTATGGTGACACATTCCAGCAATTAATAGTAGTCATGGATTTATATCCCTATACTCTAACCTAATTACCATATACTTACTTATACTCTATGACAAAATATATTTTACACTAAATAATGGAATTTTTTGGCAGTGGTTAAATTTTTTTTATTCTATTATTTATAACAAATGTTTATAATCCCATTATGAGATTACTATTTTATGACTTTATTTAAGGCTAAGAATGTATTAGCTTACTCCTCTATGCCAATAAATTATGCTCCGTGTCAGTATGACACAGGCTGCCCTAATGGCAAGCTCACTGAGCACACAGCCCTGGAGTCCATAAGTCCTCAGGGACCCACACCTATCTTTAGAACTGAGCCGGAAAAGATTAGAAAGGCGCACCGCCCTCCATTCATTTCAGTGGGACTGCCGAAAGTAGCCGAGCTCGGCTATTTTCACTTCTTTGGGGCTAGCAGAAATAGCTGATCGGCAGTCCCTTAGAAATGAATGGAGGGCGGTCGCGCATGCGAGGTGCACCCTCCTGCACTATGCAGGCTCTGTTCTAAAGATAGGTGTGGGACCCACACCTATCAGACATTGGGAGCACTTCCTGGTGATATGCCCCCAATGTACAAGACCGGCCAGCCCCTTTAGTGGACATACTTTAATTTTCACTTTATAAGACGTAACTGATAATGAGACACACCTAGGTTTTAGAGGAGGAAAAATAAAAAACTATATTTTTTTTTATCAGATCCTCAGCTCAGACCCCCATATCAGGACCTCACATCAGTCCCCCATATCAGGACCTCACATCAGTCCCCCATATCAGGACCTCACATCAGTCCCCCATATCAGGACCTCACATCAGTCCCCCATATCAGGACCTCACATCAGTCCCCCATATCAGGACCTCACATCAGTCCCCCATATCAGGACCTCACATCAGTCCCCCACATCAGACCCCCATATCAGGACCTCACATCAGACCCCCATATCAGGATCTCACATCGGACCCCCATATCAGGACATCACATCAGACCCCCATTAGACCTCTATGCCAGACCCTGTATCAGACCTCAGATCAGACCATAAAATAAATATATTCACTTATCTCACCTACAGTCGTGGCCAAAAGTTTTGAGAATTACACAAATATTAGTTTTCACAAAGTTTGCTGCTAAACTGCTTTTAGATCTTTGTTTCAGTTGTTTCTGTGATGTAGTGAAATATAATGACATGACATTTATGCAAAGAGTCAGTATTTGCAGTGTTGGCCCTTCTTTTTCAGGACCTCTGCAATTCGACTGGGCATGCTCTCAATCAACTTCTGGGCCAATTCCTGACTGATAGCAACCCATTCTTTCATAATCACTTCTTGGAGTTTGTCAGAATTAGTGGGTTTTTGTTTGTCCACCCGCCTCTTGAGGATTGACCACAAGTTCTCAATGGGATTAGGATCTGGGGAGTTTCCAGGCCATGGACCCAAAATGTCAACGTTTTGGTCCCCAAGCCACTTAGTTATCACTTTTGCCCTATGGCACGGTGCTCCATCATGCTGGAAAATGCATTGTTCTTCACCAAACTGGTGTGGGATTGTTGGAAGAAGTTGCTGTTGGAGGGTGTTTTGGTACCATTCTTTATTCATGGCTGTGTTTTTGGGTAAAATTGTGAGTGAGCCCACTCCCTTGGATGAGAAGCAACCCCACACATGAATGGTCTCAGGATGCTTTATTGTTGGCATGACACAGGACTGATGGTAGCGCTCACCTTTTCTTCTCCGGGCAAGCCTTTTTCCTGATGCCCCAAACAATCGGAAAGAGGCTTCATCGGAGAATATGACTTTGCCCCAGTCCTCAGCAGTCCGTTCACCATACTTTCTGCAGAAGATCAATCTGTCCCTGATGTTTTTTTTGGAGAGAAGTTGCTTCTTTGCTGCCCTTCTTGACACCAGGCCATCTTCCAAAAGTCTTCGCCTCACTGTGCGTGCAGATGCGCTCACACCTGCCTGCTGCCATTCCTGAGCAAGCTCTGCACTGGTGGCACTCCGATCCTGCAGCTGAATCCTCTTTAGGAGACGATCCTGGCGCTTGCTGGACTTTCTTGGACGCCCTGAAGCCTTCTTAACAAGAATTGAACCTCTTTCCTTCAAGTTCTTGATGATCCTATAAATTGTTGATTGAGGTGCAATCTTATTAGCCACAATGTCCTTGCCTGTGAAGCCGTTTTTATGCAACGCAATGATGGCTGCACGCGTTTCTTTGCAGGTCACCATGGTTAACAATGGAAGAACAATGATTTCAAGCATTACCCTCCTTTTAACATGTCAAGTCTGCCATTTTAACCCAATCTGCCTGACCTAATGATCTCCAGCCTTGCGCTCATCAACATTGTAACCAGAGTTAACAAGACGATTACTGAAATGATCTCAGCAGGTCCTTTAATGACAGCAATGAAATGCAGTGGAAAGTTTTTTTTGGGATTAAGTTAATTTTCATGGCAAAGAAGGCCTATGCAATTCATCTGATCACTCTTCATAACATTCTGGAGTATATGCAAATTGCTATTATAAAAACTTTTCCAAATTCCAATATTTACAGTTGTGTTCAAAATTATTCAACCCCCACTGAAATTGAGTGTTTTGGCCAGTTTGACATTGATTTTGATCATTTCAGTCATCTTGTTTACAATTAGATAAAAGAGGCACTTGTAAGTCAGACAAATATAACATAACATTTATAATGAAATAACCACAAATGTCTTTTCTGTGCTCACATCATTATCAGTTTTATTCAACCCCCAAGTGACATTCAATCTTAGTACTTAGTACAACATCCTTTTCCAGTTATAACAGCTTTTAAACGTGAAGCATAGCTTGACACAAGTGTCTTGCAGCGATCTACGGGTATCTTCGGCCATTCTTCATGGGCAAAAGCCTCCAGTTCAGTCACATTCTTAGGCTTGCGCGCTGCAACTGCTTTCTTTATGTCCCACCAGAGGTTCTCAATCGGATTTAAGTCTGGTGACTGCGATGGCCACTTCAAAATGTTCCAGCCTTTAATCTGCAACCATGCTCTAGTGGACTTGGAGGTATGCTTGGGATAATTGTCCTGTTGGAAGGTCCAACGTCTCCCAAGCCTCAGGTTTGTGACAGACTGCATCACATTTTCATCCAATATCTCCTGGTACTGAAGAGAATTCATGGTACCTTGCACACGCTGAAGCTTCCCTGTACCTGTCGAAGCAAAACAGCCCCAAAGCATGATTGACCCCCCGCCATGCTTCACAGTAGGCAAGGTGTTCTTTTCTTCATAGGCCTTGTTCTTCCTCCTCCAAACATAGTGTTGATCCATGGGCCCAAACAGTTCTAATTTTGTTTCATCAGTCCACAGAACACTATCCCAAAACATTTGTGGTTTGTCCACATGACTTTTGGCATACTGCAGTTGACTCTTCTTATTCTTTGGAGACAGCAAGGGGGTGCGCCTGGGAGTTTTGGCATGGAGGCCTTCATTACGCAGTGTGCGCCTTATTGTCTGAGCTGAAACTTCAGTACCCGCATCTAACAAATCTTTTTTCAGTTCCTCAGCAGTCACACGGGGACTTTTCTCCACTTTGCGCTTCAGGTAGCGCACAGCAGTCGAAGTCAGCATCTTCTTTCTGCCACGACCAGGTAGCGTTTCAACAGTGCCCTTTGCCTTGAATTTGCGAATGATGCTTCCTATGGTGTCTCTTGGTATGTTTAACATCTTTGCAATCTTCTTATAGCCATTGCCCTTCCTGTGAAGAGAAATCACCTCTTCTCTTGTCTTCCTGGACCATTCTCTTGACTTCACCATGTCTGTAAACACACCAGTAAATGTCTAGAAGGAGCTGAGTATCACAGTCATTTTACATCTGCCTAATTGGTGCTTATTATGCTTGATTGCTGCTCCTTGACATCCACAGGTGTTTTCAATACCTGATTGAAAACACTTGAATGAACCTCTGTTCTTAAGAGTGGTAGTCTTTACGGGGTTGAATAATTGTGTCAATGAAGAAATCACAAAAAAAACATTTAATACTGTATTACAAAAACAATTGATGTCATTTTAGTTGCATTTGGTTCTTTAAAAAGTCCTTGTTAGATTTCATTCTGAACACAATTACAAATGTACACTAAATTCCCTAAACCCCTTTACAGCATTGGGGGTTGAATAATTTTGAACACAACTGTATGTAATTCTCTAAACTTTTGGCCACGACTGTACTCTGCAGGTCCTGCAGTCATGCTCCTTTGTCTTTTCCGGGTCCATGCTGCACTGTGACTTGACTGCATACAGCGTCAGGTTATAGTTTGTGCACTACATCCTGATGCTATACACAGTCAGGACAGTGCAGGGCGGCCCCAGGGAGGAAGGCCAGGGAGGGTGAGTACCAGCAGCGCTCGCAGTGCCTCACACCCCACTCCCCGCACATACTGCTCTCTAGCATTCGGATTATAAGACACACTGCCATTTTTACCCACTTTTGTGGTAAAAAAAAAAGTGCGTCTTATAAAGCGAAAAATGTTATGTTTTTTTTTTTTTCATCTGTGCTATGTAATGTATGTATAAGTGTCCAGTAATCATATGGGGATCTGCACGGCTGATTTTCATGTATTTTTATCTTATACAACAGATGAAAGGAATCGGATCACTCCAGGAAAAAAAATCACTTAACCAATCAGGCAACATAGAAGAAACTGGAATTTTAAATGTATAAATTGACTGTATGTAAATGTCTGTCAATCAAACCTTTTCCCCAAAACTGTCGGTATTTATGTATTCTGAAATCTCTTATTCTTGGAGAATTTTGTCAAATATAATTTGTTAAAGATATACATTGATTTAAAGGAGTTTTTGGAAATTTTTATACTGATGGCATATACTGAGGATAGGTCATCAATATCAGATTGAGGGGGGTCTGAAGGTGAAGGTGACGTCACTGGCCGAGGAAGAGGCTGCAGTGCTCACCGGAGTACCGCTGCCTCTTCAAACAGCCAGTCAGCGGGGGAGCTGGGAGGCAGACCCCTGCAGATCTGATATTGATGAGGACAAATCAATAGCAAAGTCTCGGAAAAACCCTTTAATTCTGAGTGAAAAGTTAGCGAAAAATGCTTATTTTTAACCTTGATACTACAGCAGGCATGTCCAAACTCTGGCCCTCCAGGTGTTGCAGAACTACAACTCCCATCATGCTCTTCTGTAGGTTGATAGCTGTAGGTTGTCCAGGAATGATGGGAGTTGTAGTTTTGCAACATCTGGAGGGCCGGAGTTTGGACATGCCTGTACTACAGAGACGCGAGATGAATGACCTATGTTCTCTGCCTCAGGAATGATTTTTTATATATCTGTACATTAATAAAGTATATTTTATGGTCTTGTTTGTACATTGTTACCCTTGAAAATGTCTCATATTTGCAATATATTTATTTTGATATATGGTATATTTAATATAAGTTATGAAGAACACCAATTATTCAGAGGCATCCCACACACACACAATAAAACAAAGCGCGGTGTATGTTTTTTAACATGTTAACCTATGGGTGACATATGGCATTGTATGGCAGTGCAGTGGTATCAGGAAATCCTTCTGAAGTATACCTCCAATGGTAATGTATACAGAAAACGCAGGGGGTATTGATGCTAACAAATGGCCTTTGCATTGGAGTACCTTCACATGCTGCAGATTTTGTGGCAGAATTTTCCGCAACTGAAAATCAGTTCCGTTCGCCTTAATGGAGCTTGCAGAAATCCATGTGCTTGCTGTCCCATTCAAATGAATGGAACTGCAGCAAAATCTGTACCTTGTGAGTGCACCCTAATAGTGGTGACTACACAGGGGTACTGTGTTCTTATGAACCTCAGATTAAAGGGATTCTGTCAGCAGAATTATTCTGCCATGACCTTCTCCACACCTAGCTCATCTTTTTTGACAGGTCAGCGTGAATCCTGCTTGGTAAAAAAGATCTGGCCATCAAAGCTTGCCGCTCAGAAGAATCTATTTTCCATAATCGACAGAATAAACATGTGGTGTTTTGGTCTTTTATGGATCTTTATGCCAACAGTTGGATTTCCAGGATTCAGAGAAACCTATGGTATATGAATGCAATGAGGGTACAGCGGACACTGCTGCAGTGTGGTGCTGTGATATATGTACACACACAGATCTGCTGACAGATATATATTTATATTGATGACCTATCGATATCAGATCGGCAGGGAGGCGACTCCCGGCACCCCCACCGATCAGCTGTTTGATGAGAAGGCCTTTGATGAGTTTACCTGCTTGCCGTCGACATTGCACTGCTGAGCAGGTGTAATTACAAGTATTGCATCCCCATTTACTTCAATGGGACGGCTGTGTCTGTTCAAGTGAATACTACAAAGCCAAATACTATTTATTATATTTTTTACTTTACTACTGTATATCTGAGACACTCGTCGATCACGTGACCGCCGGGTCCAACAATGGACGTGGCACAGCCGCTTTCTCTATTTACTGCATAGCGCTCATTGAGCACTATCTACAAAGGAAAGGAGAAGGCAGAAGTGGTAATAAACAGCTTCTATCTTCTCCTCGGGGTCAGCTGCGGACCCAACCTGCTCCCGCTTGAATACTGAGCTTTAATCCTGTGCAGTACATGTACGACACTCCGGATTAAAGGGCATCTGTCAGCAGATTTGTACTCATAAAAACTGGCTGACCTGTTACATGTGCTCTTGGCAGCTGAGGGCATCCGTGTTGGCCCCATGTTCATATGTGCCCGCATTGCTGAGAAAAATAAAGTTTTACTATATGCAAATGAGTCTCGGGAGCAACGGGGCATCACCGTTACACCTAGAGGCTCCGCTCTCTCTGCAACTGCTGCACTTTGATTGACAGGGCCGGGCGTGATCATGTTGATATGTTATACAAAGACCAGAGTGTGTGGCAGTTGCAGAGAGAGCAGAGCCTCTAGGTGTAATGACAACGCCCCCGTTGCTCCTGAGGCTCATTTGCATATAGTAAAACTTTATTTTTCTCAGCAATGCGAGCACATATGAACATGGGACCAACACTGATGCCAAGTGCACATGTAACAGGTCAGCCAGTTTCATAGGTACAGATCTGCTGATATATGCTCTTTAAAGCCTAGCATCAAGCACCAGCATAATCAGAAATGACATATCTAAGGTGGACCCTCATTTTTTTTCCCCTAAAAGCAATTCATACCCTTGGCGGAGGCTTCTTTGGTTAAGGTAACCTGTGGGAGAGTCCTCTGGGCAGTTCGAACTTCACCCATTAAGGTGCTTCTGGAATAACATCCATATGTAATCAATGCTCATCAATGCCCTTTAGACCTCAATTACACAGTAGAATCATGTGCAAGGAGCCTAGAAGGAGGACTATATAGCGTCTTTTCCATGAAGCTGTAGGCACTCCATGTACTGCTGTAAGGTGCCTCAGTAACTTGTGCCTCAGTTGTCTCCTATTAGTCCAATGAAAAAATGAAGTCTATAGGCACTATATTATGGGTATGAGTATAGCATGAGCCATCATCTAACAGTCTCTCCAAAAACGTACGTATATATTGTTTTCTGACATGCCCCAATGACATTCGAACACATTTTAATATCGAACAGCCCTTAAAGCAGACCTCCCAAGTGTCCCTCTTTTGGAGGGACAGTCCCTCTTTTTGACAGTCCTTTTGTCCCTCTTTGCTCCTTGCCACTTTCCCACCGAGCCATTTACCCCCTTCCTGACCAGGCCTAATTTTGCAAATCTGTCATGTGTCACTTTATGTGGTAATAACTTTGGAACGCTTTTACTTATCCAAGCCATTCAGAGATTGTTTTCTCATGACACATTGTACTTCATGTTAATGGTAAATCCAAAAGTTAACGAATATTTGAAAAAGTTCACTGTTTTCTAAATTTGAATCTCTCTGCTTTTAAGACAGATAGTGATGCCTCACATATAGTTTTAGAACAAAACAGGTTTGCAACACGGCCATTCTAGCGCCGGAGCGGTGCCTCCTGACACGTGGAGGGAGCGCACTGCTGTACTAATCTGTTACACGCTACACTGTGCAAACTAATTTAGGGCTCCTGATGATAATTGATGTGAAACGCGTTGAGCCTGTGAGGATGTTCTGTAGTTTAGGCAGGTGGTGATGAGTTGAAACGGCAGGGACAGCTTAGTCGACATCAGCTATATGTGACACATCTAGCTGCACATTACAGGGCACGCGAGCTAGGTGTGTAGTCAGTACCATAGCTGTAGTTAACAGGTCGGCTGAAGCAATCACATAAGGGACCTCTTGCAAAGCTAGCATCTGGTCCTTCTAGACCAAGAGCTGGTAGACGCTGTGTCACATGGGCGATATACCAGATAATGGATGCCTGAACCGTGTGACGCTGATCTGTCCTAGCTAAATCCTTGGCCAATTGGGACCACAAGGTCTCCATATTTTTCTTTGTGTTGTTTTCCCTGCCCTTTTCTTTTCCTTTGGTCATTTTAGATTGAGTTATCGAATAAAGCATTTTTTGCTTATATTTTAGCGTTCCCAAATAGAAATTAGTTTTAATGCTAAAAACACAAAAAATTTTTTTTTTTTAAATAATCAATATGGAAATAGGAGAATAAAGCCCAAATGTTCGCTCAAATGATGATTCAAACTGGGGATCAGTTTATTCTCAGCCCAGAGGTAAAAGGAAATGAAAACCCTCCAAGCTCTTATCCCTCGGATTGAATAAACAAAAGATATAGCAATAATATTGATAAAAGTACTTTAGAGGGTATAGTTTCCACCCCAGCGTCCAAAAACAATATTAAGCAAAGAAAAACTATTTCAATGGAGACTGCTGTTGTTACTTTGTGCTCAATTATCTCTCGTTAATAAAAAGAGCAACAGGCTAATTTGCCAATAACGCTGCAGTTTGCACAGCTGGCAAATAGCCACAGCAACCCACATTGAAAACGTACTACCTAATATAACAAATTGCCCTCATTTACTCTAAAAGGCTAAACATTTACTATTTCCTATAGCTTGACGCGTTTCTACATCTAATCGATGCCTCCTCAGGAGCCTAAGATGTATCCTGATATTTTAGCCGTGAAGCGGGCGCCAAAAATTCAGCTATTTAAATGGAATAGCTCCACCTACCCATACGTCAGAGACAGACCGCCCACCCAGTCACTCGGCTTCATGACAAAACAGGCACTGACGAATCCTTTGCCTCCCATGAAAACCTGTGCTGTCCTATAAAGGGGGAGGGAGAGCCGAAATGTCCACTGTGCCTCCTTCTGTAGTACATGTTTATCATAATCTCCCCTTCTCTTGGAGAGGGTCGAAAAACCTCAATCCCCTGGAATCGAATGACCTTCAGCACTGTGTATACAGCAATCTGAAAGACAGGGACACCTAGGAACGGTCCCCGCCTTCTCTCTGGGGTGCCCTGCTGTCACTGACAGTGGGCTCCCTGCTCGGCAGCTGCACGATTAGCATGCAGCTGCCATCTCTGAAAGGACGTTCAGAAACGTGCGCTCAGAGATAAACCCGCCCAGGATGTTTATAGTCAATGGGCGGTCGGGAAGTGGTTAAATGTCCCTCTTTTTGATCTGAGGTATAGATTTGCATTATTACATTCACAATATTGACCCATAAGGTGTTTGTCTGGTTCCTCTCTTTATACTTGAGCCCATCTTGTATATTATTTCATTATTTGATGCAGTTAGGATTTTGGAAATTTCTTTATTAAGATTGGACGTTTTAGAACATCTTTTCAGAGATGGCAGCTGCACGCTAATCGTGCAGCTGCTGAGCGGGGGACCCGCTGTCAGTGACAGCAGGGCACCCAAGAGAGAAGGCAGGGACCGTTCCTGGGTGTCCCTGTCTTCTAGATCGCTGTATACACAGGGCTGAATGAGCTCTATGCTGCTTCATGTCCCGGCCCGGTGGTCATGTGACCGGCGGGTCGGGGGAGTGCAGGAGCTGTCAGGTCTTCTACAGACTTCGATCAGCCCTGCACTGAGGCTGTACAGCGGTGTATTATGCTGTACAGCCTCTCTGGGGGGTGCATTTCCCCTGTAACTGGGGCTACTATGTCTTCCCCAATTACAGGAGAACTCAATAGTGAAAAAAAAAAAGTGAAGTTAAATGTCCCCAGAGGTCTTGTTTGACCTTATGGGGGACACAAAGTGTAAAATAAAATAGTATTTTATAAAAAAAAAAAAGAAAAAGAAAGTTTCACAAGTAAAAAAAAAAAAAAATTCCCCAATTAAGCCATTAAAAAAAATGTTAATAGAAAATAAATAAATAAAATAGACATATTTGGTATCACTGCATCCGTAACAACCAGCTCTATAAAAATATCACATGATCTACCGGATCACTTGAATGCCATAAAAAAAAATAATAATAAACCTTACGTCAAAACCGATATTTAGTTACCTCACCTCCCAAAAAACATAATGTTAATCGATCAAAAAGTTGTATGTACCCCAAAATGTTAGCAATAAAAACATCACCTTATCCGGCAAAAAATGAGCCCCCACACAAGACCATAGCCAAATAAAATAAATAAAAATAAGGCTCTAAGAAAATTGCAACACAAAAACAGGATATTTTTTCTAAAAAAAAAAAAGACATATTTGGTATCGCTGCGTCTGTAACAATTGGCTCTACAAAAATATAACATGATCTACCCCATCAAGAGAACGCTGTAAAAAAAACTAATAAAAACAGCTTTTTTTTAGTCACCTCACAAAAAAACATATCAATCAAAAAGTCGTAGCAAAATGGTAGCAATAAAAATTTCACTTCATCCCGCAAACAACAAGCCCTCACACAAGACCATAGCCCAAAAATTTTAAAAATATGGCTGTAAGAAAAGGGCAACACAAAAACATGTTTTTTTTTTCTAAAAATGTTTTTATGGTATATATTCTGCCCAGCAGAGTTAGACAATCATTCTATTTTATTCAGCCTGGGTTTTGGTATTTCTGTAGTGATTAATGTGGTTAAAGCACCATCTAGTGGTGTCAAGTTGTATTACACTTTGTTTTTCCTGTTAAAAAGACTACTGCATTGTAGGTGGTGTAAAACATTGTGGGAGTGCATAGCATCCTGGGAAGGAGAAGACTCCAGTCTCCAGGACACATCAGCAGAGCTGTCCTTTTGCATATCTCCTTCTCAAACTCCACCATCCTTGTAAAAGCATTTCTGTTTTACCAAACAATCCTGTTTTGCCAATCAATCTAATACTCCTGTTTTACCAATAAACAAGTTAGACTACAAAGAACAGTCCTCTTATTTGGAAGACCGGAATGGTTTATGCTGAATGTCAGACTGCAAACTGTGTGAACGTGTATGCAGACAGAACAGTGTAGAACGTAAAAGTAAAAAAAAAACTAGACATATTTAGTATTGTTGTGTCCGTAACGACCGGATCTATAAAAATATCACATGATCTATCCCATCAAGAGAACAGTGTAAAAAAAATATAGAAAAATTACACCAAACTACTTTTTTGTGACTTAACCTCCCAAAAAATGAGACAAAAGGCTACCAGAAAGCCAAATGTACCCCAAAATGGTGCCAATAAAAACAGCAGCTTGTCCCGCACAAAATAAGCCCTCATGCAGCTCAGTCAACAAAAAAATTAAAAAGTTATCGCTCTTAAAAATTCCATGTTAGGCTACATATAATAGTAATGATAGCAGCTCTCACCCACTTCACCTGCCGCGAGCCCGGAACCAGTGCCTAGACGCAGCACCGTCTCAAATGTAGACAAAAAACGTTGATCCAGCTCAGCAGACAAACGGTGATACTTTATTGATGTATAAAATCTTCCATCATCTCAAATCATATGTAGATATGTTCTACGCATATCGGACCACTGTACATTCTTGGGTCCTTACTCATGGTGTGCTGTCCGCATTTTTTGCGGACCCATTGAAATGAATAGGTCTGCATCCGAGCAGCAAAAAAAATGGAACGGACAGACGGAAACAAAATACGTTCGTGTGCATGAGGCCTTAGAAAATCCAGATGCCGCTCCTTCCCTTCTGAGCCCTGGCGTGTCCCCAAATAACAGTTTACGACTACAATTGGAGTGTTACTGTACTCAGGGGAAAATGGGTAGCAAATTGTTAGGGGATAATCTCCTGTTATCTTTCGTGAAAAGACAGTTTGGAGCTAAAGCACCATTTTCTTGTAAAAAATAAATAAATGTAATTTTTTATTTTTACAGCCAAGTATTACAAATTCTATGAAACACCTGTTGGGTCAAGTGCTCACTACACCGCTTAAAAATTCCTTGGGTGGTGTATTTTAAAAAATGTGGTCACTTTTGGGGATACCTCAGGGTCTCTTCAAATGCAACATGGCACCCTAAGACCATTCCAGTAAAATCTGCCCACCAAAAACCATATGGCGCTCCTTCTGTGCCCTGCCGTGTATTCATACAGCGGTATACCACCACATGTATGGTGTTTCTGTAAACTGCAGAATCAGGATAATAAATATTGAGGTTTGTTTTGTTGTTAACCCTTGATGTGTTCCAGGAAAAAATTATTGAAATGAAAAATCTGCAAAACATTTTTTTTTACATTTCACATCTATTTTGCTTTAATTCCTGTGGAATACTTAAAGGGTTAACAACATTTCTAAAACCAGTTTAAAATAGTTTGAGGGGTGTAGTTTCTGAAATGGGGTAATTTATGGGTGGTTTCTATTATGTGAGCTCCTCAAAGTGACTTCAGAACTGAACTGGTCCTTAAAAAAGTTGATTTTGGAAATATTTTCTGAAAAATTTCAAAAATTGCTTCTAAAATTCTAAACCTTCTAACGTCCTAAAAAAAATAACATTATAAAAATGATGGCAACATAAAGTAGACATATGGTGAATGTTAATTGATGAGTATTTTATGAGGCATCACTATTTGTCTTAGGCCTCTTGCACACAAATGTTTTTTTTCCGTTTACGTTCCGTTTTTTTGCTTTCCGTATACGGAACTATTCATTTCAATGGATCCGCAAAAAAAACAGAAGGTACTCCGTATGCCTTTCTTTTCCGTATTTCCGTTTTTCTGTTCGTTCAAAAATAGAACATGTCCTATTATTGTCCTCGTAACGGACAAGGATAGTACTGTTCTATCAGGGTCCAGCTGTTCCGTTCCGCAAAAAATGTATTGCACACGGACATCAACCGTATTTTTTGCGGACCGCAAAATATTGAAAAAGCCATATGGTCGTTTGCAAGAGGCCTTAAAAGCAGAGAGATTCAAATTTATAAAACAGTGAATTTTTTCAAATTTTCGTTAACTTTTGTTTTTTTATAAATAAAGGTAAAACATATTGACTCAAATTTACCAATAAAATGAAGTGCAATGTGTCACGAGAAAACATTCTCAGAATGGCTTTGATAAGTAAAAGCGTTCCTAAGTTATTACCGCATAAAGTGACACATGTCAAATTTGCAAAATTAGGCCTGGTCAGGAAGGAGGTAAATGGCCCGGTCTGGAAGTGGTTAAAGGATTTTATTTTTTTTTTATTTGGCCCCCAGCCAGCAGTACCTGTGGAGAAATCCATACTTTCCTCCTCCCCACGGTTCTGTCCTGGGTCTGCGCCTCCCGGGCTTTCCTCATTGGCCTTCCGGTTCTAGTCTGTCAACTTCCACATGGATGCGGTCATGTCAAGTTCAGTTAACAGAGTGGCGGGGAGCAGGCGAGTATGGATTTCCCTGCAGATGCTGCCCGGGGGGGAATATTTATTATCTTAACATTTTTTTTTATTGATTTTTTTCCAAACAGACTACACTAATGATCCCAAATCCTCCAAATGAATTCTAATTTCCAATACTAGTGCAATGAAGGAGTAGAAACCATTCCCCTGCATACACTCTGAATCCTTCCGCTATAGTTATCCTCGTTATGGACCTACCACCCAGACAGATAGATGGCAGATGATAAGTCACCTGTCACCTACCTTGTTTCCCTAGCAGGATCTTTGCATATTGTGTGAAGCCTCTAGGGGGTGCCTTCGGCTATGTTATCTTTACCTTTTTATACATGCAGGATGTCAGGCTGTGCTCGCTGTCAGCTGCTTCAGCAGAAGTTGATAAATTCGATAGCTGAGTTGTGGCTGGACCAGGTGCTTATGTGGTGTAAGCTGGGATCTCCAAACATGAACTCGTGCCAGGTAAAGAATTAAACATTCCTAGTTGGACAAGAAAACAAAGACCCAGTGATCCGTCGGCTTGATGGTGCTGTGAAACACCTTCAGTCAGGTAAGTGCCTAATCCATATCCAGGATATTAATTCGTCATCATATGCCTTAAAAAGCTTTTCCTAAGAGATAATGCTTCCCCGTAAGCTTGGGGTAACCAGTTCTCAGCGGGTGAAAGCTTAATGGTAGCAGGCCATTATGTTGCAGCCTCACTTATCAGATTGATGCATGTTGATATGTGGGGGTCATATCCATATCAGCATCATAAACTATAGGCCCGTTGCAATGTCCTGTGTAGCCCCTGACAAATTGATTCCCGGTGTTTTCTACATTTCTAGATATTTAGTGGAACAGATCATGCTGTCGGTGCAGATATCCAGAGAAGCACACAGTATTTGTATGTTGCCCTAACAATGGTTTAGTAAAATGAACAAAAGCTGCATTATTATGAATGTGAAATCAGAGATTTGCAAGGCAAGTTTCCTTAACCACTAAAATAATGTATATAGCAGGTGTGCAGCGTATTCACTCATACCCACCAATATTTCTGGGACAAGGGGTAATTTACAAACATTTATACGCCAGTTTTTGGCATAAAAACGGTCGCACGACCCACTTTTCTTGCACGGCCGGAAGCAGGAGTAAATGTTGGCGAAAAACGACTCCAGTAGGACTGGTCTGGTTTTTCCGCCAGTTGCACATGCCTTGTCATAAATTTTGGGGCACCTTCTTTCAGCAAAGCCAGTGCAAAAGGTTAGCGAAAAAACCCTTATAAAAAGTAGGTCTGCTGCTTATAAAACTTAGAGGCGTTATCCAACCCCTATAATGCCTGGGCTCCCCCAGCGATGCTAAGGAGACTAGTCCCCGTCGCAGCCTGCTATTGGCTGCTCCCCCTGTAGCAGGATGTTTTGATCCGCGCAAAGAGGGGGAGATGCCGCAGTGGCCGTGTGGGCATCAGGAGCTACGCAGGTGCAAGGAGCGGGGTAAGTATGACCTATATGAGGGGCACGGGCCCTTCCTTACAGAGCTGATGCTATCAATTACCCATACGCATGCATGTAATTTTTCTGATGATGCTGAGCATACACAAAAGTTGAAAGTTGTCTGAAGTCAACAATTTTGGCCATTGTGGCCGACTGCAATCTGCCAGATAAGTGATTGGTCAAAATGGATCTTTTTGCTCAGTTGTCATTCAAATATATACATGTTCAGTATTCCCAGGTATGTTACAGTGTCAACTATGGCCAATCATTCTTTACTTTGTGTAAGCGCATATCAGTCAGTTCAGTCTGGCACGTTGATGGTTGGATTGTTTGCGGGTCCTAATCTTAAAGGGTTTCTGTCACCGGTTGCCAGCTGCTGCCCTACCCGCTCCTAGAGCCTCATTAGCATATTATAAAAGTTTGATTTTTGGCGTAACAGGGGCACTGATAAAAGTAGGAATAGGCTAGTTATGTTTAGCTGACATTAGCACATCGCTAATGTCAGCTAGCTTCATAGGGTTAAATCTGGTGACAGAAACCCTTTAAAGGGGTTGACCACCTAATGATCAAGATGGGCTGATACTTTTCTGGACCTCTGCAGCATAAATTGACATGCTGTAGATTAAAAATCTGCACAGGTAAATTTACGCTGCAAATTCTTTTTTTTTCTTAAAATCTCATCCAGTTTGCTTGTAGTGTAAAACTCTGCAGATTTAATGCATGCAAATCTGCAGCACTATCTGCTATATGGGAACATACTCTTAGTGTGTTTCAATAAAAACAATACCAGTCTTATCCGTGGAATGCCTCTAGTTTTACATCTCGGCCATATTCGCTTGAATGTGAATGATCTGCAATACCAGACACAACCCATACATTCTCGCTGCCTGTAGCACTAGTGGTGGTATGCAAAAACCACTAGGGGGAGCTCAGTGGATAAAGATTTGTTCAGCTTCCATTGAGTTAAATGTATATATAACTACGTATAACTTCTAAAACACTGAGCTCACCCTAGTGGTATCTGCAGGCAGATAGTTTTACAGATAACATTTTCAGGGAAGCAGAGACTTTAGAACAGTATGGGAAAGATTTATCAATGTATCTGTGCAAGCTGATTGGTGTAATGCATTGGGAAATTCATAAACGCATTTATAAACCACTTGTTGCAATTTTTATTCCTCTAAAAATAAAAAATAATAAAGAAATGTCACTAGGGACCTTATAATATCTGTGTAAACCCGTAAATATGATTTAAATTTCTATTATTCACACGTGAAAATATAGCGTGATAACTTGAGACTGTGATATTACAACCTGCATTCTAACATTATTAGAATACCTGGGCTGGGTGTGGGTAGTTATTAAGTTATACCAAACTCCCTAATTATCTGCAATGGATGCAGACTCCTCCTAATTCTGGTCTTAATAAAAAGCATTACAGGTATATTGCACTGCTGAACTCCTCTACTGGTTAGTTGGTTAGTTCTCATGTCCAGCAGTCCCGTTGATAGGCACCGGTAAATACAGGTAAGCAAAAAAAAGAAAAATTATATATATTTTTATGTATATTGTGTGTGTGTGTGTTTTTGTGTGTGTGTTTTTGTGTGTCTGTGTATATATATATATATATATATACAGTCATGTGAATAAATTAGGACACCCTTTGAAAGCATGTGGTTTTTTGTAACATTTTTAATAAATGGTTATTTCATCTCCGTTTCAACAATACAGAGAGATTAAAGTAATCCAACTAAACAAAGAAAACTGAAGAAAAGTCTTTTCAAGATCTTCTGTAAATGTCATTCTACAAAAATGCCTATTCTAACTGAGGAAAAAGATAGGACACCCTCACATGTATTCCCTCTTAAATTGGCTCAGATCTCACACAGGTATATCACACCAGGTGCACATAATTAGTAGATCGTTACTCTGCATGTTGAATGAGGCTTGCCCTATTTAAACCTCAGACATTTAGTTTGGTGTGCTCCTGACTGTTGAAGTGAGAGTGAGCACCATGGTGAGAGCAAAAGAGCTGTCAGAGGACTTCAGAAAAAGATTGTAGCAGCCTATGAGTCTGGGAAGGGATTTAAAAAGATCTCCAAAGATTTTGAAATCAGCCATTCCACTGTCCGGAAGATAGTCTACAAGTGGAGGGCTTTCAAAACAACTGCCAACATGCCCAGGACTGGTCGCCCCAGCAAGTTCACCCCAAGAGCAGACCGCAAGATGCTAAAAGAGGTCTCCAAAAACCCTAAAGTGTCATCTCGAGAACTACAGCAGGCTCTGGCTACTGTTGATGTAGAAGTACATGCCTCTACAATCAGAAAGAGACTGTACAAGTTTAACTTGCATGGGAGGTGTGCAAGGAGGAAACCTTTGCTTTCCAAGAGAAACATCGAGGCCAGACTGACATTTGCCAGAGATAAAGTTGACAAAGACCAGGACTTCTGGAATAATGTTCTTTGGACAGATGAGTCCAAAATTGAATTATTTGGACACAACAGCAGAGGACATGTTTGGCGTAAACCAAACACAGCATTCCAAGAAAAGAACCTCATACCAACTGTGAAGCATGGAGGTGGAAGTGTCATGGTTTGGGGCTGCTTTGCTGCAGCAGGACCTGGTCAGCTCACCATCATAGAATCCACGATGAATTCTACTGTGTATCAGAAGGTGCTTGAAGAACATGTGAGACCATCAGTTAGAAAATTAAAGCTGAAGCGGAACTGGACCATGCAACATGACAATGACCCAAAACATACTAGTAAATCAACCAAAGATTGGCTGAGAAAGAAGAAATGGAGAGTCCTGGAATGGCCAAGTCAAAGTCCAGATTTGAATCCCATTGAGATGCTGTGGGGTGACTTGAAAAGGGCTGTACGTGCAAGAAACCCCTCAAACATCTCACAGCTGAAAAGTTCTGCATTGAGGAGTGGGGTAAAATTTCCTCAGACCGATGTCGAAGACTGGTAGATGGCTACAAGAACCGTCTCACTGCAGTTATTTCAGCCAAAGGAGGTAACACTCGCTATTAGGGGCAAGGGTGTCCTATCTTTTTCCTCAGTTAGAATAGGCATTTTTGTAGAATGACATTTACAGAAGATCTTGAAAAGACTTTTCTTCAGTTTTCTTTGTTTAGTCGGATTACTTTAATCTCTCTGTATTGTTGAAACGGAGATGAAATAACCATTTATTAAAAATGTTACAAAAAACCACATGCTTTCAAAGGGTGTCCTAATTTTTTCACATGACTGTATATATATATATAAAAAATTGGCAGCAAAGCCTATCAATATAGCAGAATGCAAGGCCTACTGGAATAGCCAATCCAAATAGTATAAATGAAAAAAAGGGTAGCATTCCAAAAAAGCTTTTTTTTAAAAAAGAAAGAAAAAGTTTATTCGCCCATATGGCAAAGGCGACGTTTCGGCTCTATACTGGAGCCTTTCTCAAGCACAGCTTTTTTGGAGTGCTGCCCTTTTTTTTTTTTATTATATATAAATATATATGTATATATATATAATAGAAATATATTTGGATTGTTTCTGGGGAGAAGATTGCTGTTCACACAGCACAATCTGCTGCCCAGAAACAATTATTTAATAAGCGGCTTAAAAGAAGAACTCGCCAGATGAACGAGTGCTTTTCTCGTTCATCAGTTGATTGGTAGCACATTTACACGCGCCTATGTTTAGGAAACGAGTGTTTGTAGTAACATTCATTGCCGATAATTGGCCTTACAATTGTGCAGAGTAAATCTGCCATAAGATTTAACAGGGATCCCTCTACTTGTCAGGGATCCCTCTACCTGTCAGGGATTATGGTCCTGAATATAACTGACAAGATCTTCAGCTCAGTCTATGTAGGAATGGAGTTCATAAGGAGACACACAGTACAGAGAGGAGGTGGGGTTATGACAGTCTGTCCTGTCCTTCCTCTTTGTACTTCATGTCTCCTCATGAACTCCATTTCTATAGAGATTCAGCTGAAGATCTTATCAGCTGTATTTACGACCATAATCCCTGGCAAGTAGAGAAGAGAGGAGGATGAGGCCGCTCTTTTGCTCAGTATTCTGAAGTAAGTTGTCCTCCTGTATGATTAGGACAGGTTTTGTGTGCACTTATAGGACAGTGGCCATTTTATTACCCCTGATGATTACTCCCTAGACAAAATGAGCCATTACAATTAATGAAAGGTATTTATAATAAAGTAATATTTAAGTATTTTGATTTTCTTGATTCCCAGAGAACACAATTTTAAAGGCTAAATTTTATAAATTGTCTAAAATTTTAATTCATTCAAGTCTTATTCTAATCAGGTCTCACTGAAAACCTCTACACAATTCTCATCATGAGGGAAACCACATCTGTATGTGAACCTGAAGATCTAAGAAAACGTTTAAAAAAAGAAGAAAGGTGTTCAGAATGTATAAGGAACACTCTGCCCCTTAGAACTGTACGGACCAATGGTGTGGTACCCCACCAAAGCAGGGTCTCCTGTATGCCAAGTGTACACCCAGGCACAAGGGAGTTGACTAAAGTGCTGGTCACCGGTGGTGCAGGCTATATGGGACATAACCTTGGATTAGCTCTTGCAAAGTTGGGCTATACTGTTATTTTATTTGATATATACAAGCCGGACTGGGAGGTTCCAAGTCGTGCTACATTCGTAGAGGTAAATCCAGTTGTAACCTTACTAATCTGACATACAATTATGAAGACCCAAGAAGTTTCCTGCGTTCTGTAGCCAAAAAGTATTGTCTGCATTTCAGGGTGACATCCGGGATTATGATGCACTGTATGACACTTGTGAAGGAGTTGATTGCGTTTTCCATGCAGCTTCCTTTGGAATGTCAGGATATCAACAAGTAGGTGAAAGTTACTGTTCTACAAAATTTCTTATAATTATAATTTATAGCATTCAATACTCTATGTTTTCACACTATAATGTGAAAAAAGAACTAACCTCATTTTGTTAGATGCCAGTAGACACCCTCAAAATATTTTTTATTTAATTTCATGTATTTTGGGGTAAACATTATTTTTTTATTGTACTTCAAAATGTCCTTTTGGCTCCTGCAGCTTGTATGTATTTTTTATAAATTCAAAAAGACCGTTTATGGCCTAGAATATCCTCTTAATATATTCATTTTCAATAGCCATAGGCTATCATAATTCTGTTTCTGGCCTATTAACTTATAAAAATTAACTTTTATTGTTCAATCTTTAAAAATAATATAGAACACAAAGTGCTCTTTGTGATATTAAAAAGCTCAGATTGTATTTAGTTATATTTTATATAATTATTACATCTTCAGAGAGTTATCAGACTAGAGATTGTTACTGAGATATAGTGAGGGTATTAATATTCATACCATCTCCACTATTTCAGTTTGAAGCTATTTGTATCTTCTTCTTTATAAGAAACAGTTATCATAAGTTGTTTAAAAAGGGCAGGATAATTGTATTTTTCTTTTGTAACTTCTGTATAAGTCCTCATGCACACGGTCGCTGTGTGGCCGTTCTATGCATTGGGGACTGCAATTTGCGTTCCCCAATGCACAGGCAACATCCGTGCGGCG
Source organism: Bufotes viridis (assembly GCA_033119425.1). NCBI lineage: Eukaryota > Metazoa > Chordata > Amphibia > Anura > Bufonidae > Bufotes > Bufotes viridis. Next base: position 30,057,929 of record CM065595.1, read on the forward strand.
GCCAGGACGGATCGAGACCCATTCAACTTGAATGGGTCCATGATCTGTCCGCACCGTAAAAAAATAGAACATGTTCTATTTTTCTTGCTGTGCGGAGGCACAGACAGAAACACCACGGACGCACTCCGTAGTGCTTTCGTGGGGTCCGTGCCCCTGTTCTGCACCGCAGCTCCGGATTGCGGACCCATTCAAGTGGGTAGCACATGGCCGGTGCCCACATATTGCGGACCCGCTGTTTGCGGGCCGCAATACGGCAATGGTCGGGCAACGGCCGTGTGCATGAGGCCTAAAACAACACAATCCCTAGAAGCACAGATGTGCTGAGGTTCGAATTTTGGCTGCTCCACCCAATTGACTCCATGTTAGGCCTCATTCAGATGGCCGTAGTGTTTTGCGGATCCGCAAAACGCAGATACCGGCCGTGTGCGGACTGCACATGGCCAGAACCATGATAGAAAATGCTTATTCTTGTCCACAATTGTGGACAAGAATAGGACATACTCTACCCTTTACGCGGAGCCGCAGAACGGAACCACAGATGTGGACAGCACAAGTTGTGCTGTCCGCATCTTTTGAAGCCCTATTGAAATGAATGAGTGTGCGCCTGTTGCGCAAAATTGTGGAACGGGTGTGGACCCATTCATACGGCCGCCTGAATGGCCCCTTACTCAATATAATCGGTGTTGCTCTTAGCAATACAATATTAAAAAGATGGTCTTTGTGCCACACTCTGTATGCAAATGAAGTTCGTGGAGTCAGTGAGGTGGAGCCGCTTGGATGAACAGTCATGGTGTCCATTCCCTAATAACACCTACACCAGGGGTAGGCAACCTCCGGTACTCCAGCTGTTGAGAAAATACTACTCCCAGCATGCATACTTGCTCTGCTCTTCTAAGAACTCACATAGAAATGAATGGAGCATGCTGGGAATTGTAGTTTCACAACAGCTGAAGTGCCGGAGGTTGCTGATCCCTGACCTACACTGACTTGATAGATGTTCTTACTGCAGAGATATATCATCTAAAGTTGATCTAAATCTTGCGCCTGCTCTTGTTTTGTGGATTCAGCGCATACGCAGTAAAGCATCCATTTTTGTAGGAGTCTGCATTGCTGCAATTTGTACCAAATGTATCAAATGTCACATAATGTTTGATACATTTGGCGCATCTTCAACCCTTAACCCATGACGCCGTATATATATGGCGTTATGCATCTGCACGTGCATGGAGCGGGCCTCTGCAGCAGACCCGCTCCATACATGTCGGGTGCTGGCTGTATCATATAGCCATTACCCGCCTGCACTGAAAGGAAGCGGCGATTGCGCCGCCCCTGTTATTTAACCCCTCTGGTGCCACGATCAACGCTGATCGCAGAACCTGTTGGTGAAGGCAGAGGGTTGCGGCTCCCTCCTACTTCCGATCGGAGCCCCAGCAGTGAAATCAAGGGGCTCCGATCGGTTGCCATGGCAGCCTAGACCCTGCTGAAGCGATCCAGGCCTGGCATTCTCCATACTGAGCTATGAGAATGGAGAGTGTAAAAATCCTATTTACCCTAATAGATCTCTATTAGGGTGAATAGGAGAGGTGATCAAAAGATCCCATGTACAAGGCCCCTAAGGCGGCTAATAGTTATAAAAAAAAAAGTGAAAAAAAGTTTTAAAAAGATTTTAAAAGCCACTAATATATTAAAAGTTTAAATCACCCCCCTCTACCAATTTTACATATAAAAATATATAAACAATAAAAAAATAAACATATTGGGTATCGCCGCATCTGAAAATGTCTGAACTATTAAAATATAGAAAAAAAATTCCTGTGCGGTGAACACTGTAACGGAAAAAAAAAATGAAAAACGTGATTTGCCATTTTTTTGTCATCTTGTCCGCACCAAAAAAATTGAATAATGGCGATCAGAAAGTCTTATATAACATACTACAAGAATGGTACCAATAAAAACTAGTTTGATACACACAAAAACAAGCTCCCATACAGCTCTGTAGCCCCAAATTTAAAACAGTTATTGCTGTCAGAATATAGAGATGCAAAGAAAGTTTTTATTTTTTTTAAAGTAGTAAACAAAAAAAGTTTGGTATCGCCACATTCGTAATGAGTCACAGGATAAGAACGTCAGATCATTTTTGGTATATTGTGAACGATGTGATGTCAAAACCCGAAAACAGTGGCGGAATTAATTTTTTTATTTTGTCTTTTCCAATACAAGACATGGTAAATTAAATGGTGGCATTAAAAAATGCATCTTGTCCCGCAAAAAATAAGCCCTCATATAGCTATGTGAACGGAAAAATAAAAAAGTTATGGTTATTGGAACGTGGGGAGGAAAAATCCAAAATGTAAAAATGGAAATAAGCCCGGTCTTTAAGGGGTTAAGTCAGACATTTACTCCATATTCTAGACTAAGGCTAGCTTCATATTTTTGTGTTATGGTATTCCAGCAGTCTGTTCCGGAAGAGCCAGATACTACAGGATCCCAATTTACTATGATTGGATCAATCAGGTTGATGGAGTGAAAACTGTTTTTCAGCTAGAAAAATAGAATGCAGTGTTTTTTCCGGTCAGAAAGCCGAGGTTCTTGCAGGATCCCCAACGATCCCATTATAGTAAATGGAGATCCGGTGGTGTCTAGCTATGCTGGATATGATAATTCCGTTAGTATGTTCCTCTGCTGGAACAGATTACTGGAATACTGCAATGCAGATGTGAACCTTGCCTAAGATTGTGACAATTTTTGCAACAGCTGCAGTTAATAAATTTGAAAACGTGGTGTGGTGTTTAACAAGCAGGATATGCTCATACCCATATGCAGTTGTGCATGTATCTAGGGGAGCACATCCTGCACTTGTAGTCCGTTGCTAGGGGCAATCAACAGCAAAAAATGCATACAATGGATGATGCCAGCAACGGACTACAAGTACCACAATAACCATCCTATATACGATAGCGATAATGTGGATGTGCAGAACAATCAAAAACATAACCATAGCAAATAGCAGGTGCACTCTGCGGCAATGCTAAACCCTCACACTGATAAAATTGAGGGGTTAGTTCGACATATCCTACTAGGAGGACATGTCTTAAGCTCGGACACCACGGCAAGGTCCCTCAAGTAGCCCGAGGCCCTACCACTCAACCTACCTGTGCCTATGTAGTTAATAAATTTGGCATAAGAAGGACCTGTCTCCTCTCCTGACATCTCTGGTTTAGTAACTACCTGCATTCCCCATGTAATAACAATTCTGGAGCCTCTATTCTTATGGCTCTATGTTGTGACATTCCTGTATTATTCCTGCTGGAAGTTTACAAATAAATTACCATCAGTCTGCAGTAAAGGTACTGCAGTGTGTTACCAGTAGTGGGTGTGTCTGTCCAATCAGTGCTGCTGGTGTCAGAATGTATAGGGACTAACACCCCGACTGGTAACACCCAGATGTACCTTTACTGAAATCTGCTGGCAAATTATTCATAAAATTAGTAGAAATAACAGAAGAATGGCACAACATAGAGCCAAAAAAAACAGATGCTTCAGAATTGTTGTAACATGGGGAATTGAAGTAGTTACTACAACATACATGTCTGGAGAGGTGACAGGTTCTCTTTACTTCAGCTCAACAGGCTAACCGTGCCCATTCCCACTCAATTTTCAAAACAGTTTTAAAATGCATCATTATGGGAATGTTGTGCCCATTTATAGGGTGCACTTTTGATTACTTTGTTTTAGGGCTCATGCACACAGCCATCGTGTGGCCGTTCCGTGCATTGAGGACCGCAATTTGCGGCCAGGACGGATCCAGACCCATTCAACTTGAATCAGTTCGTGATCCATCCGCACTGCAAGAAAATAGAACATGTTCTAGTGCTTCCGTGGATTTCCGATCCGTGCTTCCATTCTGCATCTCCGTGATTGCAGACCCATTCAAGTGAATGGGTCCGCATCCGTGATGTGGAGTGCACACGGGCCGGTGCCCGTGTATTGCGGACCCACTGTATGCGGGACGCAATACGGCCACGGGCACACAGCGGCCGTGTGCATGAGCCCTTAGGCACACTGTGGCTGTTACCTTTTAGTGCTTTCGTGGGGTTCTGATCCGTGCTTCAGTTCCACCTCTCCGTGATTGCGGACCCATTCAAGTAAGTGGGTCCGCATCTGTGATGTGGAGTGCACACAGGCCGGTGCCCATGTATTGCGGACCCGCCATATGCATGCACACAACGGCCGTGTGCATGAGCCCTTAGGCACACTGTGGCTGTTATTGGGACATGGTGAATGACACCATTATAATCCCACTGGGGGCCCTTTTTAAGAAGCCTCTGTGACTTTCCTGAAAGCACTATGGTATCAGAACATTTTGCAATGCTTGTATCTGTCTCTTTTTCCTCATTTACAAATGTATCACCATCCAGGTATTTTTTATCCATAAAGCTTACAGCTCCTTAGGTGCAATTACACTTTTAATCTAATATAAACAAAACCTTGTGTCCCACAATTTTGGCATACTATATAGGAAAAAAGCTTTAAGTCAGTCCAATAGATTTATGGAAATCTTACAAAAGATCAACCTTTTCTGCGTTTTAGCTGCAGACGAAACAAATTGAATCCATAAACGTTGGAGGAACACAAGTTGTCATTGATGGTAAGTTACTTCTGTAATGCTCTGTCCCCATCATTACCGTGGTTGTATGGAAGGAATATCATATGAATTCAGGTGAGGGACAAGATGACTTGGTGCTCAAGGTGAGGGTTTCAGAAAGTACCCCACAAGCCTTGGTCCCTAATCCTCAACAAGATGGCTCTCCAATAGAAAATAATTTCAAGTGCAGCTCCAATTATAAGAAAAACATATAGGGGGAGATTTATCAAACTGGTGTAAAGTAAAACTGGCTTGGTTACTCATAGCAACTAATCAGATTCCACCTTTCATTTATTACAGCTCCTTTGGAAAATGAAAGGAGGAATATGATTAGTTGCTATGGGCAACTAAGCCCGTTCTATTTTACACCAGTTTGATAAATCTTCCCCATACTGCAGTGTGTGGACACTGGCCAAGTCTTCTTCTCTGTCTCCACTCTAGGAGGCTTTGTCTCCTGGTACATAGACGTGAGCTGCCTGAGGCATGGTCCATGGCTGGTCCGTGACACTATTTAGAAGAATAACCTGCTATGCAACATTGGTGGAGTCCTTAAATTAAACTACAACTCTCAGCAATGTCCACCGTTTAGCTGTGAAATAGAGCAGCGTTCCTCAACGCCAGTCCTCAGGGACCACCTGCCAGTGACGTTTTCAGGATTTCCTTAGTATTGAGCAGGTGATATAATTAGTGTCCACTGAGGACCTACCACAGGTATTTGTTCTGTGGGACATTCTTGTCATGACCAGCAGGCGGGCTGGAGTTGGGGAACTCTGAGCTTGAGGATCTTTGATGTTATATGATTATTGAGGAATCAAGATAAAAGTTGGAAGGACACAATGCTTGAAAAGAGGGCTTTGGTTTTTCATTCCAGTGACTGATGTAAATTATACCAGGAATGGAATGATAATCAGGTACTTCCTATTATCAGTGTCATGTTAATGTTATCTCTCCTTGCAGTGTGCATTCATAGAAACATCCCCAGAATTGTATACACGAGTACTGTTAATGTGGTGTTTGGTGGCGACAACATAGAAGATGGTAATGAGGAAACAACAAGCTATTATCCCCTGGAAAAGGTAATAATTGTATGACATGCCACTAGGGCACATGTCAATGCACAGCTCTAGGCCGCTCATTTTTGGGTACATAACAGCCAGGATTATAACACCTAATGGCAGAAATTAGTAAATACAGTCCACCTGTGTGTAATTTATTCTCAGTATAACTACAGCTGTTCTGTGAAGGCCTCAGAGGTTTGTTAGTGAACATTAGTGATCAAACAGCATCATGAAAATCAAGGAACACACCAGACAGGTCAGGGATACATTTGGAGAAGTGTAAAGTAGGGTTAGGCTATAAAAAAATATCCCAAGGTCTGAACATCCCATGAGCACAGTTCAATCCATCATTCAAAAATGGAAAGAGTATGGAACAACTGCAAATCTACAAAGACATGGCCATCCCCCTAACCTGACAGCCAAGGCGAGAAGAGCACTAATTAGAGAAGCAGCCAAGAGGCCCATGGTTACTCTGGAGGAGTTGCAGAGATCCACTGCTCAGGTGGAGCTGATCTGCATATCACCCTGAACACACCATCCCCACCGTGAAACAGCGGCAGCATCATGCTGTGGGGATGCTTTTCTTTAGCATGAACAGGGAAGCTGGTCAGAGTTGATGGGAAGATGGATAGAAATACACCGCAATATTGGAGGAAAACCTAGTAGAGGCTGCAAAAGACCTGAGACTGGGGAGGAAGTTCACCTTCCAGCAGGACAACGACCCTAAACATACAGCCAAAATGGAAGTTTAGAGCAAGGCATATTCATGTGTTAGAATGGCCCAGTAAAAGCCCAGACCTAAATCCCATTAAGAATCTGTGGCAAGACTTGAAAATTACTGTTTACAGACGCTCTCCATCCAATCTGACTGAGCATGAGGTATTGCAAAGAAGAATGGGTAAAAATTTCAGCCTCTAGATGTGCAAAGCTGGTAGAGACATGCCCCAAAAGTCTTGCTGTAATTGCAGCGAAAGGTGGTCCTACAAAGTATTGACTCAGGGTGGGGCTGAATAGAAATGCACGCCACACTTTCCAGATTAAAAATTTGGAAAACCATGTATCATTTTCTATTCAATTCACACATACTTGCTACTTTGTGTTGGTCTATCACATAAAATCTGAATAAAATACATTTAAGTTTGTGGGTGTAATGTAAAAAAGGGGAAAAGGTCAAGAGGCATGGATTCTTTTTCAAGGCAATGTAGGTTGTATGTTTCGTAGTTTCAATGCTTTGCCATAAAGCACACGGTTCTGTTATGTCCATAGTACCTATAAGATAGGTCAAAGACTAAAATGCAGTAGTATATATGTATTGTTGATATCCTGTGCAATGCTGGCACTTGAGGTTCGAAAACAAGTCATAACGATACTTAGGGTTAGTACCAATCTAGTAGTCCATGCTTTACATAAATGTATTTGCAATAAATAGAATGTTGTCATATACATCACACACTGTATGTATTTATATAACTTGTTCTTTTTTTTCAGCAATTGGACTATTATTCCAAGACAAAGACAATTGCTGACCAAATGATCCTGGCAGCTAATGGCTCACTACTTAAAGGTAAACTTTCAAACCAAAACAGAAAGGAATACCTATCACAAGACATGTGCACTTTAAACAAGGCAATCAGTAAGCAATCTGGTTCATGGGGCTAATTAGGTTAAAAGGGGTTGTCCCATTAAGACAACGTAACCCTTATCCATAAGAAACATAGAATGTGTCGGCAGATAAGAACTATTTGGCCCATCTAGTCTGCCCAATATGCTGAATACTATGAATAGCCACTGGCCCTATCTTATATGAAGGATGGCCTTATGCCTATCCCATGCATGCTTAAACTCCTTTACTGCATTTGCAGCTACCACTTCTGCAGGAAAGCTATTCTATGCGTCCACTACTCTCTCAGTAAAGTAATACTTCCTGATATTACTTTTAAACCTTTGCCCCTCTAATTTAAAACTATGTCCTGAGGGGATAAGTGTGTGATCGTCGGGTTTCCAATTGCTGGGGCCACCACCACAGAAAGAAAATGTAGACTATCACATCCAAAGTCACAGGTGCACATTCAAAAAGGTAACATGCAGACAAACAATATGTATGGCAGCACACGGTTATACATGCAAACAAAAAAACTAGGAATTAGAGATTATTTTAGATTACAGTGGTACTATACATTAAATATTGAAGCTCTGCACTCTCAGTTTTAAACAAATGTGTGTCGGGCCCATCTACCAACATCAAGGTGGCTTCTGCAGATGGGTACCTAACACTAGCAGAACTGCCTCTCCTGGGCCTAACCTACGCCTACAATGTTCAGTTCAGTTCAGTACAATGATATTTTTTTTGCTTTCTGCAGGTTATCTTTACGGATGTACACCTGTGACTTTGGATGTGCTAGTCTAAATTTTCTTGCAGTGTGTTTGGAGGGTAGCTCCCTCCTTTAGATTGAGCACTCCCCGCCCATCTGCCCAGGGATTCTAAGCAGAGTATAAATATAGCTGGTTCCTATACTTTCCTGAACATTGTAGGTGGAGGTTAGGCCCAGGAGAGGCAGTTCTGCTAATGTTAGGTACCCATCTGCAGAAACCACCTTGACGTTGGTAGATGGGCCTGACACACGTTTGATCAAGAATGTGCATGCAGAGCTTCCATCTTTCATGTATGGTAGGTATATTACCACTGTAATCCAAAATAATCCCTAATCCCTAGTTCTAGTGTTTGCATGTATAACAGTGTGCTGTCATACATATTTTTTGCTGTCTGCTTGGGGCCACCATCAATCACTGGAACAGGGGCCTGTGCTCTGCCATTTGAATAGAGCAGTTGTCATGCATGTGTGCTTTACCTCCATTCCATTCTAAGGGGCTGCTGGAGATGGCCAAGAATCTGTACTTGGTATGTCCCATAGAGTTGAATGGATTGGTGGACAGACATACTGCTCCACTCAAACAAGGAGCATGGGCTCCCCCTTCTCATGACTGGCAGGGGCCAAGTGGTCGGACCCCACTGTTCAGACACTTATCCCTATCCTGTTGATAGGGGATGAATTGTCCTAATAGAACAACTCCTATAGGGCTCTGTTCACATGTCTGTCATTGTTTCTATTTATAATAGCTCATTTATAAAAGGGCCCACAATGGGGGCCCTAAAATATGTCTAAAAAGTGGCACAAATAGGGTTTAAACACTTTTTTACCTAATTTAAAAGGAGGCTTTGCTGAAAGTGGTGGAGCTTCGCAGAAAATGATTGTAGCCTAAGATGCATTTTTTTGTGCCAAAATTGCACCTCAATGCTGGGGTAAAATTTGGCCTCAAAGTGCCTCCGTTCTGCAAAAGATAGGACATGTCCTATATTTCCCTGTATCTTACGGATTCTGGACCCATTCAAGTCAACAGATCCGCATCGGTCCGCAATACAAGCACGGAGCCCTTACGTTCGTCTGAGAAGGGCTTCGTCCCTAATAAGGTGATATTTTTGTATTGTTCTTCACCATTTGTCACAAGTTTTACCCAGAGGAGTGTATAAAAGGAATATTCCACCGTGTATCAAATGCATCATACAGTACAGATCCATAATCACAGAGACCTATAAAGTCTATCAGTCTCTGATTGCCAATAGTAAATATATATGTATAACCTCGGATGATCCTTACAGGGGCCCTCTGCCTGATCTATGGCATGTTCCTATTGACTATTCATTCTCTCATATATATATTTCATATTGAGCTTAATACATATGGTATCTATTGTGGTGGAACCTGTTTCCTGTGCAGTATGTGGTGTATCTGGATCTCTGGGTGGAGATGGTGTGTGCGCTATGTGATTCTAATTCACTAGAAATGTACATGAGCTGTCACCTCTCCTGACCTGTCTGTATTAGTAACTACTTGTATTTCTCACGTCTTAACAATTGTGACGCACCTAGCCTTATAAGTTATAACTCAATGTTGTGCCATTCCTCTCTGTAGTATGGCTGTGAGAAGCGGACCTGATGTTGTAGTTGTTAGTATTAATATGCTGATTAAATCTGGGGCAGTTCAGTGGAGTCCGTTCTAGCATTTGTCTTAAACATTAAGGGCTCATGCACACGACCATTGCTATTTCTGCGGTCTGCAAATTGCGGGGCTGCTAAACACGGATACCAGACGGAATAAAACAGTCCTATCCTTGTCCGTAATTCAGACAAGAATAGGACATGTTCTATATTTTTGTGGATGCCACGGAACAGACATATGAAATTACGATATTGAAGTGAATGGGTTCACATTCACTGACCCACAAAAGATGCGGATTGTATTCAGACAAAGAATATGTTTGTGTGCATGCTCCCTAATACATCAGATTCTCAGCCATGCTATGGAGATATATTTCCTTGATATTTAATTGCGAGGTGGTATCGAGAGGAATATCATACAGAAACACTTATATAGAAAATTGGTCACGGGTATCTCATTGTTATGAGCGGATCACGGCATGTCACGTGGAACCTTCCAGTAGAGGAATTCGTCAGGGCACATAGATGTTTGTAGGTATTGATGAATCATTTCACAAAGAATGCGAGCGAAGGGCAGAATTCTTTTCATACACGTGGCTATAACACTAATAAAATCGATAGGGCTAGAAGAATATTCAGTGGTAGAACCTGGGAAGAATGACTCAACGAGACAGTAAGTAAACACAAAGGATATATCAGTAGTGACAAGTCAGAGCAACTTGTATTTTTTTCTTGAAGACGTTTGCTAGTCATCCGGCTGCCTTCCGCCATTCCTCATTCACACGTCAGTGTTTAATGGACGTGTGCGGTCTGTGTTCTCCACGGACAGTCCACGTCCCTATTCATTTTAATGTGTGTACTCACACATCAGTGTTTCAGCACGGTCCGTTTTTTTTGTTGCACAGATGCATGCTCTATTTTGTCTGCACGGATCCATCACTCCCATTATAGTCTATGACAGTGTTTCCCAACCAGTGTGCCTCCAGCTGTTGCAAAACTACAACTCCCAGCATGCCCACACAGCAAAAGGCTGTCCGTGCATGCTGGGAGTTGTAGTTTTGCAACAGCTGGAGCCACACTGGTTGGGAAACACTGGTCTAGGAGTCTGTGAAACCATGGATGCAACATGGATGCCATCCGTGTTGCACGGATCATTAAGAAGAGATTCCCGGTCAGCAAAAAACTGACGGAAGTGTGAATGAGGGCGGGCAGCGCAGGCTTCAGTGAATTAGCCTTCAGTGAAGCTGCCAGCCCGCGCATACATCGCGGCACTAAGCAGTACCTGACGGGCAGGCTGACGGCTTCACTAAACGCTAAATGATGCCAGCAGCCGCGCTTGCCTTCACTATCAAGTTGGGCGGGCTGGCTGCTTCTCTGTATGCCCTGTACTGCTGCCAGCCTGTATGTTCTCACTTACATGAAGGACGCAGCAGGAGGATCTCCTTCTGCTCTCTGCTGATTGGTGGTGAGCGCGTCCTGCTCCCTCCCCTAATCAGCTTCCTACATCTCTCTCGCGCCATATCTGCTCTCCCTGGTACCGTACATTGCTGCCTGCTGATGTTATTGTTGTTCATGGAGCCGAAATAAGCTCTACCTAAGGCCTCATGCACACAACCGTTTTTTTATGCTGTCCGCAAAAAGGGGTTCCGTTGTTCAGTGATCCGAGTCCGTTTTTGCCTTCCGTTGTGTTTCCGTGTGTCTTCCATATTTTTTAGCGGACATGACCCAAAAGATTTTACCAAAAGACAGGCTGACAATTTTTGGCAAGTGCCTGCCAAGGGATCTGCAAAAAAAAAAACGGACGCGGAACGCGGATGACACACGGAAGGCCATCCGCATTTTTTCACGGTCCCATTGACTTGAATAGGACAGGTTATATTTTTTTGATGGACTGGAATCACGGACCACGGATGCGGAGGACAAACGGTGCATTTGCCGAGTTTTCCACGGACCCATTGAAAACCAATGGGTCCGCAGAAAATCACGAAAAACGGAGCAATGGACACGGAATCAAACAACGGATGTGTGCATGAGGCCTAAATAAAAAGCCCTAACCCTTTTTTCGGAGAAAAAAATTATATAAGACCCTGTCTTATTTTCGGAGAAACATGGTATCTCAGCAATGCGGGCACATATGAACATGGGACCAACACAGATGCCTTCATCTGTCAAGCGCACATGTAACAGGTCAGCCAGTGTCATAGGGACAAATCTGCTGACAGAGGATTAGAGAAAACAGAAGTAGACTTAGGTGACTAGTGAGTATTCTGACTGATTAATATATGTAAAGGTTTCATAATCTATGAAGATATTAATTATTCTGTGTACTACTACTCAACTTATTTTTAAGGAGTTTTTCGGCTTGTCCCCCAATAAAATTCTGACCATGGAGTGTTCCAGTACTTCACGTTTTGACATAGTTCAGCCATACCAGGGCCATCCCCAATCTCCACTGGAACAGATGTAATGATGTTCCATATCAGCTCATATAGCCGCAAAGGCCAAATGATGGTCTCAGCGTTGCCGAGTACATGACTTCTGAGGCTCAAGAGCTCACATACCATTTGTGCGCACGTCACCGCTAAGGCCATCGTCTGGCCTCGGTGGACATGTGAGCTGATACGGGACAACACCACGTTCGGTGGGAACGGGACTCATGGCGTTGTGTCATTCCTACACACACAGCAGTGGCAATCAAAGAAAAAATCAAGTTAAAAGTCACCAGTCCTAAGCAAGGATGTAATCGCAGCGAGTCTCTTACGTGACGTGGGTAGTGTTCACACTGTGTAATCAATATGCAATTGTGAGACCGCGCGTTAAAATTCTAACGGTCCGTGTCTATCTTGCACCCCTCTGCGAATGGGGATCTGGGTTTAGCAGGTGTCCACTCTTCCCGGTCACCCTGCAAAAATATCAGGAGCACACAATAGTGAAGTTCTGTATAGCCGTCTAACCCTTATGGCATAAGTTATACTCACAAGGGTAAGACGAGTTAGAGCATATCAGGAGTAGTTTGTTCTCTTCTGCCGTGGATAAGGTGCTACTCAAATGTATCTAAAACAACCAAAGCTTCCACCATAGTGAAATCCCGTTAAATAAGTAATAAAATTTATTCAAATCGTACTCACAAACATAATCTTTTAAAAGCGCAGTATAGTCAAAATATTCCGCGTCCTTTCGTTGCCTGACCCGGGTTTCGCTCCACGAGCTTCGTCGGGGTAGACACGGACCGAATTTTAACGCGCGGTCTCACAATTGCATATTGATTACACAGCAGTGGTGCTTGCTTTGTTTTGAGCACTTATACTACACCGCCTATACTATGCCCTTTTATATCACTTGGCTGATCTGTGATCATACATTTCTGGACTCTTTCCTCTACTGGGTAGAAATGATAAACGGAGTTACTCGCTGCCTCCACAATTGCTTCTAATAGTTTTGTCAGCCTAAGACCTTCGCGCAGTCATCTGATACACTGAACTGGAATAATTCATGACAGACCCCAGACATTTCCATGGCCATGGAGTCAGTTCAGCACTTAAGCCGCTTAGAGCAGCGATAAGGTTAGAAATGCCACTGTACAACAAATTAATGTAAAGTGCAACGTGATAGCAGGTGCACAGGTGAGGCCGGGATAAATATAGCCGGGGACACGTTGCAGTACGATCTCGCTTCATCTGATATCCATGCAGAAGATGAAGTATTCTACTACTGAGAAAACTGGGAAAGAGACGGACTCAGTGAGGTTAATTAATTAAAAGGCGCCAAAAAACTGGCGTGTATGATTTGTACCACACTTAAGGTTCATGCACACGATCACTAGCTGTTTTGCGGACCACAAATTGCGGATCCGCAAAACACGGATACTGGCCATGTGCATTCTGCACATAGAACTATCCTATCCTTGTCCGTCATACGGACAATAATAGGACATGCTCTATTTTTTTGCGGAACAGCCATGCGGACATGGAATGCACACAGAATAATTTCCCTTTTTCTGCAGCCCCATTAAAGTGAATGGTACAGGCTGCAAAAAAAAAAAAAGTATACGGACACGGAAAAAAAAATACGTTTGTGTGCATGAGCCCTTATCAAGTGTTTTAGACACATTTTTTCGAATCATATGACAAGGGGATGTAGCATAGTGGGAAAGGATGTGGCCTACCAGAAAGGGGCATTGCATAATATACTCCAATGTGTACAAAAAATATGCCAAATTTTGCACGATTCTGGCATAAAGTAAGCCAAATAATAGGTGGTGTTACCGGTACATGTTTATCGTATTTTTTATATTATGTATGTGTAACCCCTCTTGGAATTAATGGCACTTTCAAATAAATATTAATGGTCAAGGGGGCTGGGGGGCATTCCGGTAACATCCACCAATTCGAGATCCAGAGAGCTCCAGCTGGCTGTTCTCTGCCAGAACTACAGCCGGCAGTGTGAAACCGGCCTTAGGGGGCGGAATCTCTTGTCCATATGGGCACACCGCAGGGTTCAGAAGGGAAGGAGCACCATATACATTTATACAGCATTAAACGACAACTGCAGAGGCTCTGAGGTTAAATTTCTTTTAAAAAGAAACCCCCAAGAAATTATCCCATTTTACAAACCACACCCCTTGGAGTATTTACCAAGGGGTGTAGTGAGTATTTTGACCCAACAGGTGTTTTGCCAAATTAATTCACAAAAGATGGTGCAAAGTGAAAAATTGCAATTTTTCCACAAATACACCATTTCAGTGCCCAATAAGGCCTCTTTAACACTTGCGTTGTTCCTTTCCGTCCTAGAGTTCCGTCCTCGGGGCTCTAGGACGGAAAGATACTGATCAGGATTATCCCAATGCATTGTGAATGGAAAGAAATCCGTTCAGGATGCATCAGGATGTCTTCAGTTCAGTATTCAAACTTTTTTTGCCGTTGAAAAATCCGCAGCATGCTGAGGATTTTCCTCCGGGCCAAAAAAACTAAAGACATGCCGCAAGGACGGATCCGGAATTAATGCCTATTGAAAAGCATTAATCCGGATCAGACTTTAAGCTAAATGTCGTTTCGGCGCATAGCCGGATCCGACGTTTAGCTTTCTGAATGGTAACCATGGCAGCCAGGACGCTACTAAAGTCCCAGCTGCCATGTAAAAGTAGTGGGGAGCCAGGGGAGAAGCTACTTACCTTCCGTGCGGCTCCCGGGGCGCTCCGCAAGGACGTCACAACTCCCCCATATGTCGCATGGATCATGCGACATAGGGGCGCTGTGGCGTGATTGTGGAGCGCCCCGGGAGCCGCACGGACTGTAAGTATCTGCTCCCCTGGCTCCCCACTACTTTTCCATGGCAGCCGGGACTTTAGTAGCGTCCTTGCTGCCATGGTAACACTGAAAGCATTTTCAAGACTGATCAGTCTTCAAACGCTTTCAGGTGTGTTGCGTTGTGACGGATCCGGTGGGCATTTCCGGCGACGGAAGTGCACGCCGGGTCCTCACAACTGTGAAAGAGCCCCAAGTTGTACCCAGAGTGGGCCAGTGTGAAAAATGAGCCCTCTTATTATTATGTTGTGCTTTAAAGTTTTAGAAACACCCTACATGTGGCCTAATCTTTTGCATGGACATACAACAGGGCCCAGGAGTAGAAGACCACAATGCACATTTGTGGCCCAATGTGGTAATTTATGCGTCTTGTGCTGACAACTGAGGCGCTGGGGTGAAATGATCAATAGAACCCCTGAGAAGTGACCTTATATCGGAAACTACAACTAAGGTATTTATTAGAGGATGGAGTGAGCATTTTGACCCCACATGTGTTTTGCAAAAGTTAGAGCATGGGACTGTGCAAAATATAAATTGCAAGTTTGCAACAGATATGGCATTTCAGTGCCAAATATGCTGTGCCCACTGTGTGCCATCTGAGACACACCATGCTCTTTACATTGTTAGGTAGTTCTACTAGGTAAGGAAATGCCATAAGTGTTGACATAAACTGCTGGTGGTGCGCTGCAGGAAAGGCTGCTATTCATTCGGCTTTAGCCGTGCAGAATTTGATGGATTAGGCAACGGACGCGATGTTGCTATTGAAAGCCTCTGGGGACCAGTACAGACATTTTCTGACAACCATATATTCACGGAGCTGTGCACTTTTACATCACTATTTTCTGAAAGCCATAATTTTTTTTATTTTTCTGGCAATGGTCTTGTTTAAGGGCTTGTATTTTGCGGGATGAGGTGGCGGTTTGATTCGTACCTTTTTGGGGTACATACGACTTTTTGATCGCTTGGTATTACACTTTTTGTGAGGTAAAGTAATAAAAAATGGCTGCTTTGGCACAGTTTTTATCTATTCATTTTTTTGCAGTGTTCCTCTGACGAGGTGGATCGTGTGATATTTTTATAGAGCCGGTCATTATGGATGTGGCAATACCTAATATGTCTATTTTTTTTATTTTTGCTAAGTTTTACACAGTAAAGCATTTTTGAAAAAAAAAAAAGCCATATTTTTTTAATTTCTCTGGTGTCCCTGTCTTTTGTGGGGGCTTGTTTTTTGCGCGATGAGGTGACCATTTCATTGGTACCATTTTGGCTTACATAAGACTTTTTGATTGATTGGTATTACACTTTTTGTGAGGCAAGGTAACCAAAAAATGGCTGTTTTGGCACATTTTTTTTTCTTGTTTTTTTATAGTGTTCACCTGGTGGCGATTGTCTTATGTGGGGTCTTGTTTTTTCAGGATTAATTTTTTTCTTTTTTTTACAATTTTATGTCTTTATCATGGGAAAGGGAAACTTTTTTCACCTTTTTTAATTTTTATTTTTGTCCCACTATGGGACTTCAACTTTTGGGGGTCTGATCCTCTCTACAATGCATTGCAATACAATGTGTATTGTAATGCACTGCCTGTCAGCTTTTACATTGACAGCCTGCCTATGAGACGCAGCCAGAGGGCTGGATCTGATCTGGCTTTTGTAGGAGACAAGCCCCAATGCCCGTGTAAGGCATCGGGTTGCCGTTCCAGCCATCGGATCCCCATCACCGCAGTGCAGGGATCCGATGGAGTTGGGGAGGGTGCCTGTACCCTCCGCAAACCCCGTGCATGCTGAGGTTAGCATTAACCACGTCATACAAGGGGTTAGCACGTCTCTGACGTATACAGCAAGGCCTTGGTTGTAAGGAACAGCCGGACCCCTGACGTTGATCGAGCAGGCGCAGCTCCTGCCCGATCAGAGCGCCATACATAGTATTCAAGTTAAGGCCTTTGGCGCTGTACATAGCAGTTCGCTTTGGGTTCTCTCCGTTTATGGTTAAACTGGAAAATTTTCCAAACTGATCGGTGTTTTCCATGGTAGTGAACAAAGATTGACAGATTTCCTCTGAAAGTAACATATCATCTGCATATAAAAAGATCTTATAATTAATACCTTGGGGGACAAAGCCCTGAATACAGTTATCCCCATAATCAAAGCTGTCAGAGGCTCTAACATAGCTGCAAACAATTTGCAATTAGTGTTTTTATTTTGTTGTTTTGTTGCAGACATATACTAATTACTTTACTGTATTATGATCTATAGCAGTGATGGCTAACCTCCGGCACTCCAGCTGTGGTAAAACTACAACTCCCAAGATGCACACTGGCTGTTCTCAGAACTCCATATAAATAAGTATGCTGGGAGTCGTAGTTTCACCATAGCTGGAGTGCTGGAGGTTAGCCATCACTGATCTATAGAGTTAGTAACAAATTGTTTCCAGATAGTAATCTGATGGGAATGTTTCATTTTTAGAAGTAATCATTTAGGCCTCATGCACACAATCGTTGTTTGGGTACGAGTATTTCATTCATTTCAATGGGTCCATAAAAAAGCGGACAGCACATGGATGTCATCTGTGTGCTGTCCACATTTGTGTTCGTTCCACAACTTATAGAACATGTCCTGTTCTTGTCCTTTTTACAGGCAAAAATAGGCAGTTCTATTAGGAAATTGCACATGGCCGGTATCAGTCTTTGCCGACCACAAAATACATACAGCTGTCTGCATGAGGCCTTACAGAGATATTGGTGAAGACTTTTCTAAGGTGTCACTTGGAGCTAATTACAGGCAAAAGTAAAATATATAAAAGAGAATTACTTACAATGAAACTTTGTTTAGTATAAGGAACTTTGCTGACTTCAGACATTCTTCTGTGTTCTTTCAGGAGGTGGTAAACTCCATACATGTGTGTTGCGGCCTCCAGGGATTTATGGACCAGGTGAAAAGAGACATTTGCCAAGACTGGTCGTAAGTCAAAATATCATATATGGGTACTGGACATGGGCTCCGAGGTTTAGCAGAGGAAGGGAGTTTTAGACTATTTATGGTAATGAGCAGAACGTGGGGCACTGTAGGCTTCATGAACAGATAAAAACCAAATAAAATATTATATTGTGTGGTGTTTTGTGTGTGACGTGGCTGCATAGTACTAATAGTAGTACTAAACAAAGGACTGGAAAAATCTATCAATTGGACTGGTATTCCTATTAAAAAGAAGAGGGCTGGGAAGCACTGGCATCGCTGCCATACATTTCACAGCAGTTAAGAATATATATATATAACATGTTACTAAGTGGCTGTGGATCCCCTGTGTCTCCTGAACAGATTTGACTTGGGGCTACTCCTGAAAGCGGCCTCCCCAGGTCTTCACCCTTTTACACCTGTACAGAAATCTGTACTCCGCTGCAGGGGAACCACCAGGCTGCTGCTACCTCTTGGAGTAGTTTCTGTTCAGTAGACTGCTGGGATACCGGCAGGTGAAGGAAGGCGTCCGCTGCAGCGGCACAGACCACCGCTATAATAAGAACATATATTTACTGAATGTCTTTTTTCATCTTAATGCAGGCAAATGCAGAGAAGGGATTATTATATTTTAAATTTTGGAATAAGGAGACCAAGATGAACTGGATCCATTTATATAATCTAATCGATGCTCATATACTTGCTGCAGAGGCTTTGACTGCCAGTAAAGGCTATATAGCTGTAAGTTAATGTAATATGAGATGTGATGGTGCAAAATTGTGGTAAAACTAAGCTCCATTGACTTTAATGTAACGTGTTTCAGAGTGGAAAAGCCTATTTTATCCATGACGGAGAAGAAGTCAACTTTGATGATTGGTACCTACATCCAATAGTAAGTAACAGCTAAAGAGATGGATACTAATGTCTGGAATCAGCTTAAATTGTGTAATATATATATATATATGATTACCTTTATAAGGGTTTACATGGCCACATAGTTAAATGATAAATTCAAACTACCCACAGCCACCACTAGGAGGAGCTTCATTAGGTTCATTATGGACTGTAATGGGATTTGTATACACCATATGCAGCAATGCAGTAAGCTCCCTCAAGTGGTGGCAGCAGGTAACCAGAATTTTTCCCATGTTCCTCATGCATTCAGGTAGAGAATAAATGGAGAAGTGGCTGGACACGTGTATGGCTTTCTCAATTTGCATCTATGGGAGTTATGGAGAACGCTGAGGGCTATCTGCCCTCCTGTAATTCATGCACACTAGCTCCTAATATTAGTGATCAGATGTATCTCTAGTGTATATTTCTACGTGCATTAGCAATACTTCATAAAACAATGATGCCTCTTTGCATTTTCAGTTTGAAAAACTTGGTTTCTCAGATCCGTGGATAATTATACCCAGCTCTATGGCCTATGCTGCAGGTATGTATAGTTTATAGATTATTTACAGATTCTGAGTATTAGCTTATTAGCTAGTTGAAGCACTTAAAGGCCGGGCAGAGCCCTTGGAGCACCAGTTTGTGAACACCCCTACAGTCTTAGCCACTCCCCATCCCCTGGAGTGCCAGGTCTGGATATCTCAGGGAAAGGGGAACTGGGGGAGCGGCTAAAACTGCAGGGGTGTTTACAAACCGATGCCCAATTACACTGACAGGTAATAATGCTTTGGGATTCTAAGTATACCATAGCAATATAAAAAGAAATAAATGATCACATTGTGCAATGGAATAGTCCAATGAATCAGCCACAAGCTGTAATATACATATTAATAAACAAACAGGAGATTACAGATCCATAGTATTGGTGAACACGAGTTTGGCAACCACCCCAGCAGGCGTTTCAGCCTGCAACCTTTGCCTAAATCTAAAACTAACCTATTATTGTGTATGGGAGCCCCACAAAGAATTTTTATCCTTTTCAACACAAGATATGATAACTTACCATAATTTGGTGTAAAGTTGAACTGGCAGCTGCACCTAGGAAATGATGGCTGAAGTGGCACAATGATTGCCCACATAAGAGGATACCATGGGCGTAGATACAGGCTCATCAGCCCTCGGGCAAGAGTTCAGCTTGGGCACCCTTTCCCTCAGTGCTTTGTGGCCAGGGACAGGAGGCAAAAATTTAAAAAGCCCCCATGCCAAATTCTTGACCTAACCCCTTCCTTCCAGTCAGAGATGTAACTTGACCAACATGCACTTTCTATAATACTGGTGTCTTCTTATGCGGCACAAGGGTCTTTGGGCCCCCTCAGGCTCCTGGGCCCGGGAGCCACTGCTACCTCTGCACCCCCTATAGCTACGCACCTGGACAATACTGGGCTCTTCATCACCATCCATTTGCATTTATCATCATCCATCAGCCATTTGCATCGAGCTGTCCAGTCACTGTACCAGATGGATTATCCAAGCTATTTTTTCCCTGTTTTATTGATTTTAAACAGACTCCTACAATCACATAGTAAACTCATTATTAGAATAAAAAACACCCACCTTAAAGAGAGGAAGGACAAACAAAAAAAGGAAGGAATTTTTATATAGTGCCAACTTAAAACTTGACTTGTCAATCCACCAATTCAAGCTCAAGTCAGAGGGACAAATAGTAAGATATTATTTATTCATATTATAGGTCAAAATAGAGCATAATGTGGCAATAATAATATGGCCGACATGACGGGCTCTGTATCAACCATGATTAACTCTCTGTTTTCACTGTAGCTTTCATTTTGGAATATCTGTATCTCATCTTAAGACCATTTGTATCATTAGACCCAGTGCTCACCAGACATGAGGTAAGATATCACCTACCTTTTTGGTAGCAAATGCCATACCTTATAAATTTATGAAGTGAAAATTAAGGTAACCCCCAATATTCCATTCCCACAATCCAAAAACACAGGTATTTAGCATTTAGACTGTGAGCCTCAAAGGGGCAGGTGAGGGTTGATAGTAGAAGAGAATATGTTGGCGCTATATAAATAAGTAAAAAAAAAAAAAAAAAAGAATCTCATAATCACACAGGGACATCCAAAGGTCTTTAGTGTGAAAACACTTCAAATAACTCTTCATATCTTTGCTTCTGGTACCCCTGTGAGTACTACATGTGGAAGGGGTTCCCTGTTCAATTATATACCATATTTTTTGCTCTAGAAGATGCAACATAAGGTTTTAGAGGAGAAAGAGAAACATTTTTCATCAGACCTCAGATCAGACCCCGATCTTCATCAGACCCCTGATCTTCATCAGACCTCAGATCAGACCCCAATCTTCATCAGACCACAGATCAGACCCCAAATCTTCATCAGACCTCAGATCAGACCCCAATCTTCATCAGACCTCAAATCTTCATCAGACCTCAGATCAGACCCCAATCTTCATCAGACCTCAGATCAGACCCCAATCTTCATCAGACCTCAGATCAGACCTCCAACCTTCATCAGACCTCAGATCACCTCCAACCTTCATCAGACCCCAAATGAAATCACCAAATCACCTCTCCTACTCCGTACAGCGCTGTCACTCAGGAGATCCTGACGTTGCACAGAGTTAGGTTATAGTGCACGCTTACATGCACTACGCTCTTGTTTCTTCAGACATAACAACTGCAGACCATAAAAAATACAATAGAAACGCAGTACATTGTTCTCTTAGGCTGCAGCCATGTCTTCTACC
Organism: Bufotes viridis; assembly: GCA_033119425.1. Classification (NCBI taxonomy): domain Eukaryota; kingdom Metazoa; phylum Chordata; class Amphibia; order Anura; family Bufonidae; genus Bufotes; species Bufotes viridis. The sequence goes on from CM065595.1 coordinate 30,079,571, forward strand.
CCCTCCCCCCTTTGAGGCCGGTGCATGTGAGCCAGGAAGTATTGGAGGGGGCTGGGTTAAGTCTGGATATTGTCTACACAGTGAGCGTGGCCATTTATTTGTTGGACGAAACCTAGTTATTAATAGTACATATACATTTGTTGACAGGGGCTGACCCCATTCACTTCTGTGGGAGAGTTGTTTAGGCACGAGGACATAGATTATATCAAAGCAGATAAGCTGTGATATCATCTGTTGTGAATGGTGGATCCTGTGTTATCCATACAGAGGTGTTATTAGTCATCGTAATTCTGCCTGTGATGATAACGAGATGGCTACTGAAAAATGATCGGTACAAACCAGAAAATTATGACCCATTATTGGGCCTAGTAGCTAGTACGTAAAATTGCAGGATTATATATATTTTAAAATCTACAGTAGACATGAAGATGGAAAATTAAACAAAACCTCATCAAATATTCCCAAAAATATGTTTAAAAATGTGATTTAAACAATAGGTCCTTCTCTGATGACACATTTCCTTTACCTCTTCAGGACATCCGCTGTGCATGTGCGGCAGAAGTCCGGACCTTAAAGATAGTGCCCGCTCAGAATCTGACCGGGTGCCATGGCCACCGAATGCCTTCTGTTTTACACAGCAGACACCTGGAGGGATTGTGTCATAATAATAATGATTCATAATACCATAATAAATCTTCTATAGACTGCAATGGGAAATTATTGCGGTCTATGGGAGAAGCGATGTAAAAAAAAAAAAAAAAAAAAAAAAAAAAGTGTAAGAAAAAAAAGTTTAAAATATTTTAAAAAAATATTTAAAAAATTAAAAATTCAAATCACCCTCCTTTCCCCATTTAAAAAAAAATAATTAATAAACAAAAAAATCTAATTGGCATTGCCATGTCCCAAAATGTCCAAACTATTAAAATATAAAAGTATTTACCCCTTACAGCGAATGCTGTCACAGGAAAAAAAATCTAAATGGACAATTTCCACTTTCTTGTTGCTTCATCTCCTCAAGAAATTGAATAAAAAGCAATTAAAAACTCATAAACACTCCAAAATGGTAGCAAATACAACTACTGATTGCCCTGCAAAAAATTAACCCTGACTCAGCTCTGTAGACATAAATATAAAAAAAATTACAAAACCTTTAAAACTACAGCGGAATTGCGTTATTTTTCCATTTTTAATTTTTTTCCAATATAGGATGTTGCCATTGTACAACTTTAGTACAAGCATAAGTCCTGCAAAAACTAAGCCCTTATACGAATATGTGAATGGAAAAAGTAAAAAGACTGAGTAGGCAAAATATAAAAAACGAAAACCCTAAAATGGAATCTGTCACCAGTTTTATGCTGCTCAGTCCTAACAGCTCCAGGCTTTTTCCGCCCCCTGCCACTGATTGACAGTTTTTTTTCCAACTAAACTAGCAGCAGGTAGGCGGAGAAGATCAGGAGCTCATGATTATTCTGGTCTCACCTGCATGTGCTGGAGCTGTTCAATGCAAGATTTTAGACATTGACACAGCATTTTGCGATGGGGATCTGTCATTAGTTTATGTTGCCCTTAGTTAGGTCACCTTATAACTGTTGACAGATTTTCTTTAACCGCTTCAGCCCCCCTAGCTTAAACACCCTTAATGACCAGGCCACTTTTTACAATTCCGCACTACACTACTTTCACCGTTTATTGCTCCTTCATGCAACTTACCACCCAAATGAATTTTACCTCCTTTTCTTCTCACTAATAGAGCTTTCATTTGGTGGTATTTCATTGCTGCTGACATTTTTACTTTTTTTGCTATTAATCAAAAATTACCGAAATTTTTGCAAAAAAATGACATTTTTCACTTTCTGTTGTAAAATTTTTCAAAAAACTACATTTCTATATAAATTTTCTCTAAATTTATTGTTCTACATGTCTTTGATAAAAAAATCCAATAAGTGTATATTTATTGGTTTGGGTAAAAGATTATAGCGTTTACAAACTATGGTGCAAAAAAGTGAATTTCGGCATTTTGAAGCAGCTCTGACTTTCTGAGCGCCTGTCATGTTTCTTCAGGTGCTAGAATGCCAGGATAGTATAAATATCCCCCAAATTACACCATTTTAGAAAGAAGACACCCCAAAGTATTCGCGGAGGGGCTTGGTGAGTTCATGTATCATTTCATTTTTTTCACAAGTTAGCGGAAATTGACACTTTCTGAGAAAAAAAAAAAAAAAGTTTCAATTTCTGATAACTTCTGGCAAAAAAAAAAAATCTCAGACGGACTCACTATGCCCCTCAGTGAATACCTTAGGGTGTCTACTTTCGAAATGGAGTCATTTGTGGGGTGTGTTTACTGTTCTGGCATTTTGGGCGAGGCTAAATTGTGAGCCGCCATGTAAAACCTAAAGGTACTCGTTGGAATTTGGGCCTTTTGCACCCAGGCTGCAAAAGCGGCACTTATGTGGTATCGCCGTACTCAGGAGAAGTAGGGCAATGTGTTTTGGGGTGTATTTTTACATATACCCATGTTGGAGTGAGAGAAATATCTCTGTAAATTGTCAACTTTGTATAAAAATTTTAAAAGTTGTCGTTTACAGAGATATTTTTCACACAAAGTAATAGGTATATATAAAAATACACCCCAAAACACATTGCCTACTTCTCCTGAGTACAGCGATACTACATGTGTGCCACTTTTTGCAGCCTGAGTGCACAAAGGGCCCTAAAACCAAGAGTACCTTTAGGATTTCACAGGGCATTTTTACGCATTTGGATTCCAGACTTCTTCTCACCCTTTAGGGGCCCCTAAAATGCCAGGACAGTATAAATACCCACATGTGACCCCATTTTGGAAAGAAGACACCCCAAGGTATTCTGTGAGGGTATGGTGAGTTCATGCAAAATTTTATTTTTGTCACAAGTTAGTGGAATATGAGACTTTGTAAAAACAAAATTAAAAAAAAAAAAAACAATTTCCGCTGACTTGTGCCAAAAATAAAAATTCTGTGGACTCACCATGCCCCTCACGGAATACCTTGGGGTGTCTTCTTTCCAAAATGGGGTCACATGTGGGGTATTTATACTCACCTGGCATTTTAGGGGCCCCTAAAGTGTGAGAATCCAAATGCATAAAAATGGCCTGTGAAATCCTAAAGGTACTCATTGGTTTAGGGCCCCTTGCGCATCTTGGCTGCAAAAAGTGTCACTCATGTGGTATCGCCGTACTCAGGAGAAGTGGGGCAATGTGGTTTAGGGTGTATTTTTATATATACCCATGCTTAGTGAGAGAAATATCTCTGTAAATGACAACTTTTACATTTTTTATTCAAAGTTGTCAATATACAGAGATATTTCTCTCACCCAGCATGGGTATATGTAAAAATACACCCTAAAACACATTGCCCTACTTCTCCTGAGTACGGCGATACCACATGTGTGACACTTTTTGCAGGCAAGATGCGCAAAGGCCCAAATCCAATGAGTACCTTTTAGGAGGGCATTTTTACGCATTTTTCTTCTCACGCTTTAGGGCCCCTAAAATGCCAGGGCAGTATAAATACCCACATGTGACCCCATTTTGAAAGAAGACACCCCAAGGTATTCCATGAGGGGCATGGCGAGTTCATAGAATATTTTTTTTTGGCACAAGTTAGTGGAAATTGATTTTTATTGTTTTTCTCATAAAGTCTACCTTTCCGCTAACTTTTGACAAAAGTTTAATTTTTCATGAACTCATTATGCCCCTCAGCGAATACCTTGGGGTGTCTTCTTTCCAAAATGGGGTCACATGTGGGGTATTTATACTGCCCTGGCATTTTAGGAGCCCTAAATCGTGAGCAGAAAATGCGTAAAATGCCCTCCTAAAGGTACTCATTGGAATTTGGGCCCTTTGCGCATCTTGCCTGCAAAAAGTGTCACTCATGTGTATCGCCATACTCAGGAGAAGTAGGGCGATGTGTTTCAGGGTGTATTTTACATATACCCATGCTGGGTGAGAGAAATATCTCTGTATATTGACAACTTTGAATAAAAAATGTAAAAAGTTGTCGTTTACAGCGATATTTCACACCCAGTATGGGTATATGTAAAAATACACCCCAAACCACATTGCCCTACTTCTCCTGAGTACGGCGATACCACATGTGTGACACTTTTGCAGCCAAGATGCGCAAGGGCCCTAAAACCAATGAGTACCTTTAGGATTTCACAGGCCATTTTACGCATTTGGATTCTCACGCTTTAGGACCCTAAAATGCCAGGGCAGTATAAATACCCCACATGTGACCCCATTGTGGAAAGAAGACACCCCAAGGTATTCTGTGAGGGGCATGGCGAGTTCACAGAAAAAAAAATTTGGCACAAGTTAGCGGAAATTGATTTTTTTTTTTTTTTTTACAGTCTCATATTCCACTAACTTGTGACAAAAATAAAATTTTCCATGAACTCGCCATACCCCTCACAGAATACCTTGGGGTGTCTTCTTTCTAAAATGGGGTCACATGTGGGGTATTTGTACTGCCCTGGCATTTGAGGGTCTCCGCAATCATTACACGTATGGCCAGCATTAGGAGTTTCTGCGATTCTCCTTATATTGAGCATACGGGTAATGAGATTTTTTTCCGTTCAGCCTCTGCGCTGAAAAGAAAAAAATGAACGGCACAGATTTTTTCATTCGCATCGATCAATGTGGATGAAAAATCTCTGCCAAAAATGTGCAAAAAAGTAGTAAGGCCCCATTCACACGTCCGCTAAAATGTCCGCATCTATTCCGCAATTCTGCGGAATAGATGCGGACCCATTCAGTGTGAATGGGGCTGGCGGTGATGCGGAGAGCACACTATGCGCCGCCGCATCAGCATTTGCGGAGCTGCGGCCGCAAACTTCCGGGTTTCGCCCCCAAGCATCCGGCCGCAGCTCCGCAAAAGATAGAGCATGTCTCTATTCTTGTCCGCACTGCGGACAAGAAAAGGCATTTTCTATATAGTTCTGGCAATGTGCGGATCCGCAAAATGCGGAAAGCACATTGCTGGTGTCCGTGTTTTATGGATCCGTGGATCCATGGATCCGCAAAACACATACGGACGTCTGAATGAGCCTTACAGGGGGTAATTAGTGTCAGGGGGTGACAGGGGGTGACATGGGGTGATCGGGGTTAATCAGGGGTTAATCAGGGTGAGTGGGTGGTGGTGGGGGTCTGTGTGGTGTTTGGTGCACTTATAAAGTTTCTTTGGTGGTCCCAAGCAAAGGGACCACCAAAGGAACGATCAGCAAGCATATCAGACGCTGTTAACAAAACAGCGCCTGATATGCCATTTTTTAATCTTCTACAGCCTGCCAGCGCACGATCAGCGCTGGCAGGCTGTAGCTTACCTTGTCCTCGACGTGATCCTGTGAACGCGCGCTGCGCTCACAGGAAATCTCGCCTCGCGAGATGACGCGCGGCGCGCCAAGGAGGAACAGACCGACCGCCCGCAGGACGCAATCCTGCGTGAGGCGGTCGGAAAGAGGTTAAAGATAGTGCCCGCTCAGAATCTGACCAGGTGCCATGGCCACCGAATGCCTTCTGTTTTACACAGCAGACACCTGGAGGGATTGAGTCATAATAATAATGATTCATAATAACATAATAAATCTTCTATAGACTGCAATGGGAAATTATTGCGGTCTATGGGAGAAGCGATGTAAAAAAAAAAAAGTGTAAGAAAAAAAAGTTTAAAACATTTTAAAAAATATTTAAAAAATTAAAAGTTCAAGTCACCCTCCTTTCCCCATTTAAAAAAAAATAATTAATAAACAAAAAAATCTAATTGGCATTGCCATGTCCCAAAATGTCCAAACTATTAAAATATAAAAGTATTTACCCCTTACAGCGAATGCTGTCACAGGAAAAAAAATCTAAATGGACAATTTCCACTTTCTTGTTGCTTCATCTCCTCAAGAAATTGAATAAAAAGCAATTAAAAACTCATAAACACTCCAAAATGGTAGCAAATACAACTACTGATTGCCCTGCAAAAAATTAACCCTGACTCAGCTCTGTAGACAAAAATATAAAAAAATTACAAAACCTTTAAAACTACAGCGGTATTGCGTTTTTTTTCCCATTTTAAATTTTTTTCCAATATAGGATGTTGCCATTGTACAACTTTCAAAAAAGTACAAGCATAAGTCCTGCAAAAACGAAGTCCTTATACGAATATGTGAATGGAAAAAGTAAAAAGACTGAGTAGGCAAAATATAAAAAACGAAAACCCTAAAATGGAATCTGTCACCAGTTTTATGCTGCTCAGTGCTAACAGCTCCAGGCTTTTTCCGCCCCCTGCCACTGATTGACAGTTTTTTTTCCAACTAAACTAGCAGCAGGTAGGCGGAGAAGATCAGGAGCTCATGATTATTCTGGTCTCACCTGCATGTGCTGGAGCTGTTCAATGCAAGATTTTAGACATTGACACAGCATTTTGCGATGGGGATCTGTCATTAGTTTATGTTGCCCTTAGTTAGGTCACCTTAAAACTGTTGACAGATTTTCTTTAAAGGGCATCAGTCAGCAGATTTGTACCTATGACACTGGCTGACCTGTTGCATGTGCGCTTGGCAGCTGAAGGCATCTGTGTTGTTCCCATGGTCATATGTGTCCGCATTCCTTTGAAAAATTATGTTTTAATTTGCGCAAATGAGCCTCTAGGAGCAATGGGGGCGTTGCCGTTACACCTAGAGACTGCTCTCTCTGCAGCTCCTGAGCCCTCTGCACTTTGATTGACAGGGTCAGGCAGTGAAAACATAAGAACTCCTGGCCCTGTCAAATTGGAAAGGGTGCAGCAGGTGCAGAGAGAGCAGAGCCTCTAGGTGTAACGGCAACGCCCCCATTGCTCCTATTAAAACTGCATATATTAAAACTGAATTTTTCAAAGCAATGCGGGCACATATGAACATGGGACCAACACAGATGCCTTCAAGTGCACATGTAACAGGTCAGCCATAGGGACAAATCTGCTGACAGAGGCCCTTTATGGGAATAAGCACCAATGAGATTTACCAACTTCAAAATACATTTAATAACTTCCTATCATCTGCCTCCTCTTTTCCAGGTAATGAAAATTGTGGCGATGCACACATTCCAGATAGATAAGGCTCAGAAAGAGCTTGGTTACAACCCAAAAAAATTCTCTATGGCTGAATCAGTGGATATTTATATGAAAACCAGGCCCATTTCATCACAGAAAAATCTGAATTTTGTAAAACTGTTGCTTATTACATTTGCTTTATTTATTTGTATCTACCTTTGCTTCTATGGAACCATTAGCTACGCCGCACCTCCAAATAAAACCTCCTAAAGTGTATTGTTACCAATAATGGGGGACGTTACCATTTGAGAAGAAAATCAGTATGATTTTTATTATGGCCAGGTCTGGAGGGAGAATTACATTTCTGCAGTTATTTTGTTTATTGGTAATGAGATTCTAGGGCACTCACCTCTGATAAGGTTATTGTAGACTTTTGTATAGAAAACTGCACATAGCATGGTAAAAAGGAATGGCCATGAATCAAGAGGAGGAAATCTAACATCCAATGGATTCCACAGAAAGAAAGAGAAACTTGTATGGCACTGTATACATTTGGAAACATATAGAGGTACAGTAAGGGCCATAGACTTCTAGGGGTGTTGTATTTTTTATTACCTAGAGTGGAGAGCAGCTAAAAAATATCTCGTCCTTGGCGGACTTGTCCTCTCCTCCTGCACTACACAGACAGTCCATTAATATGAAAGAACATAGTGTGATGCTTAGTTTCCCCTGTGGTGGTGGTGGTGGTGCAGGAAAATTAAACACATATGGCTAGATGACCCCCATAAATGATAGCTGGTCTCAGGGGATCCTGGCAGGGAGCTTAAAAGGGTTATCCTATGACTAATGTAAAAAATTAAAATCATACAGTACATGACAATCTCTTTCTAACAAAGCTAGAACCAGCCCTGTACCTCACATGGATCCAGAGATCTCCACATTCATTGCTCCGCTAGATTTATATCAAGCTGGCAGCTCAAGGGGAGTGTCTTATCTGCTGCATCTAAGGGGGCGTGTCCATGCTCTCCCTATCACAGCTCAGGGGGCGTGTCCATGCTCTCCCTATCACAGCTCAGGATGCAGATGAAGGATGAAACTGAGCATGTGCGGCCACCTCAGTGAGCAGGACAAAGAAATAAGAAAAAGGACAAACAGCAGGTGGCGCTGCACATATACATTTTATTGAATGGCTCACTGGCTATGCTAATTTTTTAATTACATGCAATTACAAAAGTATTCAGATCCAGGTGCTGGTTTGAAGACTGTAGAATATTTTTCGTGGGACAACCCCATTAAGGCACCCTTCTAACAAGCTGAGATTGGGTTTGCCTAGTTTCAGGAATGAAAACCCCTCCAGGATCCTCCCTAAATAAAGAACAAATAAGTACTTACCTCCCAGATCCCAAGGTGCCGCTCCAATTCTCACAGCCGCGCTCTATTTAGTTGGCTGCAGCAGGGACATCATGTCAACAACATATGAACCCTGCAGCTAAGCACTGGCTTTCTCGCTGCACCCGAAGAGTCCAGCAATTGGCCGCAGCAGTACTTACCTGTTCCTTATTTCATGAGGATCCCGGGGGTTTGTCCCAGACAACCCCTCTAAATGAAAATCTGTCCCTGTCCTTCTGGTGCATGGCTTCTTGAAAATGCATGCATTATTCCCTAACCCTTCCCCCTACTCTAAATTGTTATATTCGCACCCACCATATGCAAGCCTAATTGCAAGTGCCCAGCTATTGGCCCTCACTGATTCCAAGAAGGAAGGGGGCCACAGTGTCTTTATATGGTTTCTCATTCTGCACATCCATTATTATTATCCATTACATATTTTGATTACTGTACCTCCATATCAGTGGTCTCCAGCCTGTGGCTCTCTGGCTGTCATAATCTATATAGACATTGATTTTTAAACAAAAATTTGTAAAAAACAAAACAAAAACTTTTATCAGACATTTTTGTACACATAAAACTGCTGATCTGTGTGCTTCATGTACTGCTTTTTAACAATGCAGATGTGATTGGACAATACTCAAGTATTTTTATAATGATAATTTATGTTAATTTATGTAATTTATGTTAGATTCATATTGCATTACAGCCTTATGGCACAGAGATATTAAATGAATGAGCGCTTGATAATCCAATATTTCAATAAAATATATATTTTTTAATTCTTACTGTGCAAGTTTCATGTAAATGTAGTAGACCTGGCACCTCTCCTGACATGTCTATTTTCCTAAAAACTTGTGTTCCCCATAATACTACGGGTCTGGAGTGTATTTTCTTAGGACGCTTTTGTGCTGTCCTCTGTTATCCCTCTTAGAAATGTATTAATAAGTTGACAACTGGGGGGAGTGCTTCACTACACTCTCCGACACTGTCCAATCAGAGCTGACACAGTTAGACCATGTACGGACACAATGCTTCGAAAAAAGGAATTAACTTATTGCAGATGAATACACTGCAATAGACCCTCTGTTATAGACCGGAGGAGAGACGAGCTCAGCGATAGATGTGACAGTGGTGGAAGCTCAGTGTGGACGGGTCATGTGATGGGAGTTTGGATCTTGTAGGTAAATAAAATAGATTAAAAACTAAAAGCTGTGTACAAAGTAGGATTAAAGACTTGGACAACCAATCTAAGATCTTAAAGGGGTTATTCAGAAATTCATAATGATGACCTATCCTATGGAGAGGTCATCATTTTCACATTGGCAGGGCTCCGGCACCCCTGCTGATCAGCTGTTTCAGGGAGCCGCCGCGCTTCCTAAAGATTTGGTGAGTGCAGCTGGCTCCCAGCAGTTTTCCAAGAACAGCGCCGTACATTGTATTGCAGTTTAGCCCCTTTAGGACTGTCATGGTTAACCTCCGGCACTCCAGCTGTGGTAAAACTACAAGTCCCAAGATGCAAACTTGCTTGGCTGTTCTCAGAACTCTATAGAAATGAATAGAGCATGCTGGGAGTCGTAGTTTCACACAGTTGGAGTGCCGGAGTTTAGCCATCACTGGCCTAGAAAGAGGCCATGGTGTTCATGGAGCGCCCAGCCTCTTCTTACAGCTAATCGGAAGGAATCCTGGTTGTTCGACCCCCACCGATCTAATATTGATGATTGACTTATCCAGAGGACAGATCATCAATATAAATTCCCCAATATACCCACTTTGTTATTTTGCTATTTACTTGCAAATAACAAGCTTATATAAAAAACTACCAGAAGATGGCAGTACACACCGGCTATTTTCTTCCAAATAATTTTTCAGAAATGGCTAGTAACCAGAATTTTTCTAGTTATTCCTAAAAGTATCTTAGAATCAGAAGATTATGTTCCCGTTATGCGGACAATAATAGGACATGTTCTATCTTTGAACAGAAACGGAAGGCATACGGAGTACCTTTAGTTTTTTGTTGTTGATCCATTTAAATATAAATGGTTCCGTATACGGACCGTATACAGAACCATTCATTTAAATGGATCCGCAAAAAATGGAATGTAGACGGAAAGAAAATACGTTAGTGTGCATGAGCCCTTACAACGTGCTAGGGTCCATTCACACGTCCGTGGTGTGTTGCGGATCCGCAACACACCCGGCCAGCATCCCCCATAGAACTGCCTATTCTTGTCCGCAGCTACGGACAAGAATAGGACATGTTCTATTCTTTGCGGAACCACGGACCGGAAGTTCAGGGCCGAAGCCCAGAAGTTCAGGGCCACGCTTCGCAAATGCTTAAGCGGAAAACACATAGTGCTCTCTGCATTACGTCCGGCCCTATAGAGAATGAATGGGTCCGTACCTGTTCTGCAGAATTGCGGAACGGATGCAGACCCATTTTCAGACGTCAGACTTGAACCTTAAAGGGGTGGATCAGTTTCTAAAGTTATCTGCCATTGGCACCTAATCTATTTTTTTAAATGACAAATATCTCTATGTCACCTAATAACTTACCCCTGCTGGGCAGCAGAAGGCCCCCGGGTGCCCATCTGCAGGCTATGTAAACTTCTTCAGTCCTCAGCCACTCATGCTGGAGCGAATGGAGCAGCAGCGTGCTCGCTTGACTGTCGCTCAGTTCAAAATGAGGATTCGGGACCCCTGTTCTCATAATCAGTGGTGGTCCGGGGAGAGAAACCCCCAGCAATTACACAAATCCTGTGGGTAGATGATAAGTTGTTGGGGTTAGACAACCCCGTTAATGATAAAGAACGGTGCTGTATGGAGCATGCACGCCTATCTCATTGTATATGTAGGAGACACGGGTCGCACAATCCAGGATAAACATTACGTTATTGCTATCCTTGGTATGTTTGTGATATGCATTGTTTTTATGTGTATAAAGTGTAAAATGGATAATAGTATTAAAAGGGGAAAAAAAAACCCTGGCAGCGGTGGGATTCGAACCCACGCCATCGAAATGACTGGAGCCTAAATCCAGCGCCTTAGACCACTCGGCCACGCTACCATCTCACTGTTAGTTGCCTTCGTGAGATATATAGCCCTGCTGAAAAATCAAATGCTTCCTCTGAAAAACCTTCTCCATATGACAGAATATTTGTAAATGTTGTTAAAACAGCTCAATCGGTTCTTTTGTTCATATTTCAGCTTTGAAAAATCACCGCTGTAAGCGAGCGTAAGAAATTCCTATGCCTTTATGTAGCACCTGTGAATTACCACCTGGTGGCACTGTTGCTCGCTTGATTCATAGACTTGTCCAGTGGTCCCTTGTTATATGCCAGTGTAATTTGGGAGATTTATCAAGACTGATGCTTTCTGCGCTGGTCTTGATACCCAATGTGCTGCAGGAGGATGCACAGAGTTTATGATGAGGTGCATGCCTCGTCATAGATTAGGCGGGTTCTCTGGCAATCCATGCGCCTAAAGACAAATCTAAGACAGCTCAGAGCTGCTGTAAATTTCTGACTTCATTTTCACCAGAAAATGGACAAAGGCGAGGACAGCGTAAAAAGAGGCACTTGCGACTTTTCCCCCCCAAAAGAGTCGAATTTAAAAATCCACTTTTATGGCACAGAGGAGATGATAAATCTCCCCCAGAGACTCTTTGGTGGGGATTTATCAAAAAAAGACTCCTCACGTGCCACGTTAAGACATATAAAAAGATAAATTTACCAGAATTTTCTTGTTCGTTGCACAGTGACTGTCAATCGGCAGTGGGACAGTGGTGGGAGCGTGCACCTCATGAATACATTAGACCCCACACTAACCACTGGTTTAACATGTAAGTTCTCAAACAGTACTGTACATTTACACGTATGTGGCAGACCAGTGAAATCAGCGCCTCTGTAACCACTTTATGCTGCCCTCTCTAAGAGGCTGATAGGCTCCCTTTAAAACTTCCTACCGAATATTATGTAAGCCTCCCTTGTGCCTCCAAGCCAGCTCTGACCTATTCGGGTAGAGACTCCGCAAGAACACGGAAAGTGTCCAGCATTAAAGGGGTTTTCCAGGATTTTTTAACTGATGACCTATAACTGCATACACGAAGCTTCCCCTGGTGGTGACAAAAGGCAGCCAAAATTTATTAATAAAGGTTATCTGAGTTCTAGATATTGATGACTTATCCTCAGAATAGATCATCAATATCTGATTGGTGGGGGTCCGAATCCCGGGACCCCACCAATCAGCTGTTTGAGAAGGCACAGGCAGTTGCAATAGTGCCGTGGCCTTCTAATAGTTTTTCCTAGGCCAGTGACAACACATTCATCGGTCACGTGGCCTAGGCGCAGCTCAGCCCCACTGAAGTGAATGGCGCTGAACTGTGATACCAACCATAGCCGCTATATAATGTACGGCGCTGTGCTTGGTGAGCTGGGAGAAGTCCATGGCACTACTGCAAGCAGATCCCCACCAATCAGATACTGATGACCTATCCAGAGATAAAAAAATCCCAGAAAACCTATAACTTTTCCACCAATTTGTGCTACACTATCTCTTCTATGATATCAGAACAGATGGTCGCCCCTTTGCTCACCACATGCACCAATGGGTCTTGTGCGCTCATGATGCTATCACCGGTCCTTCCTTGGGCCATTTTAAGTAGGTAATAAGCAATACACGCCGGGAGCACCCCACACAACCTGCAGTTTGGAGTATACTCTGACCCTGACATCTAGTCGCCACAAATTGGCCCCTGTTAAAGTCGCTAAGGTCCTTCAGCTGATTTTTTCTGCTTTTAAACAGAAAAAAATAGAAGTGACTGTTCACTTAGACACTATATTAGAAGTGACAGCACTACACACAGCGGTTTAGCTGTAGGGAGTGTAGAGGTAATAGAGTTCTACGCCTCAAAGCTGAGGACGCTCCCCCTGCCGCTTGATTAACAGGGCTGGACATCTCCATAGGACCTGATCATGCGCACTGTGTAGCAGTGCATGCACAGTCGCAGTTCCAGCAGCGGAGACAGCGCCTCTGCACTTGCGCCACTACCTGGAGGAGTGGCAGAGGCGCATGATCATCAAGGCCAGCCCTGTCAATCAAACGGAAGGGCTAGAGTCCTCAGCCTTGGGGACTCCTCGTCAAAGGGGACGCATTGATTAGCTCATCAATAATCACAAGAGGCATTTAGTAGGTAGGGGCGATGTTAATAATTCTGCACTGGGGCCCAGGAGCCTCAAGTATATCCCTCTGATTATATGTGTTCTGTCAGTAAGGTGATAATTATTACAATCTATACAACCGCTTTAAGAGCTGCCCCCTATGTCATACACAGGTAATACAGTATAGCAGGGAGGGTTATAAAGCACAGGCGCTTCCTTGGCTGTGTCAATATTTTCTCGCTTACAGGACAGAATGTACCGCACACCTACTGTTTGAAGAACGTCTTCATTCATACAGGAGCCCTTGGGAGCAGAAGTATGAGCCATGGGTCGGAGCACATGCACCCACCAACATCTCTCGAAAATACATGAAATATTCATGAGATTAGGCCGGCTCTAGACAGAGAAGGATTTACAACCAGTTACTAGGAGGAAAAAAATAAACCAAGAACGTAATGTGCAAAATACCAAGAAACAATGATAATGTATTTGTTGTGCATGGTCTAGGGTAGGTCCAGGATGAGCAACCTTTGGCAGATCAGCTGCTGTGGCACTACAACCTCCAGCATGCACACTCACTTGGCTATTCTTGTAACTCCCATAGAAGTGAAAGGAGGATTCTGTGAGTTGTAGTTTCAGAACAGCTGGAGTGCCGGAGGTTGCTGATCCCTGGTCTAGTTGTACAATTTGCAGGGTCATGTGCTACTTCTCACGATGCAGAACAAATCAGTGCTATGGGTCAGTAATGGCATGACATTCCTGGTGCCTAAAAGCAGCAGGCCAGGAGACAGGTGGCACCTGAGCCACTTACTTTAGAGAGGGCAGCCCAAGCGCTTACTGCACACCAATTTATCATTGAGCTCAGAGGGAGATGTATAACTCTGCATACAGTAAGCTCCCCCTAGTGGTGACAACAGGCAGATAAAATGTATTAAAGGTTATCCAAGTTCTAGATATTGATGATCTATCCTCAGAATGAGGGACGTCTGACACCAAGCATCCCGACGAAAAGCTGTTCTCAGCATCTGCCAGTGTCAAAAACAACATAGCTCCGTCCACGTGTAGTGGCTGTGCCAGGTTACTGAAGGTTAGCTTTGAATGCATGTAATTGAAGGGGTTGGCCACGTTCTCACTACTACTGACAAATGTGTTTGTAAGAGGATTATATGGTACTTACTAATATAGCCTTTGTTGAAATTCTGTGCCTCTTTTTATGTTTCATAGGTTACAGTTCCTTCTTTTGTGCTGTCCACACAGAGGTCTTGTCCATATAATGGCTGCTGATGGAGGGGCAGACATCCCTCAGCCTCCTCTATTCAAACACACTGCACCTGCACAAAACTCTCAACAGCGCAAGTACCCATGGCGGGTGCGGTGTATCTGAATGGAGGACACACCCCATGGAGATGATTGGCCTGGTCACATCCTCCATCATTGGCCATCTTATGGACAGGACCTCCCTGTGGACAGCACAAAAGTCGCCACAAACAAGCGGATATACCTTATGAAATATAGAAATTGATGCAGAATATCAACAAAAGCTTTATTAGTAAGTGCCATATAAGCATCTGACAAACACAATGGACAACAGTAACCACAAAGCAGCCAACTCCTTTTCTGGCTGATCTATTCAACGATATATTTCCAGTTCCTTCCTGTCTGGTGGCAGACGATTGGTAAGCTGTAGTTTCGTCGAATGTGTCTGCTGAAAGAAATGTCCTAAAGAATGGTCCTTAAAGGGGTTCTCCGGGAATTAAGAGAATAAAAATACCTAAATATTACTTTATTATAAATATATTCCCAAATATGTTTCATTACAGTAGCTATAATGGCTCATTTTGTCTGGGGAGCAATCATCAGGGGGAATAAAACGGCTGCCGTCCTATAAGTTCACACAGAACCCACAGTACACACAGAAGTCACAACACTGAGGTAAAGAGCGGTAAAAGTAGAGGGGAGACAGTCTTTTCCGATGTAACATGCCTCATCCTCCTCTCTGCTTGTCAGGGATTATGATCCTGAATACAGCTGAACCTCTGTGGGAATGGAGACATGAGGAGACATGAAGTACAGAGAGGATGGACAGGACAGACTGTGGGGCTATGGTAATGGAGACTGCATACAAGTGCTGCTGCTCATTAGCCACCACCCCACCTTCTCTCTGTACTTCATGTCTCCTCATGGACTCCATTCCCAGAGAGATTCAGCTGAAGATCTTATCAGCTGTATTCAGGATCATAATCCCTGACAAGCAGAGAGGAGGATGAGGCATGCTACATCGGAAAAGACTGTCTCCCCTCTACTTTTAGATTAATATTTAGTATCTATTAGGGGACACCTATGAGACATTAGTGGGTGTTGAGATGTTCTAATAAAGCCATTAAAGGGGTAATACCTTAACCCAGTTATTATCCCCTGTGGATGAATTTTTGATGAGATAAATGCACATATGCAACAAAAAGAAACCGAAACCATTGCTGGTGACCAGGTACAAGTATTACAATAATGAATAGTAAGTACCCAGTTACCCCAAGACCTTCGGGCAGCTGTTTAACATGCATGCAACCACTAAAGTAAAAGGCCATGTTCAGCGACGCATTTTATTTTATTTTTTTGTGTGATTATTCATACTGACCGGTCTGTCTAATGTGACTGGTCTAAACACCGTCCCGAAAACTGAAAAAAAAAAAAGACTGGCATCCTGGCAGCAGTCATTCCATGTCATTGTCCGTTTCGCTCTGCAATAGTTTATCACCTCAAAAAAAAACCAGACATTACAATTTAATGGCAAGTTAACTATTACACCCAGTCAGGCAGATGCAGGACAGAGCGGTCAGCCGGAGGAATCTGGGAGGGGGCTCAAGCAAAAACAGACAAGAAAGCATAAGAAAGACGGAGGCTAAGAAGAGCAAAGGCAGGTTCTGCAAAGTTTGGCCTAGAAAAATGATAACTATGAGCGTGATCTTGGCACACGTATACACCTAAAGAGTCATCTATGAGACCTTTCCTAAATCCTTTAAGCACATGTGAAACTTAAGCCTGTGACATTAGGAAGTAGTATATGAGGACACGTCCCAGATGGTCACCATCCATCAGTGCCCATGACGCAAGACTGTGAGCTGTGTACCTCCACAGTTATGAACCGTATGCTGTATGACTCTCATATGACGTATGATGACATCACAGTCATGAGGTCAAGTCAAAGGTTGGGGTCGAAGGTCAGGTATTTTCTTTCCAGATACAGAGGTGGGGTGCCTGGTCTTTTTTCGTGATGTTTGCGACCAAGCTTTAAGAAGTGCCAATAAATTACCAGCCTTGAGCCGGTTTGTGCTTCCCTGACACAGCAGGAATTCAGCCGCACTCCGCACTATATGCTTCTTCTCTTTCTTTTTTATGCAGCTTTTCCCCATCCAGTGCCTGGTTGCTTTTCATGGAAGTGGATACGGACACGTTCACACGCGGCATAAATGCTGCTCTGCAGTGGAATTGGTGTTGAAAAATAGGCGGCATTTACAATATACGCAAAGTGGATGAGACTTTAGAAATCTCATTTGCACTCTGCAGAGAAAACCTGATCAACCCGCAACCTGTCAATAGCTGTAGCGGGAATGCAAAGGTAGAAAGCAGCGGAAAACCTGCTGTCATACCGAAGCAAAAAGAAGCCAATTTTGTTGTTTTTTGTCCAAATCCAAAGAGATTTTCCGCTGCACAAAATCGCTGCGGAGTCGCCACTTATTTATTTTTTTTACAACTTCCATTCATTTTAATGAAGAGCATGCACAGACAGAAAGCCCCCTTAAAGGGGTTGTCTCATGAAGACACCTCCTGATCATAGGGGTCCTAAAGGGGGTTGTCTGCCTGAACAGAACTCCACTAAGAGTGGCTCCATTAATTTGAATGGGTGCCATGGAAGGTGGCCATACAAGCGAGTGAGGTAGGTGACGGGTGATAGCTAAGGCCTCTTTCACACTTGAGCTCTGAGGATCCGGCAGGCACTTCCGTCCTGCCGGATCCGTCAGAACGCAAGTCGCCGGAAAGCATTAGAAGACTGATCAGGATCCTGATCAGTCTTCGAAATGCTTTGCGGTTACTATGGCAGCCAGGACGCTATTAAAGTCCTGGTTGCCATAGTAGTAGTGGGGAGCGGGGGAGCAGTACACTTAGTCCGTGCGGCTCCCGGGGCGCTCCACAATTACGTCAGAGTGCCCCATGCGCATGGATCACGTGATCCATGCGCGTGGGGCGCCCTGACGTCACTCTGGAGCGCCCCGGGAGCCGCACGGATGATAAGTATACTGTTCCCCACTACACTTTACCATGGCAGCCGGGACTTTAGCGTCCTGGCTGCCATGGTAACCATTGAGAAAAAGCTAAATGTCGGATCAGGCGATGCGCCGAAACGACGTTTAGCTTAATGCCGGACCCGGCCTTGCGGCATGTGTTCAGGATTTTTGGCCGAAGCAAAAAGCGCAGCATGCTGCGGTATTTTCTCCGGCCAAAAAACGTTCCGGTCCTGAACTGAAGACATCCTGATGCATCCTGAACGGATTTCTCTCCATTCAGAATGCATTGGGATAATCCTGATCAGGATTTTTCCGGCATAGAGACCCGACGACGGATCTCTATGCCGGAAAACAAAAACGCAAGTGTGAGAGAGCCCTAAGTCTCTCAGCTCCTCTATTAACATATTTCTCAATGTGGAGCGGCTTTTCTCCCGCTGGAACCAAGGATTGGGCATGTTGAAATCCAACAAGCCCAATTCGACTTTACCCTGACATCTGATGTTGCAAGGCTTCTATACACATCCATACTAAGGGCTCATGCACACGACAGTATACTGCCTGTTTTTTGAGTTCAGTATGCAGGAAAATATACTGAACCATTTATTTCAATGGTTCAGCAAAAAACCTGAAGTGTCTCCGTGTGCATTCCGTTTCAGTATTTCCGTACCGTGAAAAGATAGAACATGTCCTATTATTGGCCGCAAATCACGGTGCTAAGCTCCATTCAAGTCAATGGGTCTGCAAAAAATACTGAAAGCATACTGAACACATCCGTATTTTGCAGCTCCATACTGTAGAAATGCATGTGTTTGCTGTTTACAAACATCATTACATTAATGATTACAAATGTACTGTATCCATTTTTTATGGACACAATACAGACATGCTTTTCCACAAAAACGGAGTGGAAACGGAATATATACTGAAACACAATGGTAATTCAACAACTGAACCAAGAATCTGTAAAAAACTGACTTTTGTGCACAACGGTCGTGTGCATGAGCCCTAACTTTAATGTGCATAGCCAGATTAAATGGGTTGTCTGGTTTCCCATACTAACGACCTGTCTTCTGGTCAGGTCATCAATATCAGACTGGTGGGGGTCCGACACCCGGCAATCCCACCGATCAGCTGTTTAAAGAGTCCGCAGCGATAATACAAGCACTGCGTTCCCTTTAGGCCTCTTGCACACGGGCGTCATGTTTGACGCCCGGATAAGATGCGGGTGCGTTGCGGGAATCGCTGCGATTTTTCTGCGCGTGTGCTAACGTTTGTAGTGCGTTGAGCACACGCGTGAAAAAATCCGCATGCTTGGTACCCAGACCCGAAGTCAGACTTCATCACTGAAGTCTGGTTTCGGGATGAGTATTCTGTATGTGTAATTATTTTCCTTTATAACATAGTTATAAGGGAAAATAATCGCATTCTAATTACAGAATGCAATGTTCCCGGGCTTTAAAGGGTTAAAAATAATAAAGAGTTAACTTACCTTCTCCCATTGTACGCGCAGAGCCCCAGAACGTCTTCTCTCTTGATAGTTTTGATGCTTGAGGACCTGTGGTGACGTCACAGGGTCACATGGTCCACTCAAATGCTTCTATGATTGGACCATGTGACCCTGTGACGTCACCACAGGTCCTCAAGCAAGCAATCATCAAGAGAGAGACGTTCTGGGCTCTGCGCTCAATGGGAGAAGGTGAGTTAACTCTTTATTTTTAACCCTCTATAGCCCGAGGAACATTGCATTCTGTAATTAGAATGCGATTATTTTCCTTATAACTATGTTATAAAGAAAATAATAACGATCGGGTCCCCATCCCGATCGTATCCTAGCAACCATGCGGGAAAATCGCAACGCATCCGCACATGATGGCGGATGCTTGCGATTTTCCCGCATCCCCATTCACTTCTATGGGGCCTGCGTTGCGTGAAAATCGCAGAATATAGAACATGCTGCGATTTTCACGCAACGCAAAAGTGATGCGTGAAAATCACCGCTCATGTGCACAGCCCCATAGAACTGAATGGGTCAGGATTCAGTGCGGGTGCAATGCGTCCTCCTCACGCATTGCACCCGCGCGGAAAACTCGCCCGTGTGAAAGGGGCCTTACTGTTTACCTGCACACTGCCGACACTGGCTTGTTTCACATCTGCGGTAAGCAGATCCCGCAGGCTGTTCAGGCCGAGGAAAGCCTGCCAGATCCGTCACTGCCGTGCGCTGCTGGAATACCGTCTGTCCAAAACAACTGAAAGGTGCCATGAAGCAGAATGTGCTCAACCCAAAAATGCAGTTGTGCATATATATATATATATAGGGGAGCAGATCCTGCACTTGTGGCCCGTTGCTAATAGCGATCCCCAGCAAAAATGCATACGGTGGAGGATGCCCGCAGCGGACCACAATAGACATCCTACACAAGATGGCAATAGTGTGGATGTGGTAAATAATATAGCAATAACAAATGACAAAACAGGTGCACACTGCGGTCTTACTAAGCCCTCAAACTGATGTTAAAATTGAGAGATTGGTCAACATGTCCTGCTGTGGAGGACATGTCTTAAAGGGAACCTGTCAGCAAAAAATAGCATAGTAAGCTGTTAACAGTACCTCCTAATGCCAGATAACAGTGTCCCAATGCACTTTTTCATTTTTTTGCAGCACTTGGCCTCACAGAGAAATCGAAGTTTTATTCAGCTGCCGCCCCGTGCTTCAAGTCAGGCTTGAAGTCATGGGGGCAGCGGCCTAGGCGTCTCCAATAGTGCTCTCCCCGCCTCCTGCCTCCTTGATTGACATCCCGAATCGCAGTGCCGGGACCGCGCTCTAAGCCCGCATGCGCAGCAAAGGGCGGCTGGAGCGCGGTCCCGGCTCTGGCGCGTACATTGAGCAGGCTTCATTTTTGGTTACAGCGCATCGCCCGACACCCTGTTCCAATCGCGCCCGCGCCCGGCATCTATGCGTATCGAGCGCGATTGGAACAGGGTGTCGGGCGCATGCGCTGTAACCAAAAATGAAGCCTGCTCAATGTACGCGCCAGAGCCGGAACCGCACTCCAGCCGCCCTTTACTGCGCATGTGGGCTTAGAGCGCGGTCCCGACACTGCGATTCGGGATGTCAATCAAGGAGGCGGGGAGAGCTCTATTGGAGACGCCTAGGCCGCTGCCCCCATGACTTCAAGCCTGACTTGAAGCACGGGGCGGCAGCTGAATAAAACTTCGATTTCTCTGTGAGGCCAAGTGCTGCAAAAAAATGAAAAAGTGCATTGGGACACTGTTATCTGGCATTAGGAGGTACTGTTAACAGCTTGCTATGCAATTTTTTGCTGACAGGTTCCCTTTAAGCCCGAGCACCACGCCAAGGTGTCTCAAGTAGCTCGGGACCTAACACTCACCTACCTGTGCTGTATGGGCAATACCAGGGCAAGTGGGCGAAATTATAGGAATGTAGAGGCCAACTCGCAGCAAACTCCTCAGTTACCTCCAGGATGTAACCATGCCTGCAATGGGAGGAGGGAGAAGGCTGTGAGCCCCACCCAAAACTGGCTGATATGGCCCAGGCCTCACAGGTGCACCTAAATGTAGCCTGTGGAAGGAAAACAGGCTACATTTACATAGGAGTTTATACACCTCCTCCCATTGCAGGCACGGTTACATGCTGGAGGTAACTGAGGAGTTTGCTGCGAGTCGGCCTATACATTCCTGCAATGCCCACTGGCCCCTGGTATTGCCCATACGGCGCAGGAGGTGAGTGTTAGGTCCCGAGCTACTTGAGAAACCTTGGCGTGGTGCTCAGGCTCAGACATGTCCTCCACAGCAGGATATATTGACTAACCTCTCAATTTTAACATCAGTTTGAGGGCTTAGTAAGACCGCAGTGTGCACCTGTCTTGTCATTTGTTATATTGGAATACCGTCTGACCCCATTCACTATAATGGGGAACATTACAGTGAATGGGATCGGTGGGAATTCCAGCCGGAATAGCCGGCCGGATCTGCTTACCGCCAGTGTGAATGTGTCCCCTGCTGGCGTTAATATTTATGATGCATCTGTAAAGTTCTGTACAAAAATACTGAAATCTACTGCAGCAAGGGAGCTTTTCTATGTTTGGGTTTTAATCTACACAGTTTTCCTGGCACAGATTATAGTAAATGTGCCGCCATACCTGGCCCCTAACCACCCAGCTCCGTGTAAACCCTCAAAAAATACTGCAAAATTTAGTGCTAGTAGGGCATGCAGCATACTTAGGGCTCATGCACACGAATGTATTTTCTTTTCGTGTTCGTTCCGTTTTTTTTGCAGACCGTATGCAGAACCATTCATTTAAATGGGTCTACAAAAAGAACGGAAGTTACCCTGTGTGTATTCTGTTTCTGTATGTCCGTTTCGCAAAAAAAATAGAACATGTCGTATTATTGTCCGCATTATGATAGGACTGTTCTGTTAGGGGCCAGCTGTTCCGTTCTGCAAAATACGGAATGCACACGGACGTCATCCGTATGTTTTGCGGATATAGATTTAGGGTACCTTAAAGTTTAAAGTGGGTCTCTGGGAGTTTTATATTGATGGCCTATCCTCATGCTAGGTCATCCATTTCTGATTGGCGGGGATCCGACTCAAATCACCCCACTGCCCCCATAATAAAAATAAACAATAAAAAAAATAAAGATAGTTTGCACCGCCACGTCCCAAAATGTCCGTACTAAAATTAAAATTCAAACATACTTACCCCGTACGGTGAACAGAAAGAAAATAAAAAATACCGATTTGCCATTTTTTTTTGTTGAATCACCCCCTAAAAAATTGAATAAAAAGTTATCAAAAAGTCATACACACTCTAAAATGGTATCAATAAAAAACGACATGAACGACGTTCACACACAGGTTTTACAGCGTAATTTCTCCAAAAATGCAGCGCGGAGGTTAGCGGAGTGGCTGCTCAAAGCCACGGTGAAAACAACCACGTCCCTTCTCTGTGCGGCCGCAGCTATGAGCCGCCGCTCTGCCATCGTCAGTGCTGCCTCCCATTGAGATGTAAGAAGACGGGGCCGCTGGCAGGTTTGGGACTCGCCAAAATTTCGCTGTAAATTCCTCCGTGTGAACGACTCCTTAGGGATATTCACACAATGGATTTTGAAAACTTGCTGAAAAAGAATCAGCGCAGAATCCAAGCGGTTTTTTTTCACCACATTTTTTTTTTTACCAGTGGGTGTTCTCTTCAATACAAAGCTGCATTTTCAGCTCAAGGTTTCTGGCGAGGAGCGGCGCTGGAAAACGCATGGACTAACATGGAGTTTCCCATGTATTTAGCGCAGATTCCGCCACAAGATAGGACATGCTGCACGTGGGGAAAAAAAAGCTTGGGAGGCCTTTTTTAAGTGTTTTTTGGAGCCAATTTTGAGGCAGAAATGCTCCAGAATCAGGACCAAAAACTCTGTGGTATTTGGCCTGGAAAACCGCATGTGAAAAAACCTTGCCCACGTGAACTGCGATGCTGCTTCCCATTGAAAGCAATTAAAAGCGTTTCAAGCCCAGGCTTGATGTGGTTTTCAGCACCGAATCCGCGTTAAAACCCATGCTAAAAATATGTGGTGTGAACAATAGCCTAATACAACTGTGCGCGCGTGGCTGAGAGCGGTCACACAATTCCTGCCCTTTTAAGTATCACCCCTGCCTAAGATGTGATTTATGTCTTATTAATCTACATTGTGACACGTTTTAGGCCGAACGGAGCGACATGGAGAAGACACCACACGAGTGTCATGGCTTCCGCCTTCCCTCTGACTGACATGGAGCGGCCAGTGGGCGTGTCCGGGGCGGGGCCAGAAGTCAGCAGGAATTGAGTGGCAGGCGGGGCCAGGGTCTTCCTGTGCTGCTGTGCTGCGGGGGCTCAGTACCAGAGCTCGGGACAGGAGGCTCCACACTGCTGGCCTGCTGCTCATTCATTGTGTGACTTACCGTCTCCTGCCTTCTGCAGGCTGTGCGCCATCTGTACAAGGTAAGTCTTCTAATGTGCACTTACTGGCTTATTGCATGCGCCTCCTCTGCAGGTTGTTTACCACTAGCTGCAGTGATGGCATGGTCTGTGTGTTGTCATCTGGGCTGAGATCTCTCATGTCCACCCTGGGTTTAGGATTACTGTATAGAGGCATCCATTTGTTTTTGCAGTGTCCAATCAGTGACAATAATGGTGGCATCTGTGGCCTCAGAGTAATCTGCTGCGATCAGAATTGTAAGATTCAGGAGCGATATATGGCAGGAGGGCAGGGGCTGCGTGTTGTTGTTTTGCTCCAGGGTCTATACAGAGGTCATTGATGCCTTTTATAGCCAGGATCATTCATTCTTTGCCGGTGCCCAGTTTTATGATACATTTGCACATTTTATTTTATTATATTTTGCATTCTTTTACGTTGCATGGGTGGTCAGCGGCGTGGTGTTCTTTCTATAATACAGTTATACATTATTTTTTTTCTTTTATATTTTTCATTCTTTTACATTTGCATTGATTTGCAGCAGTGTGTTCTTTTTACGATACGTTTGTACATTTTATTTTATTATTATATTTTGCATTCCTTTACATTGTATTGTATTGCAGCAGTGTGTTTACTTGTTGTGTTGTGCGGCTGATGGCACCCTGGGTGACGGAGGGGCACATGGCACCAGACAACAAACGGGCATCAGCAGAATTTGGCTTTAGTCTTCGGTGAACTCTTGCTCCGCCGGAGGAATAGCCAATACACGCAGATAATAAATGCTCGTCCTATTTTTATTTTTTCCCGTGACAAGAATGGTCATGGATCGCGTTGTACTAGCGTCACACAGTCTTGAAAGTCTGGAAATGCGTAGGTTTGCCTTTATAAGAAGGTGTAGAATTGTGCAGCAGTTATTTCTACATTACTGTAATATCCCTTTTGTTGTTGGGGTGTCGGGGTATGTTCACACGGAGCTTTTAGGTTTCGGTGAACGTAGAGGATTTTGGTGCAGATTGCACGCCAAAAATTCTTGCCAAAAAACCCCTGCAGAACTTCCCCATTCATTTCAGTGAGGAATCTGCATGTGAAACCATACGGCACTGTTTTTTTTTGTTTTTTTCCCCCATATGCGGTTTTAGAAATGGAAAACAAGAATTGTCCTGTCCATTCTTGACTCCGCCTCTAGAATTCCATTGAAAATAGCCGGGAATGAAAACACTCGCCAAAACCAGGTCAAAAAAAGCGCCAGGGAAAAATCGCACGAATGAAAAAACCTGCTGCGGATTCTCCATCGGGTTGTTTTTTAGCACTGAAAATATTCGATAAGAGGACGTTCACATGAAGGCTTTTTCAGCGGAGTTTTGGCATGGACAACTACGCCGAAAACCTGGCGGCGGCTGTGTACTCTCTGCCTCACGTACATCTGAATGGGAGGCATTGCTGAGGATCGCATAGCGGAGGCTATGTCCCTTCTCAGCGTGCCCGCGGCTATGCGTTTTTCTGGTGCGTTTGTTTTGACGTGGTTTTTCATCCTGCTCATTTCAATGGGAACTCTGGATGCGGACTCTTGTCAACAATGGACATCTCTTTTTTTTTTTTTTTTTTTTTTTTCTTCTGCAGCACTGTTTTTAAAACCGCAAAAAGAGGAAAAACGCGCCATATGAATTAACAAGCAGTTTCCCTATGTAATTCAACCGTTTGCAGCACAGTTTTTGGGTGTGAAAGTGTATGGACACTAGAGGTCTGGATTATCATTGCCGTATGTACTAAAGGGGGATGACTGTGGAACATGGTGTATGACATTTTTATTTTTGGTATCCATGTGTTTCTATAGATAAGCAGAGAGACACAGGTACAGGGGGGCCCATCCGTCCTGTAGGTAGCACTGCCTACTCCTGTGTCCAACCAAACCCATGATGCACTTCTCCCTTCTCTGCCACACCTCCAGCTCCGCCCCTAACAACGCCCAGCTAGGTTATAGCTCCTCCCATCCAGCTAGTTACATAGACCCTCCCCTATCATTGCCCCGCCCATGGACATTACATCACAGGAAATAAGAGAGAGCTGCATGGACATGGTCATGTGACCACAGCCCAGAATGGGAGATAGGAGCGCTAAAGGCAAAATAAAAAAATTACAAAATTACAGCGACCTTCATAATGGGTTATTTTAAAGGATGTTGATGCAATCATGCAAACTGGAGTACCCCTTTAAACGAGTTTTCCTGTATTGATGGTCCATCCTGGTTTGTCTCATCTCCAGACATTGATGATAGATAGACTGTCTGTCTGAAGTTTAAAGTACAGCTGTCAGCAGGATCAATCCTATTCTTTCAGGCATATGGCCTGGTAGGATTGTTCCTGCTGAATACAATGTTACCCACCTTGTCAAGTTCGGTTCTGGCATTCCTGAGGAAAAAAAAGGCTTTTATTCTTTATACAAATGAGGTCTTCATTGCACCGAGGGCTGGGGTCTGAACCCCTCAGGTCCTCAGCTTTCCAGTGCTGTCCACGCTGCTTGGTGCACTGAACTTTCAAAAGACATGTATCCATATCCCGCAACCGTCTTGGATCTGGCAGAACAGTCCCGGATTTTGGCAGCTGTCCCAAGGTCCCGGAACGGCTGTGCTATGTCCCAATTTCAATTGTATCTGCATCTACTGAGGATACAGTTGAGTGCAATGATAAAGCAGAGAGCCCCAGCAGCAAGTGCAATGCAGTGATATCATCATGCCTGCTGAGCTGTGGAGGAGTGCACGGAGGCTGGGGACCACTCCCTGGATGGAGAATCTGTGTGTTCTCCCTCCTTCTTCTCAGCAGGTGCGATGACGTCATCACGCCTGCTGCTGGGGAGAGCATGATGTGCTCCAATCATCAGGGGAACGGGTCTATGTGTGTTTTTTTTTTTTTTTTATTATCAGCACTACTATAAAGAAGGCATAACTGTTGAGGCACTAAAGGAGCATTCTACTGTGCTGGGGCACTAAGGGGGCGTAACTACTGTGCGGCGGCACTAAGGGGGCGTAACTACTGTGCGGGGGCACTAAGGGGGCGTAACTACTGTGCGGGGGCACTAAGGGGGCGTAACTACTGGGCGTGTATTTTATTTTATCTTGCACAGTTATTGTATAGATAGGCCTAGGGCAACATTAGAGGTGTGACTGCATGTAAAAAATAAATAAATTGCCAAACTATGCTGTCGTCCCTCCTCATGCTTTTCAGAAGTTGGGAGGTATGGCCATCATGTTGATCAGCAGGATCAACCCTTTCAGGCAGTATATCTGGCTTTTTAGGATTGATCCTGCTGATGGTACTTTTTAAGACCTCTCTTTGTTGTCAGTAGATGAAAATATTTTTCTTTACAGTCACATGGTGAAAACCAGTAAAGACCTTCTGACTACTGGGAGTTTTCTATAATAGTACCCGGCCTATGTAACCCTGTGCATCATCAGCGCAGCGTAGATAAAATGTCATCAGCCTGGGGCCACTATAGTTTAGGGCAGTAGTATCCGAAAGCTGTCGCTGCCTGTACCAGATACATATATCATATATCATATGTACCAGATATAAGGTGGTGGCATGTAGTCACTTGTAGACCCACACGACTAATGACATCTGACTCTTTCCTTCATGTCCATTGAGCTTCTTAAAGGAGCTTTAATATGAAATATCTGTTATCGTGTGGGTTCCCACTGCTCTATCAAACAGTAGGTGAATCCTGATCCATTCGTTTCTATGGGTCAGTGTACATACATTTTTCACGTTTTATATATTGTGCATTTTTTCACACAACTCTGGCTCCATAGAAATGAATGGTGCTTGCGTGAAAATTGGAATGTATCCAGACGCAATCCGTTTTTCACTGATTGCTGGGAGATGTAGATTTTTATTCTTCAGGTTTTCTTAACGAGTGTGAAAAACGCATGCAATCCAGATGGAAAAAATGCGAACACTCAACAGATCCATCAGTTTTGGGGGCACACAAATGTATTTTTGGTCCACATCCGATCTGCATTGTTTGCGGCTCGGACGCGGACCCATTCACTTCAGTGGGACCTCACAAGATGTGGTCCGTTCCACGCCGTTCGCAAAGTGATAGAACATGTCCTATTCTTGTCCGCATTACGGACAAGGATATAGGACTGTTCTATTAGGGGCCGGCCATTCTGTTCTGCGAAATGCAAGCGGCCGGTATCCGTGTTTTGCTGATTGCAAAACAGCCAGCGGTGGTGTGCATCCTGAACAGATCCTGACACAATCCGTATAGCTAATGTGAATGAGGCCCCATCCACAGGTTAGGCAGAATTAGTAAATCTGTCCCATTGTATAGAGACACTGAACAAGCAGGGAATGCTGGGAGATGTGAAGTCAGGGCTGTGAAGAATACAGCACACGTTTGAAAGTTGTTTCTAATGACGATGAGATGGATTAGACAAGATTTGTCATATGTCATAGAGACGGGGAACTCCTAACGTGGGCCTGTGGACGGAAAAGTGCCACGCTAATGGTAGGTGGGGGTGATAAATCTCATCCTGTGTAATGAGTACAACATATGTAAGGCAAGGTAATAGCAAACTGTACATCAGATACCTCTGACTTCTACCGCTGATGAATTATTTACAGGGGGCTGTTTTCTACTCATTCCCTTTTAACTAACAGAACGTCAGTCTGTAGACTCTTAATTAGAGGCTTGTGCCCGACAGACAGGGACGATTACATCCTGGCGTGGTGACAGCTACTTTCTACTATCACAATGAAAGTCGCTTTCCCTCCACGTCCGTAAGATCCCATGGGCTACCCACATTTTTGGCGGATAGCACACTGACTGACTGTTCACTTTTACGGGGTCGTGCACACCATCATATTTTTTGCGGATCTGTGTGGCCATCCCGCAAATTATAGAGCGGGTCCTATTCTTGTCTGTATTGTGGAAGTTAATAGTCCTTTTTATTGATGGGACTGAGAAAAATACAGAGTGCACATATTTCATGGGTATGCATAGCGTATAATTCACGTCCATGTTTAAAGAGGACCTGTCCCCTCTCCTGACATGTCCGTTTTAGAAACTACTTGCATTCCCCATGTGATAACAATTCTGGAGCATCTATCCTTATGGCTCTATGATGGGCTATTCCTTTATTATTCCTGCCAGAAGTATATAAATGAATTACTAGCAGTTTGTAATAAAGGTCCAGCTGGGTATTACCAGTTGGGGGTGTGTCCCTGCACAGTCCATTACCACCATTACTGATTAGGTAGTGCAGACATTGCAGGGACACCCCCCAAACTGGTAACAGCCATCCGGGCCCTCATTGTAGACTGCTAGCAATTCATTCCTAATTTCTAGTAGGAATAATAAAGGAAAAACACTGCAATGAAAGAAAAAATTCTCCAAAATTTTTATTGCAAGGTGGATTCTAAAACAGACTTGTCAGGAGAGGGGACAGGTCCTCTTTAAGGGTACTTTCACACTTGCGTTGTTGGATAACGTCAGGGAGTTCTGTCGCCGGGAATGTCTGCCGAATCCGTCAATCTGTATGCAAACAGATATCTGGATGCGGGTCCGTCTCACAAATCCATGCAATACCGGATCCGTCACTCCAGTTGTCATCTGGAAAAACGGATTCCATATTTACCTTTTTCACATTTTTAAAAGGTCTGCGCATGTGCAGACCGGAAGACCGGATCCATCAATGCGGCAATTTGATCCGGCGCTAATACATTTCAATGGAAATCAATGCCGGATCCGGCATTCCGGCAAGTGTTCCGGATTTTTGGACGGAGAAAATACCCCAGCATGCTGCGGTATTTTCTCCGTGCAAAAAACGTAAGAGGGACTGAACTGATGCATCCTGAACGGAATGCTCTCCATTCAGAATGCATTAGGATTAAACTGATCAGTTTTTTCCCGTTATTGAGCCCCTAGGACGGAACTTAATACTGGAAAAGAATAACGCCAGTGTGAAAGTACCCTAAGTGCGCCCTCCTGCTTTATTATTTTCTCCTATGTCACATAAGGCCTGTTTACACACTCCATAAGAAATGAACGGCTGACAATAGGCACATTAATATGCAGTCGCAATGTCAAACAATGACTCACCACCACACTGTTGTGTATGTTGTTGCTAGAAATGGCATGGTTAAGTCATAGCCGCCGGTTATATATGGCGCAGTAGTTATTACTATCTCTGCTTAGCAATAGTTGGATCGGCACAGTTACCAGTAGGTGTAAATGGGCAGAATTGTATTGGCAGAGATTGGTTAGCTATAATGCAAGTGCCTGCATGTGTCATCTGGCCAAATAGTTTTAGTAAGGGCTAATCCACACGACCGTATGTATTTTGAGGTCCGCAAAACACGGAACCACAAAAAATACGGATGACGTCCATGTGAATTCCATATTTTGCGGAACGGAGCAACTGGCCCCGAATACAACAGTCCTATTCTTGCGAGCAATAATAGGACATGTTCTATATGGACACAGAATGCACACAGAGTAACTTACGTTTTTTTTTGTGAACCCATTGAAATGAATAAATCTGCATACGGTCCACAAAAATTAAAAAACGGGCATGGAAAGAAAATACATTTGCATGCATGAGCCCTAAAGCACAGGGGACTTGTTACCCCTAAACCACCATGCACTGTCCCATCATTACTCTCCCTAGTACTCGGAGGCTGTCCTGCCTTGCGCCCTAGAACCCACCAACATCAAGGATACCCCACCTTCCACCTAGTAGTAGACCCCGAGCCAGAAGGAGTGTGCCCCTTTCATCACTGCAGGGGAGCGCCAGAGTGAGGACTTTTACCGTGACTACTACTCCTATCCTCGCCACCGCCCCTTCTGTCTCCTGCTCTCCCCTCCTGGGCTCACTGCATCTATGTGTGAAATATTCTCCACCTTGAAGCAATGCAGATAATGGTGATACAGAATGTGATGGCGCATAACAAGGTTCTCGTTGATTTCTTTATGAAATCAGTCATACGGAAGTCCGGTAGGGCCCTATGCACCTCTACGGGTGCCCTATGATGGCTTCAAACAAACTGCAGCCTTAAAGGGGTCGCTTCACTTAAGCAAATGGCATTTATCACGTAGAGAAAGTGAATACAAAGCACTTACTAATGTATTGTGATTGTCCATATTGCCTTCTTTGCTGGCTTGATTCATTTTTCCATCTCATTATACACGGCTCATATCCAGGGGTTACAACCACTGCTGCAACGCAGATATAAAGTGGCTGGGGACAGGAGCTGCTGCGCATGCGTGTCTATGTGCATTGTCACAGCCACCAGAGAGGCCAGTGTCTTTTCCTATAGTGTGCATGCACGGCCACCGCTGATGGATTGCAGAGTGGTCGTGGCCCCTGGAAGCGAGCCGTGTATAATGTGATGGAAAAATGAATCCAGCCAGCAAAGGAGGCAATATGGATAATCATAATACATTAGTAAGAGCCTTGTATTCACTTTCTCTACATGATGTTATTACAACTAGGAGCAAAAGTCCTAACGGCAAGAAATTGGTAGTGGAGTATACATGACTACAGGGCATTAGTGACTATAAAAGTGATTATTCAGCTGTATTCTGACTAATACCTTGACTGTAAGCCGCTAATCCTGTATGTTAGGACAATAACCATTCACGGGAGTACTGCGTGTACTCGGCCGCTCTGCATTCCACACATTTAAGTCGTATTCCATTATGGAAAGAGGCTTTACTGGTAAGACTGGGTCAGTGACCTCTACTGCATACATGTATGAGCTCTGGGAACTGGGCTGAGGGAAGTCCATCTCGCGTTCGCCCATCCCTTGCCTTATGGTGCGACCGTCTTAGCCAAATAGGACAGAAGGACCATCTCTAGGGTTGTGACTAGGGATGAGCGAATTTCATATTTTGACGTTCGTGTTGTGGTATTTACTGAATTGCGTTATGGATTCCGTTACCACGGACAATAACGCAATTCCATGACTGGATGTATAAGGGAATGCCTTTAGAGGCGTTCCGTTAGTCATTCCGTCATAATGAAAGTCTACAGCATAATAGAGAACTCCGCCATAACGTAAACCGGACGGATCCGTTATGCAGGCAATAGACTTCTATTATGACAGAATGAATAATGGAATGCATTACGTCATTAAATTTCGTTGTGGTCCACAGGATCAGGCAGTAGGACCCCACCCTGTGGGGCCCCCCTTAAATGGAACGAGCGTCACCACCGCTCAATTCATTTCTATGGGAGTGCCGGAGCCAGCTGAGTACATTTTCGACAGAATCTGCAAGAAGGGCCCCAACGGAGCCTCCAACGCAGATGTGAACAAAGCCTAATATGTACATCTAGCCTTATGCAAGGAACCGAGACGTTCCAAGACTTGCCTTGCTCAGATTTCATAAAGCAGCCACAGTGGTGCTATTGAGAAATGCATTTGTGCATCGCCTGTAAAGTCTGTGCTTTGTATAATTACCAATGTCCGGTGTTACCTTTTTGAACTGTCGTTTTTGCATATTGCTTTGCAGGCCCGCTCCTGAATGCTAATCTACAGCGGCAGTCTGGCTATTTCAGTCATTCAGCGAATAAGCCCTGCTTACCAGCAACCATGGCAGACGAAGACCTCATCTTCAGCATGGAGGGTCTGGATAACTCTCACATCTTAAAGGATCGCTGCCCAGATTACGACAAGGCTGACAGTGATGAGGAAGATAACTACTTCATCTGCCCCATCACTGATGATGTGTCATCACACCACGTGGCGAAGACGAAAAAGACCCGCTTCTTTGAAAACTTGAAAAAGGATACGGAATATGGGAGCAGCTCTTCTCCCAGGAACTCCTTCAGCTTCAAGGTGTGCAACGACAATTTACTCGCTGCCGGTGATCGGTTGTCAGTTTAGGTTGGGAGACAGTAATCTGTCAGCTGTTGTTGTCAGTGGGCACTGACTGATCATTTAGAAAGTATTACCCCGTGCCCATGGAAATCAGAGAGCCGTCTGTAATGTGCAGACCAGGAACCATTCACAGTTGCTAATAAAAGGGGGTTACTATCGGGTAACCCCTCTTAATTTCGACAATTTGGTTGAAATTTAGAAAATTCACATTAACCGGTGAACAAACAAAACCTCTTTTTAGCTGCAGAGCCACCAATTCCCAGGCTCTTCTTCTGCCATCCAAGATGGCCACGTCGCTTCTTAGACTCCCTGGTGCACCCTGTGAATTTGGTCGCTCAATACACTTCCTGCTGCCCTTTGATTGGCCAGGAGTGCTCACATGAACAGTGCTGGCCAATCCAAGAGCAGGGTTGGACAAGCAGGACACGTGTATGGTGCAGTCATGTTGGATGGCAAACAGAAGACCAGGAACCACCTGGCAGCATGACATTTATATCTAGTTTCCTATATAGATGACCTATTCTCAGGCTAGGTCATCAATATCAGATTGGCAGGGGTCTAACTCCTGGTGCCAGGTGTCGGAACCCACCACTGATCTGATATTGATGACCTTTCCTGACCTATCATCAATATAGGAAACGGGACAGCCCTTTTAGGCTACTTTCACATCTGCGTTTTTTCGCTGTATGGTTTTGAGATCCTGCAGCAAAACGCTTTAGTTTCCTCCCCATTAATTTTCTTTGAGGACCAAACGGATGCACTCCATTTTGTTGCGTTCCCATGACGCACACAAAACTGCAGCAAGCAGCATTTTTGTGTGCGTCATCAAATACTGAGCAAGACACAATGCAAGTCAATGGTGCCGGATCCGTCGAAGAAAAACTGATCCGACACCCATTGACTTGCAGTTGTTTTAGTGTCGCATCTGTCTTTTTATTTTGGAGATAATACAACCGTACCCATTCAGAACGGATGCAGACAATTTTATTATTGACTCCCCTGACAGATCCAGCAAAAACACAGATGTGGAAGTAGCCTTAGGGCTCATGCACACAACCGTATGTATTTAGCGGTCTGCAAAACATGGACTCTCAAAAAACAACGGATGATATCTGTGTTGGATTTATTTATTTTATTTTTTTTGGCGGATCCATTGTAACAATGCCTGTCCTTGTCCACAAAACAGACAAGCATAGCACATGTTCTATTTTGTTGTGAAATGCACTTGCAGACATATGGAAACGGAATGCACACAGTCATTTCCGTTTTTTTGCGGACCAAGTGAAGTGAATGGTTCCGCATACTGTCTGGAAAAAAAAAAAAAACGGGCACGGAAAGAAAATACGGTTGTGTGCATGAGGCTTTAGTGTCCTGCGGCCATATGGCACAGTGTAGTCATAGTTTGAAGGCCTTATATGCACAACAAAGCGCGCACAGGACCTATATGATGGCACTAGTTGTCCCTGTGGTTCTGTGTTACGCAGCTGAAGGCAGTACATGCAGTATATGCTGGCACGATTGCTTTCAGGGGAAAATACCCCTTTAAAACATGCTATATTGTCTGGTATGAAATTGTACTCGCATAGAGGCCCATAGATAATGCTTGATACTACTATGTGCACAAAGGGCCTACATGGAAATGTGCACACACATTGTCTCACCTGCAGCCCCTAAGAGAGTGGTCCGAAAACCAAGCAATGCTTATCCTGCGCCTGTTACATTAAAACTAATATCTGTGTTTGCAGAGCAGATCGATTGAAACGCATTAGCTTTACCTATGGACAAATTATATGTGACATTGTGCATGCGTTGTGTTGCTGAGCTGCATGCCCTACTAATAGCTTGGCAGAGGCGATCACCTAACATAACAGTAATCGTGTTAGCAAAGACATCAAACTATCTGCGGAAAGTGAACTCTGCCTGATTTATTTCAGATGATCAGAAATGAAAAGGAAATCCTTATCTGCCTAACATTCCCATTCCAGTAAAACGGATACAGGCAATCGCCAGACAATCTAGAGGCTCTAATCCAATAAATGGATGCTGCAGGCCATAGGCCGTCGGTGACCTTCACTGTGACAGAGACCAGATGTATTCTCTACCTGGTCTTCATGCCTTGTCTCGAGCTGCTCTCCACTTACCTTGCACGTAGACACAGATAAAAAGTTTTTAGCTTTGTTGTTTTTAGGGTTCGCCTACACGTGGAGTAGGGGCAATCAATAGGGATGAGCGAATTTCTGTTTCAGGTTCGCCGTACAAGGTTTGGGTTATCTAAGAATTCCTTTATGGATTCCGATACCACGGACCATAACTTATGGTCCGTGGTAGCAGAATCCGTAACGGAATTCTTAGATAATCTGATCCTTGTACGCCGAACTTGAAAACACAAGTTCGCACATCCCTAGCCATCAACGTTTGATCGGCATTGGCCGCACAGCACACTCTCCTGCAGAACAGTTGTGCAGAGCAGCTCCGTCTCCAGAAGTCGGTGCCGGAACCAGAAATCTCGCTTTTCTCTTCAGTAGGAGCGGTGCTTTTTTACCAGTCCGTCCACTGCTCCATGACGGTAGCTGTGCAGTCTCAGCGCTGACTTCTGCTGCTGGAGCTGCTCTGAAACAACCAGGTGGGCAGGGTGTCAGACTCCCACCGTGGGAGGGTAGGCTATCAATATTAAAATCCTGGACAATCCCATTCAAAGGCGTACTCCACCTTTTGAACATATTTTGGTCTTCTCCCTCCCTGCCGGACCTGTGGAGGGAAACATATATTTATCTGGTCCCCGCTCCTTCAGTTTGCAGCATTCTGATACCCACTTGTCAACTTCCGGCATGGACAGGGTTGCAGCCAATGATTTGGCCCTAGCGATCATGTGGCCACCCAGCTTGGGGGACAAGTCACCCCTGTGGCCAGTTATTGGCTGCGGCGGCACACATCACTCCAATCCATGCAAGAAATTGACAAGCAGAGTCTGGAGCAATGCGAACGGGAGGGGATGGAACTGAGCTTCAGGGAGCAGGTAAGTGTGCTTCCCTCCACAGGTCCAAAAGGTGGAGGATCCCTCAAAGATAGCTATAAAATGAGGGTTGTGTTGCTGTTGTTCGAGGCTGTTTTATGGCGGTCTGTAGTCCTCTTCACAAACATCACCTTCTCGTCACAGGCACACTCAAGCAGAAAAAGATTGCATTAGGGGATTGCACTTTAAGCAGTTCTCTAACATGTTCAGCCCATTCAGGTTTTCAAGCCCATCCTTTCAAACATTTAGGCCCCTTGAAGACGAGCGTGAGCGGAATAGGCCTGGATACATTCAGTTAAAAATGCGCAATTTTGAAAGCAAGTTCATTTAGTTTTGTCTGCGATTGCGTTCAGTTTTTTCTGCGCGGGTGCAATGCGTTTTGATGCGTTATTCAAGCACGTGATTAAAAACGGAAGGTTTACGAACAACATCTCTTAGCAACCATCAGTGAAAACGCATCGCATCCGAACATGCTTGCAGATGCGATGTGAATTTCATGCAGCTCTATTCACGTCTATGGGGTCAGCGTTGCGTGAAAAACGCAGAATATAGAACACGCTGCGATTTTCACGCAACGCACAAGTGATGTGTGAAAAACAACGCTCATGTACACAGACACATTGAAATGAAAGGGTCCGGATTCAGTGTGGGCGCAATGCGTTCGCATTGCACCCGCGCGGAAAACTCGCTCATGTGAAAGGGGGCTTCGAAAGCGAATGCACAGAACTCTAACTATATCATCTGAGCAGCCAGTAGTCAGGAAGAACTGGTTAGCATGGGGTAAACAACAGTTTTTTCCTAAATGTACCATTGTGTTGCCCCGAGGCATGACGTGATGAGTGGAGCTGTCCTGGGGACACAAGGTTACAGAAGCTCAAAGGGAACCTGCCAGGTTAATGGATGGAGAATTACCTCCGAGTACAGCGAGTCCGAACCAGTTCCTCCCCCAGCATTCATACCAGGACCCCCAGTGTACTCCCGAGTCACATGATCCCTACATCTCATTCCCATTGTTATCTGCACCTCAGACTCCAGCACGGGCACTCGGGCAGTGGATGTTTTACATGTGGATTGCGTGTGGATTTTGCAGAATCTTTTTAACGTCATGGGATTTCATCCATTGCATTACCTATCAACTTGACTCTATGGAAGAAAGAAAAAAAAAATGGAATTTAAATTAAAATCGTCTTTGTGCTATCAGATTTTCACAGATTATTATATTTATTTTTTTGCAGATGGAGGTTTTTTGCACATTTGACAAATGTTTGGTGCACAATCAGTAAATTTTGTAAAACCCTGCAATTTACTGATTGTGCACCAAACATTTGTCAAATGTGAACAGGGACTTAAGGGGTTGTCTCATTTTGAACAACCCCTTTTTTAAGTGAGGACCCCTGGTGAAGCAGCTGACCGCTGTGGGTCCAGCCGCTGAAGCCCTTTGCAAAGAGCTTTTGTTGACAGAGGAACTATGTCCCTTAAAAGATTGTCCAAGATTTTACAAAGTCATAGCCCCAGGATAGATCACCATTATCTGATCAGTGGGGAGTCCGACTCCAGATGTTCTGCAGCAACTCGGACGCCAGAACTACACAACGCCATCCATTGTGAAGTGCACGGAGCTGGTTACTGCAGTGCTCCCCCTACTTCAGTAGGAACCTGCCCCGTGAACCACACAGCTTCTGCAGAACGGCTGATCGGGGGTTGCAGGGTCGGACTTCCTACGACCAGAAAGTGATGGCCTGTCTTCGCGGACAAGTTCTTTAAAGTCCTTTTCACCTAAGAAGTCTCATAGAGGAGTTGCCCTGTTCACATGAGGCCTCAGCGTGTGGAAATCTCCATCTCCTGATGGACTGAAAGGCAGCAGATTTGCTGTGTGATGATGCTTGGGAATTAGCTCCTTGGCCTTCCGGTAATTAAGCGCCATACTGTATACAGAGGCCGCGCACTCCCGGTAATAAGTATAATTTACACAGTACCGCTGCCTCACAATGGCACGTAATTGCAATAGATGGTTTATTTTAGGGCACGCTGCTATGGAAGAATAATCCTCCCCAGAGTCATGTGCTGGTGTCCACTGTGGTAGAAATGAGTGGAAGCCATACTGATGGAGTCAAATCTGCTTTTAAAAAAAATAAAGTTGTAATACTGTTGTAGTATTCTACCATAAGACTGGGTCAAAGCTATGATACATATAAATTAAGTTGTGCACAGCTTGTATGGTTTGTGTCAGTCTTTTTTGGCATTTTGTGTTCTTTGGTGCTTTTTTTTTTTTTTTTTTTTTTAATACAGGACTTTTGTTGCCTAAAATGCAGCAAAGAAGGGCAAAGTAAAAAAATAAAAAACAAAATGAAATATATATATATATATATTCGTTCAAGTGGGTGCAAAAATCCAGCAACTAAGACCGGCACCAGGGTCCAATCCGATACTTGAAGAAAAAGCCAGCAGCAATCCAGTAGAAAAATCAAAAACGTGGTTTATTAACCCAGTGTCACAGCAACGTTTCAACCACTTGTTGCGGTCTTTCTCAAGCTATACAGACTTGTGCTCAGTCGTGACATATATAAAGGCAAAATCAATCACAGTGATCATCAAACAATTAAAATCTGCAATCCATATAAATTCCTATATATAAAGTGTCATAGTGCATAATAAATATAGGGTATATTACATATACAAGTGACATTAACTACATAAGGGAAAACAGTGGTAAAATTTATATAGTGTCCTGAATACATAAAAAGTCCTAATTGATAATCAGATATACCCAAGCGGTTGAGACGTCGCTATGACACTGGGTTAATAAACCAGGTTTTTAATTTTTCTACTGGAGTGCTGCAGGCTTTTTTTTTTTTCAAATATATATATATATATATATATATATATATATATATAAAATCTTGGAGAGAGAATAAAATATAAAGAAAATGCACCAAAAAATCAAAAAACCTAAAAAAAAAAGTTGCTTGGAAGTGATTGGCAATGTAATAAATTCAGATCACACATGCATTTTTGCCAAATAAAAAAGCCATGGAAAATGTCAGCTAGGTCCCTCGGACCCTCTTCTATCTCCAGAACGTGCCCCCCCAAAGTGAAGTGTGAGCAGCCGTGCATGAGCAGCCACCTCTCCATTCACCGCTATGGGTTTTCCGAAATGCTCGCTGCCAGGCGCAAGGTGCTTCTTGTTTACTTCAGGGGCCCCATCCTGGAGATAGGAGCGGATCCCAGAGATGAGTCCCACACCTCTCTGACATTGACATATCCTAGTGATATGTCTCCAGTTTCTGAGATGGGAATACCCCTTTAAATGAGCAAGTATAAAAAAAAACTGCTGTGCACGTAGACGTTTGAGAACCAACATGTCCGAATTGGAAAGCTCATTACTCATTGACCACTAAAGCCCTGATGCTTTCATTGCTTGGCTAGCAATATAAATGAGTGCCCCCCCCCCTTCCTCCACCCGTGCAGAGGAAGGGGCTGCCGAGACAAAGAGGGAGACTACGAGTCCAAAAACTGGAATTAGCTGGTAACAAAAGAGGAATTTGCAATAATAAGGATTAGAAACGTTTGGGTCGAGCTTCCTTTCCACGCCAGTTAAGCCTCATTTACACGTCAGTGTTCCACATACGTGTGCTGTACGTGTCCTCCACGGACCGCACACGTCCCAATTCATTTTAATGTGTGTAGTCACACATCCGTGTTTTTAGCACGGATGCAATGCTCTAGTTTGTCCGTGTTCACGAATCTATCACGCCCGTTATAGTCTATGGGTCCGTGAAAACCACAGATGCCAATCCGTGTTTCACAGACCATTAGGAAGAGATGCTTTGAAAATAATTTTTCAGCTGTGCATGGTCAGTAAAACACGGATGATACGTGGACCACACACGGATCCATCACTGGCCACCTTTTTACGGCTTTGAGCACGGACGTGTGAATGGGGCTTTAGACTGATGTGTACA
Organism: Bufotes viridis; assembly: GCA_033119425.1. NCBI lineage: Eukaryota > Metazoa > Chordata > Amphibia > Anura > Bufonidae > Bufotes > Bufotes viridis. The sequence goes on from CM065595.1 coordinate 30,119,275, forward strand.
TTCTGTATATGTCTTGTCCTAAATGTGGAATATTTCATTGGGTTTATACTGGTGTTGTACAGTGTTTGTTTGCTATGTATGTGCTGGATGTAATGCTTTGGGTGATTAATACTTTTTCGTGCATTTCCTAGAATGACAAACACCGCTATATTAAGCATGGCTGCTTGACTGATCGAGGTCGGGTATGTGTCATTGGAAATTGGACATCATAATCACTAGTGAGACTGTACTTTGGGGCCTAATTCTCTGTGCTGCATTCCTCTCCATGTCTGTACTGTGTATCTACTGTCTGTACGAATTGCAAGTGGTTGGATATCGTGTTATATTTATTCCTTGTATATTGCACATAATACTTTAAAGCGGTTGTGCCCCCTCTGTTCAGCCGGACCTGCAAAGGGAAGATGACTTACCTGCTTTCCTGGCCGCCGGCTCCCCGCTCCTTCTGCTCCGATGCTCCACTGGGCTCCATCGATGTCAACATCTGGTTTGACATCGCCTCAGCCAATCACAGGCCGCGGCGGTCTCCAGCTCCCCTTTGCAAATGGTCACGTGACGCAAAGAGAGATGGACACCGCTGCGGCCTGTGATTGGCTGCGGAAATGTCAAATTGGATGTTGACATCGATGGAGCCCAGTCCTGCAGGTGAAGGAGCTGAGAGCCGTTGCCGGAAAGCAGCAGGTCCAGCAGAATGGGGGGGATGTTTGTGTTTTTTTGTTTTTTTTTTGTTTTTGTTTTTTTTCTTCCACAACCCCTTTTAAGCATATAGAATCGGAACCTTAAAGGGGTTGTCCGACCTAGGAGCCGACAAAGCCAGTGGTGGGGATCCCAGTGGTTGGACCCCACGAGCAGTTTATTTTCTATCCTGTGGGTAGGGGATAGCTATTAGCTGCCGGTAATACCTTTTTAAGGGAGAAGTTTGTAATTCTTATTTTCTCCTGTGGAGGCGCTGCAGAGAAAGTGAACACTCTGCTGCTGCCATTGGGCTCTCCGACAGATTACAGCAAATTGCTGAGAATCTATGCAGGGCCCCCTACAATCAGCTCAACCTCAGGTGATCCTTTTTACATTATAAAAAGAAAAAAAAGGACAACCCCTTTAATGTCACTCTTCGCTACCATATGGCGTCCATTGCTACCATTCACACATGTGAGAACATGGACTTTTCATCCTTATCTCTTTTCTATACTTATGGCTGATTATGCTCTGCCTTTCACAGGAGGCCTGGAAACATGCCATCCAAAAAGCCAAGCAGATGCCTGATCCTTGGGCAGAGTTTCACCTGGAAGACATAGATACAGAACATGCAATCCGACACAGGTCTGTGACATCTCAAGTGTAGCTGGGAAATACCAAGAAAAATGTTCTAATTTTTTGCAGAGCAGCGCCTGGATCTGAATACTTTTGTAATTGCCTATAAATAAAAATTTACTATAGCCACTGAGTTATTCAAAAAAATGTATCTGTATAGCGCCACCTGCTGCTTGTTCTATAACATATTTCTATGTCCACCTCGCTGAGGTGGACGCACATGCTCAGTTACATCCTTCAATTGTCCCCAACTCTACATTCTGTTAGAGGCTGTGACAAGGAGAGGGGGAGAGCTGCAGCAGAAAGACCCCCCCCTCCGAAAGGACACGCCCCATGTGCTGCCAGCTTGAGTCAGGGTCGAGGTGAGGAACAGAGCTGGTTCTAGCTTTGATGGGAAGAGATGAGTCATGTGGTATATGATTTCTGATTTTCATTTTTCATGGGATAACCCCCTTTTAAAGATGGGTCACGCTTAAGGATAACAGCATATGCACATACAATAAAGTCTCTCTGAGACGCCCAAACTGCATCCACAAAGGGTCTTCTGGAGGCGTGGTCCTCCAAGAGAGTGACTAGAATACACAGAACTAGTATGTTACAGGATATCTCGTCTAGATCAAAAGGTGGTCTTCTCCAAGAAGAGGTTTGGGGAGGTTTCACCCATTGACTACGAGTAGGAGTAATATACATCACCTAGTTTTACGGTACTTTTAGCTGTTTTCGTAGCAGTCTGCATTTGAAATGCAAGTCCATTACTGTGTTTAGATGCCAGCATTTTGTGCCTGTCTCATTCTCTTAGAAACTTGGTGGGGTTCCAGGAATGTTCTCAGTAAATTTGGAAGGGTTCTCTGTGACACGTAGTCTTACAGTCACCAAAGTAACATACGTGCGGAGTCAACTCGGAAAAGGATACCAGCTCTTGAAACGCAACACTTGTCACATTTCTTATGTAATTTTGGTACCATGTTGCACAGACGTAGAGCTGAGTTTGCAAATGTTGCAGAAGTGAGATTTTTCACAACTGCTGGTGATATCCCGTTTTAATTTCTGCAGTTTTGCACCAGCCTGAGGGTAAAACTGCTGCAAGCGTTCTCATGATGAGCTGGTTTTACAGTTAAAGGGGTACTCTCATCTCAGACATTGATGGCGTATTGCTATGATATGCCATCAATGTCAGACAGTCAGATAGGGGTGGGTCCCATCTCCGGGACCTGCTCTTCTCTCCAGAATGTGGCCCATGGAGTGGAGTACAGCACACTGCACATGCGTGGTTTGCTCAGCATTCACTACTATAGGAGCTCTGAAGCTAACGCTATCGGCTATTTTTGGAGCTGCCATAGCGAAGCCAGAAATAGCCGTGCCTTGCCGAGTTTTGGAACTTCCATAGTGGGTGGCAGCGCTTGCGCTGTATGATCTACTTCACTTTGGGGGACCTTTTCTGGAGATAAATGCAGGTCCTAGAGGTGTTACCCACCTATTCCTGAAATTGAAGTCATGCCCTAGCAATATGCCATAAATGTGGGAGATGGGAATACCCCTTTAAAGTCTTCATGGTTGTCCGATTCTCGGCAGTCCCGACAATCAGCTGTTCTGCAGTTGAGCTGGCGGAAGCCGGTTACTGTAGTGCTGCTCCCATTCCCTTGAATGGGAACAGCCGTGTAATACCAAGCTGGTTGCGGTTTTTGGAGTTGGACCCCCACCACTCTGATATTCATGGCTTATCCTAAGGAAAGGCCAATCAAGATGAAAATCTTGGAAACCTCCTTTAAAAGGGTTGCTTTTTTTCTAATGATGACCTATCTTCTGGATAAGTCATCAATATCAGATCGGCTGGGGTTCGAGTCCTGACACCCGCCGGTCAGCTGTTTGAAGAGAAAGCAGCGTTTGTATGAGTGCTGCCTTCTCTTCTCTGTTTACCTGCTCGCCGTTGCGACTGCGCCTAACTACAACTATGGCGTCCCTCTTCACTTCTATGGGATGGCTTTGTAGTATTCACTTGAACAGAAGTAAATGGGGACGCCATAGTTGTAATTACCCTGCTGCGGGTATACAGTGAAGAGAAGGCAGCGCTCATACGAGTGCTGCATTCTCTTCAAACATCTGATAGGCGGGGGTGCCGGGAGTCGGACCCCCGCCGATCTGATATTGATAACCTAGCTTGAGGATAGGTCATCAATAGAAAAAAGGGGACAACTCCTTTCTAAGTGACACATGTGTAGCGTGTAGCTGTTTCATGGCTCGTGAGCATTTGCTACTGGAAGATAATGATTGCGTCAGGTTGTCAGTAAATAATCTGTGTAATAAAAGATGAATGGCTAGCGATTAGTGTTGTCATACTACCAGGTGCTGGTCCATTTATCAGGAGATAATGACTTGCATCATGTAATTAATGTCACGCCCAGCTTATGGATTATAAGTACACACATACCGTAATCAAATTGTCATTAGCAGCCTATTCGGTGTAACTGTATCAGTAGTAACTTAAGCAATGTAATTAATATCCTCCATTCTAAAATACACTTATCGAGGCTTGATTGAGTTTTATGGCTTATCCAGATCAGCGGGGCTTAATGAACTGTTCCCTCATCATCCATGGACTAAAATGGGCAGTGACTGGACACTCGCCAGGAGCGAGAGCCACTCAGGATCCCAGCAGTGCCTACAATTTTAGGGCTTATTCACACGACCGTATGTACTGGTCTGCGTCTGTTCCGCAATTTTCTAAACAGGTCGCTAAAATTATAGAGCATGTCCTATTCTTGTCCGTAATCATTCCACAAAAAATGCTTCCGTGGGCTTTTGGGTCCGTGCCTCCGCACCGCAAAGGATAGGACATGTCATATCTTTTGCCATCTATTGCGGATTGCAGACCCATTCAAGTCAATGGGTCTGTGCCACAATACGGGGCTCCCACAGCTGGTGACCATTCATTGCGGAAAGTCGCTTTCTAATAAGCCACTTGTACATGAAAAATGGCGGCACAAGTGAAAAACTGAAAGGGTGATCCTACTATACCCCTTGAAAATCAGTACAGTTAATTTGGTTTAATCTGGAATTAAATTGGTTGTGCCACCATTAAATGTAATTTTATTTTTCATATAACCAAGTGAAAATCGAGTTACTTTTGAAATTCACTTTGTTAAAAAAATGCTCTGCTTGTCGGATATTATCTTTACATCCTTATAAAGGTACCCTCTGGTGTTTAATCTGTATAGTCCATTTAATGAGCTGGTCGCACATGCTCAGTTCCATCCTTGCCGCCAGCCGTATCTACTGTAAGAAGCTGTGACAGTTGAGAGCTGCAGCAGAAAGGACATGACCCCTTCCCCCTGCCTAGTTGAGCAACAATTGGGGAGATTTCTAGATCCATGTGAGATACAGAATTGGTTTGAACTCTATGTCTGGTTTTAATTTACTACTTCTATCACAGCATAACCCCTTTAATAGTATCAGATGACCTAAGTGGTTTGTATAAAACTTACTTTAGGACACAGAACAAAGGATTGGGCATACTGAGATTGAACATGCCAAACCTTCCCCCATGATCTGCCAGGGAAGAGTTGGCACACCCCCATACATAAAAATTTTCATGCGGCGGGTTCAGCCGCCTTTGCTCTCATGAGTATGATGACATGTAGATCATATTACAGTTCTGTGATAAGAACAGGTGCCAGATTTTCTAGATTATCAGATGCTGAATTAAAGGAATTTCGCTGTAGATAATAACACTAAGACATGCTATGGCTTTTACTGCCAAATTGCATAGTGCACGTTGGCCGATCATATTTTGAGCAGTGTATGTGGCAGATGTACATACATTTATACGTGCAGCATATGGATGTTATTTGGAAGTAGTGGGTTTGCATACAATAATTCTGCATTGACAGATTTTATAGCAGAGGCCATGCCCCCTCTGTTCTATTCCAGGCCATTTATGGTCTCTGCATGATGTTCCTAGAGCAGCTGGGTCCTATCTAAACACAGAGCTATGTTTAGTACAGTCTAAGAGCATGGTCCCCCAACAAGACACTAATAAAAGACACAAATATTAATGCAAACCTCTCCCTGCATCAGGGGCGAACTGGGAACTTAAAGTGGCCTTGGAGGAAAAAAAATAAAAGTGGCCCCAATGTTGTAGGGGGGTGCAAACTGACAGAAGGTGGGGTAACACAAGTAGATGGGGCCAATACAAGTTGTCAGGGTCAGTAATACCATAGTGCAGCACAGAACGCCATCCCACACAACCAAATATCACAGCGCAGCACAAAATACCTGCCCAGAAGCTGACCCTCTGTGGTGGCCATCAATAGCGGCCATGTTCTGTCCTTAGAAGGTGGGATGTGGGTCACGATATCAAGCCAGCTCTACTTTCAGCATGCTGCCTGGACTTCCTCTAATAATAAACCCCTTAAGACCCCCAGTAGTATGTATCCAGCCAGCGGCAGTGAGGAGGGCTCAGGCGGCCCTAGGGGCATCGCCCCAATGGGAAAATTCACTGTCCATGGCCCGTCTGCCCCTACCCTGTATACAGGCTGCGTCATAAATTATTGTACTGGAAATTGTGGAGCAACTGGGGGACAGACGTTCTGCTACGGCCACATGATTGGGGTTGAGTGGGGCCCTCAGCAGCATCTTTTCTGGAACAGTAGGTGGCCTGATATTGTCCAGTGGAGACGCAGATAAGAAACACTAAGTGGTATTTTCGCTCGGCTATTTTCAGCGGCCCCATTTAAATGAATGGAGGGCACACTGCGCATATGCAGCCGTCCTCCATTCATTTAAATGGGGCCGCTGAAAATAGCCGAGCGAAAATACCACTTTAAGTGTTTCTTATCTGTGTCTCCACTGGACAATATCAGGCCACCTACTGGTCCAGAAAAGATGCTGCTGAGGGCCCCACTCAACCCCAATCATCTGGCCATAGCAGAACGTCTGTCCCCCAGTTGCTCCACAATTTCCAGTACAATAATTTATGACGCAGCCTGTATACAGGGTAGGGGCAGACGGGCCATAGACAGTGAATTTCCCCAGTGAGGCGATGCCCCTAGGGCCGCCTGAGCCCTGCTCACTGCCGCTGGCTGGATACATACTACTGGGGGTCTTAAGGGGTTTATTATTAGAGGAAGTCCAGGCAGCATGCTGAAAGTAGAGCTGGCTTGATATCGTGACCCACATCCCACCTTCTAAGGACAGAACATGGCCGCTATTGATGGCCACCACAGAGGGTCATCTTCTGGGCAGATATTTTGTGCTGCGCTGTGATATTTGGTTGTGTGGGATGGCGTTCTGTGCTGCACTATGGTATTACTGACCCTGACAACTTGTATTGGCCCCATCTACTTGTGTTACCCCACCTTCTGTCAGTTTGCACCCCCCTACAACATTGGGGCCACTTTATATTTTTTTCCTCCAAGGCCACTTTAAGTTCCCAGTTCAGCCTCTGATGCAGGGAGAGGTTTGCATTAATATTTGTGTCTTTTATTAGTGTCTTGTTGGGGGACCATGCTCTTAGACTGTACTAAACATAGCTCTGTGTTTAGATAGGACCCAGCTGCTCTAGGAACATCATGCAGAGACCATAAATGGCCTGGAATAGAACAGAGGGGGCATGGCCTCTGCTATAAAATCTTGCAATGCAGAATTATTGTATGCAAACCCACTACTTCCAAATAACATCCATATGCTGCACGTATAAATGTATGTACATCTGCCACATACACTGCTCAAAATATGATCGGCCAACGTGCACTATGCAATTTGGCAGTAAAAGCCATAGCATGTCTTAGTGTTATTATCTACAGCGAAATTCCTTTAATTCAGCATCTGATAATCTAGAAAATCTGGCACCTGTTCTTATCACAGAACTGTAATATGATCTACAGGTCATCATACTCATGAGAGAAAAGGCGGCTGAACCCGCCGCATGAATATTTTATGTATATGGGGGTGTGCCAACTCTCCCCTGGCAGATCATGGGGTAAAAAGGTTTGGCGTGTTCAATTTCAGTATGCCCGATCCTTTGTTCTGTGTCCTAAAGTAAGTTTTATACAAACCACTTAGGTCATCTGATACTATTAAAGGGGTTATGCTGTGATAGAAGTAATAAATTAAAACCAGACATAGAGTTTAAACCAATTCTGTATCTCACATGGATCTAGAAATCTCCCTAATTGTTGCACAACTAGGCAGGGGGGAGGGGTCATGTCCTTTCTGCTGCAGCTCTCAACTGTCACAGCTTCTTAAAGTAGATACGGCTGGCCGCAGTTGAAGAATGGAACTGAGCATGTGCGACCAGCTCATTAAATGGACTAAACAGATTAAACACCAGAGGGTACCTTTATAAGGATGTAAAGATAATATCCGACAAACAGAGCATTTTTATAACAAAGTGAATTTCAAAAGTAACTCTATTTTCACTTGGTTATCTGAAAAATAAAATTACATTTAATGGTGGCACAACCAATTTAATCCCAGATTAAACCAAATTAACTGTACTGATTTTCAAGAGGTATAGTAGGATCACCCTTTCAGTTTTTCACTTGTGCCGCCATTTTTCATGTACAAGTGGCTTATTAGAAAGCGACTTTCTAGCTAGAAATTGTCATTTTGTGTGTATGTTGTATGTACGCGTTATTGTGAGCTTGTATTATTATCAATGACCTGTTGGATAATCTTCATGTTTCTGTCTGTAGGTACAATGCTGTCTCTGGCCAGTGGGTACAGGATGTCGTGTTAATTAAAATGGGCTCTCTGGTAAGTATTTATTTCCTTTTGGGTGCAACGTACAGGGCGAGGGTTCACTTATCATAAGTAACCACTGCACATAAGGACACTTGGGAATAAAATATTTTCTATTTTTTCTTTCTTATAGCCATTTGGACGTGGTGCCATGAGAGAATGCTATAGAACGTAAGTAATTATCTATCTATCTATTTTATATCTATCTGTCTATCCTATTTATCTGTCTATCTAATCTATTCTGTCTCTCTTTTTATTATATTTACTAAATTCCATGCACATAATATAAATATATATAGAAAGTGTGCTTATGTTAGAGTTTTAGGGACCCAGCAACTCAACTTAAAGGGCTATCTCACTTCACAAAATGCCTTTAATCACGTAGCGAAAGTTAATACCAGGCATTTACTAATGTATCGTGATTATCCATATTGCTTCCTTTGCCGGCTGGATTCATTTTTCCATCACATTATACACTGCTCGTTTCCAGGGGTTATGACCATCCTGTAATTCAGTAGCGGTGGTCCTGCTTGCACACCAAAGGAAAAAGTGCCGGCCTCTCTGGTGGCCAGGACCGTGGGAGCGCGCATAGTGACACATGCACAGCAGCTCCCGTCCAGTCCACCTTATATCTGCACTGCAGTGGTGGTCGTATCCCTGGGAACGAGCCGTGTATAATGGGATAGAAAAATGAATGAAGCTAGCAGAGCAGGCAATATGAACAATCACTTTACTTTATTCTCTTGGGCTTTTCTTAAGGTTGTCTATTAGCCCATTAATTGTCCCAGGCATCCCCGATAGCATGGAATAAATCTATTTTGTCCTGAAAAATTGCAGTCGTATATTCCAAGGTCCGGACCTCCGTCACCCTGGCATATAGGTCTCAGACCTTTGGGGGTCAGGGCATTTCCAGAAGCGGGTAATAAGGCAGCAGTCAGTACCTGAATTACAGTTTAAGTGAATGTTTCTTTATATGTGCTGGAGTGATATTGAGTAAAAAAGATATGGGGTCAGGTGGTATACTGGAGGCAAAAATGTCACTCAAGAGGGGCGTATTAGAGGGCAGGCCCCGAAAATATGATGTAACGTATCCCTGTGTGTCCCACATCTCCAACAGACCTTCGCAACTGCCGGGTTCAATCTATGGAGGAGATCAGGAGTATGGTACCAGTACATCAGGATCTTATACTGGTTCTCTTGGCAGAGGACTGACAATAAAGATTTCGCTGCTCTCCTCCATATAAGGCGCCAGAGTGCGTCTAGTAGAACTCTCCCCAAGTATTCCTTCCATCGTACCATATAAGAATGTCTTTGAATCCGTTCTGGGAAGGGGGTCAGCAAAATGGAGTATAATTCAGATATGAGCCCCTTCGTATGCACCCCTCTTCTACAAAGGCGCTCAAATATCGTTGGGAGGGAAACGTTGAGTCCCGAGAAAATGGATTGGGTGACGTGACTTATCTGGATGTATAAGTAGTTTCGAGGGGGAAGGCCATATTTTTCCTGGATAGTTGGGAAGGGTAATAAGTCCCTAGTGAATGGGTCTACAATGGCTGCATAGCAAAAAATGCCGTGTTGAAACCATAGTCTTGTCGCTGAAGGGGTGAGACTTGCTGGGAATAGAGGGTGATATAGAAAGGAGGTCATAGAAGAGTGACGTGAGACAAGAGGAAACCTACTACTACAGGTCCGCCAGATGGATTTAGTGGAGGTCATGGTCCCCAACATTTCCCTGGGCGATGACATACTATATGGGCTAGACCAGGGATCAGCAACCTTCGGCACTCCAGCTGTTGTGAAACTACAATTCCCAATGCTGCATTCATTTCTATGAGAGTTCTTAAGAGAGCAGAGCAAGTTTGCATACTGGGAGTTGTAGTTTCACAACAGCTGGAGTGCCGGAGGTTACCTACCCCTGGGCTAGACCACGGAAAATAGTTAGGGTGTAATGGAGCCAGCCAGAGTCTCTCTATCTGCATCTAGATAGAATAAGGTTGCAGAGATGCCCAGGCTGCGATGCTGTGTAACTGAGGTCAGGTACTCCCAGACCACCCTGAGACTTACTAGACAGAAGTTCGGACCTAGGTATCCGATGGCATCTCTTGCTTGAGGTATATTGAGGGGGAGAGCCTCAGTTTTATGGGTGTGACCTTATACCCCGACAGTTGCCCAAATTCCTTCAAAACTGAGTGGAGATTTGCTTTAGCTAGCGTGCGTCGGTTCGGATGGGTAGACATTGTCTCCTCTAATTTATGCAAACGATATTTCAAGGATGGTGCAGTGGCTATTGAGTCTTTTTTTTAATCTTGTGCCCAGGGCGATACAGTGCCCTCTCAGTACCGCCTTATGGGCCTCCCATAAGGAACGTACATCCCCCACTGACCCTTCGTTAAGTTCAAAATAGGATTTTAGGTGACTGCGTAGTTCGTCCCGTAATAATGGTCTCTTAAGGAGGGTGTCATTAAGACGCCAGTGACATTCGCGAGTGTGCCCAGACCCTTTGTCTATTCCAACCTTAACTGGGGCATGGTCGGACCAGGTGATTTGACCTATATTAGCCCACTTTAGCACACGAAGAGTGGAGATGGTCCTGAAAAAGAAATCAATTCAGGTGTGGGTACCATGTGGTGCAGAACCACATGTTGTGTGGGGCGTAAGGGTCTGCCTGGTAGAGCCAACCTGTCCATGGAGTCAGAGAAAATGGTGTTAAAGTCTCCGCCTAGTAGGACCAGTGAATCTGGGAATTCGAAGACCTTGCGGAGCACTCTACTGAGAAAACGAATCTGGGATGTGTTCGGGGCATATAAATTACAAAGCACTGATTGCCTACCTGCAAGCTTACCCCTTAAAATGATGTAGTGCCCCTGTGGATCTAATATTGAAGATTTAATTCTAATGGGACAGTGTGCTGAAATGAGGATTGTCACTCCCGCATTCTGGCGAGAATGGGTGGCCGAGTATGTGGTGCGATACAGGTAAGATACAAAGCGGAAGGAAGAGTTTTTGCTAAAATGGGTTTCTTGAAGAAACACTATGTCTGCTTTGAGGGACTTCAACTCCAAGAGCAAAAGTCTCCTCTTGGCGTTGGAGTTGAAACCCTTGACATTTAGGGTCATACACTGCACCATGGTAATGTAGAAGGGAGTGGAGTGCAGGGAGAATACAGCTCACCAATATTCACAGAAAGTAGTTCTGCGAGTTCCTTGTTCGGTAGTCATAAAACCTCACGTCTGGTAAAGAAGTCAGAGTTTGTGAAGGCCTTGATCGAGGAATGTAAGGTAACTAGAAAGGGATATGAAAACAAGAGGGAGGGGGAGAGAAGACAGAACTCAAAAAATATAACTATCAATAAATGACAATTCCCAGGGATGTATAGCCCTGCTAGAGGCAACTATTGAGGCCTCTTCTGGGGTTGTAGTGTCAGAAGTCGACTGACCGAGGCTCCTTATGGAGCAAGTATTAACTAGTGGGACCTTCTAGGGTCAACCGGTGCTCAGGGGGGGCCCGCACCGTTAAAGCAAGAACTGAATATATATTGTATATGTAACTGGCTAAATAGCAGAGAGGCATAACAAAGAGGAGCACATGTGGGCGGAATATCCACAGCAACAGGGGGCTCCTACTTATGTAGGTAATTTAGAGATAGGATCAGGATCATCACCCTCAACATTAGCGATCTGGTGATCGTCCTGGAGATGGATGGGCCCGTGGGGATGAAGATGGACCTGTGGTCGGACCTGCTCTTCTCCTGGGACCAGACCCGGAGCAGCGGTGGTACAGGAGGTTCAATCTCCCAGTCCGTCATTGCAGGCATAGGAAGTCCCAGTGTTTCACAGAAAAAATGCAGGTCTGGGAAGGATCGAAGGGTCGCTGTCTTTCCCTGCTGACGTGCTGACAGAGCAAAGGGAAATCCCCAACGGTACGCTATCTAGCGGTCTCGTAGCAATGTGAGAAGAGGCTGTAGGTGTCTCCTTTTTTGCAGGGTGATCCAGGAAAGGTCAGGGAAGAGCTGCACGGAGCTGTTACGTAAGGGCCGAGCCTTTGCCATAATGGTCTCTTCGAGAGTGTAATCATGGACACAACAAATTATCTCCCTGGGATGAGTGGTAGTGCCCTTGGGTTTGAGCGCCCTGTGGGCTCTGTCTAGTTTGATCTTGTGCTAGGGCGGCTCCCCAAGAATTATATTAAATATAGCCTCCAAGGTGACGAAAAGGTCTTCATCCCCGGTTGCTTCCGGGAGACCCATTTCCCTTAGAGCCGCTGTTTGAGATGTTAGACTCATGAAGGGCAGATATATACTGTCTGGTGTCATCATGTGCATTTTCTAATGAGTCCACTCGGTCTACAATATGCTTAATATTGGTGCGAACAGCAGCAATATCTGCCCTTCAGGCTCCCTTAACTTCAGAGATGAGTATCCAGAAGTCCTCTTTTGTAGGGAATTGACTTGGGTAAACTTCCCAAGATTGTGGGGGCTCAGAAGCAGCATGGGGGGACATAGCAGCTAGTGAAGGAGGGCTTGGTGAGGTAGCCCAGGTGCCTGTGGGAGATATGGGGCTACTGTTGTCAGTGGCCAGGGCATGCAGGGTACCCTCTGAAGGGGCAGGGGTCCTTAGATAGGACCATGGTTCTCTTAGAGGAGGATGGAGGGGTCACATTCTGTGTGGGGATTAGATCACAGTACCTGCATTCTCAGACACCTGTCGTGCGGAGTCCTACAGGACCGCCATATTGTCTGCTAACCTGGACTTGGAAGGTAAGAAGTACCTTGCTGTAGGGGAAAGTTCTGATCCAAGTCTCTGGGAAGCGGATTCTCCTGGCGGTGAGGCTGTCTTCCTTATGGTGAGAGATTCGTCCCTCCGCTCCTGTGGTTCTTCCCGCGATCCCGTCCTCGCACCTTGTGGAGGGGGCAGGAGAGGGAACAATGGCGAGAGGCTCCTTGCAGAGTGGAGCGCCGTCCTGGGAGCCCTCATCCAGCACTCATAGAGTGTCCTGGGCAGCGAGGGGTATCGGGGAGGAGAGGTTCTTCGGGGAGCTGATTTCTTCCCCATTTGGCCAGTATTGCCGGCATCGCAAGCCAGAGTGCAGCAGTGCAGGTAGGAGCTGAGCACTCACTCGGCCATCTTAGTCGGCGTCCGGACACGCCCCGATGGTAAAGGATCTGACGTTGGGAGATGTAGGCTTTCCCAAAGAGGAGAGGCATGCTTCCATGTTCCAGAACGGCTGATCCACACAACTTTGAGACACTGTGATAATTAAAGTTGGTTGCTGGAGAACCTCTTTAATCATTATAGGGTGTGTGCTGAGCGTCTGCAGCTCTTGTAAAATGTACTGAGAAATATTTGGGAATGTAATGAGCGTGGGAATGTGTAAGGTACGATCAGCAGTGCATATAAGTGTTCGCTCATGTAAAGTCATGCCCTGGAGCTCTGGGACGGGAGAATGTTTGTGTTATCTCATCAATCTTTGCTGCCCAGGAACTTCCTAATAGGAACACATCAGAGCTGCTTGTCCAAGATGTGGATTGTAATTAATGTGTTAAATCAAGCTTAATATAAGATATAGGAAGTTGCAAATGTAGGGGTGTAACTAAAATTCAAAGGGTCTCCTTTAACCAGCTCCTGCTCCGGTGGATTTTATCTGTCTGTTCATTAGATGAATGGTCTTCCTTCTGAACAGCAGCCAAGTAATACTACTTTTAGCATTTCCCCAATCAAAAAGCTGAGGGGTCACGGAGGTCTTTAAATAATGGATTATTATTTGTATATTAGGTTTGTTAGGATTTGTACTGTTGTAAGTTTTAAAGTAGTGTCCATTTGGTAGAATTCTTGGTTCCTCCTGAGATAAGCGGCACAATGGTTTATGACGTACGCTGCTATTGAAATAAAGCTTGCCATACATTTTCCCTAACAGAAAACCGAGGGGGTCACAATGGTCCTAAGATAATGGATTTTTATCTATGTATTAAGTTAAATTAAATTTTGTACATGCAATGACCCCTGCAGGACAGATGTCTAGCTGGCCGCAGCCTTCCCCAAGCGAAAAGCTGAGAGGTCACGAAGGTCTTTAAATAATAGACTATTACGCTGCTATTGAAATTAAGCTGGCTATTCTCTATAGATGTTGGCCGAACCCTCCAATTTCAGTCGGACTAGTTGACCATCTAAAGTAGGGGTGCACAACCTGTCTTATGGCTTCTCACATGTATCTTTCATGTATTCTCCTATTAGATTCGAGTCCTAGAACTGTAACTAGACATTTAAAGTATAAACTGTATGTTCAATATGCCGAAAATACAGTATTTCAGTTGGTAATACCCCTTTAAGTTTTATTTTCAGCCCTTGGAATTGGTTCAGGCTGACAATGTGGCCCCTGATCTAAAGTCTCTGGAGTCCTGACTATCCCCAACAGCAGATGTTGAGGGAGATCATTATCGGGCAGTTCCATTTCAACTTGCATGATCCCTTTGTTCTCAGGGGAGATAAGCTGCTACCAGGGGAGTCTGGCAGCACTTTACTGCTCTTTCCCTATCGAGCTCATGTGCATGCTCTGCTTAGCATGCATGTGTATGGAGAGAGGATCGGGAGGAATAAGTGTCAGCTCAAGCTGTGTATGCCCAAGTGTAAAGGCTGTATTAGACAAGCAGACTGTCTGCCAGATGATCGCTAAAGAGCATTCGTAGTAACGCTCGTCAGTGATGATCTGGCAGTGTAAGGGTATGTTCAGACGACGACAATTGTCGCGCGACAAAAAGTCGCACTATTGTCGCGCGACAATTTTTATAATAGGAGTCTATGGTGTCGCAGTGCGACATGCTGCGACTGCGACACGACAGTCGGCAAAAATCCATCCGGGATGGATTTTTTGCGACTGTTGTGTCGCAGTCGCAACATGTTGCATGTTGCACGTGCGACACCACCATAGACTCCCATTATAAAAATTGTCGCGCGACATTAATGTGACATCAGTGTTGCAGTGTAGTGGTTCCCAAATTGTCGCGCGACTTTTTGTCACGCGACAATTGTCGTCGTGTGAACGTAGCCTAATACGCTGGGCACTGATTGTTCACAATCATTTAGGGGATTATCACCCTGTGTGAAGGGCCCTTATGACAAGCGTGTCTATAAAGTTCTCAGGGCCACACACTTAGACGTCTTCAGCCGGCCGCTTTTAGCTTTCCTTCTTCTTTTCTGTTATCTTCCCCTCTCATCATTTGTCTCTGTGTGACATAACATATAGGAGGAACAAAGCCAATGAGGGTTAAACATTGCAGAACTAGAATTTTCAAAGGTTCACACATTGATCCCTGATAAGTCAGTGGACTAGATTTACTGCAGCGTCTGATAAGGTGAGAGACAACCGTCATAGGAACCAGACATTTAAAGGGAATGTGTCATCAGAAAATTACCTATTGTTTCATAATGTTTTCACGTTAAACATATTTTAAAATATTTTTTGGCGATTATTTTTCATTTTCTATACCAAAACAAACATTATAAATACATAGCGCATAATTAATCCAAATAAATATTTTATTAATTTCATATCAAATAACATTTAAGAACTAGTATATGTATGCTGCTGCTACTAGATTTTAAATGTTATTTGATATGAAATTAATAAAATGCTCCTTTGGATTAATTATGCGCTGTGTATTTATAATGTCTGTTTTGATGTGGAGATTCTAATTGGTTATACACAGCAATTATTTTGTTGGAGCCAGTGTATTTTTGCGGGAGTTTTCATTTTCCATGTCAATATCTGTATTTAAACAAAAACCATAAAATCTTGCAGTTTTAGCACTGGCCGCTAAGTCTACTTTCACACTTGCGTTTTGGCTTTCCGTTTGGGAGATCTGTTCAGGACTCTCACAAGCGGTCCAAAACGGATCAGTTTGCATTCTAATGTATTCTGAATGGAAAAGGATCCGCTCAGAATGCATCAGTTTGCATCAGTTCAGTCTCCATTCCCGATGAAACTGAGTTAACCCCTTAAGGACCGGGGGTTTTGGGATTTTTGCGTTTTTGTTTTGCGCTCCCTGCCTTCCAAAAGCCATAACATTTTTATATTTCCGCTCACATAGCCATATGACGGCTTATTTTTTGCGGGACAAGTTGTACTTTTTAACGCTACCATTTATTTTTGCATGTGATGTAGTGGGAAACGGGAAAAAAATTCCAAATGGGGTGAAATTGCAAAAAAAAAGCAATTTCACCACAGTTTTACGGGTTTTTAAATTACAACGTTCGATTTGCGATAAAACTGACTGGTTAATTTTATTCTTCAGGTCAGTACGAATCCGGCAATACCTAATATGTATAGTTTTTCTTGCGTTTTGATAGTGAAAAAAAAATTAAAAGTGGGAATTTTTTATTTTATTTTTTGTCGCCATGTTTTGACCCCTATAACTTTTTGTAATTATGCGTATGGAGCAGTGTAGGGGCTCATTTTTGCGGGGCAATCTGAACTTTTAATTGATACCATTATGGGGTGCGTATGATGTTTTGATCACTTTTTATTCATTTTTTTAGGAAATGAAGCGTCCAAAAATGGCGAATTAGCCATTTGGACGCTTTCTTTCGTTTTTATGTTTACCGTATGGTGAATATTTTTAATATTATTATAGTATGGGCGTTTTCGCACATTGCGACACCATTATGTGTAATTTTTTATTTTTTATTTATTTTATTTTCATTTTGGGGAAAGGGGGTGATTTGAATTTTTATATTTTTTTATTTAATTTTTATTTTTAAACTTTTTTTTTTTTTTACCACTTTCTTATAGTTCCCATAGGGAACTATAAGATACAATCATCAGATTGCTATTCTCATATATTCAATGCAATAGCATTGGAATATATGAGAAAATCGCATATTTCCTATGGAGCCTATTACAGTCATAGGCTCCATAGGAATACTGTGTAGTAACCTAGGTTTCATTCACAGAAACCTAGGCTGCTACATGCATGCTCCGGCTCCCCCTTGTGGCCATCAGGGGAGCCGGAGCAAAAACCGAAAGTGAAACTTTCGGTTTTTGCGCGATCAGATGCCGTGGTCAGGATTGACCACGGCATCTGAGGGGTTAAATGTCCGCGATCGGCATCGCTGCCGGTGTGCCATGAAAAAGCATTAACTTATGAAGAAACATTAAGCAGCTGATTTCAGGGGGCGTGTCGCTCTGCTCTCGGCTCAGATTGGCTCACATTCAGGGGGTGTGTTCTACGCTCGCGCTCGGCTCAGCTCAGTAGCAGAAGCAGGTCTGAAGCCCGCGCGGCACGGGGGGGTCTATGAGGAGGCAGGGATGTATGAATAAACCTGTGAGCCCCCCCCCCCCAATGTTGCACAGAAAACCGCAGGTCTGAATTTACCTGCGGTTTTCTGCGCAACATGAAGGGGGGGGTGCTCACAGGTTTATTCATACACCCGTGCCAACCCCGCGCAGTGGCACTGGGGATCAGAGACTGTCACGAAGAAAACCGCAGGTCTGAATTGACCTGCGGTTTTCTGCGCAACATGGGGGCTCGCAGGTTTATTCATACATCCCTGCCTCCTAAACCCCCGTGACTCCTCATAAACCCCCCCGTGCCGCGCGGGCTTCAGACCTGCTTCTGCTACTGAGCTGAGCCGAGCGCGAGCGTAGAACACACCCCCTGAATGTGAGCCAATCTGAGCCGAGAGCAGAGCGACACGCCCCCTGAAATCAGCTGCTTAATGTTTCTTCATAAGTTAATGCTTTTTCATGGTACACCGGTCGCGGACATGAGCTGCGGGTGTCAGCTTGATGAATCAAGCGTTTACCCGCAGCTCGGGCGCCCGCTCCGTACGGGAGCGGGCGCCATCTTTAAAGTGCGGACGAAGGGCGTACATGTACGCCCTTCGTCCTTAAGAGGTTAAACGGATCCGTCCTGACACACAATGTAAGTCAATGGGGACGGATCAGTTTTCACTGACACAATCTGGCACAATAGAAAACCGATCCGTCCTCCATTGACTTTCAATGGTGTTTAAGACTGATCCGTCTTGGCTATGTTAAAGATAATACAAATGGATCCGTTCTGAACGGATGCAGATGGTTGTATTATCTGAACTATAGTGTGAAAAAACGTGAGTGTGAAAGTAGCCTAAGCCTAATTAATAGGTGCCTCCTCTGTACAGATAACTTTACCGCAGTTATCTGCTTATCATTACAAGCAGAATTAGAATGACACATATCACATATGTAATCACGGGATCCGTCATTCACAATAGGAGATTGTCAAGACTTATCTGCTCCCTCCTGATCTCTGCACTGATCACAAAGCATGCCACCAACACTTCCATAGAAGTCAGTGGGGTCCCTGGGTCCTCTCCAGACCATTGCTTTCATGATCTGGATGTGTTTTTTAGATACTTTGTAGAGCAGATTGATCCAGTTGTGTAAGATTTTATAAGACAGTCAGGCAGATTTATAAAAACTGGCATAAAGGAAAACTTGCTTAGTTGCCCATAGCAACCAATCAGATCCCTTCTTTAATTTTTTTAGAGCTCTTTTGGAAAATTAAAGGTGGAATCTGATTGGTTGCTATAGGCAACAAAGCCAATTCTACTTTACATCATCTTGAACAATGTAAGCTTGGATGCGATTGGTTGCTATGGAGAACACAGATTTTCTTTTAGACCATTTTAATACATTTCCACTGTGTTTTTTTTGTATCCTCTACTCGGTGTTATCTGTGCCAGCATCCACTTCACCAGTAGTGTTTTTGTTGCCCTGTTAATGGTTGCATAAATTAGGGATAAATAGATTCCAGCACAGGGAACGCCACCCATTTTCAGCCCAGGACAACGCAAATTTGTAGGGACAGTCCCTGAACATTTGGCACTGTTGGCAAATATTTGTTTGCACATCTCCCTTGAAGGGTATTACCATCTTAGTCGCTTATGGTACAGTCACCTATCTCCAAAACAGGGGTCCCTCACCCCTTTCTTACTTGCCGGCCACCACATGCAAGTTGAGAATGAATGGAGAATTCTTTCCATCCACCTCTCCGTTCATTTGATGCGGCGGCCATCATTTTGGAAATAAAGGTGAGTCTGAGAGGTGGGACCTGATCTCTCAGACATTTATGGCATGTTGTGTGGATAGCCAAAACGTCTAAAGCTGGCCATACGTGGCTGAATAAGCGTCCATCTCGCCCCTTTCTCTCACGATCCTTCATGCATGCTTAACTTGGCTTATCTTCCCGAGAACAAAAGGGTCAGACTTGTAGAAATCTATCATGTCTGAGCCTTCTGTCCCTCAACATCTGCCATCGGGAGAGAGTGGTGAGGCCCCTATACACATTATACAGACAGTCGACCCTGCCGAAATCAGCAGGTGAATGGGAACGAGAACCTTTATGGTGCTTATGTATGGTGACATATTATCATATCCATCACAGCCATCCTGTGTAAATACTTCTTATCTTTTCTGTATTGTCAGGAAGAAGCTGTCCAATTTCTCACACAGTCAGCAGTGGAAAAGCGCCTACAACTATGTGGCCAAACGGTATTTAGAGACCGTTGACAGGGATGTTTATTTCGAAGACGTCCGACTACAAATGGAGGCCAAGTTGTGGGGTGAAGAATACAACCGACACAAACCACCAAAGCAGGTAGGAATGGTTTAGGACTTATCGTTATGTCACACTATTTATTCGTAATGAGCAACCAACACGAGCAGGTATTATGGAGACTGGGTTTGGTTGTATTCTTGGAAGTGGTTTTGCAACACCCTAAACTTTAGCCTTGTCCCATACAGGGTTGGACTGGCCCATCAGAGTACCAGAGGATCCTCCGGTGGGCCCAAGCTCTGACAATTTTGGACCTCTAATAAAGCAGAGTCCTTAAGGTCCTGTATAGACAACAAAGAGTTGTCTTTCAGAATCATTTCCTCTGGTGGGCCAAAGGACTTCAGTGAGACACTGGTCCTGTACCGATACCAGGATTTCATTCAATAGTCACATGTAGATCTTCAAAGCTCCATTCAGACTGATCTGCTGTTGAGGGTCTGTGGATACTTGGGTGGCCATGCCTAGGTGCTCTTTAATGGCTGGCTTTGGTTGCCACCCTTTACCTGTGTAGGAGACCAGGATAAATCTGAAACTACTGAACAGGTAGACTTCACACAGAAGGACAACTCATAGACTGATCTTTTCATGGAAATGTTTGTAGGCCTAAGTCATGCCAAGAAGGTTGAGTGCAATTCCAGAACATTTCACAGCATTCTGGGGCCCAGCTTGTAAAAGTCCAGTTTGTTTGGGCGCACACTGTGCAGGGAACCGCAACACAGATCCATTCAAGTGAACGGGACTATGTTTTAGTTCTCTTTAATTCACTTTCTTGTCTGGCAAATTGCCGGTATACACACCGGACACCCGACAAACCCCGTTATAGTGAATAGGATCTGTCGGGATTCTGCTGTTCCAGTATTCTGTTACTATGCTGGTACAGAATACCAGAAATGTGGCACAGATGTGCACATGGCCTTAGCTACCGTTGCATTCTAAGGCTGGGGTCAGACTTTGCAGCTGTGTTGGTAAACCACGGCAAAAAACCGAGATGTGACCGCAATGTGTGAACCCAGCCTAAAGCTGGCCATACAGATTAGATGCATGTTGGCTGAAACCGTCCATTTTGGCAGGCCAGCTATCTAATATGAATGGGGCATCCCAACTCTCCCCCATCGGGTGATGTCAGGAGGGAGACGGATCGGGCTTTTGGATGGGCAGCCATTGGCCAGGATATAATGGCTTCTGGTAGACTCCCTTTTGTGAGAGAAAGTTCTCTGGATGCTTGGCACATGGCAATTACATTAGACATTTGCTCTTCGTGACCTTCTGGATGCCAGCATTTCCTGGTGGCCTACCCCTGCCTCAAAAATAGGAAAGAGGAGATGAGGCAACATGTAACGTGACTGTGCATGTAGACCTAAACTGGCCATAGAGGTGATCTCAGCAGATCTTGCCAACGGTGGTGAGATTCAACAACAGTCTAAAGTCTTTGGGTTGTCCTCAAAGGGGTAGTACAAGATTAGAAATACATGGCTGCTTTCTACCAGAAACAGTGCCTTACCTGCCCACAGATTGTCTTTGGTATGGCTGCTCAGGCCCATTTACTTCACTGTATCAGAGCTGCAATACCAGACATAACCTAAGTGCAGGGGTGGTGCCATTTTTTGAGAGAAAGCATAAAAAATATTTTCTTCGAATCCTGTGCATCTAAAAGTGGAGCAAACAAAGTTTATAATGACTTTGATCCTTCTATGTCTGTGGAGATAAGCAGCTGCAGAGGTTCTGGCAGCTGCTTATCCCATGCAGTATTCCAATAATATGTCAATCAAACGCTGAATGTGCGGTATATACTTTTCAGGTTTCCACTTTATAGCTCTACTTTCTTATATACACATATTTCCACTGTGATGTTTGTACAGAAATGTCATATGAGGGATTGGTTTGCACAAGTTTTTGGCAGCTAGGTGAGAGACAGGAACTGAACTCCTGACCTTGTGTTCTAGGTCCATACAGACACACCTACCTGTCTCTAGGGGCTCTTACAAAAACAATCCCATCCACTCTTCAGCATTATTCTTGGAGAGACCCTGAGGCTGTTTTTGTGACAAAATTTCACATGACATCATGTAGAACTTGTTGCACAGTGTAAGGCTACTTTCACACTGGCGTCTGGTGCGGATCCGTCATGTATCTGCACTGATAATACAACCGCATGCATCCGTTCAGAACGGATCCGTTTGTATTATCATGAACATAGGCAAAACTGATCCGTCTTTAACAACATTGAAAGTCAATGGGGACAGATCCGTTTTCTATTGTGCCATATTGTGTCATTGAAAACTGATCCGTCCCCATTGACTTACATTGTATGTCAGGACGGATCTGTTTGGCTCAGTTTCATCCGACAGACACCAAAACGCAGCGTTTTGGTGTCCGCCTCCAGAGCGGAATGGAGACTGAACGGAGCCGAACTGATGCATTCTGAGCGGATCCTTATCCATTCCGAATGCATTGGGGCAGAACTCATCCATTTTGGACCGCTTGTGAGAGCCCTGAAACGGATCTCGCAAGCTGACCCAAAAACGCCAGTGTGAAAGTAGCCTTAGTAGCCCCCCAAGATAACCCCCTGTACAAAATTGTGTTAATATACACAGTTTTCGCAGTGTTATTTAGGAATGCAGTAGGGGTGAACCTTTCTGCTGCATCATTAGCTTTTTTCCCAGAGGAGCACTGCATGGCCTAGAAGACTCCTCGCACCTACTGGGCGCTCTTCACAAGGAGAAATAGTACCCCCCTGGGATCCTGACAAAGGCCTCTCGCCCAGATAAGTCGGTTCTCTGTGGTCTGCACTGATGAGGGGCAATCACCCCAAAACAGCTGCCTTCAGATGAGGTACTGGCTTTGCTCTAATACTAAATTATGTCTCGGGGCCTTTTTACAAGAGCGGACATTGATTTATAATATAGCTGCCTTACATTTCCTGGTATTAGACACCCATCTTTTTTTTTTTTTGGACATTTTCACGTATTTTTCCCTGAGGCGTGTTGCCAGGCCTATAAGACCCTTCCACAAGGAGAAATAGTATCCCCCGGATGCAGTGTCATACTAGGGTTCTTTGGGCCCACCAGAAGAAATTATTCCCGGGGCCCAACCCCCTATATTATCAATAATGTCTAATAGAAATAGACACTAGTGGAAAGTGATTATCGCTAAAGGTAGCTCCAAATTATATATATTTTTTTCTTGGACCTTCAGGTCCCACTATGGTATTAGAGCCTGGGCCCTCTGGAGGAGATGGTTACTATAAGAAACGGTACTACCAATCTCTCCCACTTCACCAGGAAAATTGTATTCGCATTAGGATGTTAATAATGCAGTAATAGTGCTATACCACTGCCAATCTGGTAAAGTACTGAAACGGCATGTAACTACATTATGTTTTGTGTTGATTTATGAAAGGAGAAAAAAGTATGATAGAGAGAGATAGAGAGGTAAAGAGATATTACTGTAATTAGAGATGGATATTAATTAGATTGATAGATATGAGATGGATAGATCGATGGATATGAGGTAGATAATCGATAGATATGAGGTAGATGAATCGATAGATATGAGGTAGATGGATCGATGGATATGAGGTAGATGATCGATAGATATGAGGTAGATGGATCGATAGATATGAGGTAGATAAAAGATAGGTATTGTAATTAGATTAGATGTAATTACGGATCATCTCCTTGTGAATTTATCAATTTCTCAATTTTTTTTTTGTATGGCTATTTATTTAAAAAAACGACTATAATCAGCTTTGAAAACGCTGCATGTGAACATACCGTAACATATTTTGCTCCCCCATTGCACAGCTAGCAGAAACCCGTCAGCGCCCTCCTGTCATATCCAGCCTGTACATCTATGGTATCTGTGTATGTTGTGCTATAACCCAAACCTTTCCACGTGTCTCCAGTTATAACCTGTAACCTAAACTGCTGAGAACAGACAGCTGCAGCAGCGCAGCGAACACACTGTACCGCAGCATATAAACATGCCGATGGGACGTGCTATACGTGAGGCTGTGCATTGTGCCTGGACCTGTTTACATTCTCCATAATCGGCTCCTCCTGAAACGTGAGCCTGAGCGGCTGGAGAATGGCCGTGTCACCACGTGACCACATCCCTCAGTCTCGCCCATAACAGAATTCATGTGCCTGTGAGACAGACATGACAAGGCTGCAGCTGCTATCTAATCTGCCTCATGTCAGACATGAAAGAGCCTGCAGGAAAATCAGCCACCTCCCGCTTTATTAGGCCCCCATACCGTGTAATTGGACATGTGCAGATATTTTACTGAAGGTCTAGTGATAAACCTACATTATATAGGACGTGCCCCATGTATATCTATCCTCTCATACAGAATGCACTTTCCTTTGATTGATTTACTTCACACCTTATTGTATTTTTATGATTTTATTCTCGTGCGACAATTCTGCAAAAATCTGACTTTGCTCCCATTCATTATAGACGGGGTTCACGAGCAAACATTATTTGAATGGAGAAAGAATAAAAGCAGCTGCTAATAACATTCCCTGCAGGAACAATAGATCGGGCATGTTGAAATTCTTCCCTTTTACATCTGCTGTTAAAAGACCATTGAGCCATCCCCATAAGATTGTTGCCCGATGCGAATCAAATCGGTGGGTTTGGCTGTCGTCGATATAATATGTGTGACCAGATTTAGTGATTTGTGTGTTCAACCTATCAAAAACAGCTAAAATCAAAATAAAAAAAATAAAAAAATACACATACATTTCAATGGCAGCTTTATGAAACTTCTGTGCATAGAAATGCATCCAGGAGCAGAGCAGAAGGAAACGGCAACGGGCTCTTGTGGAAGAACAGTATATGAGCGCCCCTTACGATTTGGTAGAGCATAGATTATCTGTCTGAAAGGTATCCATACACCTTCAATAGCCAAACAGGCTATTCCTCCTGACTTCCCCAATACACATGCACACTCGGATTGGCTGAGCATGCACGTGGGGAAAAGGAATAAGCAGTTGACAGGCAAGTGTCGGAACAAAGGATTGGGCATGTTGAAATCCAGCATGCTCATCCTTCTATCGATTCTTACTATCCTCCAACATTTGATGTCAGTGGATGGGCACACCCCATACACATAATAATAATCTATATTTATATAGCGCCAACATATTCAGCAGAGCAACATAAGATAGTTGTCTAGGCTTGCTGATATTAGGAGGATCAGCTGACGTAGCTCTTATGGATTTCTTAATAACATACCAATACATTATGAACTATGAAAATAATTTACCCAGTCCCTTACCTGCAGTCTAGTGGGCAGACTGGAAGTGGCGTACATATTTCTACACATTTGGTGAGACTGTCCATATAGCAGCCTAATAACAGACTAATAACAGACTGCAAAAGAGCCTTCAAACACCTCTCCACATCCAGTGGTGGACTGGTCATAGACCCTGCCGATGCCTAGGGGCCCACCCAAGCCCTCCTTGCGGCTGCTGGTGCGCTCAGCATTAATTAATGTGGGATCCCCAGTAACTTATGCACTGCACTTGGCCGGTGGCTGCAGGTGCCCTCCTGAATTCAACTGTATTGACATCCTCAGGACTGCGATATGATTAAATACTGCAGCGGGGGTATTATTTTGTGCTGCACTGGGGTATTATTTGTGCTGCACTGGGGTATTTGGTTCTGCTAGGGCTGTATTTTGTGCTGCATTGTGGTATTTGGTTCTGCTGGGGCGGAATTTTGTGCTGCACTGTGGTATTTGGTTCTACTGGGGCGGTATTTTGTGCTGCACTGTGGTATTTGGTTCTGCTGGGGCGGTATTTTGTGCTGCCCTGGGGTATTTGGTTCTGCTGGGGCGGTATTTTGTGCTGCACTGGGGTATTTGGTTCTGCTGGGGTGGTATTTTGTGCTGCACTGGGGTATTTGGTTCTGCTGGGGCAGAATTTTGTGCTGCACTGTGGTATTTGGTTCTGCTGGGCGGTATTTTGTGGGGCGGTATTTTGTGCTGCACTGGGGTATTTGGTTCTGCTGGGGCGGTATTTTGTGCTGCACTGTGGTATTTTGGTTCTGCTGGGGCGGTATTTTGTGCTGCACTGGGGTATTTGGTTCTGCTGGGGCGGTATTTTGTGCTGCACTGTGGTATTTGGTTCTGCTGGGGCGGTATTTTGTGCTGCACAGTGCTATTTGGTTCTGCTGGGGCGGTATTTTGTGTTGCACTATGGTATAGCTGCCTCTGCCTACTTCTCTTGTCCCTACCTACTTGTGATGGCCCTGTCTGCTTGTTTTGCCCTTGCCTTCTGTCAACTTGGGGGGGGGGGGGGGGGCGGGGTTGGCTGCCAGGTCCAGACCCCCACCGATATGATATTAATGACCTATCCTAGAGATAGGTCATTACTCCTAAACACATGGAAAACCCCTTTAATGCAGAGTACATACAGTACTGACCGTTTTTGACACAAGGCTGAAACTATTATTTTTTTGCACTTTTATCTGCCATTCAATCGTCTTCTGGCTTTCTGACAAGAACAGGAAGTCCCAGCAGTAACATTTCTGGTTTTCACTTGCTTTGTAGCCTATATAAAACATATGTGAACGTCCCAAAGAAAACAATCTGCAGGAAACCTCGACAAGAGAGAGAAACCAAGAGCAGTTTTGTTATTGGAAATGTTCCATTGAGGGAGAACTTTTGACCATTTCTCAGGTTTGTGCTGAAAATGCGCTGTAAGCCATGAGTCACCATATTGTCTCATCGTGGACTTACAACCGCAGCGCGGTAAAGAAAAACAGATGTGCATTTCTGTTATGGTGCCAACAGCCAAGATATCAAGGAGCAAGAAACCTGAAGTTAAAAAGGCTCAAAGAAGTGCAAAGGGGTTCCTTGGTCCCACGAGAGGAAATTATTCTTGAGGCCCGACCCCTATATCATCAAAAATGTCTAATAGGGTTTAAATCGACCCTGTTGGCTCCAAAGGAAGCCAAATGTGACTTTTCTCCTGGTACTTCGGGGCCCACTATGATATTAGATCCTGGTGGGCCAGTGTGACCAGTGAGCCTATGGAAGGAGCAGCCAATGACATGCACACATAAGTATGAAGATTTTCAGGACTGGAAATAATTATGGTGGCGTAGAGCAAGGCTGGATTACCACATGGGTCTCTGTCCTGTCTCCACATCAGTTGGTCCGCTTTGAACGTTCTCCTTGGTGACTGTTCACAAACCTAAAGAGGACCTGACGCCTCTCCTGACATGTTTGTTTTAGTAACTACTTGCACCCCACTTGTCATGACCGTTCTTGAGCAGGGATGGGCAAACTGCGTCTCTCCAGCTGTTGTGAAACTACAACTCCCACCATGGTCTGCTGTAGGCCGATAGCTGTAAGCAGTCTTTGCATGCTGGGAGATGTAGTTTTGCAACAGCTGGAGAGTCGCAGTTTGCCCATCCCTGTTCTAGAGCATTTATTCTTATGACTTTACGTTCCATTATTATTCCTCCTAGAACGTATGAATGAATTATTAGCAGTTTGCAAAGAAGGCCCAGATGGGTGTTACCAGTTGGTGGTGTGAACCTGCATAGACTGACCTTGGCAGCATTGTTTGGATGGTGTCAGACTGCAGGGACATCCCCAGTTGGTAACTTCAATAAAAACAGATAGTAATTAACTCATAAAGTCTAGCAGGAATAGTAAAGGAATGACAGGATATAGAGACGTAAGAATAGATGCTCCAGAATTGAGAAAAAATGCATCATAAACTGCATGAAAAATGTAGAATTTTTTTCAAAATCCATCGTGTGCATAAAGCAGGGATGCCCAACCTGTGGTCCTAAAGCTGTTGCAGAACTACAACTCCCAGCATGCCTGCACAGCCTACAGCTATTAGAGTATGCTGGGAGTTGTAGTTTTGCAACAGCTAGAGGTCAGCAGGTTGAGCATGCCTGCCCTAAAGCAAACCAACCCCCCTATTTCCCAGTTCAAGAAGAAAAACATGTCCTTTCTTGGCACAGTGTCTGGATGGATGCTGCAGTAAACCGTGGAATATGCAGCGGATTTTGCCTTTGCAACTTCCACCATGTGAACTAGCCTTTATGTGCGCTCTGTATGGTAAAGTTAGTTTGCATGGTATGGCGGTAACATTTCATATTGTTTATGTACTGTATGGCATCCATGTTTGAGCAATGATCTGCAGCTTCTATCTATTTAGACCTAATGTCCATTTAACGTCATGTAAGGCTGGATGTACACGCTTCGAAGATCTGATTATTATAATATACGTTTACACAGTGATTTTTAGTAAGATACAAGTGATCCCATTGTATTTACCCGATGATCATTGTTTTTGACCTCTCTTGGTTGAGCCTGTATTCACCCATGCAGCAGTTTTTTACTTTGGAAAACGCCATGCGGTCATCCAACCTTGCACACCCTAGAAGGCACATAATCTGAAAAGTACTTGGATGTTTTTACCTGTTTGTGGCGGCATTGTATATGACGTGTGATTCCTCCATGCAGGTGGACATCATGCAGATGTGCATCATCGAAATGAAAGACAGACCCGGCAAACCTCTCTTCCACTTAGAACATTACATTGAAGGCAAATACATTAAGTATAACTCCAACTCTGGATTCGTCCGAGATGACAACATCCGCCTCACCCCGCAGGTAGGCTTCGTTCAGGTGGCACCGATGCCGATTCATTGTATTCCATGCCGTGACACTCACGTTGCTTCTCTTGTCTGTAACGTCTGTCTTCCTGACGTCGTTCCCATTGTACCCGTCCATTAAGGTGCCAGAACTGTCCCCCCTGATAAATGTCTTCTCTCATCTTCTAGGCTTTCAGCCACTTTACATTCGAGCGGTCGGGGCATCAGCTGATTGTCGTAGACATTCAAGGAGTAGGAGACTTGTACACAGACCCTCAAATCCATACAGAGGTTGGAACTGACTTTGGAGATGGCAACTTGGGTACTGTATTCTGTATTTATACCACATTGACCTTAATGGGGTTGTACCACAGGATAATATTTATTATTTAGGTTAAAAAATAGAATAGGTTAAAAAAAAAGCATTCCTTACATCACTGCTCTCCCGCTGATGCTGTTTCGATGCATATGGGGTCCCCGTAGGTCATCGCTTCCTGGTCCACATTCAACATACAGGAAATGCGTGGAAATTGCCTACGGCTTGTCCCTTAGCAGGCATCTCTTTGCATTCCCTGTGCGTTGAGCCAGGACCAGAAGGGACCTGCTCAGTGTTGGAATGGCAGCAGTGGGGGAAATGGGGAGGTGAGAGAGGCTTTTTTTAAATTTTTTATAGGAGATTGTCAGCAGTTTTGACCGTGCACTAGGTAGGGGCTGGGGAGAGCTGCACAAACCTATCTTTTGTGGGGCTTTTAATTATCAGGAGTAGTGTGAAAATCAGGTTTTATTCTGCGCTCTCAAGTGCCAAGGATGGAGCTTCGCTGTGAAGTGCTCTCTCTGTGTTGAGCTGTGTCACACCCTCTCCACTCTGCTCTGAGTGACAGTTATAGCACCCAACCAGGAGACCACTACTCTGAAGCAGCTCAATGCAGAAAACTTCACAGTGAAGCTCTGCCTTTAGGACTCTTGAGAAAGTAGAATTTGGCTAAAAAAAACTGTCATTCACACTACTCCTGATTGAGAGCAGCTCCACAAAAGGTATGTTTGTACTGTCCTCCCCAGCCCCTACTTAGTGCTATCAGTAGATTAATATGGACAGAACTGCTGACAGACTCCCTTTAACCCACTCTGCCCATTATATAAATGCATCCTTCTCGACAGCTCCTTTAAATCTATAGACGTCTGCCCTAATGAGAACTGATGTTAGCTGTAAAATTAATATTTATTTTCAATACCTTATATTTTTTTATTAGATGCTGTTTTTTGTGTTTTAAAGGAACGTTTCAAGAAAATCTAATACACGGTGTTATTCATAGTACATAGGGCATGACTGGTCCATGTAGCCTTCTGTCTTCTTACTTCCGTTCCATCCAGTCTCCTTTCTGCTTCCGATCCGATACCATATTGAATTTTAGGTGGTCATACACCTTAGAAAGCTATTGTTCAGGCAACAAAAATTTCTCTTCACCCTCCGTCCTCTATACACATGCACCTTGGCTCAGCAGAGTGTTCATGCGTTCACAATATGGAGAGGGGAATTGGCCGTCCTCTGGCTTGAGAACGAAGGGATGGTGGGACCAACATCAGATGGCGTAAAGTTAGGAAGCCTCTATACACAATAAGAGGGTCACCTGCTTCTGCTGAAATTGGCAGGTTTGGCGGCATCTATCTAATGTGTGTGGCTATACTGAGCCAGTGCCATCTGTGCCTCTCCTCTATAAACAGTAGATGTAACGCAGTGTGAACGCGAGTGTGAACCCGCTGTCACTGAATAGGAGTAAATCTAAGTGGCACTCATGTACAGGGATCTGTACTACGCTGCAGAGGAACCACCAGGCTGCTACCTCTTAAAATAGTCTGTTTGGTGATAGCTCACCCAGGCGGATTAAGAGAGATGGGTGTGTAGTACCAAGAGGACAAAAAAGAGCGTGGTCGGTGGACAAGCAGAGGTCAGGCAGTAGCTCAGTCCCGGAATCTGTACTATACTGCAGTGCAACCACCAGGCCGATACCTCTTGAAATAGTTTCCGTTCAGTGACAGCCTAAACAGGTGGGTCCAGAGAGATGGGTGCGTAGGAGCGAGGTCAGTGGACAAGCAGAGGTCAGGCACTAGCTCAGGGCATTCGGCACAAGGTGAGTACGATGAGCAGTTAGAGGTCGGAACTGGCTGAACAGGATCGATATGAAGACACAAACACCTTTTTGTTCCGGTACCTTCCCATAGGGCAGTGATGGTGAACCTTTTAGAGACCGAGTGCCCAAACTGTAACCCAAAACCCACTTATTTATTGCAAAGTGGCAACACAGCAATTTACTCTGAATACTACAGTCCAATCTAGTATATCTTCCATGTACTTTATCATTCAGCTATAATACCTGCCTACATTCAGTGTGCTGCCTGTGCCCTTCATAGTGCGCCCTGCGCTGATGAATGGTAGGTAAAGTCTAAGGCATATTGGTACACCATAGACTTTTTCCAGGGTGCGGGTGCCCACAGAGAGGGCTCTGAGTGCCACCTCTGGCACCCGTGCCATAGGTTCGCCATCACTGCCATAGGGGGAAGTTGCTTTAAATAACCCAGGGACAGCAGCCATGGGCTAGGGAATGATTCGGCCGCACGTGCTGGTTCTTTAAGAGACGCAGAGAGCAAGTGCATGCCCTAAGGCAGGCATGCTCAACCTGCGGCCCTCCAGCTGTTGCAAAACTACAACTCCCAGCATGCCTGAACAGCCTACAGCTATCAGCCTACAGCAGGGCATTGTGGGAGTTGTAGTTTTACAACAGCTGGAGGGCCGCAGGTTGAGCATGCCTGCCCTAAGGGAGCAGAATACCAGGCAGGAGGGGACGGCTAGAAGAGGGCTATCGTATAGGACCAGCAAGGCAGACCACCCTCTGGCAGGAGGGAACAGATGCCGGTGAACACCCACCGCCGACAGCAGAGGTAGCACCCACCACTGACAGCAGAGGTAGTCAATATTCCAGTAGCTGTGCCCACCGTGCAAGGGGAGATGCCAGCGGCACAAACTGCCGGCGTTACAATAGATATATAGATACACTCTGTAGTCTAAATCTCCTAAAGCTAAGGAACCAGTATATAATATATACCAGTATACAGTCAGGGAGGCTGTCATCATCTTCAGTACATCTCTGTGACAGGAGCTGTCTAATCCTTATCAGTGGCTGAGAGTCCATGCAGGTTATTGTGGTGACACATTTATCCCTATAGACTTATAGTGTGTCACCGAGGTGTCATCCTCTCTGCTATGCAACGTCCCCAGTGTGATATTTACAGATAGAAGAGGTAAGAAAAAAAAAAGGTGAGGCTGACACATGAATTTACTTAAAGGGGTTGTGTCACTGAAAACACTTAGCCCCGACCCGCCCCATGGAAATGGAGAGGTGATGCACACGCATGACCACTGCTGCATTTGCTTCTATGGACCGCTGCAAGGACTGTACTCGGCAGTCCCTTAGATGTGAGTGGAGCGGTGGTCACTCGTGCGCACCACCGCTTCATTCACATGGGGAAGTTCTGCAACACTTGTGGACCCTCCTTCACATGATTGCTGGCGTTCTGACCGTTGGGATGGGGGATAAGGCTAAGTTGACACATGCGGCTCAGCAATCCGGCAGAATAGAGCGGATAATGCCGCTTGCCCACCGGACCCTGTTGACAAAATTGAGAGCCAGCAAGGATCTTGCCGCTCCCCGGCATAAATGCTGGACAAATCCTGATATATATATATATATATATATATATATATATATATATGCCGGGGAGCAGCCGGATTCCTGCTGGTTCCCATTATAGTCAATGGGGTCCGGCAGGCAAACTCCAGTATCCGGCTATGCCAGATCCAGAGATCCTCTACTAGAACTGCCTGCAGAACTGCTGTGTCCACACACCCTTTTGGGAACATTTCCTTTTGGTCTGGGTTTATAAAAGAAAAACCATTTGTTGGTTAGGGGCACCTGACAGCACAGTATGGCCCGATGCTGACAGGCAACACCCCCTTCACCGGCCTGACCATGGGTTCAGTTATGAAAATCACAGCTCCTGATTCGTAATATTCACTACAGAACATTTATAGAGACCCTTTGTTCTTAGAATTTACCCATAACTACATGACGTGATTTATTTTATTTTTTTCCAGGGGTGCGTGGTATGGCCTTGTTCTTCCATTCCCATGCCTGCAACAAAATCTGTAAAAGCATGGGACTGACGCCTTTTGACCATTCCCCTAGAGAAAAAACCGTGTTGGACAACTGCACCAAGATGCTGGTATGTGTCCATTGTACTGAACCAGATAGCTGAGGACCTTTGGTTAAAAATGTCTAGCATTTTGTAATGTTGGTTTGCAAAATGTTTTTTTCCCACAGTGGTGAGAACTTTAGGTGTCGTAAAAATTGCTGTAGCAAAGAGCAGCTGTCGCTTCCCACAGGTCATACTGTGAATAGACCATCGTATGTTTGTACAGAAGTTACATCCATTTCATGTGTCATTTAAAGGGGTTGTCCAGGCTTTTTTTTTTTTTATCTTATTCCCCCCCCCCCCCCCCCCCAGCAGTACATGTGAAGAGGTCTATATGCATCTGCTCCTCTCTGCTCTGTTCCAGCTCCTTGGCTGTCTTCAATGGACTTCTGTTCCCTGTCTGTCAACTTCCACATGTACGTGGTCACGAGCACCATTGCAGCCAATGACTGGCTCCAGCAGTGACTGTGCCACTTGGGGAGTCACCTCTGAGGCCAGTCATTGGCTTCAGAGGTGCACATGGCCCTGTCTGTAGTATGGAAGTTGACCGGAAGTCCTTTAAAGGCAGACCAAAAGCCTCAAAGCCAAAGGAAGCGGGTAAGTAAAGATCTCTTCATGGGTCCCACTGGGTGGGTGGAGGTTTAAAAAGAAAAAAATCCTGGACAACCCTTTTAAGAAAAAAATCCCTTCTACATAGAGCTCTTTGTACCCAAAGTGAAAAAGGGAGGTTTTATTAAAATTTTACGCCAATTTTCTGGCACAAAAAAGTTGCAAATTTGGCTCAAGTCCGTTTTATGCTTCAAAATGATTTTTCTAAAAACGTGGGCCGGAGGTGGCAGGTTATGGGCAGAGAACTATGCCTCCTGACACATTTAACAATACGTGCGCCAGAAAGTAGATTTCATATTCTGGCTCACGGATCTGCCAAAAACGTCTCTCTTAATAATTTGGCCGCATCTAATACCAGAATATTTCATAGTCTATTTCTTGCGCCAGTATTCTGGGGTTGTTCGTCTCCCATTGTTTTACATGGAAGGCCCAACTGCCATTGGCGCAGTCATCGGTATAACCCCTTAGTGACCAGCCTGTTTTGGGCCTTACCGACCAAGCGTTTTTCTTCCTTTTTTCATCGTCTCGTTCCAAGAGCTATAACTTTTTTTTTCCCCGTCTATATAGATTTATGAGGGCTTGTTTTTTACGGGACAAGATGTTTTTAATGGCGCCATTTTGGGGTCCACAAAACTCTCTGATTAACTTTTATTAACTCTTTCTGGGAGGGAGATGGGAAAAACAGCAATACTACATTTTTTTGTATAAATAACAAATAATATCTTTATACTCTGGGTCAGTACGATTACAGTGATACTAAATACATATAGTTTTTTTTTTTTTTTTTTGGTTTTTACTACTTTTTTGCAATAAAACCTCTTTTTTAACAGAAAAAAATGTTTTTACATTGCTGCTTCCCAAGACCCATAACTTTTTTATTTTTATTTCTATGGAGTTGCGTGAGGGCTTGATTTTTACAGGACAACTTGTATTTTTCATTGGAATTATTTTGGAGTAAATGGCGCTTTTTGATCGCTTGTTGTTATGTTTTTTGGTGCCAACTGCTAGAGCAGGTGAGAGGTGGGTCCCCGCTGCACGGGGGACCGTAAAAAAGCGGCGGCCCAGCCTAGGCCCCTTATTTACCGCCGTAAAAACACGTATCTGTGGTCACTAAGGGATTAAAGAGCATGCAGTAAAAGGACTTCCAGCGATGTCCATCTGGACACTGCCCCAAGAAAGGACATGTTCTGATGAAAGCTGCGGCGAATGACCATTTGCAGCCTAGCTCCATTCAGTAGAGATAAACCATGACCGGGGCCACGCAGTTTCTGACGCGGAATATGCAGTGGATTTTGCTGCTGCAAAATCCTCCATGTGACTGTACCCTCACTCTCGCGATTATAGCTTATGCATTTAGATGATATTTTTCTCTGTGACCCACAGGTCATTCACTCTCAGCATAGTAATGTTACAGTGGTACACATTATCCAGTGTATGACCTGCAATCTAAAAATGTCCTGTTCCTGCAATGTTTTAGCAAACTGCGCAGACGGTTGTACGTGGCATAGAAGAGAAGTGCGGCAGCCCTCGGGTGAGAACCATGTCTGGAAGCCGCCCGCCTCTGCTTTCTCGGCTGTCTTCTGGAGATGAGAACATGAGTGACATGACCTTCGACTCGCTAACGAGCTCGCCCTCCCCAGCTACCCCTCATGGTCACGGTACGTCGTGTCATGGTGTGAATGTCCCTGGACACAATCTAGTATCAAACACCTGAAGGAGATTGCCAATAGGACTTGGTGGCATAGCGCTACGGGGGCTAGGATGTCCATAGGGGGCCTCAGCTTTTCAATGGACTACAGATTACAGGCTGCTACAAAACAGTCCTGTTCATAGCAAACCGCTAATAATATCTATTGTAGCTCGTTACGGCCCTGTGCCCACCTGACCCCCAGATTATGAAAAAAACCTAACCGTAAAGTTGGATATATACATTACATAAATGTTGGCCATACCTGATGATTTCCTTAGGACTGTGTGACCATCTAATGCAGGCATCCTCAAACTGCGGCCCTCCAGCTGTTGCAAAACTACAACTCCCAGCATGCCCGAACAGCCTACAGGTATCAGCCTGCAGCAGGGCATTGTGGGAGTTGTAGTTTTACAACAGCTGGAGGGCCGCAGTTTGAGGATGCCTGATCTAATGTGACGCTCCCCTGATAGCAGATGTCAGGGAAAAGAAGGGTTGAACATGTTGAATTTCAGCATGCACAATCCTTTGTTCTCACAGCGGGAGAATCTAATATAATTCCCTTTTGCCTATTAGGTACACATGCATGCTTGGCTCAGCCAAGTCTGCATGTGTATGGGGGAAGGGGTTGGTAGGAATAGATGCATTCCGTCAGCATTCTAAAATGTATGGTCACCTTACCCTTAGGGCGCATTTACACGACCGTAGTGTTTTGTGGTCCGCAAATTGGGGATCCGCAAAACTCATATACTAATTTGTCGACCGCACATGGCCGACGCGGAGAGAGAGCATGTCCTCTTAGGCATTTCTATCTTTTTTTGCGGGGCCGCGTAACAGAACTAGGAATACGGACAGCACACGGTGGCGCACAGATGGAAATCTACGATGACTGGCGTTACAAACAAAATTCTTAGTTTAAATTCCAAATTTATTAAGAGGCACAGGCTTCTTAATAAATTCGACACCTTTGTAGACAGTCCGTGCGACAGACTTTCAAGTCTCTGCCAGTTGCGAGCTGTGGTAGATTTTTTTTCTCCAGTTGCTGGTGTGAATGATAGTAAATCCGGCAGGCTGTGGGAGGCCACGCCCCCACCACAAAGTCTCACCCCTTTACTCACTACTTATAAAGTGTTGAGACAAGTGAAAGTTCTTATTGCGCAGTTATAACGTGCACCATAATTTGCGACATTTTTGCACTTTAATATGTGTGCCCCACTGTGATTGAATACAAGCTAGTAGTATGTATAGTTTTTTAGTATTATGTATGTTTTGTATTGTACAGGATGGCCGATTTTCAATGAGGTTGATAACTTGCATAATGAACACAATAACAACCTAGATAACCACAGAGTAAGTTTTTCACCGCCCCCTACTCGGTAATATTCTCACTTTGTGCACGTGCAGCATTAGCCTTATCCTCTTGACTTTTATAGGACTCTGAAAACGGTGGCGACAGTGGTTGTCCCAGTGAAAAGAGAAGTGAATCTGATGAAATGGAGCACAGGGTAAGTCCAGTATCTCACCCAGAATTCCAGCCCACCTACCGACCCATATGCTTGAAATCAAATTGCAGTGATTCTTACCAAGACCGCCATATCAGTCCACGTGTGGTATTCCTAGGATAGTCCACTTTCTAAAGCAGACTATAGACATCAGATGTGACACTGTTGCTTGCTTCTTAAAGAGGACCTGTCTCCTCTCCTGACACGTCTGTTTAGTAACTACTTGCATCTCCCATGTAATAACAATTCTGGAGCACCTATTCTTATGACGCAATATTATGCCAGTCCTTAGTTATTCCTGCTAGAAGTTAGGAATGAGTTGCTAGTAGTTTGCACTGAAGATCCAGATGGGTGTTACCAGTTGGCGGTGTGTCCCTGCACAGTCTGGCACTGGCTTCACTGATTAGACTGTGCAGGGACAACCCCCCCAAACTGGTAGAACCCATCTGGACCTTCAATGCAAAATTCATAGTAATTCATTCATAGCTTCTAGCAGGAATAAAGGGATATTCCTCCTAGCAAAAATAAAAAAACATTTTTAGATCAGAGTCATAAGAAAAGAACTGTTATTACAAGGGGGGGGGGGGGGTTGTGCAAGTACTTGCAGACAGGCCAGGAGAGTTTACAGGTCCTCATTAAGATAATTCTCCTTGCTGATGATGATACACATAAATGGCATCTGTCAGCAGATTTGTACCTATGACACTGGCTGACCTGTTACATGTGCTCCTGGCGGCTGAGGGCACCAGTGTTGGTCCTATGTTCAAATGTGCCTGCATTACTGGGAAAAATGATGTTTTAATATATGCAAATGAGCCTCTAGGAGCAGCGGGGGCGTTGCCCTTACAACTAGAGGCTCTGCTTTCTCTTGGCCTATACGGCATAGCTAATGGAAAAGTCCAAAATCTATGGAAATAGCTGAGCGAGCATGCTCTGTTTCCATTCCCCACATTTTTCTGACTTTTGCTAAGCATGCACCTTTTCCTTTGCAGGCCCATGGCAATTATAACCGGAGGCGGTTTGAGTCCGAGTCTGAGGACAGCTTTGGGAAGGTATGTGCTGACAACAGTAATAATATTTGCTTCTCTCATCCTTCTTTCATTTGCCATCTAACGCTTATTTCACTGAGAAAACAGCAGTACCGCTTTATGAAGTCGGAGTACAACTCAGCATTTTGCATTGGCCTTCAATAGCCTCTGGAGGATATCCTTAATTTATGAGGAGGCACATGCCTTGTCATAAATTAGGTGCATCATCCGGCAGTCCATGCACTCCATTTCCTGAGCACGTTTCATTCATCATTTACGCCTATTTACAGTGAATTTTCCGGGCCCGCTTAGTCTTTACTATAGTGCAGACCATGATCTTAATGGTAACGATTCCCAGCCGCAAATTTTGGGGACAGCTACACATTTTACAATACCCACTGCAAACCTATGAGCCTCAATGGAACTTACCTTTGACTGCCATGAAAAGCAATATTCATCAGATTTGTCCATTTAGCAGGAAATATTTAATCACTGACAACAATGGGTTTTCCCAAGGCTACATGCACACGACCGCGTCGTGTTTTGCGGCCCGCAAAATGTGGATCCGCAAAACACGGATGCTGCCTGGGTGTGTTCTGCAATGGAACGAAGCAACGGATGCGGACAGCCCACGCAGTGTTGTCCACATTTTTTGCGGCCCCATTGAAGGGAATTGTCCGCATCCGCATTAGCTGCCCACGTAATACACTGGGTCTGCCAGAGAGAGTGCTGTTCTTACAGAGTAGCTTTAAGGGGTTGTGCAGTGCAAAGATACTAACGACCTGTCCTCAGGACTATTGACCAATATCAGATCGGCGGGGGCGACTCCCAGCACCCCCGCTGATCAGCTGTTTGAAGCGGTAGCGGTAGCTCGTGTGATCGCTGCTTACAGTTCAAAATTACCTGCGTGTTGTCTCGCTTGCAGGGGCGCCACAATGTAGACGCCGCACAGGTGGAAATGAGACGCCGCACAGGTACGTTTGAAGCGGAAGCAGCGCTCACACGAACGCCATTACCCCATCTAACAGCTGATTGATGGAGGTACCAGGAGTTGGACCACTGCCGTCGTCAGTATCTTTACACTGTGCAATCCCTTTAAGCTACACTGTAAGAACAGCTCCCCCTCTGGCAGACCCAGTGTATTACTTGGGCAGCTAGCTGGCTATAGTTGCTACTATATTGTGCGTCAGGGTTATTCCCCTGCTTATCTTTTCCAACCACCCGGCTTCACTTCCAGAATCTTGTTATCACTCATTATATACCTAGTACTGCTGTATTCCTATGTGACTGTCGATTTTTGTTCCTTAACCCATCACATCATCTATTCCTTTCTAATTTTTTTTTTTCCAACTAGAGCAAATGTCATATAAGTAAAGCCTATGCGAGCCTTAAAAACAGCCCCCGGAGTAAACTGGTGATTCTGCATGACGTGCTGGCAGAGATTCCAATGAATGCTTATGTTACAGCTTATTGCCGATATAACACATTGCACATGTTTAGATGGTTCTTCAACATGAAAGTGGGCGGCATTATAGATCATCTGCATTCGGAATAAAAAATTGACCCTTTAGAAATGATAGAATGTTTCCTGTTTTGCATTTTTGCTCTTGAGAATCCTTTAGCACATATGGTTTATTTTACAGCTACTGTTTATGTAATCTATATATAAAAAACGTTATGGCCTTCCAAATACAGGCCTGAATTTACTAACGTCTGCACTAAAAATCTGTCTAAAAAGCTGCGCAATTTGGCTGATTTTTCCAGCATGTCTGACAGTACTTGCTCTTCCGACGCTCCGCCGATTCCACATCCCGCCTGGGCTCACGTAACTGCCCAACTGGCTGCGGGCTCTTCCACTGACATCCTGACCGGGTGTTCACCTTTTTCTTCCTGTTCAGCTGCATCTACATTATACAGCTGAACAGGAAGAAAGAGGAGCACATGCAGTCGGGATGTTAAGTTCCTAGATCGCGGAATCGACGGAGCAGCAGAAGTGTAAATACTGCCCAAGCTGTTCTTTCTCCAGTCCTATTAGGGCGCTCCGATACAGATTCCAATAAAAAGTAAACCGGATAAGACCCCATTGTAGTCGGTGAGGTGTGCGCTGAGCAATGTAGATGTGAACAAGCCCTTGGTCGTGGGACGTACCGGGCTCTCCATAGGGACTGCTAGGCTGAGTTCTCCACCCAGCAGTGAACCTGGTGATGTCACTGGCACTAATGGGCGGTCTTTAGCACTGCCCTAGCCTGTAAAACGGCTAGGGCAGCGCTAAAGCTCGCCCATCAGAGCCAGTGACGTCACCGAATACACTGCTGGGCGGAGGCCTCCTCCTAGCAGTGTGAAACTACAAACAAAGAAGCCCTTGCCCTGCGCTATCCAGCGCAGGGCAAGGGTGCTCCGATGCTCATATCACAGGGCCTGCCTTGGTGAAAATGTGGGTATGTCAGGGTTTAGCTCTAAACCCAGACAACCCCTTTAATTGTATGGCCATCTTTGTGATTCATGCAGCTCCATCATGTTGAACATAATCATCGAAATACTGTGCCTCTTGTGTTTTGTTTTATTAATATCTGGTATAGATTTCATGATGCCAGGTCCAGTTACCCTGTCTGTGTGAGATGTGGCATGCATAATGGCGCGTTATGTAGGACATGATCCCACAGTATCATACAGAGTTGTACTTTAAACATTAAAGGGGGAGGCTGAGTTAAATAAAAAGTCCAGCAGCTGTAAAGGACCTAAAACAGTGTTTCCAGCACTGCAATCCACTCCTGCAGTGCTGACGTCATCTTCTTGGCTGTGGCGGTGACATCACAGGTTATCACTGGCCTCATCAGTGTACGGCATGTCACCGCTGCAGCCAGGAAGACAGACACTCGTGGGGAGGACCGGAACTCAGCGCTGGAACCTGGAAGCAGCAGGGGACAAAAGAGGTGAGTATCACTTTATTTTATCCCATTTAGGCCCCTTTCACGCAATCGCAGATAAAACTGCCTGAACTTGCTTGCAAAACGGTGCGAGTTTCACTGAACGCATCCGGTGCCAAACCCCTTTGAAGGGGTTTTCCAAATGACAGAAACTTAATATCTGATTGTTGGGCGTCTGACAACTGCCGATTAGCTGTTTGATGAGGCCGCTATACTGCAGTAAGTTCTACAGCCTCCTCCTAGGCCAGGGATGGGCAAACCGCGCCTCTCCAGCTGTTGTAAAAATACAATTCCCACCATGCCCTGCTGTAGGCTGATAGCTGTAAGCAGTCTTTGCATGCTGGGAGTTGTAGTTTTCCAACAGCTGGAGAGCCGCAGTTTGCCCATCCCTGTCCTAGGCTATGTGATGTAAAATTCTTCAGTCAGATGGCCTAGGCGCAGCTTAGTCCCATTCAAGTGAATGAGGATGTGCTGCAATACCAAACACAACCACTATACAGTGTATGGCGGTGTGGAGGCCGCAGAGATTGCTTTCCGTTTTAAACAGCTGATTGGTGAGGGTGCCAAGAGTCGGACCCCCACTAATTGGATATTTCCTCAGTCATCATATCGTACAACCGGAAAAGCCCTTACATGGTAAGTATTGGAGTCGCTGAAAATATTGTATAATGTCTCTTTTGATGACTGTGCTATGTACGGCTGTGCATGAGTAATATGGGCTTTCATCTTTGTAAAGGCAAGCAAAGCTTTACAAAGCACCGACGGTTACTTTTGTGTCTTTGAAAGATTTTTTTATGAAATTAAATGTCCTTAATTATTGATCACTAAACCGCTGAACGCTGAGGTTGGGAGGGAGTTAGTATAAGGAATATATGAAAGCTTTTTATTTGTACTGCCCTGTCCCTATGACAACACTTCCTGCTCAGAATTATAACATTGTGTGTACATAAGGATAAGAATACGGCTACGTGGAGATCACTGTTCGTACTACGCGTCGCGGCCAGGATAGCAGAGTAGCGGTTTTCCATCTCATTACACACTGCTTGTTTTCAGGGGTTACGGCCACCGCTACAGCCCAGATATAAGGTGTCCGGGACGGGAACTGCTGCATATGCGTGCCTGTGTGTGCTTCCGCGGTCCCCGCCACCACTTTTTCCTATAGTGTGCCAGCACGACCACCGCTTCTAGATTGCAGAGTGGTCATAACCCCTGGAAACGAGCAGCGTATAATGTAATGGAAAAATTAATCAAGCCAGCAAAGGAGGCAATATGGATAATCACAATACATTAGGAAGTGCCTTGTATTAACTTTCTCTACATGATAAATGCCATTTGCTGAAGGAAGGCATCCAATTTAACTCTGATTTATAGATCTGGCAGGGAACTGAGTGAAATGTTACTAACAATTCCCAGTGTATTCCAAACTGATTTCTGAGTTTGGTCGATCATTTTACACAATTGAACTGAATGTGAATACTACACTGACACCTGCAGGCTGTTAGGAGGTATTACAGTCTACTAGATCATACATTATTTAAAGGGGTATTCCCGTTTCATTAGGATAGTTCATCAATTTCAGATTGGAGGAGGTCTGACTCTCAGCACCCCCGCCGATCAGCAGTTTGAGGGGCTGCAGCGCTCGTGCGAGAGCTGCGTTCACCATCTACATTGTAGTGACAGTGCTGTGTTATTACAGCTGTTAGGCCTCTTCCACACAAGCGATATGGATTGTGTCAGGATTTGTTCAGGAAAATAATGATTATTTTGCAGTTCAGTGCAATCAGTCTTTGATGCGTTTTTTTTGAACGCCCGTGAAAAAAACCTGAAGAATAACAGTCTACATCTCCTAGCAATGCTTAGTGAAAAACGCATGCAAGGCCCATTCATTTCTATGGAGCCAGAGCTGCGTGAAAATCGCACAATATAGAACATGCTGCTATTTTTCCTGAACGCAGAAATGATGCATTAAAAACAGACCCATTGAAATGAATGGGTCGGATTCAGTCCGGATGTTATGCATGTGCTTCACGCATAGCACCTGGATGGAAATCTCGCTGGTGGG
Source organism: Bufotes viridis (assembly GCA_033119425.1). Lineage (NCBI taxonomy): Eukaryota > Metazoa > Chordata > Amphibia > Anura > Bufonidae > Bufotes > Bufotes viridis. Next base: position 30,161,596 of record CM065595.1, read on the forward strand.
AAAGAGGCCTTAGGCTACTTTCACACTTGCGGTGTGAGGATCCGGCAGGTAGTTCCGTCGCCGGAACTACCCGCCGGATCAGTCATACCACATGACAACTGAACGCATTTGGAGATGGATCCGTCTTAATTTTTTCTACATGTGCAGACCAGAAGGACGGATCCGTCATTGCGGTATTTGTAATGCCAGATCCGGCACCAATACAAGTCAATGGGAATTAATGCCGGATCTGCCATTCCGTCATGTGTTCCGGAATTTTAGACGGAGATAATACCGCAGCATGCTGCGGTATTTTCCCCATCTAATAAATGTTTACATACTGAACTGAAAACATCCTGATGCATACTGAACGGATTTCTCTCCATTTACAATGCATGGGGATAATACTGATCAGTTTTTTTCCAGAATAGAGCCCCGACGACTGAACTCTATGCCGGAGAAGAAAAGCGCTAGTGTGAAAGTACCCTTAGGGCTCTTCACACTAGCGTTGTTTCTTTCCGTCCCAGAGTTCCGTCCTCGGGGCTCTAGGACAGAAAGAAACTGATCAGGATTATCCTAATGCATCCTGAATGGAGAGAAATCCGTTCAGGATGCATCAGGATGTCATCCGTTCAGTATGTCAACGTTTTTTGGACGTTGACAAAAGCGCAGCATGCTGCGGATTTGTCTCCGTCCAAAAGCCGGAAGACATGCTGTAATGCCAGATCCGAATTAATGCCAATTGAAGAGCATTATTCCGATCCGCATTAAGCTAAGCGCCGATTCGGCGCATCGCCGGATCCAACGCTTAGCGCTGCGCATGCGCAGCAGCCGCTCCGATCGGGACCCCAGTGTAAGCTGGGGCCCGATCGGCTACCATGGCAGCCAGGACGCTACTGTAGTCCTGGCTGCCATGGTAGTACAACGCAGCAGTGTACTTACTCTGCACTGCGGCCGCCGGGCGCTCCATTATGACATCACAGGTCCGGGCGGCGCATTGATCTATGCGCCGCCCGACCTGTGACGCCATTAGGAGCGCCCGGCGCCGCAGCGCAGGTAAGTACACCGCTGCTGAGTACTATGGCAACCAGGACTCCAGTAGCGCCCTGGCTGCCATGGTAACAGTGAAAGCATGTTGAAGACTGATCAGGAAACTGATCAGTCTTCAAATGCTCTCCGGCCACTTGCGTTCTGACGGATCCGGCGGGACGGAAGTGCCCGCCGGATCCTCAGAACGCAAGTGTGAAAGAGGCCTTAGTCTGTTTACAGCGCCCCCTCCCATTCACTTAATTACCCTGCAGTTCCTTCAAACAGCTGATTAACAGGGTTGCTGAGAGTCGGACCTCCACCACTCTGAAACTGATGACAAATCCTTAGGATAGGCCATCAACATAAAAAAAACTGGAACATTCCTTTAAATGAAGTGGACAGGCACATATAAAGTTTAAAAGTTAATAACTACTTGCTGATCCTGAAGTAATTAATGCATTTCAGTCATAGTCCTTGTATTCTTCAGTTCATGGTCCTTGTCGTTCTTTTAAAATCTATTTTCTATGTAAAAATCCCCGAGAACATGGACCAGTTCATAAGTCAGTTTTGATACCGCCATTGATTTACGTGTGCGTGACATTCTATTCCTTTTGCTTCTAAAACTAAACTCTCTTTCTGTTTGGTGGTTTAGGTGTCCGTGGAGAAGTGGAACCAGTTCCATGCATCCCGTGTGCATATTCACCGCTCTTCTTGTGTTGCATCAGAAGTGCAAAGACTTAACGACCTGGAACTAGAAAAGAAAATTGGGAAATCTATCCTGGGGAAGGTGATGGCTGACACTTTACCATTTGTTGTGCCATGTAAACAACCACTTGGAGCTTTAGAAATAGTCAATTGACACTTTTAGACCTCGTTGGCATGTCCGTGTCCGTGTCAGGTCCGTAAAAAGAAAAAAAGCGTACATGTTTAATCCGTGAAGATATCTGTGAAGGATCTGTGGTTGGTCCATGTGTCCGCTTTTACTATCTGCGTGTCATCCATAATACACTGACGTTGCTCATCTGAAAGTTAATTTCCAAAGGCTCTCCTATCGGTCTTCAGTGAAAAACGGACGCACCATGGATGTCATCCTTGTTGGACATGGACTTCAATGGGCGGGCTTGGTCCGCATCACGGATCAAGGTAGTGCATGTCCCCATGTGCGAAGACACGGATAACCTATTCTCAGGACAGGTCATGGTATCAGATCGGCAGGGGTCCAACTTGCGACACCTCAGCCGATCAGCGCTGTTTGAAAGGGTAGTGACGGCCAAAATTAACTGCGCATCGTCTCCTTTGCAGCGGCAGCACAGTGTAATTACGACTGCTTGTTCTATTCACATGGATAGGATGTGCAGCTATAATTACACTGCGCTGCCTGTACAAGCGAGACGACGCGCAGGTGATTTTGAAGCACCACTACCCCTTTAAACAGCTGATCGGAGGGGGTGTCAAACCTCCGCTGATCTGATATTGATGACCAGTCCTGAGGTTAGGTCATCAGTATCTTTGGACTGGACAAACCCTTTAAGCACCTCTGTAAAAGCAGCTACTCTGGTGGACCTGGTGCATAACATGGGCATACATTCGCCTAGGCATACATGTGCAGCAGCCAATACAGGCCCATAATGAGGACCTGTCTCCCTACTGACATGTCTGTTTTAGTAACTACTTGCATTTCCCATGTAATACCAATTCTGGAGCCTTTATTCTTATGACTCTGTTGTGCCGTTTCTCTATTATTCCTGCCAGAAGTTTTTGAATGAATTACTAGCAGTTTGCAACGAAGGTCCAGATGGGTGTTATCGTTAACATCCATCTGGACCTTCACTGCAAACTGCTAGCAAATCATAACTTCATCATAGAGTAGAGCAGGTTCCAACTGTTGCAAACTACAACTCCCAGCATGCCTGGACAGCCTTTTGCTGTGGGCATGCTGGGAGGTGGTACACTGGAGGCACTGAGTAGAGCATAGATGCTCCTGAATTTTTATTAAATGGAGGAATGCAAGTAGTTACTAAAACAGACATGTCAGGAGAGTGAGGGGACGTCATTAGCATGATGTGATCAAAGCCTTAAGGCTGGGGACACACCTAGGCGTTTCTGAATCGCGCGTATGACGCGCGTTTTAGGATGTGCGTTTTTGTAACTAAGAAACGCACGTCATACGCGCGATTCAGTGATTCTCCCCTATGGCAACATTGTCCATAGGCGCGTTAAAACGCCCAAAAGAAGCTCATGTACTTGTTTGGGCGTTGGGCGTTTTACAGCGCGTTCAAGCGCGCTGTAAACGCCCAAATGTGAACCATGCCCATAGGGATGCATGGCTTTTCACATGTTGAGCGTTTTTCAGCGCGTTTGAACGCGCTGAAAAACGCTCAGGTGTGTTCCCAGGGTAAAAGAAATCTGTTCTGGCGAATGCTGTATTGACTCCTGTGTTTACAATGCTGAGCAGCTCAGAAGGCGTAGGACTGTAGTGTGGTTCTCAGCTTTAGGTTCCATTCACGCGACCATATGAATGAGTCCGCATCCATTCCACGGAACGGATGTGGACCCAATCATTTCAATGGGGCTGCAAAAGATGTCCGCATCCGTAGTTTCGCTCTGCGGCCCCGCAAAAATATAGACCATGTCGCTATTCTTGTCCACAATTGCGGACAAGAATAGGCATTTTATATATAGCGCTGGCCATGTGCACTCTGCAAAATGCAGAACGCACCCGGCTGGTATCTGTGTTTTGCAGATCCGCAATTCGCGGACTGCAAAACACTTACGGTCATGTGAACACAGCCTTAGTCTCAAGTCCTGTTGTGTCGTATACACAGCCATCAGCAATATAAAATGATTGATGAATGATCTGCAAAATACGGTTACCGGCCGTGTGCATCCTGTAATTTCCGCAGGCACCTTTGTCAAAATGCCTATTTTTGTTCACAACACGGACAAGAATAGAACATGTTCTATTTTCTATCCGGGACGGACATGTGGACATGAAAAGGTCTGTATCCAATCTCCAAAAAATGAAAGAAAATACAGTCATGAGCATGGGGCCTTAAAGACGTTTTGAGTGTAAACACGATGTCTACAGAGTGACACAAGACACAATATTTTTGGTAACTAGTGAAGCCAGGAAGCCATTTTGAAGCGCCATCTGAGCAAATTTGCAATGCTGCATACCATGGTAGTAACCTTATTTTTGCTTTTTCTTTTATATGACAGGTTCACTTGGCCATGGTACGCTATCATGAGGGAGGACGTTTTTGTGAAAAAGATCAGGACTGGGATCAAGAATCTGCCATATACCACCTGGAACATGCTGCTCACTGTGGGGAACTGGAGGCCATTATTGGCCTTGGGCTTATGTATTCTCAGCTGTCCCATCATATCCTGACTGAAGTATCTGTGGAGGTAAAGCTGGAATACGGATTATTAGGATCCGCTTATTCACACGACTGTGCAAAGCCTTTGTACTGACATGATGGGAACACTTCTACTGTACAAGCCGTGTACATGATAGGACTTTAAAGCAGATTCATGCAGTGACTATCTCAGGGACCTGGCATTACATGGCTTGTTAGAGAAGCACTCCCACACGTTATTTTTTTCTCTGACCTGTTAGAAAGATACATAGTGTAAACTGTAGTAAAGGTAATCTTCCTACCAGTGACTGTAGTTGTGAGTTATAACCTCCCTTCTGATCTTCAGCTGTGTCATGTGACCAACACACTGACTTTACAAATAACACAGCATCTTATGTGTGGACAGGAAGTCAGTTTCTCTATGTATTCCTATGGGAGCCTCAATGTCAGTCTCATAGGAATGAATAGAGAAGTAACTGACTTCCTGTCCTGTGTCAGTTGGAGATCAGAGAGTTGGTCACATGACACAGCTGAGAATCAGAAGGGAGGTTATAACTCACAGATACAGTCACTGATGAGAAGATTAACTTCACTACAGATTACATCATGAACCTTTCTAACAGGTGAGAGAATAAACATTTTTGTGGAAGAGCTTCTTTAACCGAGTTTGTAACTGCTAGGTTCCAGCACAGTCAGCACAGTGGTTGGTCAAAATGTCATCTGCAAGTCTTAACCTGGCTATAGGTTTGATAGTAGATACCACCCAGGTTTACAGGACTGACTATTGCAATGCCTGGATGACAGTCACCTGACTGTGAAGAAAAATTATTTGGTTTTGATTTATTATTATAATTATTTCTGGCAGGGGTCCAGGCAGCCACTTATCTCCCAGCCTTTTTCACAAAAAAAAAATCATTTTCGATCGAGTTGAACAACCCTGTTAATGGGAAAATCGACTGAAACCAGGGCTAAAAGCTATTTCATATCTAAGGCCAGTTCTAGGGTCGTTTTACCTAGGCTGATGATCAGGCGAACAAATGTTTCTATCAAAGTTCGTCCTCCATCATTGCTGCATGTAAACATGCCCACCGATCAGCCGACAATTAAAGGGGTTTTCCAAGATATTTTTACTGATGACCTATCCTCAGGATAGGTCCTCATTATCTGATCATATGAGTCTGACACCCGGCATCCCCACCAGTGGCACTCCTTCTCAACCAGCTTATCATTAGCGGTCCCAGGTGTCGGAACTCCACCGATCAGATACTGATGACCTATCCCGAGGATAGGTCATCAGTATTAAAATGTCTGTAATTTTTACGCTCATTTGGCAGCTGTCAGCAGTACTTCACTTCTTGTAAACAGGGATGTGCCTCTGAAAAAATGAAACTGTATGGGCCCGAAATATCACATTAATGATACTGCCGATCACAGTAACAATATGGATGATTACATTAATGACATAGATGGTCTCATTAACAGTATTGATGATCACATTGATATCAACAATCACATTAACAGTATCGACGATCACATTAATGATATCAATGATCACATTAATGATGGAGAGGATCCTATTAACAGTATATCGATGGTCACATTAACGATATCGACAACATTAGTTATATCACTCATCATATATCAACGATCACACTAACAATATTGATAATCACATTAACGATACCGACAATCACGTTAACGATGATGAATGATATTGATGATCACATTAATGATACCGACCATAACATTAACGATATTGACAATCTCCTGAACGATACCGACAATCACATTAAGGGTCCATTCACACGTCCGCATGAATGGGTCCGGATCCGTTCCGCAATTTTGCGGAACGGGTGCGGACCCATCGATTGTCAATGGGGCCGGAAAAGACACAGTGTGCTGTCCGCATCCACAGTCCGTTCCGCAAAAAATTAGAACATGTCTTATTCTTGTCCACAGACACGGACAAGAAAAGGCATTTCTATTTTGTGGACCGCACATGGCCGGTGTCCGTGTTTTGCGGATCTGAAATTTGCGGACCACAAAACACTTGCAGACGTGTGAATGGACCCTTATGGTACCGACAATCGGCACACGTAGAAGGCAGGGAATTTATGGGAGCCATGTGCTCGCACTAGGTTAAGTTGGTTTTTTTTATTGTTTTATTTTACAGGTAAATAAATGTATGGCGTATCTTCTGATGACTCTGCACTTAAATGTCTGTATATATGTCTTATTGTCTGTATATACTATAACCAAAACCTCTAAATATTTTTGAAAAAAAAGCAATGAATCTGCCCGGTTAAAAGGACCATAAGGCAGCATATCTTTTGAGCTGGTCATACAATGTACAGTCTAATTATAGTAAATGCTATGCTGCATGTTACCTATTGATTGCTTCTCTCATTTGTCAAAAGGACACAGAAAAAAACAGAATTAAAGGATTTAACTATTTATTGATGGCTGCAGAAGCAGGCGACCGGCCCGCCATGATTCATATTGCTCGAGCTTACGACACTGGCATAAACCTTGGAAAAGACAGGTAAATAATAAGAATAAGAGACATGTAGAAGTTAACTGGGAATTATGTTAAATTCTAACACACAACACAGTTATTTATTTTTATTCGATATCCCTGGTTTTATAGTAAAATCCATAGTCTTTGTTTTATATTGTGTTGCAGGTTACAAGACTGGCAGGAGGCTCTGTTCTGGTACAATTCTGCACTAAACATGACTGATTATGATGAAGGAGGGGAATATGATGGTACCCAAGATGAACCCAAGTACCTGCTGCTAGCTAGGGAGGCTGAGATGCTGCTTACTGGGGGATTTAAACTGGAGAAGGACCCACAGCGATCTGGTAAAACTTTAATTGAATTTTACTGAGGATGTTGGCGATTTGAAGACTTCATATCTACACTGAGGATATAGACTTATTTTAAGAGTAAAAAGGGTTGTCCAATGAGATATATATATGTGGCAGAATGGGTTAAAAAAAAAAAAAAACATTACATACTTCACTGCTGCGCCCTCTTCACTTTAATTGACTTTTAGGACAAGTCAGGACCAGGCATGATGATGTTTTCACTGCCTGGTCCTGTCAATCAAAGTGGAGAGGGCGCAGCAGTTGCAGAGAGGGCAGAGCCTGTAGGTGTAATGGTAACGTCCCTGTTGCTCCTAGAGGCTTATTTGCATATATTAAAACTTTATTTTTCACATCAATACGGACGCATCTGAACATGGGAACAACACAGATGTCTTCAACTGCCAAGTGCACATGTTAGGCCTCTTTCACACTTGCGTTGTGAGGATCCGGCGTGCACTTCCGTCGCCGGAAATGCCTGCCGCATCCATCACAACGCAAGACAACTGAAAGCATTTGAAGACTGATCAGTCTTCAAAATGCTTTCAGTGTTACTATGGCAGCCAGGACGCTACTAAAGTCCTGGTTGCCATAGTAGTAGTGGGGAGAGGGGGAGCAGATACTTACAGTCCGCGCGGCTCATGTGATCCATGCTCATGGGGTGCTCTGATGTCATTGTGGAGCGCCCCGGGAGTCGGGAGCCGCACTGACGGTAAGTATACTTCTCCCCTGCCTCCCCACTACACTTTACCATGGCAGCCGGGACTTTAGCGTCCTGGCTGCCATGGTAACCATTCACAAAAGCTAAACGTCGGATCCGGAGATACGCTGAAACGACGTTTAGCTTAAAGCCGGATCCGGATTAATGCTTTTCAATGGGCATTCATTTCGGATCCATCCTTCCGGCATGCCTTCAGGATTTTTGGCCGGAGCAAAAAAAACGTCTCAGTACTGAACTGATGCATCCTGAATGGATTTCTCTCCATTCAGAATGCATTGGGATAATCCTGATCAGTATCTTTCCGTCCTAGAGCCCCGAGGACGGAACTCTAGGACGGAAAGATAAAACGCCAGTGTGAAACAGGCCTTACAGGTCAGCCGGTTTTATAGCTGCAAATCTGCTGGCAGATGCAGTTTTTAACTCTAAGCTGACTGGGGTATTCAGTAAAGTTGTCCACTGAACACCCAGGGGCGGATTAAGTGCATGATAGGCCCGGGGCTGTCTACCCAACTTGGGCCCCCCCCCCCCCCACTCCATTTTAGGTTTCAGTTTTTTTTTCTGTATAAAGAGGCTGCGGTGCTTTGTAAGCGTCACAGTCTCTTCCTAGGCCATATGACATCACATTCATCGTTCACATGGCCTATCTGCAGCTCTGTCCCATCTGAGTGATTAGGGCCGAGCTGCAGTACCAGGCGCAGTGCTTTCACATGGACAGCGCCGTGCTTGGTAAGGAGCAAAGAGGCTGCGGCGCCACTGGAACATCGCGGTCTCCTCTAACAGCTGATTGGCGGGGCTGCCAGGAGTCAGACCCTCACTATCTCATAACTCTCTGAGTACAGATGTCATAGATAGCTTCTGCAGTCCTAGTAACACCCCACATAACACAGTGAATTATTGTGTTATGTGGGGTGTTACCTAGGACTGCAGGGAACATGTACATTATCTGCACACAGAAAGTTATCACTGTTATCTGGGCTGTTACATAGGACTGCAGGTGAAAAATTTAAATTTGAGGTGCCAAATTTAAAATACATATGATTATGATAAAGACTTGGAGGAGAAGATGAGACGCAGGTCACAGTAGTGAGGATACAGCACCACATACCTCTTACATCCAGGGATATCTCCTGTCATGTAGCTCTTCTCTTTCCTCTTCTCCTCCGCTTGACCCAGACCGCCATGACTAATTCCTCCCGCCGCATCTCGTCCCTACAGAGTTTGTTACACAGACACGTTAGATTTCATAATTGGGGTCATTTATCAAACTGGTGTAAATTAGAACTGGCTTAGTTGCCCATAGCAACCAATCAGATTCCACCTTTCATTTTCCAGAGGAGCTGTCAAAAATGAAAGGTGGAATCTGTTGCTATGGACAACTAAGCCAGTTCTACTACAACAGTTTGATAAATGACCCCAAAGATCCCTATAGTGTATACAGCAGTTATAATGTCCCCTAGAGTGCCCCCAGTAATACTAACATCCTATATTGTGCTCCAGGTAATAATCCCTGTATAGTGTCCCCCAATACCCCACACTACCCCCATATAGTATTTTCCTTCACACTGCCCCCATACAGTAATTTCCCCCACACTGTCCCCATATAGTAATTTCCCCCAGACTGCCATCTATTAATTAATTTGCCCCCACACTGTCATCTATTAATTCATTTGCCCCACACTGTCATCCATTAATTTGCCCCCACACTGTTATCCATTAATTTGCCCCCACACGGTCATCCATTAATTTGCCCCCACACTGCCATCCATTAATTAATTTTCCCCCACAACTGCCATCCATTAATTTGCCCCCACACTGCCATGCATTAATTAATTTCCCCCCACAACTGCCATCCATTAAATAATTTGCCCCCACAACTGCCATCCATTAATTTGCCCCCACACTGCCATCCATTAATTAATTTGCCCCCACACGGTCATCCATTAATTTGCCCCCACAACTGCCATTCATTAATTTGCCCCCACACTGCCATCCATTATTTTGCCCCCACAACTGCCATCCATTAACTAATTTGCCCCCATGGAAACATGCCCCACTGTCCCTTAATATCCCCTCTCTCCCCCCCCAAGTTAGCACACACACAAAAAAATAAAGAGCTAATACTTACCTGTATGCTGAATGGTGTGGCAGGCGCGCGTACATCAGAGCGTGCGCGCGCCACTATACAGGCGCACAATGACGTCATCACGCGCGCCGGGCTTATACCACCACATAGGCCTCAGGCCTACTAGGCCTGAAGCCTATGGCGGGGCAGGGAACTATACGCTCCCGTGCCCCGCCGCAGTATGTGGGCACTTGGGTCGGCATTGGGCCCCCCAGTGATGCCGGGCCCGGGGCTGCCGACCCGAACGCCCCTATGTTAATCCGCCACTGTGAACACCCCAAATAAAACATATCCATTTTGCAATTTTGATGGAGCCACCTCTGACACCGCTGAACAATGGATCAGTCAGGTAAAACTACAACCTGACTTTTCCTTGTTTCCCCTGACCAGAAGCTTTGGGGAACACTCAGACATCTTTCATAGATGTTGAATTGTTGCTGGATGTGGACAAAATTGTCTAGCTTTGCAAAAATCTCATCTTTACGGTCAGACCTAAAGTATTCTCACCTTTCAAACTTTTGGCCAACACCTCTTCTGTTCCAGATTTGCTATATTGTTCTCTCTTTCTTCTAGGTGAACTTTACACAGAAGCTGCAGAGGCTGCAATGGAGGCCATGAAAGGAAGGCTTGCAAATCAGTACTATCAGAAGGCAGAGGAAGCCTGGGCCCTCATGGAGGAATGAATCTCACCCGAAAAGCATCGAACATGGCAGCTGAAAATACTCCTCGAATAAGGATTATATGTTCTATTGGTTCTAAAATTATTTTATTGTCTCTGGACTCTCCTAATACATGTTTACACTGATAAAAAAAAAAAAAACTTTTAAAAATGCTAAACAATATTTTGTTAGATGTATGATGGGTAAGAATGTCCACAGATCTAGCAGTAATTCTGTATGATCCTGTGTTTACTTTATGTAAAGTTGGGAGGGGGTTACCCAGGTTTTTTGCTGCATTTACTAAAATAAGCAGACCTCATAACTGCTAACCCTGGCCCTATGCATACATTATCTGATCCATCTCAGGAATCAGCAGCTGTATTGCTTTCTATTTGCTACATTTGTCTGGAGAAGATCACATATAACAAGGTAATTTTGTCATCTCCTATAATGTGAGGTCTTCCTCAGGACCATGGAGCTCTATATTGTGAGGTCTTCATCAGGACCATGGAGCTCTATATTGTGAGGTCTTCATCAGGACCATGGAGCTCTATAATGTGAGGTCTTCATCAGGATCGTGAAGCTCTGCATTGTGTTTTCTTCATCAGGATCATAGAGCTCTATATTGTTGGTCTTCATTAGAATCGTGGAGCTCTGTATCATGAAGTCTTCATCAGGATCATGGAACTCTATATTGTTGGGAGTCTTCATCAGGATCAGGGAGCTCCATATTGCGAGGTCTTCATCCGGATCATGAACATCTAGATCAGGGATGCTCAACCTGCAGCCCTCCAGCTGTTGCAAAACTACAACTCCCAGCATGCTCGGACAGCCTACAGCTATCAGCCTAAGACAGGGCATGGTGGGAGGGCCGCAGGTTGGGCTTCACTGATCTAGATTGTAACGTCTTCAGCAGGATCATGGAGCTCCATATTGTGAGGTCTGCATCAGGATAATAGGGCTTTATATTGTGAGGTCTTCATCAGGATCTTGGCGCTGGGAAGCAAAAACATTGAGCAAATGAATATTTTTTTCATTTTTTAGGTAACATGACTGAAAATGTATATTTAGACCTCATTCATTTGACCTGATCAAATTGTAGGGTTATAAGAACAGCAAATAGTTCATCAGATAAAACTGCAGACTCCTCTACTGCTTTCTAACTTGCTCCTGAAGGGGTTGGGTTGTCCCCTTTTGACAGTCCTTTTTGTTAGAAGGGTCCCTCAAAAATAAGTTTACAACAGCTGGAGGGCCGCAGTTTGAGGATGCCTGACTTATACCTTAGGCTGGAGGCTCCAATCCTGGGTTTGGCTCACAGTCCCTGATGGAAATCACTGACCAAACACTGACATGTGAATGAGGCATAATAGATGCAGATCCTGGATGAAGGACTCTCTTCCATTAAGGCTAAATGCACACGACAGTTGTTTTTCTCGGCTTCCGTTTCAGTTTTTTTTGCGGATAGGACAGGAACCCATTCATTTCAATGGGTCAGCAAAAAAATGCTGACCGTTCATCCGTTTGTGTTCCGCGTCCGTTGTCCGTGTTTCCCTTCAGCAAAAAAAGTAGTGCATGTCCTACTTTTTTCTCATTTGCGGACGAGGATAGGCATTTATTACAGGGGATCTGTGAAAACAAAGGAATCCTCCAAAAAAAACTGATGGACCATCAGTTTTTTTTGCGGATCCCGATTTGCGGACAGCAAAAAACAACTGTCGTGTGCATTTAGCCTAACTCAGAATTCCCCAATGGGAAATTGTGAAATCTAAAATCTATCCATATCAGAAATCTATTGATATGCGCCGTTTTAGAGCAAAATAAAAATAAAAAAAAAAGAAGAAAATGGAACATTTTATTTGATCATCTCCAAATTCCACATGCTGGTTTTTGTAATTTTTTGGGGGGAAAAAACCTGACAAACTGCTGTTTTGTCATTCTCATTCTACCCAAACTATTTGGGAACCCTTTGAAAACGGCTCTAAAGAATTTATGCATTTCTCATGTTATATCCAAAAAGATGATGCTTTGGCAGCTGCAACATATTCTATATAGAACATACTGGAACCTCCTGCGAATGGTCTGTGATTTCTTACCATTAATTACAAATGGGTGTGCATACCAGGGGTTAATAGCTTACTAAACACCTCGCTTAGAAATCCATATGCTGAACGGAGCATTTCTGACGGCTAATGACTAGCTTGTATCCCATGCGAATGCAGCTTTATAAAAAAATTTTTTTTTAAAAAGGCTGTACTTATAAAAAAAAACTTTAAAATGTGATGTAATGTTTACAAAAAAATATGCAATGTGTTGTTTAAAATCCCATAGGGGTTGTGTTAGTGATGCCTGTGTACAATATACACTCACTGTAACCCCCCTGACATGTCTGTTTTTGCGACTAATGGCGTGCCCCTTGTAATAACAATTCTGGAGCATCTATTCCTATGTCTCTAAGTTGTGTCATTCCTGTATTATTCCAGCTAGCAGTTTGCAGTAAAGGTCCAGCTGGGTGTTACCAGTTGGGGGGGTGTCCCTGCACAGTCTGACACTATCCAATCGGTACTGCTAGTGTCAGACTGAGCAGGGACACACCCAAAGATGGTAACACTTTCATTGCAAACTGCTAGCAATTAATTCAGAATTTATTATAGGAATAATAAAGGAAAGGCGTAACATACAGTCATAACAATAGATGCTCCAGAATTGTTATTACACGAGGAATGCAAGTAGTTACTAAAACGGACATGTCAGGACAAGGGACAGGTCCTTTTTAAAGCAGAAGCAAAAAAAGGCTACACTGTTATAAATGGTTGAAGAGAAGCTTGATTGAGTGAATGTGCAAATGCCTTTTATGTGCAAAATGCATGTGGTATGACTTTTAAATTAATTGTTTTATCAAATAAACAGTAACCCTGTTTCATACATCGGAGGAGTGCTCATTTTTTAAATTTATTTTACCCATATATTAAAGGGGTTGTCTGACCTTTGAAAAAAATAAAATCAGTAGTGTGTGTGTATATATATAATTAGTCCAAAGATGAGGCAGCACTCCAGCATATGAAAAATAAGTGACCCTCTTTATTCCCCAGGCAACATTTCGGTCTCCTCAATGAGCCCTTTGTCAAGCGGCTTGACAAAGGTCTCATTGAGAGACAGCGTGCCTGAAATAAAGAGGGTCACTATTTCTCATATGCTGGAGTGCTACTGCACATCTTTGAACTATATATACCTGGAATATTTGCCTTGTTCCCAAGAGGATCTTGCACCCTGTTCACACCTTCAACTGTGCTGCTGCTTCTCTTTGGTTTCAATATATATATATATATATATATATATATATATATATATATATAATCTCTAATCTAATATATAAAGCTGAGTGTATGTATGTATGTCCACTAATGGAATCCAGGGACGGTCCGCTATAGAGGTCAGTGTTAAGTGGTGGGGTGCTGTAGAGGTCACTGTTAAGGGGGCGAGGTGTTGTGGAGGTAACATTTTAAGGTAATGGAGCTATGTGGAGGTCACTGTTAAGGGGGCGGGTCATTGTGTAAATCGCTGTTAACGAGATGGGGTACTGTGGAGGTCACAAAGGGCCGGCCGCTGTGGAGGTCACTGTTAAGGGGGTGGGGGACTTTGGAGGTCACTGTTAAGGGGGCGAGTTATTTTGGAAATCGCTGTAAAGGGGACGGGGTACTGTGGAGGTCACTAATAAAGGGGCGGTTTCTGTGGATGTTACTGTTAAACGGGAGGGTTCTGTGCATATTACTGTTAAGAGGGAAGGCCGATGTAGAGGTCACCGTTAAAGGGACGGGTTCTGTGGAGGTAGCGGGGTAATGTGAGGTCACTGTTAAGTGAGCGGGGTGCAGTGGAGGTCACTGTTAAGGGAGCGGGGTACTGTGGCAGTCACTGTTAAAGAGTTAGTCACTGTGGAGGTCTCTGTTAAGGGAGCCAGAAATGGTGGAGGTCACAGTTAAGGGGACTGTAATCTATGGTCAGGGTTAAGGGGCGGGTGATGTAGAGGTCACTGTCAAGAGGGCTGGCCCCTGTGGAGGTCACTGTCAAGGGGGTGGAGTGAGCCCTGATATCCACCCGCACCTCTATCCATACCTACTTGCACGCCCTGTCCTAACCGACGTACAACTTGGAGATGGTCCCTAGCTTAGATACGTGCAGGGGCCTAAGGATATGAGCAAAACTGTAACCAGAGTCATGGAAGCAAATGTCAAGCCAGGAAGTCACGCAGGTACACAAGAAGAAATACAAATGCAAGGTCAAATACAATCCTAAGTCAAAAGCCAAGAGGTCACGTCAAATACCAGGGAGGTCAAAAGCAAAGCCGAGGTCGAAATATAAACGAGATCCAATACAGGAGAACGCTGGTGAGGGTAGCAAAGACCAATCACAGGCAACCTGTGACCAGCAGGTTACCTGTTTAAAAATCAGGACCTGTGAGTCACGTGACGTGACCCAAGTCCAGCCACTATCATCTGATCGCCGATTCATTGCGATCGGCGCTCAGTTCCCCTTCTGCTCGATGTCTATGAGGACGCCGGCCGCGCTGAGGAGGCGTGCGCGGCCAGGTCCTCTCTGCCCCCTGGTCACCATGGAGAAGAGGACGCTGGCCTCATCCTCGTTCCTGCACACAGACTGGATGCCAGCGGCACTGCAAGGAGGTTGCGCGTCGCCAGCTCCCCGCTACAAACTCACTGTTAAAGGGGCAGGCTGCTGTAAAGGTCAAAGTTAAGGGGGTGGGCTGCTGTGAAGGTCAAAGTTAAGGGGGTGGGCTGCTGTGAAGGTCCCATTTTAAAGAGGTGGGGCACTGTGGGGGGGGGGGGGGCGTGGAGGTCACTGTTAAGGCGGCGAAGTACTGTAGATGTCACTGTTATAGGGAATGCTGTCAATATCTTTTAACGACACACAAACGTTAAATGAAATATACCCGTGCAAAGCCCGGTCCTTTTGCTAGTATATATAATTATTTAGTTTAGTTTCTTTTTAAGCCTCTTCAATCACCTACCAATCCGATGCAGGCACGGTGGTGGTCTCACCCACCTTATTTATAAGGCCCCATTCACATGTCCGCAATTGTTTTGCGGATCCACGAATCCGCAAAACACGGACATCGGCGATGTGCGTTCCACAATTTGCAGACAGCACATCGCCGGCACTATATAGAAAATGCCTTTTAGGACATGTTCTATTTTTTTGAGGAACGGAAGTGCGGACCTGCAATTCCGGATCTGGGCGGGACATAGAGTGTCCCTATAGGAATGAATGGGTCCGCAATTCTGCTTCCACAAAATGCGGAACAGAATTGCAGACGTGTGAATGGGGCCTTAGCGGCTGGCACATGACTGCAATTAGTGGCCTAAACAGTCACATGTCATACAACTGGGACCACCACTCACCAATGTGAGCTGAGGCCATTGATTGACATGGCTGTTTGTAAAGGAAACTGGGGGGGAACTTCCACTGGAGCGGCGAGGGACTGGAAATGTGGATGTTGATTTATTTTTCTATATTTTATAGACATTTTCAGCTTTTTTAAGGGGCAGGATAACCCGTTTTAAAAATGAAAAAAAAAAAATACAAAAGGGTACGTTCTACATATTTTTAGTACATGACAACTTTTTTTTTTTTTTTTTATTCCAATGAACTAAAACGGTGCCTGACACCTCCTTGCCCTGTTATAAAATTTTGAAAGAAGACATCATTAGAGTACGGTCAGGGACGAATTTGGCATTTCTGGGGTCCCAAGCAAAGCTATGCCTGGGGGCCCACTATTAAGCTTCGCTTCTGTCAGCCCTCTAAACCCTACTTGAAGCTTGGCAGTCAAGCCTGGGCACTTCTGCTCCTCTTCACTACGGTGGTAAGTCGTCCCTAAGTTCAAGACTAGAGTAGACAAGTCTTGCTGATCAGCAGAGAGAGGGCTCTAACACGCTGTAGTCTCTTCAGGCACCATGGCCTCTAAATCGCTGTAGTCTCTTCAGGCCTCTGAGCGCTGTAGTCTCTTCAGGCACCCGGCCTCTGAAGCGCTGTACTCTCTTCAGGCCTCTGAAGTGTTGTAGTCTCTTCAGGCACCAGGCCTCTGAAGCGCTGTAGTCTCCTCAGGTGCCAGGCCTCTGAAGCGCTGTAGTCTCTTCAGGTGCCAGGACTCTGAAGCGCTGTAGTCTCAGGGACGAATTTGGCATTTCTGGAGTCCCAAGCAAAGCTATGCCTGGGGCCCACTATTAAGCTTCGCTTCTGTCAGCCCTCTAAACCCTACTTGAAGCTTGGCAGTCAAGCCTGGGCACTTCTGCTCCTCTTCACCACCGGTGGTAAAGTCCGTCCCTAAGTTCAAGACCTAGAGTAGACAAAGTCTTGCTGATCAGCAGAGAGAAGGGGCTCTCTAACACGCTGTAGTCTCTTCAGGCACCAGGCCTCTAAATCGCTGTAGTCTCTTCAGGCCTCTGAAGCGTTGTAGTCTCTTCAGGCACCCGGCCTCTGAAGCGCTGTAGTCTCTTCAGGCCTCTGAAGTGTTGTAGTCTCTTCAGGCACCAGGCCTCTGAAGCGCTGTAGTCTCCTCAGGTGCCAGGCCTCTGAAGCGCTGTAGTCTCTTCAGGCACCAGGCCTCTGAAGCGCTGTAGTCTCCTCAGGCACCAGGCCTCTGAGGCGCTGTAGTCTCCTCAGGCACCAGGCCTCTGAAGCGCTGTAGTCTCCTCAGGCACCAGGCCTCTAAAGCGCTGTAATCTCTTCAGGCACCAGGCCTCTGAAGCGCTGTAGTCTCTTCAGGTGCCAGGACTCTGAAGCGCTGTAGTCTCTTCAGGTGCCAGGCCTCTGCAGCGCTGTAGTCTCCTCAGGCACCAGGCCTCTGCAGCGCTGTAGTCTCCTCAGGTGCCAGGGATCTGAAGCATTGTAGTTAGTCTCTTCAGGTGCCAGGCCTCTGAAGCACTGTAGTCTCCTCAGGCACCAGGCCTCTGAAGCACTGTAGTCTCTTCAGGCACCAGGCCTCTGAAGCACTGTAGTCTCTTCAGGTGCCAGGCCTCTGAAGCACTGTAGTCTCTTCAGGCACCAGGCCTCTGAAGCACTGTAGTCTCCTCAGGTGCCAGGGATCTGAAGCACTGTAGTCTCCTCAGGTGCCAGGGATCTGAAGCGCTGTAGTCTCCTTAGGTGCCAGGGATCTGAAGCGCTGTAGTCTCCTCGGGTGCCAGGGACCTGAAGCGCTGTAGTCTCCTCAGGTGCCAGGGATCTGAAGCGCTGTAGTCTCTTCAGGCACCAGGCCTCTGAAGCGCTGTAGTCTCCTCAGGTGCCAGGGATCTGAAGCGCTGTAGTCTCCTCGGGTGCCAGGGATCTGAAGCACTGTAGTCTCTTCAGGTGCCAGGGCTCTGAAGCGCTGTAGTCTCTTCAGGTGCCAGGACTCTGAAGCGCTGTAGTCTCCTCAGGTGCCAGGGATCTGAAGCACTGTAGTCTCCTCGGGTGCCAGGACTCTGCAGCACTGTAGTCTCTTCAGGTGCCAGGGCTCTGAAGCGCTGTAGTCTCTTCAGGTGCCAGGATTCTGAAGCACTGTAGTCTCCTCAGGTGCCAGGGATCTGAAGCACTGTAGTCTCCTCGGGTGCCAGGGATCTGAAGCGCTGTAGTCTCCTCAGGTGCCAGGCCTCTGAAGCGCTGTAGTCTCCTCGGGTGCCAGGGATCTGAAGCGCTGTAGTCTCCTCAGGTGCCAGGGATCTGAAGCACTGTAGTCTCCTCGGGTGCCAGGGATCTGAAGCGCTGTAGTCTCCTCAGGTGCCAGGGATCTGAAGCGCTGTAGTCTCTTCAGGTGCCAGGACTCTGAAGCGCTGTAGTCTCCTCAGGTGCCAGGGATCTGAAGCGCTGTAGTCTCCTCGGGTGCCAGGGATCTGAAGCGCTGTAGTCTCCTCGGCTGCCTGGCCTCTGAAGTGCTGTAGTCTCCTCTTGACGAATGACGTCAAGACAAAAACCCATAAAACTCTGGTGGAATTGCACTTTTTTTTTCAATTTCCCCCCATTTGGATTTTTTCCAGCTTCCCACCACATTATATGCTAAATTAAATGGTGCTATTAGAACCTGCAACTTGATCCTCCAAGAACAAGCCCTCATAAGACTATGTGAACTGATTAATAAAAACATTATGGCTACGGGAAGGCAGGGAGTGAAAAATACAAAGTGCAAAAAATACGGATGACGTCCGTGTGCATTCTGTATTTTGTGGAACGGAGCAGCTGGCCCCTAAAAGAACAGTACTATCCTTGTCCGTAATGCGGACAATAATAGGACATGTTCTATTTTTTTTGCGGAACGGAAATACGGAAACAGAATGCACACAGTGTAACTTCCTTTTTTTTGCGGAGCTATTGAAATAAATGGTTCCGTATATGGTCTGCAAAAAAACCCGGAATGGACAAGGAAAGAATATACGTTCGTGTGCATGAGCCCTAACATATCTTACTGTGGATTTATGCAGATCCATACATAATGTGCATGTGGCCATACAAACAATGCAATAAATGTTATAGATTTTACTGCTGTTCTTTAGTCATGTTCTCACCAAAAATGTAAAAAAAAAACAATCTTCACGTGAACTGTCACTGGACCTTGCGTTTTCGTGGATGTCTAACACAGCACCAGACTGTGTAGGCATGAAGGTAGCGTGGCCGAGCGGTCTAAGGCGCTGGATTAAGGCTCCAGTCTCTTCGGGGGCGTGGGTTCGAATCCCACCGCTGCCAGAAAGATTTTTATGCTTTTCCATCCCCTTTATGGCGCAGCTCTAGTTGGAAGGGGTGACAGCGCCACCTGCTGACCCTGTCACTAGGCTCACCGCTCAGTGCATTGTGGGTAAGAGGAGCCGCTCCCCACGTGTCTGCTTTGCAATCAGTATGGCTGCTGCCTGAGGTCTGGCCGGGTAACAACTCACACGCCGGGACGTCTGCTGGGAGTCGTGTGCGGCAGGTAGGCCGGGGGCGGCGACGTGACTAGGCCGGAGCGGGGCCGGAGCTAGCCTAGAGCTGTGGGGGGAGGGCGGGTTACTCTCACCCCCTGGGGCTGCACCGGCCGGGCCTGGGGTATGAGGTGACCCGAGCCATCAGCCCAGAGCTGGGAACTTCTCCTGTGTGATTATACTCTTATTGCATCATCCCTGAGGACTGTGTATGTGTGTGTATATATATTATACTGTAGCTCTATGGACTGTATATATACACGTAGCTATATATATACTGCAGCTCTATAGACTGTATATATACACGTAGCTATATATATACTGCAGCTCTATAGACTGTATATATACACGTAGCTATATATATACTGCAGCTCTATAGACTGTATATACACGTAGCTATATATATACTGCAGCTCTATAGACTATATATACACGTAGCTATATATATACTGCAGCTCTATAGACTGTATATACACGTAGCTATATATATACTGCAGCTCTATAGACTGTATATATACACGTAGCTATATATATATACTGCAGCTCTATAGACTGTATATATACACGTAGCTATATATATACTGCAGCTCTATGGACTGTATATATACACGTAGCTATATATATACTGCAGCTCTATAGACTGTATATATACACGTAGCTATATATACTGCAGCTCTATGGACTGTATATATACACGTAGCTATATATATACTGCAGCTCTATAGACTGTATATATACACGTAGCTATATATATACTGCAGCTCTATAGACTGTATATAACACGTAGCTATATATATACTGCAGCTCTATAGACTATATATACACGTAGCTATATATATACTGCAGCTCTATAGACTGTATATATACACATAGCTATATATATACTGCAGCTCTATGGACTGTATATACACGTAGCTATATATATACTGCAGCTCTATAGACTGTATATATATACACGTAGCTATATATATACTGCAGCTCTATGGACTGTATATACACGTAGCTATATATATACTGCAGCTCTATAGACTATATATACACGTAGCTATATATATACTGCAGCTCTGTAGACTGTATATATACACGTAGCTATATATATACTGCAGCTCTATAGACTGTATATATACACGTAGCTATATATATATACTGCAGCTCAATAGACTGTATATATACACGTAGCTATATATATACTGCAGCTCTATAGACTGTATATACACGTAGCTATATATATACTGTAGCTCTATAGACTGTATATACACGTAGCTATATATATACTGCAGCTCTATAGACTGTATATATACACGTAGCTATATATATACTGCAGCTCTATAGACTGTATATATACACGTAGCTATATATATACTGCAGCTCTATAGACTGTATATATACACGTAGCTATATATATACTGCAGCTCTATAGACTGTATATATACACGTAGCTATATATATACTGCAGCTCTATGGACTGTATATACACGTAGCTATATATATACTGCAGCTCTATAGACTGTATATATACACGTAGCTATATATATACTGCAGCTCTATAGACTGTATATATACACGTAGCTATATATATACTGCAGCTCTATAGACTGTATATATACACGTAGCTATATATATACTGCAGCTCTATAGACTGTATATACACGTAGCTATATATATACTGCAGCTCTATAGACTGTATATACACGTAGCTATATATATATACTGCAGCTCTATAGACTGTATATATACACGTAGCTATATATATACTGCAGCTCTATAGACTGTATATATACACGTAGCTATATATATACTGCAGCTCTATAGACTGTATATATACACGTAGCTATATATATACTGCAGCTCTATAGACTGTATATATACACGTAGCTATATATATACTGCAGCTCTATAGACTGTATATATACACGTAGCTATATATATACTGCAGCTCTATAGACTGTATATATACACGTAGCTATATATATACTGCAGCTCTATAGACTGTATATATACACGTAGCTATATATATATACTGCAGCTCTATAGACTGTATATACATGTAGCTATATATATACTGCAGCTCTATAGACTGTATATATACACGTAGCTATATATATACTACTGCTGTAGACTGTATATATACACGTAGCTATATATATACTGCAGCATCTATAGACTGTATATATACACGTAGCTATATAGACTGCAGCTCTATAGACTATATATACACGTAGCTATATATATACTGCAGCTCTATAGACTGTATATATACACGTAGCTATATATATACTGCAGCTCTATAGACTGTATATACACGTAGCTATATATATACTGCAGCTCTATAGACGTATGCACGTAGCTATATATACTGCAGCTCGTGTATGCATATATACTGACTGCAGTCTATGCATATATACTAGCTATATATACTACAGCTCTATAGAGCTGCATATATACTACGTAGCTATATATATACTGCAGCTCTATGGACTGCAGTATATAGTAGCTATGTATATACTGCAGCTCTATAGACTGCATATATACACGTAGCTACGTGTATATACTGCAGCTCTATAGACTGCATATATACATGTAGCTATATATATACTGCAGCTCTATAGACTGTATATATACACGTAGCTATATATATACTGCAGCTCTATAGACTGTAGTATATATGTAGCTGCTATATGCTACTACAGTCTATAGAGCTGCAGCTACTATGACTGTGTATATACAGTACTATATACTGCAGCTCTATAGACTGTATATATACACGTAGCTATATATATACTGCAGCTCTATAGACTGTAGTATATACACGTAGCTATATATATACTGCAGCTCTATAGACTGTAGTATACACGTAGCTATATATACTGCAGCTCTATAGACTGTATATACTACTATATATATATAGCTATATGACTATATATATACACTATATATATATACTAGCTTATAGACTGTATATATACAGTACTATATATACTGCAGCTCTATAGACTGTATATACACGTAGCTATATATATACTGCAGTTCTATAGACTGCAGTATATACTATAGCTATATATATATACTGCAGCTCTATAGAGCTGTAGTATATACACGTAGCTAGCTATATAGTATATGCAGCTCTATAGACTGCTACATGTAGCATATATATACTGCAGCTCTATAGACTGTATATACACGTAGCTATATATATACTGCAGCTCTATAGACTGTATATATACGTAGCTATATATATACTGCAGCTCTATAGACTGTATATATACTACGTAGCTACGTATATACTGCAGCTCTATAGAGCTGCAGTATATATATATGCAGCTCTATAGACTGTATATATACTGCAGCTATATATATACTGCAGCTCTATAGACTGTATATATACACGTAGCTATATATATACTGCAGCTCTATAGACTGTATATATACACGTAGCTATATATATACTGCAGCTCTATAGACTGTATATATACACGTAGCTATATATATACTGCAGCTCTATAGACTGTATATATACACGTAGCTATATATATACTGCAGCTCTATAGACTGTATATATACACGTAGCTATATATATACTGCAGCTCTATAGACTGTATATATACATGTAGCTATATATATACTGCAGCTCTATAGACTGTATATATACACGTAGCTATATATATACTGCAGCTCTATAGACTGTATATATACACGTAGCTATATATATACTGCAGCTCTATAGACTGTATATATACACGTAGCTATATATATACTGCAGCTCTATAGACTGTATATATACACGTAGCTATATATATACTGCAGCTCTATAGACTGTATATATACACGTAGCTATATATATATACTGCAGCTCTATAGACTGTGTATATACACGTAGCTATATATATGCTGCAGCTCTATGGACTGTATATACACACATAGTATATATATACTGCAGCTCTATAGACTGTATATATACACGTAGCTATATATATACTGCAGCTCTATAGACTGTATATACACGTAGCTATATATATACTGCAGCTCTATAGACTGATATATACACGTAGCTATATATATACTGCAGCTCTATAGACTGATATATACACGTAGCTATATATATACTGCAGCTCTATAGACTGTATATATACACGTAGCTATATATATACTGCAGCTCTATAGACTGTATATACACGTAGCTATATATATACTGCAGCTCTATAGACTGTATATATACACGTAGCTATATATATACTGCAGCTCTATAGACTGTATATACACGTAGCTATATATATACTGCAGCTCTATAGACTGTATATATACACGTAGCTATATATATACTGCAGCTCTATAGACTGTATATATACACATAGCTATATATATACTGCAGCTCTATAGACTGTATATATACACGTAGCTATATATATACTGCAGCTCTATAGACTGTATATATACACGTAGCTATATATATACTGCAGCTCTATAGACTGTATATATACACGTAGCTATATATATACTGCAGCTCTATGGACTGTATATACACGTAGCTATATATATACTGCAGCTCTATAGACTGTATATATACACGTAGCTATATATATACTGCAGCTCTATAGACTGTATATATACACATAGCTATATATATACTGCAGCTCTATGGACTGTATATATACACCTGGATATATCTGCAGCTCTATAGACTGTATATATACAGATGGCTATATATGTGACTGACCCCACAACCATTATCGATGTGTTATGATTCTCCGGGACCCGAATGTGAGAATTACAATTGCGCTGAGCGGAAGAGCTACTGAGCATGTCAGTCCACCTGTTAATACAGGAGAAGGTGGACTAGAGGGAGAAACAGCAGGGGGCGCTACCACAAATAATAATTTCCAGGGTTTGGTCATGGATTCCATATCCGAAAATTCATTTGCGTCTTCCCTGGCCGATCAGCAGAATGCAGGCTTACTGGTAAAGTCTGACCGTATGGTGGTGTGTGCCGTTTTGTATCAGGTGAAATGGACTGAGCTTCAGCTCCAGGCGCCGCCAGGTGTGTGCGTACCTGGTGCTGTCGACAATGCGGCTGGGTTTCGATGTGGGTGGTGGGGGGGGGGGGTAGTGTGCCACGCGGCCATGAACTGCAGGTTTACTGTAAATCTCCATGGTTTCTCAGGTGGCATACATGTATCTGTACTTGCCAAAAAACTGCGGTAAACCAATGTGATTTTGCCGCTCGGCATGCCACCACCCTCACCCGCTATGATAGGGGATTTGGCACCCACCACAGACTTTTCACTTTGCTTATCGTTGAAGGTCTTCAAGCTTGGACCCCCAACCAAACACTGATCATTTTTTCTAAGGATTGCCGCGGTGTGCACCTCCACACGTAAACGTGCTAATACATGTGGTTTTTGCCGCAGTGAGCAATTTCCCCCTATAAAAATTTCTCAGGGTGGCCCAGTGTCTGTGATCCCCGTCCTGCCAGAGCCCGGGAGTGTCTGGAGAGTTGCAGTGAGTCAGAAGCTTCGCTGCCTCCGTGACTGTGCATGATAGGGTAAGGTGAGCTAAATTCATCAAAGGGATGGGTGGGGGTCTGTTAGAAGCCGACCTGCAGGGGTGAGATTGCTGTACCTGTGTCTCTTTAGGTCTTCAGTGGTGCTGCGTCCACCAGCCAACGCTGATGCCTCTCCAGACAAGGCTGTCCATATCATATTGAACCATCATTTTGGTCCTGCACCCTCCCCAGTCCCCACCCATGTCTCCCAAGGGCTGTTTTTAATTAGTGCAGTACATAGCTGGATCCTTCTTTCCCTGGATTCATGTGAGGCCTGTTGGCACAAGTAGAGGAGTTCTTATAGAGTAGAGTCCCCTCTAAAAGAGGTCACCTTGCCGTGGTGGAAGGGCACAAATGATTTTGATCAAAATATGATTGCTGAGTGTCTCCTAATATGTTATAGTAAGATTTATTTTCAGTGTGCTGTTGCATTGTGTGTTTACAAACGTATATATAGCCGGTCAGACGTGATCTGTTTGTTCTGTATCCATAGGCTCTACTGTTGTGTCCTGAGGTGAGCGGAGTACAGGGCGTTGGTGTGTCTGACGGTAGTATGGAAAATGAAGATGACGACCCAATTATACAGGAGGTAACCACAACGTATTGTAAAGCTGATATACATTTCGGGTGCACCCTGCCGTCATGGCTACTGTATATCTGTGACTATAGGTGTGCCTGCGTATGAACAGCGACCGATGCACACATACATCTCTTAGGCTTATTAGATATAAATGAAAGGTTAAGATTGGTTTTCTCGCCAGCGACATTTGTGGCCTGCCTGCACCTCCCATAGACTATGACTTAACAAATGTCTAAAGAGCGCCAGAGGAGCTCCGCCACTCTATAGAGCGCTCCACTTTGTGTAGGGAATTAGCGGCCGGTGCCCACCGATGTTTTCTCAGAAGATAAAAGCTCTTGTGTCAATGTATTATTCCTCACAATGAACTGCACTCACTAATACGGGTTTCTTTCTGTATTTCAGCTTGATGTTTATCTGGCCAAAAGCCTGGCCGAGAAGCTGTACTTATTCCAGGTATGCTGATGGCCGAGCAGAAATGATAAATCCGTTTCATCATGCTTCTGTATGCAGCCATCTGTTCATAATCCCATCTTCTATAATCCAGTAGTAGTTATTGTGTATAGTGAAAACTTGTACTGTGCTTTCTGTTCTATAAGACGCGTCGGACCATAAGACGCCCCTCAGGTTTAGACAACAGCCTATTATAGCTTTCCTGGTGGTTTAAGGAAGTTGAGGAGCCAATATCTATAACTTACACACACAGCACTGCTGCATACACACCCTGACAAACACAGCTTTACTACACAGCTGACCCCAAAACAAAAATATATTAGCGCTGGGGTTCTGGATTGTAATGCGACAACATCTGCATGGAGTTTTTATGTTCTCCCTGTGTTTGCGGGGGTTTCCTCAGGGTACTGCAGTACCCGCCCGCACTTCAAAGACATACTGATAGGGACCTTAGATTGTGAGCCCATTGGGACCAGTGTGATGCTATTGTCTGTAAAGCGCTGCGGAATATAGTAGCGCTATATAAGTGAGTATAATAAATAATAAAAAAATAATATATATATATAATAATTAAGACTTCACATTTACGCTGGTGTGCCGTACACCTGAACTGAAGCTTGCATCAATCTGCCAGCCTACCGGGCTGAGACTTCTAGCTCAGAGGGCGGCAATGCTGGATGGTCTGTGGCCTCCTGACTTCTAGGCAAGCTTGTGGGCACAGTCCTCAGAAGACGCTTAGATTGTGATCACGTTGCTGCCTTGGCCGATGGCAAGCTTCGGAAGTGAGTTGCATTGGATTGGTGTTGTCGTCAGCCATCACTCAATTGGCCTTACTTCTGGAGCATGCCGGAGGCCGAGGCAGCTCCGTGATTACGCTGTAAGCGTCTTCCAAGGAATGTCCCCCCAGGACTTAAGGATGCCAGAGACCATCCAGCATCACCACCCTCTGGGCTAGAAGGCTCTGCCCGATAGGCAGGCACATTGGTGCAGGCTTCAGTTCCGGTGCATGCAAGCGTGACGGAAGGTGAGTCATTATGGAAACAGTCAGGGAGTCTAGCACTGCTGGACCAACCTGACTGCCAATGTAAGACTCAAGCACTTTTTATCAAGATTATTTTCTTGCTAAAAAGAGCGTTTTATGGTCTGAAAAATATGGCATTGCCATGTGGAATTTGCAGCATTGTCTCAGTAGTGTTGATGTCTTTCTCTTCACTCAGATCAGTCTCAGGTTGTATTCATATATTGCAGACAAAAAGTGGGGGCTTTAGTCAGGAGTAAAAGTGATGTCCTATCCTTCATGTCAGAGCGGTGGGGGTCCATCTTCTACCACTGATCAGCTGCTTGAAGAGGCCGCAGTGCTCTGGTGAGTGCTTCAGCCTTTTCCTAGGCCAGTGACGTCATGTTCATTGGTCACGTGGCCTGTGCGCAGCTCAGTCCCATTCGGCCTCTTCTAACAGCTGATCATCGGTGGAGCTGGGAGTTGGACCTCCTGAGGATATTGAGCTCCTACAAAACCCCTTTAATCCTGCTTACAGAATTAGGCAGTCATCGTATCCATTTAAGCTACATGCACACGACCGTGTGTGTTTTGCGAGTCCGCAAAACACGGAAGCCGCTCCGTGTGCCCTTCGCAATTTACGGAACGGGCGGCTCATTATAGAGATGCCTATTCTTGTCCGCAAAACGTTTTTGCGGGGCCACAGAACGGAGCAACGGATGCGGACAGCACATGGAGTGCTGTCCGCATCTTTTGCGGCCCTATTGAAGTGAATGGGTCCGCTCCCGAGCCGCAAAATATGCGGCTCGGACGCGGACCAAGCATACTGTCGTGAGCATGTAGCCTTATTCTGTGGTTTCCGTTTATCCAACTTTATTTATTTTTTTTCACCCAAGTATCCAATACGACCATCAATGATGAACTACGATGGTGTCCCACATCTCTCAGCGAGGATCAAACCAAAGCAGCAAAAGGTAGGAGATAACAGATGGCATTTTCTTAAGTCTGCAGTCTCTTTTGCGACATTTGACAGACGGGACTTCTGTGTTACCTTCAGGTGGAGCTTGACATGGCCATTAATACAATGAGTCCCAATTACTGTCGTAGTAAAGGCGAACAGATCGCATTGAATGTTGATGGCACCTGCAGTGACGAGACCAGCACTTACTCCACGTAAGTAAATACTCTTCTTTTTACCCACAAATTATAACTCTACATAGATATGTATAAATTGTATTAATAGAAAACATGTGTATATGCAGCAGATATGAATGGATGTGTATAAAACGCTTCTGCAGCCTCTATAGCTGCCTTCATAGACTTGCTTGCTCCGTGATAGCTATGCTGCCTACTGACAGGTAATGACTGCATCTCTTTTTGAAGGCCTAAAGGGGTTTTTCAGGATTTTTAATTGATGCCCTATGTTAATCCCTGGGACCTGTGCAACCAGCAGAATGAAGGGATAGCTGTGCAGAGGAGGACACGCCCTGTTTGTGTTTCTTCTGACACCACAACCTCCATATGAGTGTGGCCATGCTGGATACTGCAGTTCAGGAGCAGCCACGAGAAAGGCAGGGGTCTGACTGCTGATGCCCCACCCATCATGAGAAGAACGGGGGCCCGTGCCCCCTGTTTAAATAAAGAGCAGGTTACGTGTGCTGCTGCTGCTGCTCCATTCAACTCTATAGAACACTTGTACACGTCACATAGTTGAATGGAGCAGTGGACATGAAAATATGTCTGCCACTCCATTCTCATCGGGAGCTCAGGCCACTTGTCCTGTGATCAGCAGGGGCCCCCGGCAGTCAGACCCCCGCCGATTATACACTTATCCGTTACCCAATGCATAGGGAATAAATTGTTGTAAGGAAACAACCCCTTTGACTTTCAATCTCACGTGCTAACATGGCAATTTAGGTGGACCTTCCAGCCTGTTATGCTTACTTCCCCTTTAAATTTTATGTATGGGGTGGAACAGCCAAAAATGGTTTCTGCTCTCCAATCTCCTATATTGAACAATGAATTAATTATGCATTGCTAATATGTGATGTTAAAGGGGTTTTCCAGACTTTTTTTTTATTTTTTATTTCCACCTAAGCCTGTGGTACCTGTGGAAAATCCAGTTGGAAAACCCCTTTAAGTAATTCTGTTGAGTTTTGTGAGTGTCTGATTATTGTATTCGTATAATTCTAGAAAACTTATGGACAAGCAGACATTCTCTTCCATACAAGCTGCAAGCAACACGTCTCGCTATGCGGTTGCATTTTATCGAAAAGGTTTGTTGTTTGTTCAACTCCTGGTGGTGGAGAATCCCTTAAAGTCAGCGGGGGCAACGACTCAGTGACGAGCTCAGGCACCTACAAAGTGGACGGAGCAGTCGTCTTCTGGCCCCAGAGCTATTACCAGCCAACATATTGGAGAGGATTCCTGTGCGCATGCACAGCAGTCCTGACAATGTATTTCAGTGCAGCTTTAAACACTGACATTGGGGGAATGGAGAGCAGTAGAAAAATGTTTATTACAGCAGATAATAGTCCAAGAAACGTGTTTTATGCGGCCCATAAATTTAGTATGTAAATGGGGATATGCTGTCAGCAAACAGTAAATTTGTATGGGGATGAACAATCGCAGCAGTGATTGTTCTTCCACACATAGAAGGAGTGATTGCTGTAAATGCAATCCCACCACTGGGACCCGCACCTACATGGAGAACGGAGCGGGGAAAGTGGTGAATGGAGGACACCAGGTTTTCCCGGGTCTGGCCACCACCAAGTAGAAGTAAATAGGAGCGCACCGCGCATGACCAGCTTCCCTTTACTTGTATGGGCCCGACGGAAATAGCCGAGCCAGCGCTCAGCTGTTTTTGGCGACCCCATAGAAGTGAATGGAGGGTGGCTGCGTGGGTGCAGGGTGGCCTCCACAACTTTCGGGGCCCCATTCTCGATGTAGGTATGGGTCCCAGAGGTGGGACCTGCACCTATCAGACAATGGACATATCCTAGCAATATGCCCCCATTGTCTGAGATGGGAAAACCCCTTTAAAGGGGTATACTGGTTACATGGTTATCCACTATCCACTTGATAGGGGATAACATTAGATTGACGAGGGTCCTCCTGGTGGCAACCCCACAGATCACAAGTACGGGGGGCCCTTACCACCTGCAATGAACAGAGAGGCAGGTTGGACATGCTCCTTTATTTCTATTGGAATTCTGGAAATAGCTGAGGGCTATCTGAGCGGTAGGACCCCTACTAGTCTAATACTTACCCCCTATCCTGTGGATAGAGAATAACTTAATGTAACCAGAATATCCCTTTAAGAAAAATATTGTAATGGATGGCCTGTTATCTTGGTCTTAAGTAAAATGTATTAAATGTTTTATTATTTTTTTCTCTTTAATTCAGGTGAAATTCATGTAACGCCTCTGCATGGGATTTTGCAGATGCGGCCCAGTTTCACTTACTTAGACAAAGCAGATTCCAAATATCGAGAGCGAGAAGCTGCAAATGATGGTGGGTAATAGTAATGCTACTCTGTGTGTAGGGCTATAGTATTTTGTGTAAAAAAAACATGATTTGGTCACGTGCTGAGTTCTAAAAACGCCTAATCGTTATGTCTTGCATTTATTAGCTGGGGATTCCTCTCAGGATGAAGGTGAGGATGACGTCAAGCAAGTAACTGTAAGTCTGAGATGGTAACGCTTGTCCTTTACTGTATTCACTGTCCGTGTATTAAAGGAGTTGTCTGGCCATTTGAGTATATTAGGAACCGCTGAGAATGCTTTAGGAAAAAAAAAAACACTTCACCGATGCCCCGCTCCTGTTTGCTTTCTGGCTCCTACACCAGTTTCTACTTTGAGATCCTTCTCAGTACAGACGTGATGCTGCAGAAGAACACTGGCAATAGTGGGTCACCCCTGGATAACCCCCTTCAGGCTAGGGCTACATGGCGATTTGTGGCTGTGCGACATTAAAAGATTTGTACTGTAGGTCATCAGTATCTGATCGGTGGGGGTCTGACACCCAGGACCCCCACAAACAGCTGTTTGAGAAGGCAGCTGCACTTGCAGTAGCGCTGCGGCCAAGCACAGTGCCGTATAGCGTCTGTGCTTGGTATGGCGCTTAGCCTCATTTACTCCAATGGGTCTGAGCTATTCCTACACCATTTGACTAATGAACATGACATCACTCGGCGTAGGGAAAGTTGAAAGAAGGCCGCGTTGCTACTACGAGCGACGGTGCCTTCTCAAACAGCCTATCGGCGGGGGTTCTGGGTAACAGACCCCCACCGATCAGATACTGATGACCTCTTGGAGAACACCTTTAAGGTTGCAGATGTCATGCAGCCAGTCACACCTAATGATACTTAAAGGCGTTGGCCATTTTCTGGTTTACGGCTAATCAGTGTGTTTGTAATATGTCTATATGACACTTACTAATATAGCCTTTGTTGACATTCTGTCCCATTTCTATTTCATAAGGTATGCTCCCTTCTGTGATGTCCACGTGGAGATCCTGTCCACAATATGGCTGCTGATGTGCAGGGTCATGTGACCAGGCGAGTCACTCAGCCTCCTCCACTCAATTACACTGCTGCTGCCATATGTACAGGCACTGTTGAGAGTTTAGTGCAGGTGTAATGTGTTTGAATGGAGGAGGCTCACAGGACCTTCCATCAGCGGCCATCTTACGGGCAGGACCTCTATGCGGACAGCACAGAAGATCTGCCCAACCAGAGGACATTGCTTGTAAAATATTGCAAATGGCACTGAATATTCACAAAGGCTGTATATGTAAGTGCAATATATAGATATCTTACATACACATTTGCCAAAAAGTGGCCAACCCCTTCAATGCTGTCAGGCAGAAATACAACAGGTTTTAATTTCTGACAACTTCAATGTTCTGGTTGTGGCCATATGTGAGCCGCAACATTACTACATTCACCGTCTTTATTAAAGACATAGTCGATCAAACTATATATGCCTGCATTAATTGTAAGGACAAAGAGGATTACATTTCAGGTTGATTTGCGTCCCTTTAGACTGTATTTGAGGATGTCCGCATTCAGGGGCGGACTGAGCGGTTGGGCACTTCGGACATGGTCCGAGGGCCCGGCCGGGAAGGGGGCCCGGCGGCTGCCCACTCAGTATAGAGAAAAAGAGATCAGCTGTGCCGCGGCTGTGCCGTGCGCAGCAGCGCAGCACAAGTGATCTACTCTACAGCAGACTGTCAGCACTGCTGTACAGCACAGCAATACAAATCATTTAAAGTAAACCACAGTCCAGTTCTTCCAGGCACTGGCAGTCACTCCGTGCCGTTCGCTTACTTTACATGTACGTCCGTGACGTCAGGGGCAGGGGCAGGGCCCGGCAGCCGGAGGAGAGGAGGGGCCGGCCATGGGGTCCTGTGCGGCGCAGAGGCGCGCTGCTGTGACGTCAGTGAGTCGTGATGTTATGTTACTGACGTCTTCAACGATTTTTGCGGCCTGCCTGCGCCTCACACAGAGTAGACAGACAGTCAGAGCACCGTCCACACCATTCACGTGACGCTTCCCAAGTTCCCCTCCTGGTTCCTGCCCTGCCTGCTGTTTCGGCCCAGATGTGCTGCAGCAGCCTGCAAGTGAAGTTGTTCAAGTAAAGTAGTAGTAAAGTTTACTAAAGTAGTAGTACTACTGTGACAATTGATTTCTTCACTAGTAATCACAAAAGGCTGGCCTGGTTATTGTGTATGGACTGGACTCAGTGAGAAGAACTGTTATGGGGGAGATATGTGGATGACATGCATCATAAGTTGCTATATAGTGTCATCCATAGATCCCCCATAGCAGTGCCCTCCCCCATAACAGTGCCATCCTCAGATCCACCCATAACTGTCATCTACAGGTCCCCCATAACAGTGACCTCCATAGATCCCCCATAAGTGTGTCATCCACAGATCCCCCATAACAGTGACCTCCACAGATCCCCCATAAGTGTGTCATCCACAGATCCCCCATAAGTGTGTCATCCACAGATCCCCCATAACAGTGACCTCCACAGATCCCCCATAACAGTAACCTCCACAGATCCCCCATAACAGTGTCATTCACAGATCACCCCATAACAGTGTCATCCACAGATCACCCCATAACAGTGTCATCCACAGATCACCCCATAACAGTGTCATCCACAGATCCCCCCCATAACAGTGTCATCCACAGATCCCCCATAACAGTGCCATTCACAGATCACCCCATAACAGTGTTATCCACAGATCCCCCATAACAGTGTCATCCACAGATCCCCCCATAACAGTGTCATCCACAGATCCCCCATAACCGTGTCATCCACAGATCCCCTATAACAGTGTCATCCACAGATCCCCCATAACAGTGTCATCCACAGATCCCCCATAACAGTGTCATCCACAGATCCCCCATAACAGTGTCATCCACAGATCCCCATAACAGTGTCATCCACAGATCCCCCATAACAGTGTCATCCACAGATCCCCCATAACAGTGTCATCCACAGATCCCCCATAACAGTGTCATCCACAGATCCCCCATAACAGTGTCATCCACAGATCCCCATAACAGTGTCATCCACAGATCCCCCATAACAGTGTCATCCACAGATCCCCATAACAGTGTCATCCACAGATCCCCCATAACAGTGTCATCCACAGATCCCCCATAACAGTGTCATCCACAGATCCCCCATAACAGTGTCATCCACAGATCCCCCATAACAGTGTCATCCACAGATCCCCCATAACAGTGTCATCCACAGATCCCCCATAACAGTGTCATCCACAGATCCCCATAACAGTGTCATCCACAGATCCCCATAACAGTGTCATCCACAGATCCCCCATAACAGTGTCATCCACAGATCCCCCATAACAGTGTCATCCACAGATCCCCCATAACAGTGTCATCCACAGATCCCCCATAACAGTGTCATCCACAGATCCCCCATAACAGTGTCATCCACAGATCCCCCATAACAGTGTCATCCACAGATCCCCCATAACAGTGTCATCCACAGATCCCCCATAACAGTGTCATCCACAGATCCCCCATAACAGTGTCATCCACAGATCCCCCATAACAGTGTCATCCACAGATCCCCCATAACAGTGTCATCCACAGATCCCCCATAACAGTGTCATCCACAGATCCCCCATAACAGTGTCATCCACAGATCCCCCATAACAGTGTCATCCACAGATCCCCCATAACAGTGTCATCCACAGATCCCCCATAACAGTGTCATCCACAGATCCCCCATAACAGTGTCATCCACAGATCCCCCATAACAGTGTCATCCACAGATCCCCCATAACAGTGTCATCCACAGATCCCCCATAACAGTGTCATCCACAGATCCCCCATAACAGTGTCATCCACAGATCCCCATAACAGTGTCATCCACAGATCCCCCATAACAGTGTCATCCACAGATCCCCCATAACAGTGTCATCCACAGATCCCCCATAACAGTGTCATCCACAGATCCCCCATAACAGTGTCATCCACAGATCCCCATAACAGTGTCATCCACAGATCCCCATAACAGTGTCATCCACAGATCCCCCATAACAGTGTCATCCACAGATCCCCCATAACAGTGTCATCCACAGATCTCCCATAACAGTGTCATCCACAGATCCCCCATAACAGTGTCATCCACAGATCCCCCATAACAGTGTCATCCACAGATCCCCCATAACAGTGTCATCCACAGATCCCCCATAACAGTGTCATCCACAGATCCCCCATAACAGTGTCATCCACAGATCCCTCATAACAGTTGTCGTCCACAGATCCCCCATAACAGTGTCATCCACAGATCCCCCATAACAGTAGTCATCCACAGATCCCCATAACAGTGTCATCCACAGATCCCCCATAACAGTGTCATCCACAGATCCCCCATAACAGTGTCATTCACAGATCCCCCATAACAGTGTCATCCACAGATCCCCCATAACAGTGTCATCCACAGATCCCCCATAACAGTGTCATCCACAGATCCCCCATAACAGTGTCATCCACAGATCCCCCCATAACAGTGTCATCCACAGATCCCCCCATAACAGTGTCATCCACAGATCCCCCCATAACAGTGTCATCCACAGATCCCCCCATAACAGTGTCATCCACAGATCCCCCATAACAGTGTCATCCACAGATCCCCCATAACAGTGTCATCCACAGATCCCCCATAACAGTGTCATCCACAGATCCCCATAACAGTGTCATCCACAGATCCCCCATAACAGTGTCATCCACAGATCCCCATAACAGTGTCATCCACAGATCCCCCATAACAGTGTCATCCACAGATCCCCCATAACAGTGCTATTTTCATATTTAATTGCCTCTTTAGCATTTGTAATGCTTTGGTTTTGTTTATTTATGATTTTGTAATGCACCTGTCTTGGTTAGTGCATTTATTTATTGTGCACAGTTTGGTTTTTGCATTCATTATTTATGTTGCACTTCTAATTAAATAAATTATTGTGCAGGATATGGGTGTGACTGGAGGCGGGACATGGGAGTGGCTGGAGGCGGGATGTGGGTGTGGCCTGGAAGGGGGCCCTTGATTTATTTTGCCCGGGGGCCCTGAGGGTTCTCAGTCCGCCCCTGTCCGCATTGTCCTATTGCCCTGCACGTAATGCTGACTTCATGATTTTATGCCTATTCTCCTAAGAAACACAAATTCCTGGGATTATTCTTGTCTGTCTTTCAAGCCCATGTGACATGCTTTGGCTGGGTTCACATCATGTTTTTGCTATCCGTTTAGCGTCTACAAAAACTTATACGATAACAGAGGCCTCAGACTGATGCCATCCTTCACCATAGAGTTCCATTGTTTAAAAAAAAAAAGACAAAGAAAGCAAACAATAAAAAAATACTTTTTTATTTTTTTTACCAGACTCTGCAGGATACAGAAGGGTGGTGTGCTACGCTTTTATAACATTTTTTCTTCTTACAACGTCTACTTCAAACGGATGGCAGAAACGGGATGTGAAACCATCCCTAGTCATCTGGTATTTTTTTTATAAATGTCATCTTATCTCCTTGCAGGTACGTTTTTCCCGCCCAGAAAGTGAGCAGGCCAAGCAGAGGAGGGCGCAGTCCTATGAGTTTTTGCAAAAGAAACAAGCTGAGGAGTCCTGGGTGCATCTTCACTACTCTGGGATTAAGGTGGGGATCCATGGGAAATCTTAAAGGGAATCTGTCATCAGAGACCTCCATATCAAATTGTTTGCATTGTGGTCCACCTGATTGAAATCCTGTTTTCTCGCGATGATCCGAGGCTCCCGACTTGTGCTGCTTTTTCTTAATATGCAAATTAGGCCTTTGGTGCAGTGAGGTAATCACTGTTGCACCCAAGCTCTGCTCAATTCTGTGGCCAGCCCCTCTCTCACTGCTTTATTACTGCATGGCCCTGTCAATCAAAGCAGCTGTCCACAGAAAGAAGCAGAGCTTAGGAGCAATGGTGATGCCCTCTTTGCACCAGAGGCCTAATTTGAATATTAAGAAAAGGTATCACAATTCTGCTGCTGATAGATTTCACTTTTTTTAAAAAATAAATTTTTTGCTAGCGTCACATGAAGGTTACATCTTAAAGAGGTTGTCTCATCACATACAATGGGGCCATATTGCTAGGATATGTCCCCATTGTCTTATAGGTCCCGTTCCCACCGCTGGGACTCGCACCTATATCGAGAAAGGAACCCCCGAAAGTTTTTATGGGGCTGCCGGAAAATAGTCTAGCGCTGGCTCGGTTATTTCCTTTGGGCCCATAGAAGTAAATCTATGGGGAGCGCGCTTGGTGGTGGCCGGACCGGAGTCCTCCAGCTACTACCTTGTGGGGCTCCATTCTCGATATAGGTGCGGGTCCCGATGCGATGGGACCCGCACCTATAAGACAATGGGAGCATACCCTTGCGATATGCCCCCATTGTCTGTGATGAGACAAACACTTTAAAGAAGTTGTCCACAATTCTGACCGCTTTCTTCCTAAACAGACCATGTCCGTCCATGTGTTGTCGTGCATTGTAGCTCAGCTGTATTGGTGTGAATGTGGCTGAGATGCAATATCCCACATAAACTGTGGCCGAATGATGCGCTGTTTTTGGAAGAAAGTAATTATGTTTTTCTAATCCTTAGCCACCCCTTTCAACACTGGGGAGAATTAAAGTTTTTTCGAGCCCTAAAATATGTTTGATCAATAATAACACATTATTGCTATTTTTAGGACAGTCGATCAGAACATGAAAGACAGTATTTGCTTTGCCAAAATCAGACAATGACTGAAAATCAGGAATTAATGAAATCCCCCAGGTATGTTTCCATAAACTGGTGATAGATGTAATGTTTATAATTTCCCATATTTTTCTGGGAATTAAATGGTAACTTTACTTTCAACAAACTTTGCATTAATCAGTAGAACATGTGAATAGAAACTTAGTAATATATCTCATCAGAGAAAAATGCTGCCTTCTCCCTTTAGCAGTTCATTCCTGTAACCCTCCTCACATCATAGACTACTTTCAAATCTCTTTTTATTAATCTGCAAAATTGTACATTTGGATTACATTATAATTCACAAATATCTCAAAATTGCAAATACAAATAAAGGTAATGCATCCGACCCGCTATGAGAGATGTGAAGAGAGTGAGTCAGATCTCTATCATTGATTTCAGTTATGTAGATCATAAGATTCTCCAAAAACATATGTCAACACAGAAATAATAAATGTGGGGAGGGATGGATAGGAGAAGAGGGATAGGGGGAGGGGTCCTTGCGGCCAGCAATTCTCCACTAGGTGGTCATATAAATCCATGGCAAGAACTGGGTGAAGGCCCATGTTGTGGCTCACATTGACTGTTACAGTGTTCCCTAAATGACAAGGGATGGTTTGTGTGTGCATTCATAGGGCTGCCCAGAAGAGGATGTGATGTCTATGGCACCCTACTAAGTCCTAAAGCGCGGTATTGTTTCCAGGGTCCCCAAGGTTTCATATATCCCTGGTGATTCCTGCTTTCCCACCCCGCCAACTCTTCAAGACGGCAGATGTGATCTACTTTATTAACCCATTGCTTTAATGTGGGGGGTTCTTTACAAAGCCATTTAAGTGGAATCAATAGCCTTGCCGCTTGTAGTAGATGGGTGGCTAGGTCATATTCTCTGGGCCCCAGGTATCGTTTGGGAGCCATAACAGGATTGACTCCGGAGTTAGCTTAACATTTGCCGGGTTAATCAGATTGACCTCTTTCGTTCCCTCTTCCCAGTAACCCGAAATCTTTGGGCAGAACCAAAAGATGTCACTTAGTGTGCCCTCCCTGTCCTCACATATCCGATGACTGTAAGCCCAGTAGATACATTTGTCTAGGAGTATTATACCAGTGTGTCATCACTTTGAGTGTTAATGAATTCTCACACATCTGGAAAAGCCATGAGAACCCAGGTTAATGCGCAATCTTTCGGTCTCCGAGAAGGACCGACCAAGTTCCTCTGACCGTTTAGAAACACATGCTGGAGTCCCTCTGCTTTGGTTGTTTAGGAGAGGGTTATACAGTGTAGAAATCGGCTTACGGGGAGGTTATCTTAAATTAGTAGTTTTTCAAACCAAGTGTGGTCTCCCACTCCCCCTTACGCTGTCTTAGCCAGGAGGATAATATTTCTGCCTTCTCCAGGAATTTGGTGGTGAGGGATGCTAATGCTCTGGGTTGGGGCGCACCATCTTGCTCCACCAGATCCTCCAGAAATGTCGCCAAAGTCTGACCTTTGAACCTGTTCCGGATTGGGGATGGTTCTCTAACTGATGGGTGTGTGAGGAACGGGACCAGCTGAGCTGGCAGAAGAGGAGACCCTACAACCCTGAGCTTGCCTAATTGACTGTATGAAGGTGGCGTCCTGACGCTGCTTCAGGAGGCGATACATAGGTTTTGTGCCCTGTCTCTGTGTGCAAAGAATCTGAATTGGTAAGACTTGGCTGATTGTATATTGAGCAAGTCTCTCAATTGCCTTCTCAGATGGGTCAGCTCCTGATGTGTCTGCAAAACTTTAGACCTCTTGTGGAGAGAAAGCAGAATATTCAGTAGCTTTTGCCTTTCTTTTTTCAATTTACTTCCCAGGGAAATCAGTTCCCCTCTCAGTACAGCCTTATGAGTCTCCCATACTGTTATGGTAGAAGTGTCCCCGGGCGGGTTCTCTTTTAAGAAAAGAGTGCGCTTCTGTTGCATTGCCTGCAAGTTTACCTCGCTATCCAGCAATGTCTCATTCAGGCACCAGGACCATGTTCTAGCTGGCATATTTCGAAAGCATAAGGATATATTCACTGGTGCATGATCGGCTATAGTGATCGGCCCTATATTGGCAAGTGCAATAAGTCTCTGAAATGCGTTGTGCACATTAGAGAAAAATGTATAGTCTTTGGTAGTTGGGTATAGGAGTCACCATGTATCGGTTAAGCAAGCGTCCTTTAATGTTCTGTGTATTCTCCCTATAGATACTGGAGAGTGTATGGAAGTACCGGAGGAGGTGTCAAGAGTGGGTGAAAGGGCAAAGTTGATGTCACCTCCCACTATACGTATACCTTCCGAAAACTGATGTAGCTTAGCCAGTGTAGTCTTGAGCCATTGTTGTTGGCCTCTGTTGGGTGCATATAGACCTGCAAGCATAACAACATTTTGCGGACCGTACATGGCCGGCACTATGATAGAAATGCCTTTTCTTGTCTGTGGCTGCGAACAAGAATAGGACATGTTCTATTTTTTTTGCGGGGCCGCAGAACAGAAGTGCGGATGTGGACAGCACACTATGTGCTGTACGCATCTTTTGCTGCCCCATTGAAAATGAATGGGTCTGCACCCGATCCGCAAAATTGCGGAACGGATGCGGACGTGTGAATGGACTCTTAAAATGTGTTAGCTGAAAAAAGCATATTTCTGTCTTGGATTTCCGTAATTGGCGACATAACTGAGATCTTTTTTGCGGCGTGTTCATGCCTCTCACATTGTAAGTGGTACATTTAATCTGAGCCAGTTAGAACAGTCCTCTGAACATCTTAATGCAAGTGGTCCGGTGAAGGAGGGAGGGTGGATAGTACAATGGAAGGTGGGGAAGGATAGAAGAGAAAAGAAATAGAAACAAAATGAAAATCTATATATAGTAAATCCAGGGATGGTATAATGAACCTCCTGTGCAACGCAGTTTTCATTAGCATAAGAAGTACTATGAGGTCCATCACACCACCTGCTAGCAAAATTACCCGTCTAACTGGAGGGGGTGACAGGGGAATATGAGTTCTAACAAATATGTAGGCCTGACATAAGAGCTCACAGGGCCTGTGTCATTAAAAGTAAACTAAATTGAGGTTGTTGCTCAACATGGAATTAACAGATAGTACTAAAGGGTTAACATAGCAAACCACGACTATTAGACTAAGCAATTCTAGTAAAAGGCACTTGGTAGAATCATGGAGGAGGAAGGTCCATCGGCAAATTATAGCGTCCGTCCATCACGGGTAAAATGGCTGATAGCATGTTGGTAGACGTCCTCCTCTGCAGCTAAGAGATAAGCACTTTAATGGCGGTATACATTACCGCTCCTGCTTGAATAAACCATGGTTGGACCATCAGTTTAAGTGGTGGTTTTCTTGGGGCTGGGTGACTTCTTTTTCCCAAGTAGTGACCAGGTTCCTGGATCCGGTAAGGCTGGTAGCGAATCTTGCGGTGTGGCCAGATAGCCAGGGATGTCCAGCGGAGAAATTTGTGGTAGAGACCACGCTGCAGGAAAATCTGTTGGTGTTCCAATAGTGCACAGTTTCCCGCTTTTGGTGAATGTAAGGCCGAAGGGAAAAAGCTACCTGAAAGCTACATGGTTGGCCTTCAAGTGGTCTGTAAGAGGACATAGCAGCCGTCTTCTGTATAAGGTCGAGGGAGCTATGACTTGAAGTAGAAGAATGTGCTCACCATCGAATTGCAGATCCTCTTTCTCTGTAGCAGCCTTCAGTAGTGCAGCTGTGTCTAGGTAGCTGAGTAGGCCGCACACTATATCCCTTGGAGGCTCATTTTGTTTGAGTACTGGCTTTAGTGATCTATGAATGCGCTCCACTACTATTGCTGCTGCTCTCTCCTCTCCCAACAGGTCAGTAAAAATGGCTGCCGCAGCGTCCTGTAGCTGATTATGAGCTGTGGTTTCAGGCACCCCGCGGATCCGAATGTTCTTTCGGCAACTGCGGTTTTCCTGGTCTTCGATTAGGGCAAATGCTGTATTAAGAGAGTCCATTTGTGGGGCGCAGCTCTTTCCCAACGTGATGTTATAAAATATTATGGCCGTCTGGTTCGTCTCCAGGGCTTCCACTCTATGCCCAAGCAGTTTGAGGTCACCTTTTATCTCCGCCAGTTCTCTCATAACAGGCATTATGGCTCGAGACAAAGCTTGTTTTAGGAACCGCCGAGAGACTTGCGTGTGGTCCCTTGTCACGCTGGCTACTGTCGAGTCAGACAGGCTATCTGCGTCTGAGTTTCTCTTCCCATCTGGCGCCATCTCCGGGAGAGGCCGCTGCTTTAAGAAATCTCTCCATGTTGGTCCCGCTGCGGTCCGATCTCGCAGGTTCTCTTTTATCTCTTGTCTTGTCTTTACCTATCTTCACCATCTTGGAGTGAGATGAGCAGTGTATATGGCAGTAACACCGGCCTGTGATGGAGGAGCGCTCTAACAAGCATCCATCGCGCGGTGCAGTCAGGCTCTGCCCCACATCATAGACTTCTAAGAGCAGCATGTCTTCGTTTCTTTGCACCCCATAGCGTCTCAAGACTGATGCAGCAGAGAATGTTAATTTGGGAAGGGGAATAAGCATTTTTCTATGATGAAATATGTTACAAAGTTTCTTATATTCCCCTGTACTATTGATTTATGCAAAGTTTCTTTAAAAAGACAGTGGGGGAGATTTATCAAACTGGTGTAAAGTAGAACTGGCTTAGTTGCCCATCACAACCAATCAGATTCCACCTTTCATTTTTCAGAGTGCCTTTGGAAATTGAAAGGTGGAATCTGATTGGTTGCTATGGGCAACTAAGCTAGTTCTACTTTACACCAGTTTGATAATTCTCCTCCAGTGACTTGGGTTTGGACTCCCAGCACCCCCACCAGTCATGCCCTGTGTAGCAACTGGAAGATGTACTGTATAATCACAGTATAACCTTTCTTGTATTTCAGTGAATACCTACAGATGCTGATGCCTCCTAATGTTGAGGAAGAAACGTAAGTCCTTTCTTATATTTCAATGTTTTTTTTGTTGGGCGTCTGACTGCTGGATTTCTAATTTCTTTTTGTCTCAATGTGAGCAGGATGAAACCTGGAATTGTGCTCAAATTCTTAAAGGGGTTATCCCATTACTCATGTAAAAAATGAAAATCAGATGACATATAGTACATGACAATCTCTTTCTAACAAAGCTAGAACCAGTCCTGTACCTCACATGGATCCAGAGATCTCCCCATTCATTGCTCTGCTAGATTTATATCAAGCTGGCAGCTCAAGGGGAGTGTCTTTTCTGCTGCATCTAAGGGGGCGTGTCCATGCTCTGCCTATCACAGCTCAGGGGGCGTGTCCATGCTCTGCCTATCACAGCTCAGGGGGCGTGTCCATGCTCTGCCTATCACAGCTCAGGGGGCGTGTCTCAGCTCTTCCTATCACATCTCAGGAGGCAGTTGAAAGATGAAACTGAGCATGTGCGACCATCTCAGTGAGCCGGACAAAGAAATAAGAAAAAAAGAAAACAGCGCTATATAGATGCGTTTTACTAAATAACTCAGTGGCAATGCTAAATTTTTAATTACATGCAATTGCAAAAGTATTCAGATCCACGTGCTGGTTTGAAAACTGTAGAATATTTTTCGTGGGACAACCCCTTTAA
The DNA here is from genome assembly GCA_033119425.1 of Bufotes viridis. Lineage (NCBI taxonomy): Eukaryota > Metazoa > Chordata > Amphibia > Anura > Bufonidae > Bufotes > Bufotes viridis. Next base: position 30,204,756 of record CM065595.1, read on the forward strand.
GATGACCATAGAGCATATGATAAAAATCTGCTGCCTAATGAAGTTGCACCCATTATAATATCTGTTATGTACATCACAACAATGCTTTTCATTCCTGTAAATTTTAAAATGCCTACCTCTTGAATATCAGATTTGTGACAATCATCCATCCACTTTAGCCAAAATTCACCTAGTCTCTATTGCAGCTTTAGATCCTCGATACTTTACTGAGAAAAATTGCGTACCTCTTCCAGTCAAGAGTCCATTAACTGTAATAGGACGGGATTGTAAAATGACTTTGATATCTGAGTAATTTTTTCTTGAACAGTGAAAAGCCGGTAGCTCCGAGCAACGTGCTGTCAATGGCTCAGCTGAGGACTCTGCCGCTGGCTGATCAGATCAAGATCTTGATGAAAAATGGTATGTCCTACAAAGCGTGATAAACTGTAAACCTACAGCTATCACTACTGTTAAAAAGCATCTGTCAGCATGGTCAGCCCGGTTTCCATAACTTTGTCCATGGGAAAAATGCCTGAAAAAAATGCATGGCAAAAATGTGAGCAGAAAAATGCCACCAAAATAAATGCTTGTTAAAAAGTAAAAAGATCTGGAACGGCAGTACTACCCCCGGCTTTGACCACTACTTCCTGAGGATAGGTTATCAATATTAAAATCCTGAAATACCACTTTAAAAGGGTTTTCCAAGATTTTATAACTGATGACCTATCCTCAGGATATACTCAGCATCTGATCGGTGGGGGTCTGACACCCGGGATTCCTTCCGATCAGCTGTTTAAGAAGGCACCAGTGCTCCTGTGAGCGCCGCAGCCTTCTCCGTGCTCGCCAAGCACAGCGCCGTACATTGTATAGCGGCTGTGGATGGGGCTGAGCTGCTCCTAGGCCACTTGACTAATGAACGTGTCGTCACTGGCCTAGAAAAAGCCGTGAGAAGGCGAGGCGCTGCTCCTGATCGGTGCGGGTCCTGGGTGTTGCCCCCACCAATCAGATACTGATGACCTATACAGTACATGCTTTTTTTTCAGCGTGGAATGTTTTTTTTTTTTACTTTCAAAAATGCATGGCAAAAATATGTATGAGCAGAAAGATGGCACCAAAATAAAAGCTTGTTAAAAAAAGGGTTAATTGTATAGCTTTTTTTACAATCTCAACAAAGATGCTGCCACATATAGTTTGTAAAAAGGAGACATCCAAAAACGTGAAATGTTTTTTGTAGGTTTTCAGTGTCAATTGATCTGTAGAGAACTGCAAGAAATGCATTGGTAAAGAGAAAAAAAATGTGAAAAAATGCCATTACAACACAATACACATTGTGCTAAAGAACACAATAGATGTCTGTGGGACAAAAATGCCAGAAAATGAGGAAAAAGTCACAGCCAAAGCATACTGCAATTTTAACAAAATATCACTAACCCAAAAACGTAACTCACTGCATGGAGCTGGCATTTTTGCCCGAAAAAGCGCACACAAAAAAATAAAACTGTGTGCCACCACCGGTATAGCATTTTGTATACATTTTCTAATATGTTCATGTTGTCCCTTGCAGTTAAGGTAATACCATTTGCAAATCTCATGGGCTTAATGGCAGCAGGAACAGAATCTATTGCAGTTCTGCGGTGTATACAGCAGGTGGCGATGTTGGTTCAAGGAAATTGGGTGGTTAAGAGGTGAGCACTGAATAGTTTACTGCAAACTATGTCTTAGAGGATTTGTCACCACAACATGCAGTGCAATCTGCAGGCAGCTTGTTATAGAGCAGGAGAAAAAGATTCAGTAAAACATGTCAGTTATATGTTTAAATCTCTTCTCTTTCTGAGTTCATTTTTATACAGGGAGGTGTTATCGGTGATTAATAGCATCCCCTGTGTAAGTGTGTATACAGCGATAGCTGTCAGTCACTGAAAGTTATACATGGGGAGGTGTTATCAGTGATTGATAGCAGTCTCTGTGTAAGTGCGTATACAGAGATAGCTGTCAGACACTGATAGCTGTACATGGGGAGGTGTTATCAGTGATTGATAGCATAGTGTGTGTGTATAACTAAATATATATATATATATATATATATATATATATATAAAACCACTATAGTTATCCTAAAAGAACCCCCTAGTAATCATCATGTTTGAACTGTAGAACTTTGCTATGCTAGTTTAATGAAACCTTGTCTGCCTTTGGACTGGACACTATATTTTATTTTGGAGAAAACGGTCGTCTTTCTGTCCGAAGCAACGATCTTTCTTGCTTTTCTAAACCGCAGTGGAAAAATTCATGTTGTGATTTGCTTTGTCTCCAGTGATGTGCTGTATCCAAAAGAGTCATCCAGCCCTCACAGTGGGGTCTCTGCTGAGGTTTTGTGTCGAGGAAGAGATTTTGTTGTAAGTATGAACAGTACAGATTTCAGAGCTTTTTTAAATACTGCGAGGCAGCATACTTACCTGCTTCCAGATGCTTGGCTCTTGCTCCGTGGATCCTCCGCTGTCTTAACTATGCTTCAGTCCCTGCGCGTAAACTTCCAGCATTGACTAGGGTCACGTGCTGTTGCAGCCGAAGCCGTCCGCAGCAGAGATGTCACCAAGCAGCGCTTGACTCAGCTGTGATGTGCTGCTTGGGGACATGTCACTGCTGTGGCCAGTCATTGGCTGCAGCAGCACACAGGACTCTGTAAGTTTACATGTGAGGACCGAAGCACAGTGAAGACAGTGTTGGGCCCATGGAGCTGGAACGGAGCGTCAGAGCACATGTAAGTATTCTTCCTTCCAGTGGGGTTACACCGGGTGATGCACAGACAGTTATTGGCAATGGACCAAACACTCTTTATAGATGCCTGATCATTGAGTGGAGGTAATGGCTGCATTTATGTGCAGCAGTTATCTCCTCTGTATGGTCGCTCACAGAATTATTGTTTGCTGGCAGCACATCCCTGCACACAGGGCGATGTGCTGCCGACAAATGATGATTTAATGTGCCACATGAAAGATGCAATCACCCGATGAATGAGCGTTTGCTAATTGATGGGTTGATCATTGACACATTACACAGGACAATTACTGGGAACGAGCGTTCATACCCAATAATGGCCCAGTAATCTGCCTGTATAAAAGGGGCCTTTATTGCCCTGTATATCTGCATATAGAACATTAAAGTGTGCATTTGCTAATTGATTATCATTCCCTTGAATTAACAGTATCTTATCAGCAGTTTTTCCATAGCAAATTATATAAAAATCAATATAGGTGTTTGATTACTACCATTGATGTATTTGCAGTGCTGTTCATTTCAGTGGAAACTGGAAGGACAATAGAAATTGCAGCATTTACCATCTTTAAATTGTCAGTGAAGCATTGTCACTTATGGTTTTGTCTTTCTTAGATGTGGAAGTTCACACAAGACCGCTGGGTGGTGAGGAAAGAGGTGGCAACGGTGACAAAGGTATAAATGCTATAAATGTTCTTTTAGGTGGAATAGATATGAGGGGTGTAGTCCCACCAATGTGAGCTCCTAGTGAAAGTATAGGCAGTAGTGTTGAGCGAACTTGTTTTTTTTAAGTTCTGCGTCCAAAGTTCAGGTTCGGGTTATCAGAGAATCCCGTTATGGATTCCAAATTCCGCTATGGTCCGTGGTAGCGGGATTCTTCGATAACCCGAACTTTGGACGCAGAACTTAAAACACAAGTTCGCTAAACACTAATAAGCAGCATGCACGGACTTAAGCTGGTCTGGCTGAATACCATAAACCTAGTGACTCCACTGCCGGCAAAGTGCCCAGCGTGTAAGCACAGGTCCACGTGCTCTTCATGTAATCGGTGTAGCCAGCACTTGAGTTAATAAGCGTTCTATTGGTATAATATGTGCAGTAATACTGCTATGAACATCCATTGGGATTCTTGTCTTTTATTCACTAGCTCTGCCAAGAAGACGTGAAGGACTTCCTAGACCAGATGGCCATACCTAGAATTAACAAAGGCTGGGAGTTCATGCTGCCTTTCGATGAAGATTTTATGAAGAAGCATCCAGATGTGGTCCAGAGACAGTCTATGCTATGGAAGGGTATACAGTCCAAGTAAGTGCAGCATGAAAATAGAAGTGGCACATACAGGGTTCAAATGCTGTATAGCGGTGGCAATTTCTTTCTTTTTACATTAGGGAAACCCTGATAAAATGCTTCTTGAGAAATCCCCCCACAGCTTCCCAATTTTTAGTGTAAGGCCTTATTCACACGTTGGTGTTTTGGTCAGTGATTTCAATCAATGATTGTGAGCCAAACCCAAGATTGGAGCCTCCACAGAGATCAGGTTTTGGCTCACAATCACTGATGGAAATCACTGACCAAACACTGACGTGAGTATGAGGCCTAAGAGTGGGAGTTTTTCTATAGATCCACGGTCGGGAAACATTACTGTGTAAATAGCTACATGTCCTTCATTTTGGTAATCATTGGTGAGTCGAGCCAGTGGGATCTACAATTTCTGTGACTCGTTAGAAGACGGCTAGATTTCCCCTCTTAAGACCCCTTTCATACAAACGATGCGGATTGGCTCATGGGGAGTTCAGTGAAACTCGCACCATTTTGCAAGCAAGTTGTCAGTTTGGTCTGTAATAGTGTTCAGTGTTTCAGTTTTTTCCGTGTGGGTGCCATCAGTTTTGATGCGTTTTCCACATGCGTGAAAAACCTGAAGATTTACAAACAACCTCTTCTAGCGACCATCAGTGAAAAACGCACTGCATGCAGATTACATTCGGATGCAATGTGTTTTTCACTGAAGCCCCATTCACTTTTATGGGGGCTTGGCTGTGTGAAAAACGCAGAATATAGAACATGCTGCGATTCTCACGCAACGCAGAAGTGATGCGTGAAAAATGAAATGAATGGATCAGGATTCAATGTGGGTGCTATGCGTTCACTTCACACATTGCACCTGCGCGGAAAACTCGCTCGTGTGAAAGGAACTTTAAGGAGCTCCATTATAATTGACACTGTTGCTTTACTGATGCTAGTAAACTGGGGGTTATTTTAGTTTTAAATTGGTGTTCTTATCAACATGCTTAGGCTGCGTTAACATATGCATAGAAATTTCCGTTATTCTATTCCATCAGAGGAACCGACAAATAGAACAAAAACGCGTCCCCTTAAATCCTAGTTTGTTTCCATGGGTTCTTTTGAGCATAATTTTTGCTCAGTTAGTGATGGAATGGAGCTGGTTTTTCTTAGTTTTTTTTTTTTTTTTTTTTTTAAATATTATATTCAGTGGAGTGTAGAAATGGAAGGTGTTCCGCTTTTCCCCATCATTCGGTCCCTTTAACTGCTCCAATAATGGATCCACAGCACCTTTATTACTTGGTACGTTTAATATATATAGTGACACTTTAGCCTACCATGTCTATTAAATATGCATTAAAAGAGCTGTTTTATATTTTTTAATTATAGAACATTCTGGCATATGGCACTTTCATGTGGGTTATTTATACCCATTATTCATGTAAGATACACAGACTGTTCTATTTACAGTTGTGTTCAAAATTATTCAACCCCCAATGCTGTAAAGGGTTTTAGGGAATTTAGTGTACATTTGTAATTGTGTTCAGAATGAAATCTTTTTTGTGATTTCTTCATTGACACATTTATTCAACCCCTTAAAGACGACCACTCTTAAGAACAGAGGTTCATTCAAGTGTTTTCGTTCAGGTATTGAAAACACCTCTGGATGTCAAGGAGCAGCAATCAAGCATAATAAGCACCAATTAGGCAGATGTAAAATGACTGTGATACTCAGCTCCTTCTAGACATTTACTGGTGTGTTTACAGACATGGTGAAGTCAAGAGAATGGTCCAGGAAGACAAGAGAAGAGGTGATTTCTCTTCACAGGAAGGGCAATGGCTGTAAGAAGATTGCAAAGATGTTAAACATACCAAGAAACACCATAGGAAGCATCATTCACAAATTCAAGGCAAAGGGCACTGTTGAAACGCTACCTGGTCGTGGCAGAAAGAAGATGCTGACTTCGACTGCTGTGCGCTACCTGAAGCGCAAAGTGGAGAAAAGTCCCCGTGGGACTGCTGAGGAACTGAAAAAGATTTGTCAGATGCGGGTACTGAAGTTTCAGCTCAGACAATAAGGCGCACACTGCGTAATGAAGGCCTCCATGCCAGAACTCCCAGGCGCACCCCTTGCTGTCTCCAAAGAATAAGAAGAGTCGACTGCAGTATGCCAAAAGTCATGTGGACAAACCACAAAAGTTTTGGGATAGTGTTCTGTGGACTGATGAAACAAAATTAGAACTGTTTGGGCCCATGGATCAACGCTATGTTTGGAGGAGGAAGAACAAGGCCTATGAAGAAAAGAACACCTTGCCTACTGTGAAGCATGGCGGGGGTCAATCATGCTTTGGGGCTGTTTCGCTTCTACAGGTACAGGGAAGCTTCAGCGTGTGCAAGGTACCATGAATTCTCTTCAGTACCAGGAGATATTGGATGAAAATGTGATGCAGTCCGTCACAAACCTGAGGCTTGGGAGACGTTGGACCTTTCAACAGGACAATGATCCCAAGCATACCTCCAAGTCCACTAGAGCATGGTTGCAGATTAAAGGCTGGAACATTTTGAAGTGGCCATCGCAGTCACCAGACTTAAATCCGATTGAGAACCTCTGGTGGGACTTAAAGAAAGCAGTTGCAGCGCGCAAGCCTAAGAATGTGACTGAACTGGAGGCTTTTGCCCATGAAGAATGGGCGAAGATACCCGTAGATCGCTGCAAGACACTTGTGTCAAGCTATGCTTCACGTTTAAAAGCTGTTATAACTGGAAAAGGATGTTGTACTAAGTACTAAGATTGAATGTCACTTGGGGGTTGAATAAAACTGATAATGATGTGAGCACAGAAGAGACATTTGTGGTTATTTCATTATAAATGTTATGTTATATTTGTCTGACTTACAAGTGCCTCTGTGATTTAATTGTAAACAAGATGACTGAAATGATCAAAATCAATGTCAAACTGGCCAAAACACTCAATTTCAGTGGGGGGTGGATAATTTTGAACACAACTGTAATAGTAAATCCTTATTGATATCTGGCAGATTCTGAGACTGATATTATGTTATTGTGGGTTCATCTTTCATTGTATTTTATTAAGGAACGGTGTATACTCGCAAAACTTTTTTATTTGTACAATTTAATATAAATTTTGTACGCGATCAAAAAGTATGATGTTGGCAATGCCAGCAGTGGTAGGTCCTGAGATCCAGCATACAAAATGGATCTGGCCCTTCAGATATACACCTATATATAACCGATTATCAAAGCCAAAGGCCGGTGGTATTTTCTTCTGACCATATAGAGGTTGGTTTTAATTTACATTTTGTTGTCTATTTCTTTTGCAGGTTAGAGAAGGTGTTTAGCTTGTCAAAGGAAGATCCGATGTCTAAAAAGACAGATATGTCTTCAGGTAATTATACAAAGTGTCACTTAAAGGTTTTTCTATTAGATATATAGGTCCTAAATGGATGTTTGCCGCCATCTTATAGCTGCACCTGATGAGCAGGCTCTTTTGATTGATACGGGGAAAACGTTATTTTCTTGCTGTTTCCCAAAAGCCACATGGTCTTTATTAACCACTTCCTGATCGCCCATTGACTATAAACGTCCTCGGTTTACCTCTGAATGGACGTTCTGGAACGTCGATTCAGAGATGGCAGCTGCACGCTAATCGTGCAGCTGCCGAGCGCGGGGCCCGCTGTCAGTGACAGCAGGGCACCCCAGAGAGAAGGCAGGGACCGTTCCTGGGTGTCCTTGGCTTCTAGATCACTGTATACGCAGCGCTCACCGAACTTCACTGCTAGATGAGGAGTTATTAGCTGGATTGAAACGTGAGAACTTGAGTGTTAATCTGCAGCTTGTGTATATTTATCTGCCCTTGTAAAACCAAGATATTATGAAGTATTGGATTTCATAAGCCATGGGGTTGAACACCATGATCCAAGTAGGTGTCAAGTGGGTGACAGGAATTTGAGTACCTATTCATCCTGGCCTATGAATCCTCTCATTAATCTGATTTTACCGATGGCGTCTGGTTCTTGATTTACGATTTTTGCCTCCAGAGGAAACAAGGCTCTGAAAAGTTAGATGAAAATAACCAACTTGATTGACGAAGCCAGGGATGCTCAACCTGCGGCCCTCCGGCTGTTGTAAAACTACAACTCCCACCTTTCCTTACTGTAGGCTATCTGGGCATTTTTTTCAACAGATGGCGGTCTGCAGGTTGGGCATCCCTGAGCTAAGCCATATATGCATGTGATTGACAGCCTTCCCTCTATTACTGTGTATACAGGCATAGCTGTCAATCACTGATGGGACTGTCTCCTCATAGCGGGAAGGCTGTCAATCACTGATAGGACCTCCTCATAGAGGGAAGGCTGTCAATCACTGATAGGACCGCCTCCTCATAGAGGGAAGGCTGTCAGTCACTGATAGGACCTCCTCCTCATAGAGGGAAGACTGTCAGTCACTGATAGGACCGCCTCCTCATAGAGGGAAGGCTGTCAATCACTGATAGGACCTCCTCCTCATAGAGGGAAGGCTGTCAATCACTGATAGGACCTCCTCCTCATAGAGGGAAGACTGTCAGTCACTGATAGGACCTCCTCCTCATAGAGGGAAGGCTGTCAATCACTGATAGGACCTCCTCCTCATAGAGGGAAGGCTGTCAATCACTGATAGGACCCCCTCATAGAGGGAAGGCTGTCAATCACTGATAGGACCTCCTCCTCATAGAGGGAAGGCTGTCAGTCACTGATAGGACCTCCTCCTCATAGAGGGAAGGCTGTCAGTCACTGATAGGACCTCCTCCTCATAGAGGAAAGGCTGTCAGTCACTGATAGGACCTCCTCCTCATAGAGGGAAGGCTGTCAGTCACTGATAGGACCCCCTCCTCATAGAGGGCAGGCTGTCAGTCACTGATAGGACCTCCTCCTCATAGAGGAAAGGCTGTCAGTCACTGATAGGACCTCCTCCTCATAGAGGGAAGGCTGTCAGTCACTGATAGGACCTCCTCCTCATAGAGGAAAGGCTGTCAGTCACTGATAGGACCCCCTCCTCATAGAGGGAAGACTGTCAGTCACTGATAGGACCACCTCCTCATAGAGGGAAGGCTGTCAGTCACTGATAGGACCTCCTCCTCATAGAGGGAAGACTGTCAATCACTGATAGGACCTCCTCCTCATAGAGGGAAGACTGTCAGTCACTGATAGGACCCCCTCCTCATAGAGGGAAGACTGTCAGTCACTGATGGGACCACCTCCTCATAGAGGGAAGGCTGTCAGTCACTGATAGGACCTCCTCCTCATAGAGGGAAGGCTGTCAGTCACTGATAGGACCTCCTCCTGGACATCAAAGCCCAGAATGAGCAGGAAACGAAATGAATAAAATACTGGTTCGACTGAATCTTTACCCACACAACTAAATACTAATCTGCTCAGCTCCTCCTGCTCTATGACATGCTGCTATTAACTTACATTGCATTTTCATGGTAACAGGTTCCCATTAACAGAAAGGGGGGAAAAAAGGGATTGAGAATTTTTTTGCACGGCAGCTTGTAACATACGAAGTACTAGATTAGGACTCGCTAATATATTTTTGTTGTGTAGTCCCAGCCTTTGGTGAGAACTCAGTCTAGTGTTCATCTATGGCCTAAGCTACAAGCAAATCCTGGCTTTGATGACTGATGGTTTTATCCCCAGTTTTCTTACATGACTTAAGCCGGCGATTTTGCAGGTCTCTTCTACCGATCCCTGTCATATCCTTTTGTGCGGCTAATTATCTCCTGTCTATAGAATCATTTTCCTGTCCCAGCATTTTTTTGTCCTGTTATAAACCGGTTAAGAGGATATGCACAGCCTTAATTGAGGATTTGCTTTTCAGTGTGTGACCTCGCGTTATTAACTCATGTTTGGTGTGTCTATGATTTAGGAAGGATTCACATGTCCCGATTTACTGCCTCAAATTCACAGCATCATAGGGATCTACAATGCTGTGATTTTGGGTCTTTTAACCCACGGTCGGGCCAGGACATGCGTCTAAAAACTGGACATGTGAATCCAGCCAGAGGCTACGGTCACATCTGTGTCAGAAGCTTCCGTCACGCACGCTGCGCTGTCCTTCCCATCAAAACAATGGGCTTCTTGCATTATAATTCAGTGGGTTGTGTTGGGCGTGATTGGAGGGATGGATCCGGTACCGTTTATAACAGAAACCACCATACAGATGTGACCAGACCTTATAGCACAAGGGCTTCCAGCACAAATCTATTGCGTTCACCATTACTTCTAAGCTGCACCTTTTGAACAACCGCTATTCTTCCCGATCCCGCAACACAATGGGGAGAGAAGAATAAGCGGCTACTAGACCCCTCCGGTTTATCTCCAATGAGAACAAAGGATTGGACCTGTTGAAATTCGATGTGCCCAGTTAATCTTTCCTCCAACATTTACTGTCAATGTAGAGTTGTGACACCCCCTCTTAGACTATAGAGGGTCAGACAATGCCTTCCATACCCCCTTTTTTTCTCCAATGCCTCACTGGGATTGTATGTTGGAATTATGGTTTCAATTTTGGATATAGATTTTTGAATTAAAACAAAAAAAACCAAAACAGAAATTTCTTAGCCGCCACGAGTAATCGGCACTCTTTCTTGTAGAACAATCCCTTTGATTTTGCTCTTACGTTTGCTTTGTGTTTATCAGCTCCATCCGTCGTGATGACCGGGGACCAAGTGTTGAACATAGCCAGAGCCAAGGCCAAGGAGAGCCAGGCACGTTTAGAAAGGGACTTGCAAAAGAAGAAAGAACAGACCAAGCTGGCCTCCAGCGTGACTGTTGTGGCGGACGTCCTCATCAAAGAGGAGCCTATGAGCGACGACGAAAGCATGGACACCTCTACTTACGAAAGCATCAATAATGGGGTGGTCAACGGTGTACACGAGGGAGAGAACTCCGAAGAGTCCATGAACGGGGATGAAGATCCTGTTGCAAAAGAACTTTTGGAGTTTGTGGAGTCGACATTTAGGAGACAGTATGTGTTGACCATGAACGAACTTAAACGATTATTTAATCTTCATTTAGCCAGTCTTCCTCCAGGACATATCCTATTCAGTGGCATCTCCGACAAAATGCTGCAGGAAACGGTTTTAAGCTCTGGCTGTAAGCAGATCATGGTGCCTGTAAGTATGCAGGTCCCCGGCGGACAAACCTTCTAGATTTCTCTGTTTTGATGTACGTTCTTTTGGTTAGCTTCAGTAATGTTCAACTTGCCGTAGACGTAATGAAGGAGATTTATCAAACTGGTGTAAAGTAGAACTGGCTTAGTTGCCCAAAGCAACCAATCAGATTCCACCTTTCATTTTCCAAAGGGGCTGTGAAAAAAGGTGGAATCTGATTGGTTGCTGTCAGTTTTGAAAAATCACCCCCAGTGGCTGTAAACAGGAGACATTTTATATGCAGGACTTAATATCTGTCACACCGTGCCACCCACCTATTTCAGAAGTGGCCAGCATGGTGCAAAAAAAATAGTCACACATTTTACCGCAAGCGGAGAATACACCACAATATACAGCTCTTTGCCAGAAAACGCTCCTTGGTGGCGTACGAGGCCTAATTTCCACCAATGTCTTTGTTGAGATGCTGTTGACTGATGATTAAGGTGGCTGTACAAATTAGATGTGAATGTTGGGGTCCCTTTTAGAGATGAGTGAATTTCATATTTTGAAATTAGTTTGCGCTCCGTTTGGTAGTAAAAGCAGAATTGCGTTATGGATTCCTTTACCACGGACCATAGCGCAATTCTATTACAGAATGCCTTTGGAGGCATTCCGTTATTCTTTCCGATATAGTAGAAGTCTATGGGCTGCAAAACTGATCCGTCCCGTTTCCGTTATGCAGGGGAGTCCTCTCCTGCATAACGGAAACCTGACAGATCTGTTTTGCAGCCCGTAGACTTCTATTATGACGGAAAGAATAACGGAATGCCTCCAAAGGCATTGCGTTATTATCCGTGGTAACGGAATCCATAACGCAATTCTGCTTTTACCAATAAACGAAGCGCAAAGGAATTTCATAACATAAAATTCACTCATCCCCAGTCCCTTTACGTGGGACAACCATCTTGCAGATTGTCAGGAAGGAAGCGTTCCTTCCCGACAATCAGCTGATTGCTAGCGGAGTAGACCAGTGCATTTACATGAGTATGGGGAGGAGCGATCACTAATGCCATCGCCAGATCATCGCTAACGAGCGCTATTAGTAACGTTGGTTACCGTTGGATGATCTGTTCAATTGTTGGCCCTTTAACCGAACCTGAACCGATCCTTTTGTTCATGGGGAGATAAGTTTCTATCACAGGTGTCTGGCAGCAGCTTATTCCCCTCTCCCTATTCAGAACACATGCACACTCAGCCGAGCATGCATATGCATTGGGGTTTGAAGGAATAGCTGTCAACCGAACAAGTGTTTGGCGGACAGGTGACTAAGGTGTACAGCCACCTTTTTGTCCTGCGGTTATGCTGTAACTTTTGTGATGGAAAACCCTCTTTAAAGTGATACCTGCCCTAGGTAAAGCCGACCGTCTGTGTTTTGGGGTCTGCAAACCACAGATCTGCAAAAGATACGGGTACATGTCGCCATTCTTTGCTTTTTTTTAAGCTGCTGTAGAAATGTTTGTGGGCTTGCAGAATTAACAAACAGATGGCGAGACAGTACACGGTGTGTAATCCGCATTTTTTTATTTGCAGCTCTTGAAATTAATGGGTCTCCATCTAGTCTGTAAAAATAAAATGCGGATCGGATGTGGAAAAACGATATGGGTCGTGTATGACACAGGGATTCTCTTTGTCCAGGCATACTATTCCACCCAGTCAGAGAGACACCACTGCATGCTGGGTGGCACACTACATGGTGGCTGCCTTGGCACCTCTACCAACCAGCGTGCAGTTGCATATTCCATGATGTCAGGTTAGGCGGGAGACTGTACTTCGACGTCCCTTTCTAACGTCTTGTTTCATGCACACCGCCCCCTCACATTCTGCACTTAGGTATAACACAGTTATATTAGTCATTGCTTACTTGGTGCAACATTTCAAATGGGCGGTGTAGATTAATAAGCAGATTGCATTATTTTCAGTGTCTATAATCACTGCACTGCACAAAATGGACACAGGGAACAGGTCCAGTTGATTTAGACTTGCCAAAACTACTGTCAAACACTGCCAGGGGGTCCCACTGATATGGGAAGAGCCGCCAAACCATCCAATGAGTATGGCTATTTGCCAAATTCCGCCCTTTCAGCAGATTCAAGGAAGGGTCGTGCATGTTGGATTTTCAGCTGCCCAGTCTTTTCCAAGGACAGATATGCTGGTGCCACAATCTATTCCCCTCCTTCTGGCCCATTTCAGACGAGCAAGTTTCACGCATCGGACTCGCAACATGAGTATGCTGCAGCTTCCGTCCTGACCTCCCAGCACTGACCGGGATGTAACCCTTACAATTCTGGAGTGTATTGAATAACACTGACAGCATTATATCAGTGTTATCCAATACATTTCAGATGTCTAAGGGTTACACAGCATCATAAATCGGTATAATGCCATGCTTCCCTGTCGGTACGGGAGCTGCCGCATACCCGTGCTGCAAGTCCGATGTTTGGAACTCGCTCGTCTGAAGGGGGCCTCTCACTGAGAGCGCCTGTCCTGGGTTACACCACCTGCTTGTCTATCGGTCCTGCAGTGTGAATAGCCTGAGTAGTGTACCAGCCCCTGGTATGCGGCTCACAACAGCCCTTATGTAGGGGGTAACCTGCCAGGATAAAAAGGGAACAGTATCCGGGATCACGTGAACGCTGGAATGTGTTTCTTTCAGAAGCGCCCATTGTCCCTCCCTTTAACCGTGCACCTTCTCGGATAATCCGGGGCGACTGCAGTGATCCGGGCATTTAATTAGGTCAGTGACACAAAAGAATTCATTGAACAGTCATCTTCACATCTCATTGATTCCTGAAGAATTGCTTCATCCTGTTACCGGTTAATCCTTTATATTCATGAAGATTTAGGTAACAGTGCGCATTGTAATGCAGTAAATCTGCAGTAAATTCCCCCCGCTCCCAATTTCATGTAATTACAATATTTTTAAAAGCCATATAATTTACGATGTCACCTCTCCTTAATCCTGTCCCCTCTCCTGACATTGTCTGTTTTAGCAACAACTGGTGCCCCCCATGTAATAACAATTCTGCAGCATCTATTCTTATTACTCTATGTTGTGCCATTCCTTTATTATTTCTGCTACAAGCTTACCAATAAATGTACAACTGGGTGTTACTATTTGGGGGTTGTCACTACACAGTCAGACACTGTCCAGTAGAGACAAAAAAACAAAAACAATACAGCAATTCATGAAATGTCTAGCAGGAATAATAGAGGAACGGCACAAGTTATATGGAAGGAGGCTCCAGAATTATTGTTTCATGGGAATGTCAGCGGTTATTAAAAGACGTGTCAGGAGAGGTGACAGCTCCTCTTTAGGATGCACTGATATTCGGCTCATGAAAAATAAGAGGGGGGGGGGCGTAGAACGTTTTACTTTCGGCTTGCTTATGGTGGCTGTATGGACGTGCTGAATACATATGGGATGAGTAGTTGCCTACAGTTTTCATTTTTCAAAGGCCCTTTGGTTAATTAGGACTAGGCTTGAACGAATTGACTTTCAGATCATAGATCCGAAGTTGATTCCTTCAAAACCTTTGTTTTTAATGCTGTTTCCGTACAGTATTAAAATGTATTGGCTCCGTGTAGGCAAAGTTCGTATCGCTTGAAGTCGCCCAAGACTACTGTATTCATATCTTCGTATTTTAAAGCATTTTAAAATAGGAATCCGAAGTGGGCTTTGGTATCGAGGTACCAGGCAGTACCAAAGCCCACTTCGGATTTCTATTCTTAATTGTTTTTTAATACGCACGTATGAATACAGTAGTGTTGCGCGACTTCGGCCAATACGAACTTTGCGCACACGGATCCAATTCATTTTCATACTTTACAGGAACAGCATTACAGCTAGGTTTATACTAGAGGCACGGACCTCCGGCAGGCAGTTCCGTTGGGTGAACAGCCTGTTGGATCTTTCCTGCCGCTAGTGAACGTGTGCCGCTCCGGCCCCATAGACTATAATAGGGCGGGGCAGAGTTCTGGCGGAGGCTCAGCAGCGCACGCCGAGAGGACGCCGGAATAAAACATGTCGTAGTTTTATTCCGGCAGCATCGACTTTGGATCTATGATCTGAAGCTCGATTTGCTCAGGCCTATATATATATATAACCAACTACTCCACTTTGCGGTGTTTTTGTTAAATCTCTTGACAGGCAGCAAGTAGGCCAAAGGTCGGTGCAGATGTGGCCAGAAAAATCCACGTGCATTACATACTGATTCGTGGGGGATTTCACCCTTAGCATTTTAAAGTGGAAAATCCACATGAAATTAATTTGCTGAAGACTCGAAATTCAGGGTCTAAAATCTGCACAGATTTAGGGCTAATGCACACGACCGTATGTATTTTGCGGTCCGCAAAACACGGATCAAAAAAAAAATGGATGACGTCTATGTGCATTCCGTATTTTGCGGAACAGAACAGCTGGCCCCTAATAGACCAGTCCTATCCTTGTCCGTAATGCGGACAATAATGGGACATTTTTTATATTTTTTTGCGGAACAGACATACGGAAACGGAATGCACACGGAGTCATTTCCATTTTCTTGCGGCCCCATTGAAGTGAATAATTCCGCTTACTGGTCGCAAAAAAACGGACACGGAAACAAAATATATTTGTGTATATAAGCCCTTAGGGTGCATTTACACGACCGTATGTGTTTTGTGGTCCGCAAAAAATACAGATGACGTCCGTGTTGAATCTGTTTACTTAAAGACCCATTGTAATGCTGTCTATTCTTCTCTGAAAAACGGACAAGAATAGGACATGTTCTCTCTCTTTTGCGGGGCCGCGGAACAGTCTTACGGTGTGCTGTCCGCATTTATTGAAATAAATGGGTCTGCATCCAATCCCCCAAAAAATGTCGATCGGATGCTGAGCAAAAATACTGTTGTGTGAATGGGGCCTTATTTCCAGTACATGTGAATGGTTTTTTTAAAACCAAATCCACATGTATTGTGCTGTCATTTGCCGCATGTTTTCTGTGTGGAAGTCATACTGAAAATCCTCAGGGTGCGGCTGCCATTGTTCTGCAGCCTCCGCAAGGTGTGGGAGCTGAATTTAAGAGGCTGAGAGTTTGCAGCCAGGTAGAAGTAATGAGGGCAGAAATGTGAGCACTTTCCTGCCAGTTGTGACTGAGCAGCTAATGGTACGTTAAAGGTTTTTTTTCTCAGGGTTTTCATGTAGATGGCCTATCCCCAGGATAGGTCATCAATATGAGATCAGTGGCAGTCCGACACCCAGGACCACGGGATCCGCTGTCCTCCGGTGAGCACCTCTTGTAGTTTACCAAAAACAGCACTGTCCATTTGATAGTGGCTGTACTTGGTATTGCACCTCAGCCCCATTCACTTAAATGGGACTGAGCTGCGCCTAAGCCATGTGACTGTTGAAGGGGACGTCACTGGTCTAGGAAGAGGCCGAAGCACTCCCACAAAAAATGTTCATCTCTGACCTGTTAGAAAGGTACCTGATGTAAACTGTAGTGAAGGTCATCTTCTTACCAGTGACTGTGAGTTTTGATTTGTGAGTTATAACCTACCTTCTGATCCTCAGCTGTGTCATGTGACCAACACTCTCCAAATAACACAGCATCTTGTGTGGACAGGAAGCCAGTTTCTCTATGTATTCCTACAGGGGCCTCAATGTCTGTCTCATAGGAATGCATAGGGAAGTAACTGACTTCCTGTCCTGTGTCAGTTGGAGATCAGAGTGTTGGTCACATGACACAGCTGAGGAGCAGAAGAGAGGTTATAACTCACAAATACAGTCACCGTTAAGAAAATTACCTTCACTACAGTTTACATCATCTACCTCTCTAACGGGTCAGAGAATAAAACCTTTTATCCGAGTGCTACTTTAGGGCAGCTATACATATTGGATAGAATTTGGTTGAACAAACATCTGATTAGCGCTCATTTCGCAGACCTGGGAATACGCACTTTAGGCCATATCCGATATTACAGTTCACACTGCCCGTACAGACGTGATGAAATCGGGAGATGGACGAAAGATCTTTCTGCAGACGTTCTTTCAAGGAAAGATCATTAGTTCACAAACGTCTTTTCTTTGAACGAAAAAGCTTTTTGGTTACGTCCTGTAGCGGAGCCGTGTAATGTAGGACATAGGAAGCCTCATTGGTAAGAACAAGGGGCGGGGTTATTGTCACATGATCTTCCGATGTCAGGACACATCTCACTGCCCTAAGGCCTGATTGGACAGCAGTCACATGACAAACCAGGAAGTAGGATTTAAACACGGGAATAAGAGAAAACTAAAAATGAGGTCAATTTTTAAAAAAAATGTACTTTCACTTTAGAGTGAAAAGTAGTTTTTGGCACGACCCCTTTAAAGCCATACACCTTCAATAGCTGTTGGGTGAACAGTCATTGGGCCGACAGCTACTTCTCGCAACCCTTCAATACAAATGCATGCTCTGTTCACCGGGCGTGCCTGTGGTCTCAATAGGCAGCGGGGAGTAAGCCGATACCTGACAGCGGCGGCGCCGCCTGATCATCTCCCTTACGAACAAAGGATTGGACGTGTTGAAAGCCAGCTGCCCTATAATTTTCTTTTCCCCCGAAGTCTGCCTTGGGAATGTCAGGAGAACATACAATGGGCAGGTTTGGCCGACCTTATTCTAATGTTTATGACCATCTGAACCCGAAATGCTCAGGGCGATTATTAATCTGACTGATTTACATGAGTTTTTGTAAACTTTTTGACTATTCTCATTCTTGTTACTAGTTTCCTCCTCAGAGCACTGCTACACCCGAGGAACAAAAAGTGTTTGCACTCTGGACCTGTGGGGACACTTATGACAAGGTGAGTCTCGGGTGATGGGCAGAGATCCTCTTCATAAATGAACTGGTCACCTGCCCCTTGCTGGCTAATGAGAACCATTGCATGTTTGTGCCACAGGAAAGACAAACGCTACTGGAAATGTTCTCCAAGGGCCACAGGTTGCGCAGGAACATGATCCAAGCGCGCATGAGCCAGGAGTTTGGAGAAGGCCTCAGTAAGCAGCAGCTGGACAAGGTGCTGAAGGTATGAAGTGTGAGAGGAGTTAAACCTCTTTGTAAGCGCCGTTCACACACACCGCATTAATTGGCTTAATGGCTCAGTTGTGTGTGTTTACCAGCAGTGATTTTCTCCTGCTGCCAAGAGCCCTCTCGCAATGAGCAGCTCAGTGTTATTTTTAGGGATGAGCGACTTTCATATCTTGAAATTCGTTTTCGGTTCGTGTTGTGATATAATGTGAATTGCATTATGGATTCCGTTACCACGGACCAAAACGCAATTCCATAACGGAATGCCTTTAGAGGCATTCCATTATAATAGAAGTCTATGGCTTGCATAACGGATCCGTCTGGTTTCCGTTAAGCAGGAGAGGACTCCAGCATAATGGAAACGGTACGGATCCGTTATGCAGACCATAGACTTCTATTATGACTGAATGAATAAAGGAATGCCTCTAAAGGCATTCCCTTATGCATTCCGTCCTGGAATTGCGTTTTGGTCCGTGGTAACGAAATCCATAACGCAATTCACATTATATCACAACACGAACCGAAAACGAATTTCAAGATATGAAATTCGCTCATTCCTAGTTATTTTCTATTACTGTTATACAGTCTAGTGTATGTCACCCACAACGACCCATCTACCCATGCTGGGAACTCCTGCTGTTTAAAGGGATTTGAAAGGCTTTTTTTTTTTTTTTTTTACTTTGAAACAGCACCACTCTTATACACAGTGCCTGGTATCACAGCTCATTCCCCTTGAAGCAGAGCCTCACTGCTTGGCTTTCGAGCAGGAAATTGTGCTTTTGCTTATATGGGGGACTCATTAATGCCCCCACGGCAAGGCCTAATCAAAAAAATGTTGAGCATTCTGTGGCCTGCTTTAAACATATATCGGCAACATATTCTGCTGAGAGTCACTATTCACATCAGTCCTAGTCTTCGGTGGGGCTCACAATCTAATTTTCCACTCTAAAGGCCCCTTTACACTGCTCAGCTGAGCAAACGATTGTCAGGAAGGAAGCGTTCCTTCCTCCTGGCCATCGCCTGCTCATCAGTGAGGGAGACCTTTACACGCAGCAATCTCCTCCCCAGTATAGGGAGAAGTGACCCCCCTACAGACTCATTGTTTGCCAGCAGCAGAGTGCTATTTAGACAGTATGATCTGCTGCCTGCAAATGTTGATTTAGGTGACTGGACAAACGATCTTACTACCTGATGAATGCGTGTACAACGCTAGTTAGCGATTTTCTGCCCGATGCTCGGGCGGTGTAAAGGGGCCTTAAGTGTACTGCCAGATGGTGGATCCGCAGAGGAAAATCCGCAATGGTTGCAATCCACTGACAAAAAAAATGCCTGTTTCTTATTTTTGCGGCAAAATTACACTGCAAAGGTTAAAAAGCAGCAGGTAAAATCAACAGCATGAATTGAAAATCCACAGCACAATTCAGTTTACATTTTGGGTTTTCGTCGCAGCTTGTGGATGAGATTCTGAAATTTCATCCTCTTTGCTGATACTGTAAGGCACACAATTTGGATTACATGCCGTTTTTCAGCATGGATTTTCATGCGGGCAAAAAAGCTGTATAATACAGAACTAGACAAATCTCGCCTACGCTTTGTCCCGCTGTGCAGTTTTTGAAATTCCCAGCATGTCAATTATTTTTGCAATTTTTGGTGCAGATTTTACCCTTTTCAATGGAAGGGTGAGATCTGCGGCAAAACCCCATCAATCAAATATGCACTAGAAACTGCAAATAACACTCAGGTCTGCTACGGAGCAGCCGCAGTATTTACGCCTTAGACACGCGCTAGGCCCTGTTTCACGAGAACACAACCTACCAGTATGTATTTGGGATGTGGGAGGAAACCCACGCAAACAACGGGGAGCATGGATTCTCCAGATACTGCTCCTGGTCTGATTTGATGCCAGGGTCCCAGTAGTGCAAGACAGTGGTGCTAACCACTGAACCACTGTGCTGCCCACACATTTTGAGATGGCATCTAATAACCAGAAAGATATGCTTTGGCGTTGACTCTGGCTCAGCGTAATTTTTGTACATGTATGTGACATTTGCTGTGCTTTGCTCTTTGTAGGACTGTTGCGTGTGCTATGGCGGTATGTGGTATCTTAAAGGAACAGTACAATCCTGATGATTGCAGAAAGCTGGCACTAGATGAAAGAACACAGTGACGTAAGCACAGATCATGTCTGTTCCGGGTGATGCCCTTCTGGGCCCTTGCACCATCACACAACCGTTACCAAAGGCACGGGACGCAGTAGACTATGTGGTCTGTGGAGGGGGGACTGTTCCTAGGAAGAAAGCTGCTCTTTTGAGGTCTTTACGTTTGCTTTTAATTCTTTTGTTCTCTAACCTCACACGAATCTGCACACCCAGTTGAGGAAAAGATGGATGAATTTTGGGTTTACACACGTGCCAACATCTGAATACAAAAATTTGATTGCAATAAGAGACTGAATCAAGGATGAACTGTGACGACTCAATGCCCTGCTGTCACCAGCCGTTGTGGGGCTCATATGCTGGCGGTGGAAGTGGCTAGACCAATATAGAAATGGAACGAGTGACATCACTGGGGAATGAGGTACCGTGTGATGTCACTGGCTCCTCGTGATATGTGTATTGGTAAGCACACAATAATAGAATTAAAGTGACTAGGCCGAACGATCTCCGCTGGTTGTATTTTCTTGCAGTTTTCCCCCCACACTATGTCCTATTTCCACTTGAATGTTATATGGATTGCTAATTTTTAAGGTTAACGTACTAGATTAATTTAATTCTCCCATGTAGGGTGTGTGGACTGCCAGGAGCAGGGCGGCAGTTGTTGGATGCTATGCGGTGTATGGAGCCTCCTTTAGTGCACTTATTTTTCTTCGGTTCTTTTTATAATTGCAGTTTAAGGCTAGTCTCAGACGAGCAGGAGTGCACAGCATTATATCAACTTACAGCGCTGTGTGTCTCTGCATGACCTGTATCTACTGAATAAGGCCTCATTCACACGACCGTTTGGGTCTGCATCGGATGCGGAACCATTCACTTCAGTGGGGCCGCAAATCCGTTGCCTGGTTCCGTGGCCCTGCAAAAAAAACAGAAATGTCCTATTCTTGTCCGTTTTGCAGACAAAAATAGGCATTTCTGTTATTGCAGAACGCACACGGGCGGCATCCGTGTTTTGCGGTTGTGTGCATGTAGCCTTAGGCTACCTGCATACGACCGTTGTGTGTTTTGCGGTCCGCAAATTGCGGATCCGCAAAACACTGATGGTGTTCGTGCAATTTGCGGAACGGCACGGACAGCCATTAATATAACTGCCTATTCTTGTCCGCAAAACGGACAAGAATAGGACAGGTTATATTTTTTTTTTGCGGACCACGGAACAGAGGAACGGATGCGGACAGAGCTGTCCGCATCTTTTGCGGCCCCATTGAAGTGAATGGGTCCGCATCCAAGCCGCAAAAACTGCGGCTCGGATGCGGACCGAAACAACGGTCGTGTGCATGAGGCCTTATCCTGACATATTGTTAGTGTAATTCTGTAGGAGTAAGGTCTTGCAGAGACGCTCAGCATTATAAATCAGTATAATGCCCCGCGCTTCTGAGAAACAGCAGTGTTCATAACGGGGAATCACGTACAGACACTGAGCGAGATTCCCACACAGGACACGCTCGTCTGAAAGAGCCCTAATGGTATCAAAATGGAGGCACATAAAAAAAAAATAATAATCATCTGAGTAATTCTGTTTTACGTGAAAGGATTTCTGTAAATTGTTACCTTCTGTTAATAAAGCTGTCCGGATTGTACATTCATTCAATTATTCATTCATTCTTTAGCAATCATCTACAACTTAAAGGGGTTCTCTGGGATTTATTGATGATAGGTCATCAATATGAGATCGGTGGGGGTCCGACTCCAGGGGCGTCTGCTGATCAGCTGTGAAAAGAGGATGAGGCGCTCCATGAGTGCTTCGGACTCCTCCTAGGCCATGTGAAGTCACATTCATCGGTCACATGGCTTAGGCGCAGCTTACCGCCATTCAAGTGAGCGGGGCTGAGCTGCGATACCAAGCACCGCCACTATACAATGTACTGCGCTGTGCTTGGTAAGCGGCAAGGAGGCCATAGCGCTCATGGGAAACCTCTGCCGATCTCGTATCGATCACCTATCCTAAAGATAGGTCCTCAATATGTAAATCCCAGAAAACCACTTTCATAAATTTCGGTTGGAAATTCAATAAAAAAAATAATAATTTGATAAAATCTAAGCGCACGTTCACAAAACTTTAAACGTCAGAAGTTTTGATCGCTGGGGTTTATGTCCCGATACCTCCACCCACCTCTGGGGGGCAGAAGCATGCGGCAAATAGATTTTTATTAACCCATTTTCAGCTACAGTTTACATTTAGATTTTTTTTTTTTTTTTTTTTTGAGGGGGGTGGGGGACTCCACGATACTTTTTGGTGCATTTATTAAGCCAAAGGCAAAAGTGGTTTGGGCAGGAAGGAAAGGTATAAGTTCATGTTTCCTACTCTTTTTGAATCCTCTTTGAATAAAAAATATACATGAAAAACTGGTGTTTAAAAAAAAAAAAAAAAAAACTATACTCGTCCAACTTTCTAATGTACATTTTGTTCATTCAGTCTGTGTAGACTGGATAGAACTGTATCCACTTCATTCACTGACAGCTAACGAATATCTTGAAAATAGCAATTTCCACATGAATTATGCTTTATTTATATAAAATGTGAAAACCTACGACTTTGAGGATTTGATAACATGGAGACTGTCAAGAATAATGGAAAATTACTAAAACGATTTATATTCTACACTTTTTGCTTCCCTTTCACACAATGTTGTGCAGAAATCTGCTGCACTTCGGCTTATATGGAATAGATGTAAAGAATGGCCTTACATTTGTTATACTGGAATCTAAAGGAGAGCCGGGAAGGCTTTATATCGCTGTAAATTGTACAAAGTAATAAAAGTTGGTACATGACAAACTTGCCGTATGTCTGTTTTAGTTATTACCGTTTGAATGATATTTGGATTAGAGGTAATGCAATTTCTTTTGCTTGTGCTATCTGCCATGTCGGATTTAGCACATAACTCTCATGACTATATTGCCCATTGCTCTATTATTCCCACTAGTGGTTTATGAGTTGCCAACGGAGGTTGGAGGGTGTGCCCCTGCACAGTTTAATATTGTCCAATCAGTGCTGCTAGTGGCAAACCATGCACCCCTTTAACAAGCGCCACCCACCTTTTTAACTTATCACGAGTGGCAGAAAATGTCAAAAGAAGCCGATTTTTGTGCAAAAGCTTGCAACTATTGTACACTAGAATATTGGAATACAGCAACGTTTTAAAAAGAACTGGGTAAGTTGAGAAGTATCTGATGGGCGTCTCCCCTCCGCTTGACACAGTTTGATGGACAGGCTTCCTCCTCCTTGTGTGTAGGTGGAGGCTGCATGCACACGACCTCATTTTTGTATCCGATCTGCATTTCTTTGCTCTGCACACACTCTGGCAGTACTGCATGGTAGCCCAGAAGTGAGGGCAGCAGAGTAGAGGTGACAGGTTCCCTTTCAAGTAATCCTCTGGAACAAACATTTTCTCTGGCCGCCGTGCCTGTGTTGTGGACCGCAAAACATTGTGCACTCCGCATCACAGTGCAGACCCATTGACTTCAATGGGTCATGATATGCAAGATGTGGCAAAAGATAGGACATGACTAAAGCAGTCCATAAAGCGGGCACAGCGGCTCTGTCGTATGCATGAGGCCTAACACAGAGAGCAGATATTGTCCTTGGTTGGATTTGAACCCACCAGTGCTAACCACTGAGCCACCATACTGCAGATTTGCAATTCCCATGCTCCCCTTCTGCCGCCCAAGATTACCGCACCATTTCTCCGACTACCTGATAGACACTGTGCATCGGAAGTTCAAGACATTTCATGCTTGTTCCACCCTGCTCTTGGATAACTAGCATACAGCGTACGGTCCAATCACTGGGACCCCCACCAACCACAAGAATGGGGGTCCCGTTGTGATGGAGCGGCATTTATGCATGTGCAGTACTGCTCTATTCATTCTCTATGGGAGCGCTGGAGATATCCGAGCACACCGCTCATCAGGGCCCCAGCAATCAGCCAGTGAGATAGGGGAGAAACTTGGCACAACCCCAACATTTTTGTAGAGTTTATGATCTATATTTAATTTTTAAAAAATGCCACTTGCCTTTCATTAGTACATCTATGGCCTTTTTCACACTTGCGTTGTTAGGATCCGGCGTGCACTTCCATCACCGGAAATGCCCGCCGGATCCGTAACAACGCAAGTCAACTGAAAGCATTTGAAGACTGATCAGTCTTCCAAATGCTTTTAGTGTTACCATGGCAGCCAGGAGGCTATTAAAGTCCTGGTTGCCATAGTAGTAGTGGGGGAGCAGTATACTTACCTATCCGTGCGGCTCCCGGGGCGCTCCTGAATGACGTCAGAGCGCCCCATGCGCATGGATCACGCGCCCTGACGTCACTCTGAAGCGCCCCGGGAGCCGCACGGGCTGTAAGTATACTGCTCCCCCGCTCCCCACTACATTTTACCATGGCAACCAGGACTTTAGCGTCCTGGCTGCCATGATAACTATTCAGAAAAAGCTAAACGTCGGATCCGGCGATGCGCCGAAACGACGTTTAGCTTAAGGCCGATCCGGATTAATGCCTTTCAATGGGCATTAATTCCGGATCCGGCCTTGCAGCAAGTGTTCAGGATTTTTGGCCGTAGCAAAAAGCGCAGCATGCTGCGGTATTTTCTCCGGCCAAAAAACGTTCTGGTCCTGAACTGAAGACATCCTGAACGGATTTCTTGTCATTCAGAATGCATTGGGATAAAACTGATCAGGATTTTTCCGGCATAGAGACCCGACGACGGATCTCTATGCCGGAAAACAAAAACGCAAGTGTGAAAGAGCCCTTATATTTCTATCTCCCTATTTTAGGCCTCTTTCACACGAGCGTGTCCGGATTAGGTCCGGATGCGTTGCGGATGCGTTCAGTGAAAACTGTGCGATTTCACAGACAAAGCCATTCAGTTTTGCCTGCGATTACGTTCAGTTGTTCAGTTTTTTCCGCGTGGGTCTAATGCGTTTTGATGCGCTTTTCACGCGTGTGATAAAAAACTGAAGGTTTACAAACAACATCTCCTAGCAACCATCAGTGAAAAACGCATCGCACCCGCACTTGCTTGCGGATGCAATGCGTTTTTAACGCAGCCCCATTCACTTCTATGGGGCTAGGTCTGCGTGAAAAACGCAGAATATAGAGCATTCTGCGATTTACACGCGTTGCAGAAGTGATACGTGAAAAAAAAAACGCTCATGTACACAGACCCATAGAAATGAATGGGTCAGGATTCAGTGCGGGTGCAATGCGTTCACATCACGCATTGCACCCGCGTGTAAATGCAGCCTTAGGGTACTTTGACACTTGTTTTGTTGAACTGCCTGCCTAATCAGGCAAACTGTACACTTGTCATTTTTAGACTGATCCTGATCAGTCTGAAAAAGGCATTGCAATACCTGATCCATTTTTCAGGTGTCATCTGGAAAAACGGATCTGGAATTTATTATTTTCACATTTTTAAAGGTCTGCACATGTGCAGAGCAAAAGACCGGATCTGTCAATGCGGTAATTTTAATGCCGGATCCGGTAGTAATACATTTTAATGGAAATGAATGCCGGATCCGGCATTCCGGCACGTGTTCCAGAATATTGGCCGGAGATAACTGCAGCATGTTGCTGCCTTTTCTCTGTCCAAAAACCGTACAGTGACTGAACTTTAGACATCCTAAACGGATTTCTCTCCATTCAGAATGCATTAGGATATAACTGATCATTATTTTTCCAGTATTGAGCCCCTAGGACGGAACTCAGTGCCGGAAAAGAATAACGCTAGTGTGAAAGTAGCCTGAGTAATCATGATATGTGCTGGAGGAGGTTCACGTAAAATGACAGACTACACAAAAACATGTAAGGAATGTCTTTATTCTGCTGATCAGACCGAGCCAACGGCCTATACAAAAAGTGACCGTTGTAATAAAGCAGTTTTTCCTCCTACTAGGAATAGATAAACATACATAGACTTTCTATAGTAACACTGCTTTCTGCCAACTTCTAGAATAGGGTTCAGCAACCTCCAGCTCTCCATCTATTGTCAAACTACAACTCCCAGCATGCAAACTTACTAGAGACAATCTTCAACCTCCCACAGAAGTGTATGGAGCATGCTGGGAGTAGTAGTTTTGCAACAGCAGTAGTGCAAGAGGTTGCTGACTCGAGAACAATTCTTATCTTATATTCTGGTATACGTATCGTTACATGAACTTGTGTATTTCATACTAATACCGTAATACTGCCATAACTGACTCCACCTACCCGACATGCCGTTAATGCCTACTTACCTTCATACCAACATTAACCTGACTGTATTATTCCTAGAAACACCTTCGTATGGGATAGGCCTAAACTATCATATCCCACGATGGAACTAGCGCTAAACGTGCACTGGCTGAGTAGATCACTAATGTATTCTTACTTTTTTTTTTGCATCCTGCTTTATGAAGGCTGAACTATATAAATGATCCACAAAATGGATCAGATGGAACTCGGGCACAGTATTCAGTTCCAGTACTAGTGTAAAGGAGGCCTCAGAAGCCCATGTAATGCCCAGTGCTTATTTAATACCATGGTGTAATGTACGCTGCTGTGCTTTATAGTAGCAAATAAAATGCATTTTATACTGTGCTAGAATTACCGCTATAATCTAAGTTCTATTTCTACATTTCACCATTTTAGTAAATGAGCACTAATGCAGCAAACTGCCCGCTTTTCTAAGTTTATGGAATGAAATGCTGTCGCCCCTCCTGACATGTCCGTTTTAGGAACTACTTGCATCCTCCATGTAATAATTCTGAAGCATCTATTCTTAGGACTAAAATGTGCCATTTCTGTATTATTCCTGTTAGAAGTTATGAATTACTACCCGTTTTCAATAAAGGTCTAGATGGGTGTTACCAGTAGTGGTGTGTCCCTGCACAGTCTGACACTATGCAGTCAGACTGTACACAGACACCGCCTCAACTGGTAACACCCATCTGAACCTTTACTAGTAATTCATTAACTTCTAGCAGGAATAATAGAGGAATGGTACAACAGAGTGATTATTACATGGGGGGTGCAAAACAGACATGTCAGGAGAGGGGACAGGTCCTCTTTAAGGAACAGATTCACGTCTCATTTTAGTGTCTTTTTTTTCCTCACAACATTATTAGGAAGAAGCACCAGAACCCAATCGGATAAAGCTTTCCTAAAGGGATTCTGTGGCTTGAAGGGCAGCATCATCTTTTAAGATCTGCCACGGCCATCGGAGCCGCACACTGGTATACACACCGCCTCATGTAGCGGGCCACAGCGATCATCTTGAAACAGGGCCAGAAGAGTCAAATCCTGTCATTTTTGGTCAAAGCAGCCTGTGTGCATCTTTTTCTCCAGTCCAGCCTAGAAAATCAAAGGCACGCTGGTGGCTGCAGGCAATAGCGCCACTGTTGCCCTCAAATTATTTCCCGTGGCTCTCCAGCTTTTGCTGAACTACAACTGGCATTCTACCCTCACAGTAGTAAATTGGGAGTTATAGTTTTGCAGCTGGAGATTCACACGTCCGTAGCGTTTTGCGGATCCGTAAAACACCTTGCCACCAGCCCTAAAGAGATGCCTATACTTGTCCGCAATTGCGGGCAAGAATAGAACATGCTCTATATTTTTGCAGAGCCGCCGTCCGGAAGATCGGCGGCGCTCTCCGCATCCATCACGTCCCCATTCAAAATGAATGGGTGCGGAACGGGTGCGGATGTGTGAATGAGGCCTTACAGTGGTCATATTCTGAACAACTTTCTTCATATCTTGATGCAAATAAAGCACAATACAGAGCGGTCGATATCATTAACATATTAATCGATTAGGCAAAACATTTTAGTAGGTTAAAATAAATAATTCTAACAAAAGTAGAAAAAAAGTTACAAAACTTGCAGCATTTGCTTGTTTTTGTTGCAAAAATTTCCCTAAAGAAACAATAGGGTACTAAGACACGAAGGGACGCCCCAGACAGAAGTGATGGAGCCTGATGGGGAGGTGCACGACCCAGGAAATCTGAACCCCTGCGCCATGCATCGCCCTCTCGGGCCCTGCAACAGGTTTAGCAACTGTTACTTCTGCCCCGAGTGACCCTTTAGGACAGGGATCAGCAACCTTCGGCACTCCCAGCACGCAACTCCCAGCACGCACACCTCCTTGGCCGTTCTCAGAACTCCCAAAGGAGTGAATGGAGCATGCTGGGAGTCGTAGTTTCACCACAGCTGGAGTGCCGGAAGTTGCTGATCACTGCTTTAGGATCATGTAGCGTTTTGCGTCGTTATTTTTCCTAAATCACAGCCAAATTAAAGGGCGGTCTCACTTCAGTAAATGGCATTTATCATGTAGAGGAAGTGAATACAAGGCACTTACTAATGTATTGTGATTGTCCATATTGCCTCCTTTGCCAACTGGATTCATTTTTCCATCACATTATACACTGCTCGTTTCCATGATTACGACCACTCTTCAATCCATCAGTGGTGGTTGTGCTTGTGCACTATAGGAAAATACGTTGGCCCCTCTGGTGGCCGGGACCATGGGAGCGCACATATGGTAGTGCTTTTTCCTATAGTGTGCAAGCACGACAACCACTGATGGACTGCAGAGGACTCCCCGGCATAACAAACGGGACGGATTTGTTTTGCAGCCCATAGACTTCTATTATGACAGAATGAATAACGGGATGCCTCTAAAGGCATTACGTCATAGAATTGCGTTATGGTCCATGGTAACGGAATTCATAATGCAATTCTGCTTTTACCAAACGAAGTGAACAAATTTCAAAATATGAAATTCGCTCATCTCTAGTCATACCCATGGTAACGAGCAGTGTATAATGTGATGAAAAATGAATCCAGCCAATGAAAGAAGAAGTATGGATAATAACAGTACATTAGTAAATGCACTGTATTCCCTTCCTCTACATAAAAAATGCTATTTGCTAAAGTAAGACAACCCCTTTAAGGAAAAATAGTGACAAAACGTGCAACACAACCACACAGTGTGAAAAAACCCTTACTGTTAAGTATAGAAAGCCGTCCCCCCCTACACACACACCACCTTTTTCTTTCTTTCTTTTTTTTTTTTTCCCCCTTCAAAATTATATTGGCTGCTCAGACTTAGGCCTCATGCACACGACCGTTGTTTTGGTCCGCGTCCGAGCCGCATATTTTGCGGCTCGGGCATGGACCCATTCACTTCAATGGGGCCGCAAAAGATGTGGACAGCACTCCGTGTACTGTCCGCATCCGTTGCTGCGTTCCGTGCCCCCCCCACGCCCCCTCCTCCAAAAAAAATAGAGCATGTTCAGTTTTGCGGACAAGAATAGGCATTTCTACAATGGGCCGCGTCCCGTTTCGCAAATTGCGGAACGCAGAGCAGCTTCCGTGTTTTGCGGATCCGCGGTTTGTGGACCGCAAAACGCATACGGTCGTGGGCATGAGGACTTCTGGAGACAATCTGTGGAGTAAGTTTAAGTAGTCTGAAACCCCAAGGCCCAAGTAGATATGTAATGTGAAAAGTTCAGGAAAACTCCAGTCATTACAGACAGAAGAGAACCTATCCTCAGGATAGGTCACCAATATCAGATTAGTGGGGGCCCAACACGTGACACCCCGACCGATCAGCTAATGTGTACAAAGTTGGAGGGAGGCAGCTCTGTAGGCTGACGTAGAGGCCATGTTAGGGTAGTGTAGCTTGGCTCCCATGCAAGTGAATGGGAGCTGAGGTTCAGTATGCAGGGCCTAACTACACAATGTACAAGTCTTCTGTTGGTACCGTGGCAGCCCCAAACAGCTGACTGGTGGGGGTGGTGGCAATCAGAGCCCCACTGATCTGATCTTTATGACCTAGGTCAGTACATTGCAATGCACATTAAATTAATGTTGGCCAAACTATCCTATTTTGGTGAGAGCAGCTAACCATCTAATGTACAAAGGGGATTCTTGAATCTCCCGACAGCAGATGTCAAGGCGGAAGAATAGGGCAGTTGGGTTCCAATATGCCCAATCCTTTCACTTTCGGGGTGATCACGTGGAGCCACCACAGCCGTCCAGCAGCAGCTTGCTTCCGTCTCCCCATTCAGAACACATGCACACCTAGCCAAACATGCATGCATATAGGGAATCAGGAAGCACAGCTGTCAACCAAACGAGCATTCGGCCCACCACTATCTAATGTGTACTGCCAACTTTGGGTTTTATTCACAGCAGTGTCTACAGTCTATGGGAATGCTTCTTATTCGGTACCTGAAACGGGTTTGTATAAATAGGAAAAAAAACTTTACCAAAAAGAGGCACGAAATAATGGACAATTCCAGAAATCCATTACATGCTTTGTGAACAGTATATGTGTCTGAATAATGTCCTCTTCGCTCGGTAAGTTGCCACAACTTTTTAGTAAACTACTTGCACTAAGCAACCAAAATGGCTAACGCGTTGCCTCTGCTTTTTGGCAAGAGGCATAAAAGAACATTGGGAACAGAACAATGGAAAATATATTAAAAATATCTAAAACAAACAATTACGAGAGATGATTTACAGCTAGAAATAAGTGCAATATATTAGTGTTCTGGAAAACTACATCACAGTAGGATACGAAAGGTTATCTCCGAATGGGGCCAATTACAGAGCCCCATCCCTCCCTCAGCTTTTATATAAAAATAATACCAAAAATATCGTACAACTACGTTTCCACAGCTCAGCTCCTACACGGCTGCCATGCATAAAATAGACCATTTATGTTGTGCTCTTCTCTACAAAGTAGACGACGTGCGTGTAATACAAAAGGTGACAACACGCTGTCCCACTAAAATGCTGCTGGTTGAGTTTAGAAACTTGACCAGATATATCAAAAAGGGGTTGATGGGTTTACAAAAAACATGATATCTTCCAAAAACAGCTCCGCACGGTTATCTGTGCTACTGCAGCTCTGCCTCATTCACTTTCATGGAGCTGAGCTGCAATTACAGGCAACCCATGGACAGGGGTGCACTTTTTGGAAGAAAGTGGCCATGTTTTTCTGATCCAGGACAACTTTTTAAAGGTCTTCTCCTGGTGAGCACGGTAGGCAAAGATGGTTAAAGCTTGTAAGATACCACAAGGTGAACATCTGAGAGTGGATTACACTTCTTATCACCGATCTAAGTCATCTTGTTGGACACTGTATCGGCTAATGAGGTAGCCATAAGACGTCTTTATGATCAAGCCTTAAAAATAATTTAGAAGGAAATATACATATGAACATATTAAGTTTAAGTAGTGGGTACAGAAGAAAAAGACATGGAGACGTTCATGACTAATGAAGATTCTAGCTGCTCTGGGAGTTGGAGATAAGTTTGTATTTTGTTCGATGCTCACTGATCTCTTCTTTGGTTTTGTTTATGCAACTAAATATTTCCTGAAAAAGAACTTTATACTCCGGCTGGGACGCAGGCGAGCTGGGGTGGTGCTTGGTGGAATGTAGGGTATTTGGTGGCGAGTTGTCTGAAGAGGACATGTTGGACAGCTTTGAGGTCTGGACAGCCTTGTGACTGAAGAAGTCATCCTCCATCTCACAGCGCTGAAGAAGCTCCTCGTATTTAACTTTAAGAGCACTGTACTGAGAGTCCACCTCGTTGAGCAGAGAAATTCCCCTTTGCTTCACAGCCTCCGTCCTCCTGATACAGGTCTCCTCGTGACCATTACGAATGGATTCTGCGGCAGTAGTGGGAAGGACCATCTCACTGCTGCTCCTTTTTAAAGGCTTTTTTCCAACTTCTGGCATAACCGGTTCAGACTCCAAGTCCTTTTCTGACGTCTCTTTAAACGAGATGAAGATGGACTCTGGAATCAGCTTTTCAACACTGCTGGAGAATACACTATCTGACCGACATATCTGACGCATTTCGGCCACCTCAGCTTCCAGCTCTTCTGCCCGGGCATGATAGGAAACTCTATCTTTGAGAATCTGTTCTAACTCTGAATTTTCTTTCAAGACCTGATTATATTCTTCCTCTAAGGTCTCCCTCTTCTTACGTTCTAGGCTGAGCTGTGCCTCCAGAACAGCCAAGGTTTTCTTAAGATGCTCATTTTCCTCCTCAAGAGGACCAGGTTGCGTGTTCAGAGAGGTGATCTTCTCGGCAAAGACGTGATCATAAACAAAATACCTGCAAAAAATGGAAATGACTTAGTTTATAGAATATTTTGCGCAGGAAAAACCTCTTTGATCCAGGCAAGCAAACCATTTATCCCTTCACTGCCAGGTGAAGGAAGGAATATGGTGACCACGCTTGAGAACATTGCTTGCCAAGAGTAGCACATATCACTTTTAGCTTTTAGAATGGAGAATCAAGATAAAAACCAAGAGAGATTCAAAGTGGAGAAGATGGAGAGAAAAAAGGGACAAGAAGCTAAATATGAACAAGTCAAAGAGAGGAAGGAAGAGGTAGGAGATTGTGAGATAGGGGAGGAGAGTTTCCACACTGGAGAAATGCGGTTATCAAGAAACTGGAAGAGGAGGCCATCAATACAGAAGATGTCCTTTTTAGGCTCCTTCAGTGGTGCAGTGTAAATGTACATTAAAAGGGACTTTTATCAATTTTTTTTTTATGTTCGAGACAACCATTTACAGCCAATGTCTTGATTGCACCAATGTGTGTAAAACTTACTTGCGCAGGTCATAGAGTTCCTTCAGACAGGAGAAGCTGTGTGTTGATCTAGACTGGTCAAATCCCTCCCGACTACGACGCACATGCCCTGGCTTCTTCAGATCTTCCATTTGTTTCTGGAGATCATCAATGTGAATCTGTAAACTTTCAATAGTCTCTGTCAAACTAAACAGAAAAAAACGGATTACTACCAAGGACATCGGCCCACCCCAGATGCAATTCACAAAGGATTATTGGTCATAAAAGGGCGTATTTAGAAAGAAAGATATTGTCATTTTAATGGCTTATTAGAGATGACTACATTTTATAGGATGACTATTCTGCATGGAAGAAATGTTCATGTACAAGGAAGACCAGGGAAGAGAAGGGGGGGGGGGTAAAATGCAGATTAAGCATATCCCTAACCAAGGGCTTTAAAAGTAACAGCTTATAAGTCTGAAAAATCATCTGTCCTTCCAGTTCAGCCTGTTATCCTGCAAGTTGATCCAGAGGAAGGCAAAAAAAAACGTGAGGAAAAAGCGAAAGCCTACTTAAAGAGGTTGTCCAGGATTTTGATATTGATGGCCTATTTTCAGGATAGGCCATCAATATCAGATCGTCACAACAAAATGGACGGAGCTGTGTAGTTCCAAAACCAACTTCTGGAGCTACAACTAAACAGCTGATTTAGGGTGGGGGGGGGGGGGGGCTATTGGACCCCCGACGATCTGATATTGATTGCCTATTCTGAGTCTAGGCCATCAATATCAATGTTAGACAGTTTTGTGGATTGTAAGAATACTGTGCCATATGGAGAGGAAAATCCAGCAGCATATGGAGTCTGAAGTTCCATACTGTGGGACCACAGGGACTGAGTGGGCTTTTTGCCTGAATAAGCCCACTCAGCAAAAACAGCCGATCCTTCCAATACACAGAGAGCACGGTTTGTTTATGGCTTTATTGGAACCCACCATGTGTTATTGGAACCCTCCATGTTTTTTGGTGATCCATTATAACACAATGCAAAACGGAAGCCTTTAAGAGGCATTCTGTTTTGCTCCGTCCTAATACATGTCTATGGGGGCACTTAATGGTTCCGTTATACATGACGGAAAAAACAGTCCAGTCGACAGGATAATAGAACTGTTATGTGTCCCCATAGACATGTATTAGGACGGAGCAAAACAGAATTCCTCTTAAAGGCTTCCATTTTGCATTCCGTCCAAGAATTCCATTATATCTCTGAAACCTATAACGGAATTCAATAACCCAATGCGAACCCGCCCTTAAAAGGGGTCCTCTAAGTTAAAGGAATATTCTGGTTACATCAAGTTACCACACACCGATCACAAGACTAAAGTTCCTGAAGCAGGTTGAGCATGCGACCTGCCGCACCATTCTCCATCCCTACGCGACTGCCAGACAGAGTACAGCGCCGGCTATTTCCAGCAGTCCCATTCACTCTATAGGCATGTTCAGCCCATGTACGGGAGGATCGGGAGCGATAGCTGTCCGCTGAGCACTTATCTTGTGTATATGGTAGCTTAGGTTGTAGTTTAGAATAGGGCTGCAGCAAACGATTGCTAAAATAATCGCGTATTCTACCGATTATTTTTACGATTAATCGAGTACTCTAATTAGAAAAAAAATGAATTAATAGACTGTGTTCCTTTATAAAAATTTATCAGCCCCCCTGCTATCAGTCCCCAACACCCTTTATTCCCCCCTGTGTGATCAGGCCAAGTGCATCAGCTCTGTTCCCCCCAGTGCCTTCAGCCTCTCCCCCACCCCTTGTGTCACGGCCCCTGCTCCCCCTTGTGTGACGGCCCCTGCTCCCCCTTGTGTGACGGCCCCTGCTCCCCCTTGTGCCCTCCTGCCCCTCCTACTGACACCCGCAGTGCACAGAGTCATTGGTTGCTATGAGGCTGTGCACTACGGGCGCCCGGCCATAGTTGCGGCGTGCGTACGTCAGTGCAGCGCAGGACCATGGACGTGCTGTGGAGTGTCCGGAGGCCCCCTGCTGGAAAGGTGAGTATTCCAAGTGCATTGTGGGCCAGCGGGATACCACGGAGCGGGAGTAATAGCAAGCACTTCACTCCCGCTCCGTGGTCATGTGACACAAATGAATCCTCGATGCAAAAAATTCGCTGAGGATTTTTTGTGTAGAATTACTCAATTTATTAGAGTACTAATTGCAGCCCTAGTTCTGACATAACGGAGAGGACTTGTGCGCATGCACAGAAGTCCTGACCATGCTTTTTATTGCCGCTCTGAGAGCTGACTGTGGAGGCACAGGGGGCAGTAGGAAAATAAAAAATAAATAGTGACCTGGACTCCATATCTGGAGAACTACTCAAGTATTACTGTATAAAATGTATGAATTTAAGGAAGGAAATCTGTCACCATAATCTTGTACAATCATGTTGACAGATTTCCTTCCTTAAATTCATAGCTGGAGGAATTTTCTAGTTTGCATACATTTTTAAGCAGATTTAGTGCAATTCAGTTCTTGAGATCACAATTTTTCAAGTTAGATTTATGATGCACTTCAAAACAGGAGTCCATACAAGGCCACCTACCTTACAATCTTTTGCTGTGAGGATCGGCTCTCCAGCACCAGCTTCTGATTGGCATCTTCTAGCTCTCTGGCGGTGACGTCCAGCTGCTCATACACCTTGGCGTGCTGCTCGTTCATGCGCCTCAGAAGTTCCACCTGCTTTGTCAGGTACTGGCAGGAAAAAAATAAAATCATTTCGTAAAAAAAAAAAAAAAAAGGCACCTTCTTTATTTTAGCAAGTTGACATTTCACACACCCGTCTAACAATTTCTACCACAATACAGTAAAATGCTTCAGAAAACTCAAATGGACTCTACCCAAGTAGTGTACGCTGATGGGTGTGAACGAGCGCAGGAGACCGCGACAAATGTGCAGCTAATTGGCCTTCTTTACTTCAAAATAAAGACTAATAGATAAAAATTCTCCTCATGCCTAAGCTAGGCCTGTGTACACACCAGGCCTCAGTGACAACGAGGTCACTTAATACCTCTATGGACACAAGCTGTAATGGAGATTTATCAAGACTGGTGTATAGTAGAACTGGCTTAGTTGGCCATAGCAACCAGTCAGAATCCACCTTTCATTTTTCAGCACTCCTATGGAAAATGAAAGGATCAATCTGATTGGTTGCTATGGGCAACTGACCAGCTTTCCTTTGCACCAGTCTTGATAAATCTCCTCCGTTCGTGTTTCAGGCCTAGTATGTAAGCATCTACACTTGCCAACAGTGCAGTCAGTATATTTGGGGCATTTAAAGGGGGTATTCCCATTGCTAGGATATGCCGTCAATGTCAGATAGGTACATCTCAAGAACGGGGTCTCCCAAAGAAAAGGAGAGCAAACTGCGCATGCGCAACCTGCTATGGGACGTCTGAAAATAGACAAGAGAGTGCACTCAGAGATTTTGGGATCTTCCACAGCAGTGAATGCTCTCTCCTCACTTCGGGGAACCTATTCTGGAGATGGTTGCAGGTCTCAGAAGTGGGACCCGCACATAGCTGACATTGATGGCTGACATCCCTAGGCTATGCCATCAGAGATAGGAATACCCTTTTAAGCCTCGTCCCCTGACGCACCCATTTCTGGGTGAGGTTTATTTAAGTGTTTATTTAAGTACCCAGTTTTGGCTCAGAATGTTAAAGGGGTTGTTTCACCCTTGAGGACCTTTTCTACAGAGCCCCCCAGCGGTAATCTACTTACCCCATATGTGCTGAGCCTAATAGATAGTAATCTATATTCAAATCTTTTTAAAAGGGCGTCAGTCAGTAGATTTGTCCCTATGACACTGGCTGACCTGTTACATGTGCGCTTGGCAGCTGAAGGCATCTGTGTTGGTCCCATATTCATATGTGCCCGCATTGCTGAGAACAATGATGTTTTATTTTATGCAAATGAGCTTCTAGGAGCAACGGGGGCGTTACCATTACACCTAGAGGCTCTGCTCTCTCTGCAACTGCAATGCTGGAGTAATGACATCTACACTGCCTGGTCCTGTCAATCAAAGTGCAGAGGGTGCGGCAGTTGTAGAGAGAGCAGAGCCTTTAGGTGTAATGGTAACGCCCCCGTGGCTCCTAGAGGCTCATTTGCATATATTAAACCATCATTTTTCTCAGCAATGCGGCACATATGAACATGGGACCAACACAGATGCCTTCAGCTGTCAAGTGCACATGTAACAGGTCAGACAGTGTCATAGGTACAAATCTGCTGACAGGTGCCCTTTAAACCAAATTTCCCATCTGCTCTACTTTAATATTTCTGATATTCTAATCTAGTCCAGATTATTAGACATTTTATTAATGCTCTCGTTCCCAGGTCTCTGAATATAATTACACAGACAGCGCTTAGACAGACAGTCCTCTGGTATTCCGCAGCTGCTTCATACGGCAGGGGATTTGTTCCAAAGTATGGATTAACCTGAAGTGCTTCAATATGACCTATTTCAGATTAGCACCTTCCTATGGGACAGGCAGAAAGTACAAGGGACTGGCAAAGTCCTAGATAGAAAATAATTTCTAAGAGGAAGGGATAGGAAAAAGAGGGGAGGTGAAAAAACAGGGAGGGTAGAAAACATGTGAGATCTAAACATCCTAAAAACTGCACCCAGGTTACAGATTTAACCCCAATTTTAATGTTTTTCATTGATTTTTGGAAAAACTTTTCATTATATATTCAATAAACTTGAATTTAAAAGAAAATAATTTCTAATGGTGCATTGACAATGCGATGCATAGTTACATGGGAAGCCGTGAATGTCATACATTCTGCAGAGCTGTATACAAAATGCAGCCAGAACAATGAACAGTTCTGTGCAGCCAAATTGTACCAGCCTCACGTACAGATTCTGGGCACGACCTGCAGCCCAGCTTGGCTCCTACAAGGCAATATCAGACTCTCCGATGACAAACCAAACATGCTCTGTATGAACATGCAACCAACAGAGTCTCCCGAGAGCCAAAAGGAAGGCAGCAGAATTCTGAGTACAGCTCTGGATAGAACATACATATATACTCGGCAGACATGTTAAGCATATGAAGCGTGAAGACATCACACTGAAGTGACCTCAATCTCCGCACAGCAGTATGAATACACAATGGGAAGCAGCAAGAGACAGGAAAAGCTTTGTACCTCAATTTCCTGGATCTGTTCCTGGTTGGTGTCATACATCTGCTGCAGAGACTCCTCAAGTTCTGTGTTGCGGTCCAGTAATGTCTTACCAAGTTCCGCTGCAAGCTGTAGATCTGGAGACGGACATGACAGAGATCATATAAACTGGAAGCATGAAAGATCAAGATATATATACCCTGATCTCAACATCATCAAGTCTGTCTGGGATTACATGAAGAGACAGAAGGATCCGAGCAAATCCTCAGTAGCAGATCTGCGATTGGTTTTTCAAGATGTTTGGAACAACCTCCCTGCCAAGTTCCTTCTAAAAATTGTGTGCAGGTGTACCTAGAAGAACTGATGCTGAAGGCAAAAAGGGTGGTCACACCAAATACGGATTGGATTTAGATTCATCTTTTGTGCGTTTTGCTGAAACATTTTTACTGAAGACCTATCCCCTGATAGATCGTTAGAGTCTGGATAGGTCATCAGTATGAGATTGGTGGGGATCCAACACCCGGGACCCCAAACGATCAGCTGTTTGAGGCGGTACTGGCGCTCCGGTGAGCACCGTGACCTTCTTGCAGCTTTGCCTAGGCCGTGAGAGGTCACGTTCATGTGTCTCGTGTCCTAGGTGCTGCCCAGTCCCATTCAAGTGACTGGGACCGAGTGCAATACCAAGCGCAGCCGCTATACAGTGTACAGTGCTGTGCTTGGTGAGCAGGGAGAAGGCTGCGACGCTCAGAGGAGAACCAGTGCTGATTGGCGGGGGTCCCGGGTGTTGGACCTCCACCAATCAGATCCTGATAACCTATCCAGAAAGAGTCGGAAAACGCCTTTATTGATAAAAATAAACTAACACTTCATTTTTGAAAGCAGTCTTACTTATGTGCCTAACTACTGTACTATATATACACACTGTAAATAATATCTATATGAATGCGCAGTATATATGTATGCTATGCACACACATAAAAATCATTCTGGCATTACAAACATACAAAATTACAAAAACCAACATACAATTACTCGAAAAGCCACACGGTATTGTTACCTAATCTGGGCAGAGTTCAAATAGCAATTATCAGACTGGAAAAAGCAAATATCCTGTAAAGAACGAGATTACGGAGCGCCGCCTACACGGCCACTGTGCGGAGTCAGCATTCATGGATTTACAGCACATTTACAATACATCCACCTTATGGTGACCTGACAATGGCTGCATCTCCGTGATTCTCACTTCTCTGCTGAGGCGCCCCCTAGTTGTCAGAGACAGAAGTGATTATAAACCGCAAAAGCCCTTCGATCATCCACAGCATAAGACCTCATTCATACACCTGTGTCCGCAGTGGTGAAGATGTTCGGGTAAGCATCCTTGTTTGGTCCGGGTGTCCGTTTTTTGCCCTCTGCGTGTCATACATATTCCATGGACACTGCTCAGCTGTAAAGTAATTCATTTCCAGAGCACTTCCTAGCAACGATCCGTGAACTACGCACGCCATCCATGTTGTGCCCGTGTTTTTTCAAGGACCCATAAATGATAACAGGCGTGAGGGATCTGTGAAGTAGACACGGCCCCGTGGACCGTGAAAATGCACAGATTTAAATCTATGGGTATGTGAGCTCTCCGTGGAGAACATGCACAGTGCACATCCACGATTCCCTGACGTGTGAATACGGCAGTTACCAGCAAAGTTAATGAGATCTGACAAACTACGCGGCACGTTTTTTTGTGCGCAAGGAAATTGACCTGTGGTGCGGCTTTTAAAATCCACTGCATGTCAATTGCTTGTGCAGATCCATAACGGATGTGGTTTACCCCATAGATTTCAATGGGGTTGTTAAAATATACAGAAAATCTGCACCAAAACCACCTAAAAAACACAAAAAATGGTGCGGATGTTTGCAATTTTTATCTGATCTTATTTCAAGGTTATATTGGGTTTATTAGACAAACGTTGTTCCTTTCCGATAACTGTCTGATCATGAGCGGAGATGAGAGGAGCATTTACATGCAGCAATCATCTCCTCTGTAGGGGGATGAATGATCACTACTGTGATCAATTGTTCTTATAGAGCAGCGATCAGCAACCTTCGGCACTGCTGCCATCATAAAACTACAACTCCCAGCATGCACTCTTACTTGGCTGTTCATGTTTCTACCACAGAAGTGAAAGAAGGATTCTAGGAGTTGTAGTGCCAGAAGTTGTTGATCCCCCTATAGAGGATCATTGTTTTTCGGGCAGCAGATAGCTGTTTACACAGAAGCAATGATTTTGGTGTTCACAACAGTGATGATTTCACCCAAGCATTTGCGCATTCATCGGGTGCTCGGCGCCACCTTTGCACATGCTTATAAAGGGGATGAGACTCCTGAGAATCGTCCTGATCGTCGGTCCATGGAAAGGGATCTAAAGCTTAAAGGACATGAACACCTTTGGGGGCGTTTTTTTTATTTTATTATTATTATTTTTATAATAATAATTAATTATTTACTTATTGAGCTAAAAATCATTTTTTCAATTGGTCTTTATTAAAAATATGGAGTCCTTTTTTGTGTACCAAGCTGAGAAGCTGTAGTAGAAGCCTGTGGATATTTGTCTTTTCCGTCATCTGGGGAGCAGACGGACTCCTTATCTCTGCTCCCAGACCTTATAAACGCTCAAAGCTCAATCCCCATCCTACTGATAAGAACGGGGCTTAAATAAGTGTTTATGACATTTTAGTAATTTAAAGAAGAGGTTTATTAGATGACCCAAGTGAAAGTACTGGTCACACAGTTAGAGAAACAGTTAACCCTTTGCAACAGAATGGCTCAATATTTTTAATAAAAGCTGAATGAAAATATGATTTTTAACCAAAATTTGCCTCCAAAAAGGTGTACATAGCCTTTAAAACAGTTTGTAGGGCAAAGATCGAGGACCCTGACTTTTAAATGGAAACCCCTTCTCGATCTGTTTACACAGTGACTAAGGGCTGTATTGCACCAACAGATTATCTGACCAATATCTGTCCAATCAGACCAATAGTCGGTGTGTATAATAAAAGATCTGGGTGTGTAATTGGCCATCTGACCAATGATTGTCTGTCGGTGTAATACAGCCCTAACTGTGCAAGATTAAAGCTGCCCGACTCAATTAGGGCTGTTTGTGTCCACTGTGTGACAGATCCGACACTGGGATGTCATTTTAGTTTACAATGGACAGAACCAAAAT
Source organism: Bufotes viridis (assembly GCA_033119425.1). Taxonomy (NCBI): domain Eukaryota; kingdom Metazoa; phylum Chordata; class Amphibia; order Anura; family Bufonidae; genus Bufotes; species Bufotes viridis. The sequence goes on from CM065595.1 coordinate 30,246,222, forward strand.
GCTCTGCTGGATCGGTCCCAGTGGCGGCGGATGGTCTGCAACGACTTCTAATGGGCTCAGTCAGCTTCTATCCTGAGGTCTGTCATTTCATGGAACGTCCAATATTCACACAACAGTGGTCGCCCCCAGTGATGACATTCCTGCCCGATATGAATGACAGAGCGTTACTTACTCTGCCCGTCACCAGCACTGAGCAATCCTCTGACCTTCTGCACTAGATGCCTTCACCTGTTACCTGAAGTCACCATAGTTAATTCTGCAATCTGGAGGATGAAGCAATAATCTTCACATCTACGCCGACGCTCTGGCTGCAGTAAATCAGCTCTGGTTAACCCTTAAAATGTAACTTCTGTACAGACGCAAATTGGGGCTATGAATACGGTTACAGTTGTATGTGTTTTCTTGTCTGGTGGAATAGGATAAACCGTCCATGGGATTTATAGATCAGTTATTCATAATTTTGCCTCAAATTGTAAACGGATTTCAAAAATTCCCCTCGTGATCAATTCATGACGCCGTTTCCGCACAATTAACAATTGTGGTGCATGCACCAGGAGCTGGGTTATCTGAAGGCCTCCTGCACATGACCGTATCTGTTTTTGCGCTCCACAAATTGCATTTCGGATACCGGCCGTGTGCATCCTGCAATCTTCCTTCCGCAGATCCAGCAGGATCTTACAAATGTCTATTCTTGGCCCAAAAATACGGACAAGAAAAGGACATGTACTGTTTTTATTTATTTTTTGTGGATGCTGCTGAAAACTACGGTCAGGTACATGAGGCCTGAATCTGTCGGCTGCACAGGGGCCGCCCGTAACGATCGTGTTCTGAAAAGTGCCATGGGCACTGTTATGAGCGGGAAAAGTAGAAACATTTTGCGCGAAACGTTCCTTGTGCAAAAATTTGCTAACTTTCTTACATAAATTATCCATATGGATCTATCCCAGCTGAGTAGAAGTCACAGGGCCAACTAAACCAGACTGTCACAGGCAGGTGCGTACAGTAGCCGGCAACAGGTTCCCAGGGTGCACCGTGGGAGCGTGCAGAAGGCGAGTACATCGAGGATGACTAGTTGTTACGGCATGCTGAGGAAGTGGGGGGGGGGCTGCTCTGACTACCCGGGGGTGAGTGGGTATGGAGCATTTTTTTTTACTGGCGGGGGGGGGGGGGGGCTGTAACCATGAACGGGAGCAATTAAAGAGGAGCCGTCACCTCTCCTGACTTGTCTGTTTTAGGGCCCTTTCACACTTGCGTTTTTTTTTTTTCCGGCATAGAGTTCCGTTCCCGGGGCTCTATGCCCGAAAACTACTGATTATCCTAATGCATTCTGATTGGAGAGAAATCCGTTCAGGATGCATCAGGAGGTCACCCGTTCAGTACCCAAAATTTTTTTGGCCGGAGAAAAATCCGGAGGACTTGCCGTAACGCCGGATCCGGAATTAATGCCCATTGAAGTGCATTAATCCGGATCCGGAATTAAGCTGAACGTCGTTTCGGCGCATCGCCAGATCCGACATTTAGCTCTGCGCATGCATGGCAGCAGTTCCAATCGGTTATCATGGCAGCCAGGACGCTACTAAAGTCCTGGTTGCCATGGTAAGTACTCCGCAGCAGTGTACTTACCTGCGCTGCGGCCAGCGGGCGCTCCTTCATGACCTCACAGGTCCGGGCGGCGCATTGATTTATGCGCCGCGGGGACCTGTGACGTCATGAAGGAGCGCCCGCCGGCCGCAGCGCAGGTGAGTACACTGCTGCGGAGTACTTACCATGGCAGCCAGGACTTCAGTAGCGTCCTGGCTGCCATGATAACCTGAAAGCATTTGAAGGCTGATCAGGATCCTGATCAGTCTTCTAATGCTTTCAGGTGACTTGCATTCTGCCGGATCCGGCGGGACGGAAGTGCCTGCCGGATCCTCAGAACGCAAGTGTGAAAGCACCCTTAGTAACTACTTTCATTCCCCATGTATTATTCCTGCTAGAATTTCACAAATATATCGTTACCAGTAGCGAGTGTGTCCGACTCTGTCCAAGCAGTGCTGCTGGTGTCCAACTGTTAAAGAACATACCCCCAACTGGTAACACCCCTTTGTACCTGCTAGCAATTCATTCATAAATTCTAGTAGGAATAATAAAGGGACAGCACAACATAGAGCGATAAAAATAAATGCTCCAGAATTATTACAGGGGGAATGGAAGTAGTTACTAAAACTGACAGGTCAGGAGAGGGGACGGGTCCTCTTTAATGTCAGGCTTGGACATTGAGTACCCGTAAAGCTTGCCAGTGCCGCCCGCTAACTTTTGGTTTTTTTCCAGGCCCGATGCAAGCAGATCAATACATACACCCTATGAGATCCAGGATTCAGAGCACTTGTAACCTGGGAGAATATAACATGCACTTGATAAATTCATTAGCGAGGATGCCCTGTATACCGCAGCAAACTGCTAAATGACCCTTTAAAAAAAAAAACACTGCCACATTTGGAGATGCCAGCTGCTAACCCAGGGTGGATTTCCACACAGCGGTGAGAACTAAAGCGTCATCCGTAAACAGACGGAGCAGGGCACAGCTGCACGGGACACAGAGGGGTCATTCACGAACGTGACAGCGAGGAAGGGGGGCTATGCAAATCATCACACTTCAGAGACCGACGTCTTACTGAACACCATATATACACACGATTCACAACTGCCAAAATGTATCCTGTAGAGAGACAGGGGGCCCCTAATGTGTCCTGTAGAGAGACAGGGGGCCCCTAATGTGTCCTGTAGAGAGACAGGGGGGGGCCCTAATGTGTTCTGTAGAGAGACAGGGGGGCCCGGGGGCCACATGCGGCCCTCGATACCATTTTGTGCGGCCCCCAAACATCTGGTAAAAGACATGTAGATCTATGTCTTATGGCTTCTTACATGTATCTTTCATGTATTCTCCCATTCTCCCATACAGTCCTAGAACTGTAACTAAACATTTATAGAATATACTGTATGTTCAATATGCCAAAAATACAGTATTTAAGCTGGTAATACCCCTTTAAGTTGTATTTTCGGCCCTTGGAATTGGTTCAGGCTGACAATGTGGCCCCCAACCAGAAAAGGTTGTGCACCCCTGATGTAGAGATACAGGGGGGCCCTATCAATATAGCTTGCTTCTGCGACTACCACTCCACTCCACACAAACTCCTCCAGCATGGGGGCCCAGGACCCCCCTCCTAATAATAAAGGGGGCCCTAGCAATTGTACACTTATCATCTATGCTGTAGACGGGTGATAAATGATTTTCATGGTCTGACCCCTCAAACAGATTGTTAGGGAAACAAGGTCATTTTTGTTTCCCCAGAAACAGCGCCACTCTTGTCACTGGGCTGTTACGGTATTGCAGCTTAGGCCTCTTTCACACTAGCGTTGTTAGGATCCGGCGTGCACTTCCGTCGCCGGAATGCACGCCGGATCCTGCACAACGCAAGTGAACTGAAAGCATTTGAAGACTGATCAGTCTTTAAAATGCTTTCAGTGTTACTATGGCAGCCAGGACGCTACTAGCGTCCTGGTTGCCATAGTAGCAGTGGGGAGCGGGGGAGCGGCATACTTACATTCCGTGCGGCTCCCGGGCGCTCCTGAATGACGCCAGAGCGCCCGCGCGCATGGATCATGTGATCCATGCGATCACGTGATCTATGCACTGGGGCGCCCTGACGCCATCCTGAGCGTCCCGGGAGCCGCACGGAATGTAGTATGCCGCTCCCCGCTCCTCTACTTACTATGGCAACCAGGACTTTAGCCCTGGCTGCCATAGTAACCATTGACAAAGCTAAACGCCGGTTCCGCAATGCGCGGAAACGACGCTTAGCTAAAGGCCGGATCCAGACTAATGCCCTTCAATGGGCATTAATTCCGGATCCGGCGTTGCGGCATGTCTTCCGGATTTTTGGACGGAGACAAATCCGCAGCATGCTGCACTTTTGTCAACGTCCAAAAAACGTTGATATACTGAACGGAAGACATCCTGATGCATCCTGAACGGATTTCTCTCCATTCAGGATGCATGGGGATAATCCTGATCAGTAGCTTTCCGTCCTAGAGGCCCGACGACGGATCTCTAGGACGGAAAGCTAAAACGCTAGTGTGAAAGAGGCCTTACCCCTATTCAAGGGAATGGGAATAACTGCAGTACCAGACACGTCCAATGGGCAAAGGTGGTGCTGTTTCTAGCCAAAAGAACAAAAAAAAAAAACAATCAGATCCTTTTTCTAATCCCAACAATCTCCAGAAAGACGTGAAAAATAATCCATCCACAATGCACGACAATCGTTCCCGTAATGACATTAGATCCCGAGGTACTTTCCTTCCGATCGTCACCTCTATGACCAGTTCAAGTCAATGGAAAACAGAAATCCTTTCTGCCCAAGGTATATCAAGACTGGATGCAGAAGGGGGACGTGACCCTGCTAGTCGTCGGGGTGGGGGCTATCGCTCATGAGCTGCGTGCTTGGGATTCTCAGAGGAAAATATTCAACTAGAGGAATGTATGAGTACACAAAAGAGGCATAAAAGACATAACAAAGAGAAGCAAAGGCATCGGAAGTGACACAAGGAAGGTGTTACTCAGCCGATAATGGTAGAGTCTACTGAGGGATGGCCATGACGTCTCCTCCGTAGTCAGCGTGACCTGTGGACTTCATCTGTGCTAGCAGCAAAACCACATGGACGAACGTAATACGGGCGCATGGATGTGCACATATCAATACCGGGCACCACGGGTCTAAAGAACGGAACCTACTGCTCCACAGTACAGTACTACAGGCGCAATGGGGCCGATTTACTAATCCTGTAGATGGCGGAAGCTTAGGCAGGCTGTCAAGACCTGCACCAGATTTATCACATGGACTCCAAGATCAATGTGGTGCAGGGATAGACACTTTGGCCAGTTAAGTCACACCCCTTGGCCAGTTAAGTCACACCCCTTGGCCAGTTAAGTCACACCCCTTGGCCAGTTAAGTCACACCCCTTGGCCAGTTAAGTCACACCCCTTGGCCAGTTAAGTCACCCCCTTGGCCAGTTAAGTCACACCCTTGGCCAGTTAAGTCACTCCCCTTGGCCAGTTAAGTCACACCCCTTGGCCAGTTAAGTCACTCCCCTTGGCCAGTTAAGTCACTCCCTTGGCCAGTTAAGTCACCCCTTGGCCAGTTAAGTCACTCCCTTGGCCAGTTAAGTCACTCCCTTGGCCAGTTAAGTCACTCCCTTGGCCAGTTAAGTCACTCCCTTGGCCAGTTAAGTCACTCCCCTTGGCCAGTTAAGTCACTCCCCTTGGCCAGTTAAGTCACTCCCCTTGGCCAGTTAAGTCACTCCCCTTGGCCAGTTAAGTCACACCCCTTGGCCAGTTAAGTCACACCCCTTGGCCAGTTAAGTCACACCCTTGGCCAGTTAAGTCACACCCTTGGCCAGTTAAGTCACACCCCTTGGCCAGTTAAGTCACACCCCTTGGCCAGTTAAGTCACACCCCTTGGCCAGTTAAGTCACACCCCTTGGCCAGTTAAGTCACACCCCTTGGCCAGTTAAGTCACACCCCTTGGCCAGTTAAGTCACTCCCCTTGGCCAGTTAAGTCACTCCCCTTGGCCAGTTAAGTCACTCCCCTTGGCCAGTTAAGCCACACCCCTTATCACTTAAAGGGGTATTCCCATCACAGACAATGAGGGCATATCGCTAGGATATTCCCCCATTTTCGGATAGGTGCTGGTACCACCTCTGAACAGAGCGGGAAGAGATGTGGCTGGAGGACCTCGGGTTTCCCGGGGCCGACCACAGCCAAGCGCTCTCCACATTCAAGTGAATAGGAGCGCACCGCACTTGAGCGGCCACCGCTCCTGTTCTTTTGTAAGGGGCCAACGGAAATAGCCGAGCTAGCGCTCAGCTATTTTCTGCAGCCCCATAAAAATGAATGGAGGGCGCCCTCCGCCACCTGTCCCCGCTCCGTTCTCGGCGTAGGTGCGGGTTCCCAGAGGTGGGACCTGCACATATCAGACAATGGGGGCGTATCCTAGCGATATACCCCTCCCCCATTGTCTGTGATGGGAAAACCCCTTTAAGTCACAACCCTTTTTTGGGGTTTAGGTGCAGTGGATGTCTCTAAAACAAAAAGGCGCCAAGACCAATTTTAGGCATTCTGAAAATGTCAAGGGGCGCCCTCCTTAGTAAATGTGGGCAGATAGAACTGTGATGAGCAATAAAAATTTACAAAAAGTTAATTATCAAATGGTTTAACCTGACGGTCTGACCATGGGCCAAGTGAACAGCGTGGAAGCAGTCCGTCCCAGAGTCCACGCCGAGGAGCAGATCACATCTCCTATTGCATAATCCACTGCTCCCAGGTGAAGACACCTGATCTCAGCACAATCTGCACTGACAAAGGACTACATAAAACTAGGAGATATTAATATCTCTAATTATGTATTATCAGGTATTTTTTTTTAACTAGGTTTCCCCTTCATGTCCAATCTCTCTAATTCTTCCCCCTTTTTTGCAGGGACTTGCAGTGCTCCAGGCGCCAAATCAGGGCAGTGCAGAGGTACAGCCATCAGAGCCTATGCAGATAGTGGAGTTCAGCAGTGACGTATATATCCATACGCGATAAGCTCCCCCTAGTGGTGGATTCAAGCAGACAAAATGTAATATAATTTATATTTATATATATATACACACACTATATCATAGTGGGACTCCAGCATAGGCCTCTGTGCCCACTATCACGCTGTGTAATATCAGGTGTTGGACCCCCACAGATCTAAACGAAGGACTAAGGGCGAAAATACACATTGGCGTGTAATCCACAAAGAAAATCCAAGCCTGACAAGCCGGCTTTCTGACGTGAATTTGTAGTTTGCGATACCACGGATTAGCCCCATTCTCACCATGGCTTGCCAACTTGCGGTTTCCGCACAGATTCCGTGTCAGGAAGTGACCTATCGCTGTAAAGCGCTGTGGCATATGTTGGTGCTATATAAATATATATATATATACACATACTAATACGGTGTTGTTCCCCCTTTTGCCTTCAGAACTGCCTTAATTCTACGTGGCATTGATTCCACAAGGTGCTGATAGCATTCTTTAGAAATGTTGGCCCATATTGATAGGATAGCATCTTGCAGTTGATGGAGATTTGAGGGATGCACATCCAGGGCACGAAGCTCCCGATCCACCAGATCCCAAAGATGCTCTATTGGGTTGAGATGTGGTGAATGCGGGGGCCATTTTAGTACAGTGAACTCATTGTCATTCTGGTCTTTCTGCCATTTCTTTTTCAGCTAACCTGAGGTAAAACTATTTAAGGATCCTGATTGGCTGTTGGTTGCTTACCTGTATCTAGGGTACCTGTTTTCTGCCCCTCCCCTGATTGGCCAGCTGTCCTCAGTGGCGGGAATTATGGACTACTTATAGGTTGTGTTGAGCGAACTTGTTTTTTTTAACTTCTACGTCCAAAGTTCGGGTTATCGAAGAATCCCGTTATGGATTTCGGTACCAAGGACCATAATGGAATTTGGAATCCATAACGGGATTCTTCAATAATCCGAACCCGAACTTTGGACGCAGAACTTAAAAAAACAAGTTCGCTCAACACTACTTATAGGAGCTGTCAGTCACCGAATCTGTGAAAAGGAGAAGACGTCGCCCCGCCCGCCCTCCCTTATGAAGTCACGGTCCTGAATTAGAGGAGGGTTAGTCACCCAGCTTTGCTGGGGGGATATTTGTGGTTTTACGGACGTTTTATTGGTGGTTGATTCATTTATGAATTGATTATTTATTAAATGTGGTTTAATATGTATTTTATCCCTTAATAAAGGACCGCAGCCATTTTGCACCATAGTTGGGTTTTGGTCATCATTTAGTTAAGTTTTAGATAAGAACTATGCTCATATGACACCATGCAGCTCAGCTCCCATTCGACGCCGGCGCCAGAAACTGTCAGGACGTCCGAACTTTCCGTCATTTTAAATTCCCTCACCTGAGTTGCTGACACCGGCGCTCCTTATCTTTCACACAATTATTGCTGTGTGTAAATCGGCCTTTGGTCACACTTCATTCAATCTACTGGAGCGAGCGGAACTAGGACGGATTTATTACGGGGGACTTTACGCTTTATCATACCTTCATTCAAACCATGGGAAAGGGCAACTTCCCAGGTGAATAAATTGTGTGCGATTAGATAGTCTGGGTTAGTTAGACATACAGCATAGGACTGTTACTTATCACGACTCCGGTTTTAGATGAGCGTACTGGGGGTAGTTTTGTACCCCTAGTGATCTTTGATGATGTTTGTTGGGGTGATGAGACCCAGCGAGGGACGGACAAGTGACCCTGAAAAAAAAGATTTAAAAGTCGCCCCAGGTGGGTCTATCTTGGCAGCAGGTGGGGGTCCGCAAACCATCAGTCACATTGGTGGCAGGTGGAGCCGAAGAGAAAAATACCATGGAATACCCCTTTAAAGGGGTTGCCTAGGGAGTTTTTTCTGCAGACCCCCTACAGAGTGGCCCGACTGAAACTTGGGAATCATGATCACCTGGCCCCCGCTGCTGGGTTCTCGCACAATCGCTCGTAGGTCTCCCAGTGTCGACGCAGGTCATATGGCCACTGCAGACACGTGCCACCCATGCATAACACCACCAAGTAGCATGACGTAAGGGTGATACGTCATTGGCTGCAGGACCACGTGATCCATGTCAAACCGGAGCTGGAAACGAGCACTAGGGACCAGGCAAGTATGATTCCCACCCATGGGGGTCTGGTGTGGTGGTGGGCTGGCCTGCAGAAAAGGTCCCCAGGGGTGAGCAACCCCTTTACGACAATAGGATCGCGTTCCCCGATCCTTACATGCAGCTCATCATTTTATACACCGCACTATAGTGATACGTGGTGCCCAGTATATAGCCCTATAGTGATAGGTGGTGCCCAGTATATAGCCCTATAGCGATACGTGGTGCCCAGTATATAGCCCTATAGCGATACGTGGTGCCCAGTATATAGCCCTATAGCGATACGTGGTGCCCAGTATATAGCCCTATAGTGATAGGTGGTGCCCAGTATATAGCCCTATAGTGATAGCGTGGTGCCCAGTATATAGCCCTATAGCGATAGGTGGTGCCCAGTATATAGCCCTATAGTGATAGGTGGTGCCCAGTATATAGCCCTATAGTGATAGGTGGTGCCCAGTATATAGCCCTATAGTGATAGGTGGTGCCCAGTATATAGCCCTATAGTGATAGGTGGTGCCCAGTATATAGCCCTATAGTGATAGGTGGTGCCCAGTATATAGCCCTATAGTGATAGGTGGTGCCCAGTATATAGCCCTATAGTGATAGGTGGTGCCCAGTATATAGCCCTATAGTGATAGGTGGTGCCCAGTATATAGCCCTATAGTGATAGGTGGTGCCCAGTATATAGCCCTATAGTGATAGGTGGTGCCCAGTATATAGCCCTATAGTGATAGGTGGTGCCCAGTATATAGCCCTATAGTGATAGGTGGTGCCCAGTATATAGCCCTATAGTGATAGGTGGTGCCCAGTATATAGCCCTATAGTGATAGGTGGTGCCCAGTATATAGCCCTATAGTGATAGGTGGTGCCCAGTATATAGCCCTATAGTGATAGGTGGTGCCCAGTATATAGCCCTATAGTGATAGGTGGTGCCCAGTATATAGCCCTATAGTGATAGGTGGTGCCCAGTATATAGCCCTATAGTGATAGGTGGTGCCCAGTATATAGCCCTATAGTGATAGGTGGTGCCCAGTATATAGCCCTATAGTGATAGGTGGTGCCCAGTATATAGCCCTATAGTGATAGGTGGTGCCCAGTATATAGCCCTATAGTGATAGGTGGTGCCCAGTATATAGCCCTATAGTGATAGGTGGTGCCCAGTATATAGCCCTATAGTGATAGGTGGTGCCCAGTATATAGCCCTATAGTGATAGGTGGTGCCCAGTATATAGCCCTATAGTGATAGGTGGTGCCCAGTATATAGCCCTATAGTGATAGGTGGTGCCCAGTATATAGCCCTATAGTGATAGGTGGTGCCCAGTATATAGCCCTATAGTGATAGGTGGTGCCCAGTATATAGCCCTATAGTGATAGGTGGTGCCCAGTATATAGCCCTATAGTGATAGGTGGTGCCCAGTATATAGCCCTATAGTGATAGGTGGTGCCCAGTATATAGCCCTATAGTGATAGGTGGTGCCCAGTATATAGCCCTATAGTGATAGGTGGTGCCCAGTATATAGCCCTATAGTGATAGGTGGTGCCCAGTATATAGCCCTATAGTGATAGGTGGTGCCCAGTATATAGCCCTATAGTGATAGGTGGTGCCCAGTATATAGCCCTATAGTGATAGGTGGTGCCCAGTATATAGCCCTATAGTGATAGGTGGTGCCCAGTATATAGCCCTATAGTGATAGGTGGTGCCCAGTATATAGCCCTATAGTGATAGGTGGTGCCCAGTATATAGCCCTATAGTGATAGGTGGTGCCCAGTATATAGCCCTATAGTGATAGGTGGTGCCCAGTATATAGCCCTATAGTGATAGGTGGTGCCCAGTATATAGCCCTATAGTGATAGGTGGTGCCCAGTATATAGCCCTATAGTGATAGGTGGTGCCCAGTATATAGCCCTATAGTGATAGGTGGTGCCCAGTATATAGCCCTATAGTGATAGGTGGTGCCCAGTATATAGCCCTATAGTGATAGGTGGTGCCCAGTATATAGCCCTATAGTGATAGGTGGTGCCCAGTATATAGCCCTATAGTGATAGGTGGTGCCCAGTATATAGCCCTATAGTGATAGGTGGTGCCCAGTATATAGCCCTATAGTGATAGGTGGTGCCCAGTATATAGCCCTATAGTGATAGGTGGTGCCCAGTATATAGCCCTATAGTGATAGGTGGTGCCCAGTATATAGCCCTATAGTGATAGGTGGTGCCCAGTATATAGCCCTATAGTGATAGGTGGTGCCCAGTATATAGCCCTATAGTGATAGGTGGTGCCCAGTATATAGCCCTATAGTGATAGGTGGTGCCCAGTATATAGCCCTATAGTGATAGGTGGTGCCTAGTATATAGCCCTATAGTGATAGGTGGTGCCCAGTATATAGCCCTATAGTGATAGGTGGTGCCCAGTATATAGCCCTATAGTGATAGGTGGTGCCCAGTATATAGCCCTATAGTGATAGGTGGTGCCCAGTATATAGCCCTATAGTGATAGGTGGTGCCCAGTATATAGCCCTATAGTGATAGGTGGTGCCCAGTATATAGCCCTATAGTGATAGGTGGTGCCCAGTATATAGCCCTATAGTGATAGGTGGTGCCCAGTATATAGCCCTATAGTGATAGGTGGTGCCCAGTATATAGCCCTATAGTGATAGGTGGTGCCCAGTATATAGCCCTATAGTGATAGGTGGTGCCCAGTATATAGCCCTATAGTGATAGGTGGTGCCCAGTATATAGCCCTATAGTGATAGGTGGTGCCCAGTATATAGCCCTATAGTGATAGGTGGTGCCCAGTATATAGCCCTATAGTGATAGGTGGTGCCCAGTATATAGCCCTATAGTGATAGGTGGTGCCCAGTATATAGCCCTATAGTGATAGGTGGTGCCCAGTATATAGCCCTATAGTGATAGGTGGTGCCCAGTATATAGCCCTATAGTGATAGGTGGTGCCCAGTATATAGCCCTATAGTGATAGGTGGTGCCCAGTATATAGCCCTATAGTGATAGGTGGTGCCCAGTATATAGCCCTATAGTGATAGGTGGTGCCCAGTATATAGCCCTATAGTGATAGGTGGTGCCCAGTATATAGCCCTATAGTGATAGGTGGTGCCCAGTATATAGCCCTATAGTGATAGGTGGTGCCCAGTATATAGCCCTATAGTGATAGGTGGTGCCCAGTATATAGCCCTATAGTGATAGGTGGTGCCCAGTATATAGCCCTATAGTGATAGGTGGTGCCCAGTATATAGCCCTATAGTGATAGGTGGTGCCCAGTATATAGCCCTATAGTGATAGGTGGTGCCCAGTATATAGCCCTATAGTGATAGGTGGTGCCCAGTATATAGCCCTATAGTGATAGGTGGTGCCCAGTATATAGCCCTATAGTGATAGGTGGTGCCCAGTATATAGCCCTATAGTGATAGGTGGTGCCCAGTATATAGCCCTATAGTGATAGGTGGTGCCCAGTATATAGCCCTATAGTGATAGGTGGTGCCCAGTATATAGCCCTATAGTGATAGGTGGTGCCCAGTATATAGCCCTATAGTGATAGGTGGTGCCCAGTATATAGCCCTATAGTGATAGGTGGTGCCCAGTATATAGCCCTATAGTGATAGGTGGTGCCCAGTATATAGCCCTATAGTGATAGGTGGTGCCCAGTATATAGCCCTATAGTGATAGGTGGTGCCCAGTATATAGCCCTATAGTGATAGGTGGTGCCCAGTATATAGCCCTATAGTGATAGGTGGTGCCCAGTATATAGCCCTATAGTGATAGGTGGTGCCCAGTATATAGCCCTATAGTGATAGGTGGTGCCCAGTATATAGCCCTATAGTGATAGGTGGTGCCCAGTATATAGCCCTATAGTGATAGGTGGTGCCCAGTATATAGCCCTATAGTGATAGGTGGTGCCCAGTATATAGCCCTATAGTGATAGGTGGTGCCCAGTATATAGCCCTATAGTGATAGGTGGTGCCCAGTATATAGCCCTATAGTGATAGGTGGTGCCCAGTATATAGCCCTATAGTGATAGGTGGTGCCCAGTATATAGCCCTATAGTGATAGGTGGTGCCCAGTATATAGCCCTATAGTGATAGGTGGTGCCCAGTATATAGCCCTATAGTGATAGGTGGTGCCCAGTATATAGCCCTATAGTGATAGGTGGTGCCCAGTATATAGCCCTATAGTGATAGGTGGTGCCCAGTATATAGCCCTATAGTGATAGGTGGTGCCCAGTATATAGCCCTATAGTGATAGGTGGTGCCCAGTATATAGCCCTATAGTGATAGGTGGTGCCCAGTATATAGCCCTATAGTGATAGGTGGTGCCCAGTATATAGCCCTATAGTGATAGGTGGTGCCCAGTATATAGCCCTATAGTGATAGGTGGTGCCCAGTATATAGCCCTATAGTGATAGGTGGTGCCCAGTATATAGCCCTATAGTGATAGGTGGTGCCCAGTATATAGCCCTATAGTGATAGGTGGTGCCCAGTATATAGCCCTATAGTGATAGGTGGTGCCCAGTATATAGCCCTATAGTGATAGGTGGTGCCCAGTATATAGCCCTATAGTGATAGGTGGTGCCCAGTATATAGCCCTATAGTGATAGGTGGTGCCCAGTATATAGCCCTATAGTGATAGGTGGTGCCCAGTATATAGCCCTATAGTGATAGGTGGTGCCCAGTATATAGCCCTATAGTGATAGGTGGTGCCCAGTATATAGCCCTATAGTGATAGGTGGTGCCCAGTATATAGCCCTATAGTGATAGGTGGTGCCCAGTATATAGCCCTATAGTGATAGGTGGTGCCCAGTATATAGCCCTATAGTGATAGGTGGTGCCCAGTATATAGCCCTATAGTGATAGGTGGTGCCCAGTATATAGCCCTATAGTGATAGGTGGTGCCCAGTATATAGCCCTATAGTGATAGGTGGTGCCCAGTATATAGCCCTATAGTGATAGGTGGTGCCCAGTATATAGCCCTATAGTGATAGGTGGTGCCCAGTATATAGCCCTATAGTGATAGGTGGTGCCCAGTATATAGCCCTATAGTGATAGGTGGTGCCCAGTATATAGCCCTATAGTGATAGGTGGTGCCCAGTATATAGCCCTATAGTGATATGTGGTGCCCAGTATATAGCCCTATAGTGATATGTGGTGCCCAGTATATAGCCCTATAGTGATATGTGGTGCCCAGTATATAGCCCTATAGTGATATGTGGTGCCCAGTATATAGCCCTATAGTGATATGTGGTGCCCAGTATATAGCCCTATAGTGATATGTGGTGCCCAGTATATAGCCCTATAGTGATATGTGGTGCCCAGTATATAGCCCTATAGTGATATGTGGTGCCCAGTATATAGCCCTATAGTGATATGTGGTGCCCAGTATATAGCCCTATAGTGATATGTGGTGCCCAGTATATAGCCCTATAGTGATATGTGGTGCCCAGTATATAGCCCTATAGTGATAGGTGGTGCCCAGTATATAGCCCTATAGTGATAGGTGGTGCCCAGTATATAGCCCTATAGTGATATGTGGTGCCCAGTATATAGCCCTATAGTGATAGGTGGTGCCCAGTATATAGCCCTATAGTGATAGGTGGTGCCCAGTATATAGCCCTATAGTGATAGGTGGTGCCCAGTATATAGCCCTATAGTGATAGGTGGTGCCCAGTATATAGCCCTATAGTGATAGGTGGTGCCCAGTATATAGCCCTATAGTGATAGGTGGTGCCCAGTATATAGCCCTATAGTGATACGTGGTGCCCAGTATATAGCCCTATAGTGATACGTGGTGCCCAGTATATAGCCCTATAGTGATACGTGGTGCCCAGTATATAGCCCTATAGTGATACGTGGTGCCCAGTATATAGCCCTATAGTGATACGTGGTGCCCAGTATATAGCCCTATAGTGATACGTGGTGCCCAGTATATAGCCCTATAGTGATACGTGGTGCCCAGTATATAGCCCTATAGTGATACGTGGTGCCCAGTATATAGCCCTATAGTGATACGTGGTGCCCAGTATATAGCCCTATAGTGATACGTGGTGCCCAGTATATAGCCCTATAGTGATACGTGGTGCCCAGTATATAGCCCTATAGTGATACGTGGTGCCCAGTATATAGCCCTATAGTGATACCTGGTGCCCAGTATATAGCCCTATAGTGATACGTGGTGCCCAGTATATAGCCCTATAGTGATACCTGGTGCCCAGTATATAGCCCTATAGTGATACCTGGTGCCCAGTATATAGCCCTATAGCGATACGTGGTGCCCAGTATATAGCCCTATAGTGATACCTGGTGCCCAGTATATAGCCCTATAGTGATACCTGGTGCCCAGTATATAGCCCTATAGCGAGGCAAGGAGCACCATAACTATAAATCCCCATATGGAGCACTATTTTTACCAACGCACCACTACAGTAGTACACAACACCCCAGATTACGGTGGCCAGCTTCATGACGTCATATCCAGCCCGTCCCACTGGGGTTTTTCCCTGCGGAGTCAATGGCCACCCTTCGTCCGCAGAGGAGCAGGAACTGCGGCCAAAATGCATTCGTAGTACGCTGATCTGAAAGCAGCCTTCGGATCATAAAAAG
This sequence comes from Bufotes viridis, assembly GCA_033119425.1. NCBI lineage: Eukaryota > Metazoa > Chordata > Amphibia > Anura > Bufonidae > Bufotes > Bufotes viridis. The sequence continues at coordinate 30,261,572 of CM065595.1, forward strand.
CTTGGAAGAGCGCCACGGGGCCCTCGTACCGACCATCAGACCCACACTCCCCCACAGCGCTGACACAGGGTGACATTCACTGGGATTTAAAGGGACAGCATAAAACACACCACATCCACCGGAGAATGCAAAAAACATAACCTCCGAGTCCTCTGCACACGAAGAAGGCGCGATCTGATGACTGCCATCACTGTAGAGCCGGGTGTAAACATCATGGTAATCAATGATCGCAAATAATGATCGCGTTTATGGTACTTGTTCCAAATTATCCATACACGGACATGTCGAATATCCACCACCTTTATCCCCTTTCACATTGATTCCTGACCCAACAGGGCATCTCACATCCTCATAACTGATTGCTTCCAAAAATTAGGCACAAAAATGTAAGGATCGTGGCTGATGTGAAGACAGCAGTGCAAGACAAGGTATAAAGGCACAACACACAGCACTTAGCAGTAATAACATCTTATCAGTTCTGCACTTTCTATGGTGATCCTTGAAGATCCAGCAATGTGACTGCTCAGACAATGAGCACAGTCCTGGAGGAAGGGTGGATCACAATGCAAGGAGCGCACAAGACGCTGGATGCACATGGGACTGGCCCGATGATGATCACTAACCTTGCTGCAGGTCCTGGTGATCGTACCACGGCTCATCCTCCTTGATCTCAAACTCCTCCACATTGCTATCGGTCAACATGATGGCAGGACGGATAGAGCTCCGCTCCCCCGGGACCCCAGGCTGCAGCAGGCGGCGGCGGAGGATGCTGACAGCTCAAGAAGCGGCTCTAGTCTCTACTCTCAGTCTCTAAGTTGCCCCTCCCGCTTCCATCTCCTTCCCCCCCTTCCGGAAACAGCCGAACGTTTCCGAACAGCGCCGCAACGTGGCATTCGGAGTGTGTGACGTCTCATCGACACGTGGGAGGGGTTGTTTACAAACGAACCAATAGAAGGGCGGGATGAAGTGACAGCGGGTACCGTCAAACCAATCAGCTGTCCGTCAAGGTACGCTGCTGTCCTGTGATTGGTTAATCGCAAACACGCCCACCAGCTCTGTTTTGACACTTCCGTATTTTGCTGCTAGATGCTGAGCCGCAGGAGGCGTGCAGGTTGCGAGGGGCAACAGGCTGGTCGGAGATTGCTGACCTTTGTGTGCTGTAGCCTCCTGTCTGCCCGGATCCTCGTCATCCATGAGCCCTGGTCCTCGCTGCCTGGTAGTATCTGTGCACTGTGCATGCTCTATAGTAGGTGAACGTGTAGACAGTGATAGTGGATGTGCGGTAGTATCATGATGCGGTTCTTGTGCCGAGCTCTGATCTCTGATTGCATGCAGTTTCTCACCATTATCAAGCTCCCTCTTCGATGTCAGTGAATGGAAACCTGACTTGTTTATGCCCAAGAGGATGAAAACCTCTCCTGACCCTGATGCAATTTACATTCAGTGACGGCAAGCAGAGGGGTAGATTTACTAATTTTGTCAGACCCAGGATTTAAAGGGAGTCCGCCACTATGAAACCAGTTCACAAGGTCCTGTAGGGATAGGGCGCTGAATGTAATAATACATTTCACTTATGGATCTATTGCTTCAATCTGGAGTAAAAGTACTTTAAATCCATATGCAAAACGAGCAGTTAAAGGGGCTCTCTGGGCTAGGATAGGTCATTAATATTAAAAGCTTGGAGAACCCCTTTAAGTGCACTGAGGGCAGGCCCAAGCCACTCTGTGCACCCTTGCTCTTCCTGCTTCCTCTGCCAGCCCCTCCCTCTCCTTGATTGACAGGACCAGGGTCCTAAATAAGTGTCTTGCTTGGCCCTGTCAATTAAGAAGGAGAGGAAGGGGCTGGCTGAGGAAGCAGGAAGAGCAAGGGTGCACAGAGCGGCTTGGGCCCGCCCTCGGTGCACTTAACTTATCATTTGCATATGGATTAAAAGTACGTTTTCTCCAGAATGAAGCAGCGGAAAGGTATCGTTACTATAGTTGCCAACTGTTCTGAATTTGCAGGGACTGTCCCTGATTTGCAAAGACAGTCCCAGTAAATGCAGGCTATTATATTCTAATACAGGCATGCTCAACCTGCGACCCTCCAGATGACGCAAAACTACAACTCCCAGCATGCTCTAATAGCTGTCGGCTGTCCAAGCATGCTGGGAGTTGTAGTTTTGCAACAGCTGGAGGTTTCGCAGGTTGGGCATGTCTGTTCTAAAATAAACCCTGTAGTTAGTGGGCGTTCCCAGGCAGGTCTGGACATTTCTGGGGCGGGGCTTAGATTACCCAAATTTATCAACTAAAAAGGACTTTTCCAAGATTTGGGGGGAAAACAACGAAACTTCCTTGCGAGTGGCCTGCTATTGCGGTCCCCGGTGGTTCTATGCACATGTGACTTCTGATGCCAGTGATTGGCTGCAGTGGTCATGTGAGCGATGCGTGGTATGTCACTGCTGCAGAACCAGCAGCCACCAATGTCTAAGATGAGGCAACACGCACCACCACCACCATTTATTTCTATAGAACTGCCGAAAATAGCCTTGTGCTCCCTTACAGTTGTTATGCCTTCATTTTTCCCTCTCACAGTAGTAATGCCCACATTACACCCCTTCAGAGTAGTTATGCCCACATTGTGCCCCCTCACAGTAGCTATGCCCACATTGTGCCCCCTCACAGTAGTTATGCCCACATTGTGCCCCCTCACAGTAGTTATGCCCACATTGTGCCCCCTCACAGTAGTTATGCCCACATTGTGTCCTCCTCACAGTAGCTATCCCTTCGCCGTGCCCACTTCACAGTAGCTATGCCCTCTTTGTGCACTCTCCCAGTAGTTGTCCCTTCTTTGTGCCCCCTCACAGTAGTTATGCCCTTACTGTGCCCCCCTCACTGTAGTTATGCTCTTATTGTGCCCCACCGACAGTACATATGCCCTCTCTGTGCCCTAGTAACAGTTGTTATGTCCCCTTCAAAGTAGTAATGATTTGTCTGTGCCCCCCACAGTGTTGATAAAGTAAAAAAAAAACAGTAAATATTCTCCTTGTCCCGTTCCTGATGATCAGATCACCTCCAGCAGTCCCAGGCACGGATTGCGCTGCAGCGCTGTGTGGGAGGAGTGTACAGGCAGATTCCCAGGCTCCTCCTACACAGTCCGGCAGCGCAATCTGTGCCTGCAGGGCTGGATGGTGAAACAGGGAGCAGACGGCCGGAGGACGGAAGGAGCGTGGCGAACTGAGCGGTCAGTAAAGTCAAGACCGCCAGCTCCCTGGCTGCAGCAATGAGCACTTCATCTGCATTGATAGAATCGCTTATTGCATCATTTACCACCCTGACAGCTGCCACCTGGGGCGGACTGCCACCCAGCACCGCGACCATAACCCCTTTAAAGGGAACCTGTCAGCAAAAAATAGCATAGTAAGCTGTTAACAGTAACTCCTAGTGCCAGATAACAGTGTCCCAATGCACTTTTTCATTTTTTTGCAGCACTTGGCCTCACAGAGAAATCGAAGTTTTATTCAGCTGCGCCCGTGCTTCAAGTCAGGCTTGAAGTCATGGGGGCAGCGGCCTAGGCGTCTCAATAATGCTCTCCCTCGTCTCCTGATTGATATCCCGAATCGCAGTGCTGGGACCGCGCTCAGCTCGCATGCGCAGTAAAGGCGGCTGGAGCGCGGTCCGGCTCCGGCACGTACATTGAGCCGGCTCGTTTTTGCTACAGCGCATGCGCCCGACACCCTGTTCCACCGCGCCCGGCATCTATGCGTATCGAGCGCAATTGGAACAGGGTGTCGGGCGCATGCGCTGTAGCCAAAAATGAAGCCGGCTCAATGTACGCGCTGGAGCCGGGACCGCGCTCCAGCCGCCCTTTACTGCGCATGCGGGCTTAGAGCGCGGTCCCGGCACTGCGATTCGGGATGTCAATCAAGGAGGCAGGAGGCGGGGAGAGACGCCTAGGCTGCTGCCCCCATGACTTCAAGCCTGACTTGAAGCACGGGGCGGCAGCTGAATAAAACTTCGATTTCTCTGTGAGGCCAAGTGCTACAAAAAGAAGAAAAAGTGCATTGGGACACTGTTATCTGGCATTAGGAGGTACTGTTAACAGCTTGCTATGCTATTTTTTGCTGACAGGTTCCCTTAAAGGCAGGTAATGTGGATAAGACAAAATTATATCAGCAACGGTTATACATTTTAATAAAACACTGTGGGGGAATTTATTAATAGTGCTGTTTCACGCCCCAGTATGCTGGAGTAAAATGTACCAAATTTATTAAGACGTGCAGATCGCTTAATAGATTTGGCGCATCTTCTGGCAGAGAAAAAGAAACCTAGGCCAGCTAGGAACATAAATTGTAGTAAATCCGTCTGGTTGTGGGAGGCAAAATCTTTTGACTATTGTTCTCCAGAAACCCGTCGTACAGCCTTTGGTAGATTTCCCCTTTAAGCTCTGTTGATCTTTTATGCTTTTTCGTTACGCCTGGCAGTAGGTTTTCATGTAGTTCTGTCCCTGTTTATGTTTCCTTAGGTGAACTCTGAACATGAAGTTATCCTTTGGCATCCACAGGCCGGCCCTGGCCTACTCTATGACCACATTAGGTGCTGGAATGATGAACAGCATATTTAACTTCTACTACGTCAAGCTGTTTCTCAACCGTTACAAGATATCGGAAGGCTCCTTTCACCAAGCACAGGTAACGGGCAGTTCCAGATCCGGCTCAGGATTTTGGAAGTTTGGCCGTGTTCACATCTGCGTTAGGATCAGAAAAACAGAATTCAGTGCTGTGATGCATCTGTGACCAGTGTTGAGCGAACTTGTGTTTTAGGTTCTGCGTTTAAAGTTCGGGTTCGGGTTCTTGAAGAATCCCGTTATGGATTCCGCTACCATGGACCATAACGGAATTTGGAATCCATAACGGGATTCTTCGATAACCCGAACCTTGGACGCAGAACTTAAAAAACAAGTTCGCTCCACACTATGTGTGACATGAAGGACACCAACAGCACCTGGTGTGGACCTCTTTGTCTTAGAATGGTGTCCATACCCCCCTTTGTCTTAGAATGGTGTCCATACCTCTCCCGGGACATGAGGAAATACCAGAGGCCTAACAGAAAGCTTAAAGGGGCTGTCCGGTATTTTGATGGCCTATCCTCATGGTCTTACACCGCACACCCCTGCCAATCAGCTGTTACCTTGTAGCTTTCGTGCCGGAACCAAACAGCGCCTCAGTCCATTGTGTATTGGACAGAGCTGGTAGCTGACAGACTTCCGTCGCCGGATGATCAGTGGAGGTGCTGGGAATCGGTTCCCTGCCAATCTGATATTGATGGCCTTTCCCAAGGATAAACCATCAATATCAAAATCCTGGACAACCCCTTTAAGGCACATATGTAATCATTGACCATGTGAGCGTGATGGCATACATAGGTCCAGGTTTTTAGAAGAACGTCTTTAATTCTTAACCATAGTGAAAGGGGTTCTGCAGTTATTTTAAACTGATGATCTATCCTCTGGATAGATCATCAGCATCTGAACGACAGGGTCCGACACCCCCGGGACCCCCGCCGATTAGCTGTTTGAGAAGGCAGCGGCGCTGGCAGTAGCGCTGCGGCCTTCTCGCTTTTTACCGCAGGCCCAGTGATGTCACAACTAGTATCACTGGCCTGGGCGGGGCCAAGCTCTGTTCACTCGAATGAAGCTTAGCCCCGCCCAGGCCAGTGCCTGAGCTATAGGAACCTATAGCTCAGGCACCGTCCTCTAGAGCAGGGATGATCAACTTGCGGCCCTCCAGCTGTAGCAGAACTACAACTCCCAGCATGCCCTAATAGCTGTAGGCTGTCCAGGAATGCTGGAAGTTAAAGTTTTGCAACAGCTGATCTCTGTATGATCTCTGCATGTGTTGAACTTTAATATTTAGGAGGTGCTTTGTGTCTCAAGCTCTGCTTGGATCAGACTTTTAGCTTCATGTGGAATTTAGTCATGCTTCTTTTTTTTTTTTTTTTGCGAAACATTATGATTTGATGCAAAATTGCACGAAGGCGCCTGTGATTGTAAAGTCCTGGGTGACATTTACAGTGCTCCAAGTGTCTATTTCCAGATAATTTTTAAAGAGGACCTTTCACTGGTCCACAGTTTATTAGGTAAAGCTATGTACGTGGAGAGCGGCACTCAGGGATGTCCCTGCACTTACTTGTATCCCTGGGTGCCGCTCCGTTCGTCCTCTGTAGCCCCCGGGACCGGCGCTCGTGCTTCTCCAATTTTTCCTGGGGCGGAGACTTCTTCTTTTGCCCTGGGCGTCTCCCCTAAGTATTGGGGGGAATAATCATGATTTTTTTTTTATTTGACAATTCAGGTTTTATATGTTTTTGGCAAAAAGTTGTCCTGATTTAATTGAGCGCTGTGTAATGTTTCTTTGTCCTGTGGTGGCGCTGCAGGGAAATTGAACACTTACTGCAAGTAGGGATTGTCCAACCGAGAGAACCCCTTTAAAGAGGGCCTGTCCCCTCTCCTGACATGTCAGTTATTGTAACTACTTGCATCCCCTATGTATAACTATTCTGGAGAATCTATTCTTATGACTCTATGTTGTGCCTTTCCTGTATTACTCCTGCTAGAAGTTTACTAATAATTAATTAATATTGCCAGCAGTCTGCAGTAAAGGTACTGCTGGGTGTTACCAGTAGCGGGTGTGTCCAATTAGTGCTGCTGGTGTCAGACTCTGCAGGGACACATCCCCAACTGGTAAAGCCCAGCTGTACCTTTACTGCAAGCTGCTGGTAATTCATTTATAAACTTCTAGCAGGAATAATAAAGGACTGGCACAACATAGAGTCATAAGAATAGATGCTTCAGAATTGTTATTACATGGGGAATGCAAATAGTTACTAACACAGACATGTCAGGAGAGGGGACAGCTCCTCTTTAAGAAAGGGAACCTTACGTGATATTACTGCGTTACTGGCATGCAGGGCATAAAACTGCCCTATCTGTCGTCTGTCTATTACTTGCGCTCTTTTTATTTTCTGCAGGTGGTTTTTATGATCTGGAATGCCATAAACGACCCCTTATTTGGTTACATACAAGATAATTCCAAAACCGGCTTTTGCTCTATACGCCGCCATTCCATACTATACGGAGCTCCGTTTTATGCCCTCGCTTTCCTGCTTCCTTGGTTCCCCTGGAAAGATTACTCAGAGGGTGAATGGCTTAGTGGTGCCCACCTGGTGATCTCCCTCTGTATCTTTGATGGCCTGCTTACCTTCGTTTTGCTCGCCCAGTGCGCCCTCTTTGCAGAGATTTCAACCAAGCACGAAAATCGCCTTCAACTCATTAAATACAACCAAGTGGCGTCACTGCTGGGATCGTCCAGCATTCTCTTCTGTGGGCTCCTGTCTGACAACATGGAGAACTTCCCCAGCTTTCAGACGTTCACGATCTTTGTGGCGGTCCTGTCCACGGCCTGCATGTGTTACACCGGGGTGTTTGGTGTAAGCCAGTACGAACAGCGGGAGAAGTCATCGGAGATCAGCGGAAAGTCCGAGTCGGCCCTCTCCTGGGCTGCCGTGCTGACTCTTACCAAACAGATCCTGACCCAGAGGAACTTTCTGCTCTTTGTGTCCATGAACTTTTTTCAAGTTTTTCACGCTACTTTTTGCAGCAACTTCATGATCATATTTGCTGATAACCTCATTCCCAAAGATGAGCTCCCCTCCTTTGTGAGGAGTATCATGTATGGCGCTGGCTTCATATTTCCACAGGTGAGTTCTACTACCTTCTAAATGACGTTTGGTGGACATTGGGACCAACTTCTCACCCTTTTTTTAGAAATGAAATTTTAAAGGGGTTGTCCGTGATTTTGATATTGATGGTCTTACCTCAAAATCAGATTTGGGAGCATCTGACTCCCTGCATCACACCGATCAACTATTGTAATCTCTCCTAATAAGCAACCATTAAATAACATGTTGTCATTCCTCTGTTATTCTTTCTCGAAATGCATGAACACGTTGACAACTGGGCATTGCCATTTTTTTTCAGAGAGGCATGTCCGATCAATACTAAGGCTGGGTTCACACTTGAGCGTTTTACAACGCATTCCTACGCGCTGTAAAGCGCTCAACAGGCGAAAACCCATGTTTCCCTATGGGCATGGTTCTCACCTGAGTTTTTTACAGCGCGTACGCCCTACAGGAACTTCTTTGGGGCGTATTGTCGCGCGTATTGTGATTGACGCCACAGTGGTCAATCACACGAACGCGCATATGGCGAATACGTTTCCTATTTCCAAAAACGCACTGTAATACGCGCGACAAAAACGCGCATAACGCTCGTATCAAATACGCTCAAGTGCGAACCCAGCTTTAGAGTGTCAGACTGTGTAAGGACACACCCTGTTGAATGGCGACAACCAGTGGTCAATTTATGTATACATTTCCAGAAGGAATAACATAGGAACAGGACAGTACTGAGATCTAACACTGTTATTTTATGGGGAATTGCGGGATTTATTAAAAAAGATATGTCAGGGAAGCCAACAGGTTTCCTTTACAGTGTATTTTAAAGTGTACATTTTTAACTAAATTGACAACCTCTGTTGGGGTGTGTCCCTGTACACTCTGACACTGTGTAACGAAACCCCCCCCCAACTGGTAACACCCAATTGTCCTCTTATTCATATACTTGTAGAAGGATTAACAGAGGAACATCACAACGTAGAGTAAGGGTAGGTTCACACTAATCCAGCCTGCTGAAGTTCACCAGATCCGGCCTAGCCAGATACTGCCATTTACCTCTGGACTCCACTGACTATAATGGCATCCGGCCACTTTCTGGCACCAGTGCCGGATTTCAGCCGTACAGAAACTGAGGCATGCGTGTTTTTGTCCGTCCAAAAGCTTGCACTCATGCTGGAAATCGGCCAGATCCCATTATGGTCCGGTGGTGAACGGCACTATTCGGCTAGGCCGGATCCGTTGAGCTCCTGCAGGCTACTCTCTGCCGGATCAGTTAACGGAGGTGTGAACCTACCCTTATGAGAAAAAGATTTCCCTGAATTATTTCATGAGAAATACAAGTGTTTCCTAAGGGTACTTTACAAACTTTAACCGACTAGATGGGGATTAGACCGACTAGAAGGTTTGTCGTCTTAAGGTGCTTCTTAAGGCTGTGTTCACATTTCAGTTAGGTACTTTCACACTTGCGTTGCAGGATCCGGCAATCTGTATGCAAACAGATACCGTTTGTAGACGGATCCGGATGAGGATCTGTCTCACAAATGCATTGCAATACCGGATCCATCTCTCCGGTTGTCATCTGGAAAAACGGATCTGGTATTTATCTTTTTCACATTTTTAAAGGTCTGCGCATGCGCAGACCGTAAAACCGGATCCGTCAATGTTGTAATTTTAATGCCGGATCCGGCACTAATAAATTTCAATGGAAATTAATGCAGGCAAGTGTTCCGGAATTTTGGACGGAGGAAATACTGCAGCATGCTGCGATATTTTCTCCAGCCAAAAAACGTAAGGGGGACTGAACTGATTAATCCTGAACGGAATGCTCTCCAGTCAGAATGCATTAGGATTAAACTGATCAGTCTTTTTCCGGTATTCAGCCCCTAGGATGGAACTCAATACTGGAAAAGAATAACGCTAGTGTGAAAGTATCCTAAGACATAGATGTGAGGAGTGGGGACAAGTCCTCTTTTAATCCCACTTTTAATTTCTCTTTTCAGTTTCTCGTGCTGATCAATCACTCCCTGTTGTCGAGGATCGGTTATTATAAGGTAATCCTCTACGCCTTCTACATAGAAGCCATTTCAGCCGTTCTGATGCTGGTAATGGGACCTCTGCATTACTACATCCTGGCCGCGTTCCTCACCACCAACATGTAAGTAAACCGCTCCCGCTCCTGCTTTCCGTCACTGTCTGGTATAGCTCGGCTTTCATCCTCTGTTTTTTCTCAGATGTCATTTGCCTTTAATAAAGGATAAATATTCCTGTATCTGAATAGATGTGGACTGTCACTTAATGAAATACAAGGTTATTTTGGAGCCCGTTCACACCGGCAGCAAATGCCTCAGTGACGGCTCTCCATTAACCCCATTCACATGTCCGTAGTGTGTTGCGGATCCGCAACACACCTTGCCGCCAGCCCCATAAAGAGGCCTATACTTGTCCGCAATTGCGGGCAAGAATAGGACATGCTCTATATTATTGCGGAGCCGCCGGCCGGAAGATCGGAAGCTCTCCGCATCCATCACGTGTTTATTAGAGGCATTTTATCTGCCTGTGTAAATGGTCTCTTACAGGGGTATTCCCATCTGAGACATGGGGGCACACTACTAGAATAAGCCCCCATTGTCTGATAGGGGTGGGTCCCAGCACCTACTACTCCCTCTGCACTTTGTTTGACAGGACCATGTGTGATGATGTTTACACTGCCCGACCCTGTCAATCAAAGTGCAGAGGGCGCGCCAGTTGCAGAGAGAGCTGAGCCTCTAGGTGTAAGGGCCACACCCCTGTTGGTCCTAGTGGAATTCCTCTTATCATTCGCATACAGATATCCGCGTCCTCCCACAATTCCATGCACTGCCCTTATGCGAGAGATACCTATAAGGCCCCATTCCCACATTCAGGATTCAACAGCATTTTAGGAGCAGATTAGAATCCAGACAATACGCTGACATAATGAAAGTCCATCAAATATTTTATACCCCGTTCACGTGTTGCAGAAAAATTATTTGTGTAGTAATGAACCCATTTTGGACTTTAAAATCCACATCATGTTCATTATGGCTGAACCAAAAGGCCGCAGAGAAGCCCCATTGAAGTACAATGACCCTTATCTGAATGCGGATCCGCTGACATGTCTACAGGAGAAGTCCAAGCTTTAGCCTTGGATTCCTAGCGTGGGTTCATGTGTGAACATACATAAAGGGGTTGTCCAGCGGTGGAAAGTAATTTCCATGGGTTCGGACACAGTCTAAAATAAAAAAAAACAAAACCTCGTGCTTCACCGTTGAGGCCATTAATTGACCCGTAGTGCTGATGTGGGTGTTTTCGGAATGTTACACCTCCGATCCAGCAGGGTCAGAAGCAGTGGAGATGGCAGCTCTGCGCTGGACCTGGATCCCTTTGAAAAGGTCATTTTGTTTTTTTATTATTATTTTACACTGTGCCCAGCTACACGGAAATTACTTCGCATTTTCAGCTAAAAATTTTCAGCTAAAAATAATTATTTTTAAATTGGTCTTTATTAAAAATATGGAGCCTTTTTTTCTGTACAGAGCTGAGATGCTCTAGTAGCATCCTTTGGATTTTCAGTCTTTTCCGTCACTTGAGGAGCTGATGGACTCTTTATCTCTGCTCTCTGACATTATAAACACTCATTATAGCTCAGTTCTTATCTTACTGATAAGAATGTGGCTTAAATAAGTGTTTATGACCTCTTAGTAATTTAGAGATGAGGTTTATTAGATGACCGGCACAAAGTTAAAGTGAAAGTACCAGTCACACAGCTAGACAAACAGTTAACCCTTTGTGACAGAACAGCTCAATATTTTTCAGAAAGGCCAATTAAAAAAAATGATTTTAAGCCAAAAATGAGTAACATGCAATCATAAAAAAATACCCTCTAAAGGTGCACACAGCCTTTAAAGGGGTTTTCCGAGATTTTTATACTGATGATGACCTATCCTCAGGATAGGTCATCAGTACCTGATCAGTGGGGGTCTGACACGAGGAAACGGCTGTTTGAGAAGGCATCATCGTTCCTGTGAGTGCTGTGGCCTTCTCGCACCTTATCAAGCACAGCGTTGTACGTAGTATAGCGGCTGTGCTTGGTATTGCGCTGAGCCCCATTCACTTGAGAAGTGCCTAGGCCACGTGTCCGATGTACGTGTCATCACGGGCCTAGTGAAAGCTGAGAGAAGGAACTCACATTGGTGGGGGTCCCGGATGTTGGACCCCCACTGATCAGCAGGGTTGAGTGAATCGAACTTTGGATCCAAGATCCGATGTCAATTCATTGCTAAACTTTGTTTTAATGCTGTACAGAGATCTGTCTCCGTACAGCATTAAAATATATGTGCTGTGGCGAGCAAAATTTGTTAAGTCCGAAGTCGCGCAAAGCTTTTATGAATAACTTCGGGCTTCGATTCTACAACTTTTAAAACATTTTAAAACAGGAATCCGAACTCAGCTGGAGGCCATTTTGGCACCAAAACTGACAAAAATTAAGGTGGGCCCAGCATGCATGTGGAACCTACACTCCCTGAATTTTATGGTAGCCATCATGGCACATAAAAAGTAGAATTTAGTGTTAGGTTCCCGTCTTACAGAGATCGCCTTGACGTGTGGCAGACGGGCCCAAATAATTTTGTACAAAATATCTTATTTACAAAATAAGCATAACCGTAGCATTAGAATACTTTCTTGTACTTTATTTGGTTTGCAGAGTGCTGTTGTTTTGTATATTTTACCTCCGAACTCGGCTTCTGTACCGAAGTTTAGGAACGAATCGACTTTGGATATCGGATCCGAAGCTTGATTCGCTCACCTCTATTCATCAGTATAAAAATCTCAGAAAACCGTTTTAAGCAGATTTTGTTATACTTTCAGTAGTGGGCAGAGAGTATAAGATCTGACTGCAGGATCTGACTACACAGAATTTGATTGTAGTCTGTAACCATGGAGACACAGGGAATGTGCAATGTATTATTTTTTAAGTGCAATAACCTTTTAGCCATGTTAGCATTATTAATTCCTTTTGTATTGGAGATTGCTGTCTAATGTTTTCAATTTGAATTATAGATCTAGCTACATTTATTTTTACATTCTTTTCTTCGCAGGGTGTTGGTTCAAGCATCATTTAGCATATTTAATCTACCCCTGGCGGACATTGTAGATGCAGATCTTGCAAAGTACAAACGCAAGTAAGTGATGCATGTGGTGTCAAATAAATAGGGTGTACAACTGTTTGAAGGAATTTTTTATTAATTATTACTTTTTAGTTTTTTTAATAAAACTTTAAAAAAGTAGTTTAATTTCAATTTTTTTATGTTTTTGCTTTGTTTGTTGATTAGTTATTTGTTCTACAGGGAGTCGCCATCTGAAATCGCATCCGTGTCGTGTGTTTCTCTCTGCACGACACATACGCAGATGGCATACTGCCCTCACAGGGCATAGGAAAGTAGGGACGGCAGGGGACCCCATCTTCTATGTTTGAGTGGCTTCAGCTGTGTTTACTGCTGGGTAGTCACAAGGGTAGGGGAAGGTGTCAAGTAAGGGGTAAGGCCAAATTTACAACACCCGTTTTAGGCCTTCTTCACATGTCCGCGATTCACAGACGTGTTCTGTCCGTGTTCCTCGCGGACAGCACACGTACGCATTCATTTTAACGTGTGTATTCACACATCCGTGTTTGAGCACAGTCCATGTTTTTAGCACGGAAGCATGCCTTATATTTGTCCACGCTTACGGATCCATCACGCTCATTATAGTCTAGAGGTCGGTGAAAAACACAGACCCAACACTGACCCCCTCCGTGTTTCACGGACCATTGGTGGGGGATGCTCTGAAAATTACTTTTCCGCTGTGCAGTGTCCGTCGAACGCAGATCACACACGGAGAGCAAAAAACGGACACATGAACCAAACACTGATTTCTTCATGGAAGTCTTCACTGACCATCTTATCATGGATTTCATCACGGACATGTGAATAAGGCTTTACGGGTTGCTTGACTTGACCCCTTTTCCATATTAGCTTCTTCTCTTGGTCAGTGCTGGGAAATCTGGAAAAAAAAAAAAAAAGAAAAGGGGATATTACAAAAATAAAGAAAAAAAAATATTCATTTGATTATAAAAATTAAAAAAATTATCCAGGTGACACATTCCCTTTAATTGAGGAAGAGCCGTTCCGAGTCCGACTGCTTGATATGCTTGGTTATGGCTGACCTGATTTACTCGTTAGGCTTGGCACATCTTGCAAAACTTGTCATCATTATCTGACCTATTATTCCTTCGCTGACTGTAAATGAGATCCGTCCTCTCGGTCTGTGACACATTCAGGCTACCCAATCGTACAAAAATAGATTGTTAGTCCACTTATTACAGAGAAGATAATACGAGGCCCAGTGGTTACTGCCACGGTTTTTCAGTTTCAATGCCGCAGACCCGCTCACTGTTTAGCCCCTCGAAATGAAGCTTCCAGCAGAGTCTGTCCAGACACTGCGCCTAGAAAGGACCTGTCCTTTTTTCTTTTTTTTGCCTCTGGCGTTTTGGCATGGAATCTGCGCCAAAAGTTTGGCGTCATAAGAACAATAAGAGTCTCAGTGTATACCTGCAATGTAAAGCAAAAATGAAGAGTGAACGGGGCCTTCTTCTTGTTTTATCTTTAGGCAGTTTCACTACAAATATTTCGCTCAGCTCGCCCCTTTTGCATAGCCATCTGACGGTACGATTTTCGTAAGTTCAAGGTCCCCTTGCTGCTTTGTTTTTCGCCAGTGTCACCTGCGCTCTGTGTAACTGTGCAAATGTTTTTTCTAGTTCCAGATTAACCCCATCATGTTTAAAGCGACGCTACAGATGGGGCTGCACCTTGACTTTTTGTAGAACTTTAGATTTTTATCAAATGACAATTGCAGGGCACAAGTTTGCAAACAAGTCAGTTTCCTGATTCGGATACAACTGTAGCTCAATCGTTAAAATCAATTAAAAGTTTTACAAAAAGTCTAGGTGTAGCCCAACGTAAGGCTGGCCATACACGATGCGGCCCGGCAGCCGGATCTGCATGCGGCGCACGACTAATTGCTGGGCCACACCTATACGTGCTTTTCTGAAACAACTGGCGTGTACAGGTGCCGGCCAGAAAGTAGAGGTGCGGCCCAGCAATTAGCAATAATCCGCATGTGGATGCTGCTGCCAGACTTAAAGGGGATGTCCCACTTCAGCAAATTGTGTTTATCATGTAGAGAAAGTTTATACAAGGCACTTACTCCTTTGCTGGCTGGAATCATTTTTCCATCACATTATACATTGCTCGTTTCCATGGTTACGACCACCCTGCAATCCATCAGTGGTGGTCGTGCTTGCACACCATAGGAAAATACACTGGCCTCTCTGGTGGCCGGGACCGCACACATAGGCTGGTGCTTTTTCCTATAGTGTGCAAGCACGACCACCACTGATGGATTGCAGGGTGGTCGTAACCATGGAAACGAGCAGTGTATAATGTGATGGAAAAATGATTCCAGCCAGCAAAGGAAGCAATATGGACAATCCCAATACATTAGTAAGTGGCTTGTATTAACTTCCCCTATAAAAAAAAAAATGCTATTTGCTGAAGACCCCTTAGTGCCACATGTTAAATGAATACTGCTTAAAGGGATTGGGTTGTCCCATGAAAACAACTGATGTGTCTGATCTTCAGAGGGGCCGACCACTGTGTGAATAGAGCGGTACACGCTGATGCATGTCCGCCATCCATTCAGCTGTATAGGACTGACGGAGATAGTCCCAGTGGTTGGACACCTGCCGATCAGACACTTATCACGTGGGTAGGGGATAAGTTGTCTTCAAGGGACAACTTGTATAAATGTCAATGATTTATGCAGGATCCTCAAAAAACAGCAGCACAACTGTAAAGTAGGAATCCACCTTTTGGCTCACGCTGGAGCTGCTCAGTGAAGATTTTACTGAAATGACTGGGTCAGGACAAGAAAGTGACCCAGCATTTTTATCAGGTTATCTGTCACCAGTTTATGCTACCCTCAGTTAAGAGCCCTTCAAACAAGTGACAGGTTCCGTTTAAGGGTCCATTCATACAACCGTGTCCGATTCGCAGACCGCAAACTACTGATCCGCAAAAGATGGACACTGGCCGCGTGCACTCCACATCGCGGTGCGGAGCATTGACTTGAATGGGTCTGTGATCCCCAAGATGCAGCAAAGAATAGGACATGTCCTATCTTTAGTGGTGCAGCCGCACAGACCTAAAAGCTCACGCTCGTGTGACACAATCAGAGGTCTACTGCAGGCGAATTTACCAACAGATACGTTCAACGATAACTGCCATTGTATAGACATGCAGGGACATCCGTCACCCATAGGATCCCATTGTAAAAAATCAAAACATATCCAGAAAGTTATACTGCATGCTTCTATATCAAACAGTGCAGCAGAAAAAAAAGAAGACGTATGGAAGTATGCAAGCCCAATAGAGACCTATAGGACATGCTTTTGGCCATGGGGGCTTATGGATACATATGATGTATTCGCTCCCCCCCCCTCCCAAAAAAAAAAATTAATAAATCATGCAGGAGAGCTATTTTGCATGAATTATATGGCCACCCAATGATTTCAGTTCAGAATTCATATCTTAGTTTATTTCTTTGTACCACACGGATATACTGACCTTCCTCGGCCCTTTTCATAGGTCATAATGGCACGCAACCGGAAATTGCAGATCCGCAAAATATGGATACCGCCCGTGTTGCATCCGCATTTTATTTTGGGCCCCTTTGACTTCAGTAGGTCCGTGGTCCACATTTTGCGGACAAGTATAGGACACGTTTTATCCTTTTGCCGAAATGGACACACGAATGCCGCGTCCGTATGTCAGTTCCGCAAAAAGACATTGGGGGTCATTTATAAACCTGAAATGCGACTCTATTAGGTGTATTTCAGGGGCAGATTGCAACACAACGGTTAGTTGCACCGTAATCTTCGACTTCTCCTCGCTCACGCCAGGTCTAAAAAAATAAGTGGGGGTGACGGGGAAGGGCTTTCATTATTTTCTATGCTCTAAATGTAAGAAAGCAAGGAAAGCAACATAACTTTGGCGATCCACCGCCAGAGCAGGGGCTTTATAAAGACTGGCATCTAAGACGTCAGTCTTAATAAATGACCCGCAATATGTCTAAAAAATGCGGATCACTGACCCATTGAAAAAAAGTGTATTTCGCAGATGCTTTGCGGACCACAAACTTAAACTGACACCATCTCCTGTCCTCATTGTCCCGCTCTGCTCCTTGAAAACTGTCCTAAGAATTTTGTGAAGTATGTGAAGAATTCTAGCAGCGGTGCTCCCCCATCTCTCCTTCGAGACTGCTTTTGGCATTCTTTATCTACAAGGTCACTGTATAGAGAGTAAAACATGGAGGCGCATCCGCCTTGTGTTACATCCGGCAAATTTCCTCCGTTTTACCTATTTTCACACTGTATATAAAAAGCTCAGCAAAAGATTTGTGAATACTTTCTTTTTACAGTTTTTGTATCCGTTTTAAAGGGTTTGTCCCATTAAGATGACTTATCAGCTATTCACAGCATAAGTGCCTGATCGGTGGGGGGGCCCAGCGGTCACGAGCATGGGGGCCCGTGCACCCTGCTTGACTGGAGCTGCAGACATGGATACGTATTTGCCGCTCCGTTGGAGATAGCAGAGTACAAGCGCTCACCTATCCCCGGCAGCCCCCTAGAGCTGAATGCAGTGGCAGAGCGCATGATCAATGGGGGTCCCAGCAGTAGGATCAGACACTTTTCTCCTACCCCATCTCAGTGGTACAACCCCCCTACTTAAACAAGGCCATGTTAGGTTTCCTCCATTCATGTACATAGCTGCTTCCAAAATTCTGCTGGCCACATGTAGAACACAATTCATTTATCAAGGGACTTGCGACTATTTTTTCCACTAAAATTGACCAGCCGTGCGCCTGTGCTGGGGACGGGACTCTGGCAAATTTACTAACATGTACGCCTGGAAACGCCTGTTCATTTTTCGGGTGTGGTATGCGCCTCGTTATAAATTAGGATAATTCTCGGGGGAAATGAAGACAAGCCTGAAAACGCTGGTCATCGTAAATGTGTCCCAAAGTGGTTTAGTGCTTTTCTCCTGTCGGACATAAGACCACACAGCTCGGTCTATTTACATGGGCACAGATCAGGCAATCGCACTTTCGAACGCTCAATCGCAATCGTTGCCCCCTGTAAATATGTCAGCTGACACCCGAGGGAACGCCCATGTGTTTTTGATCGTATCTTTTATGTGAACATTAAAATCATCGTTTTCCAGCTGTAAATCGCCCCCTGCAAACAGGGATGTGCTGCCGGCAATAATGAAACCGTATGTGAAGGAATGATCGAATTAACCATTGCTCAGCCATACGCAGTGACGATCGACGTGGCATAGGACCGATCTATGTGCAGTGAATGTAATTGGAATCATATATTTTTGGGAGATTGAGCCCTGCTGTTTTCCAGATGTGACTTTGACAGTGACGCATGGTGACAGCCACTGATTTTTACTGCCTACATAAGGTCACATCATAGCAGGGGCACCGCTAAAGACCACCCCTGGGCATCTTCTCTTCACGTCCGCCAGCTCCGGCCTGCCACTAATTTTCAGCTGCATCGCTGGGTCACATAAGTGAGCCCCCCATACTGCACTACCAGTCCAGTCAGAGTTGGTATGGTGAGGGGAACACCCCTGGCAGACCGCATAGCTACTCCGCTGCATCGTATCATTGCAATACCTTAGTCCTATGTCTTTGTTTCATCATATATTGGTCCCATCTGTGTACACCTAAATCAGCACCACTATATTAAAGGTGGGGATAGGTGCGGATATCGCTGGGATCCGCACCTATCTCCTAAATGGAGCCCCGAAAGTGGTGGAGGCTGCACTGCGCGTGCGCAGCAGCCCTCCATTCGTTTCTAAAGGGGCCACCGAAAATAGTCGAGCGCTGGCTCGGCTATTTCCGTTGGGCTCATAGAAGTGAATGCGGTCATGCGCGGTGCGCTCCCATTCACTTCTATGGGGAGAGCACTTGGTGGTGAATTTGCTTAGTATTCTGGTCTCGCAATACTATGGACCAGGCACCATCTGCACAAAAAGTGTATTCTTATCAGGAGTTTGTTAATTTTGCTTTGTACCCATCCCTTTTTTTTTTCTTAAATTTCCTTAGGTCTCCGCTATCCTCGATGGTTTTTGGGACAAATGCCCTCTTCACAAAGCCTGCCCAGTCCTTGGCACCCATGTTTGTTGTCACTATTCTGAATCAGTATGGATATGAACAACTAACTAGCAAAGTGGATCAGCCGGATCCCAGGTGAGCTGCGCGCTGCTGATACGCCTGTGTTGTGTATGTACAATCTAAGGTCTCATTCACATGTCCATGTTGACATCCGTGACAAGATGGTCAGTGGTTCATCCATGAAGGATCTGTGTTGGGTCAGTTTTTGACCTCCGTGTGTCATCCATATTCCATGGACATTGCTAGGCTGAAAATTAGTTTCCAGAGCGTCTCCTACCAACGGTCCATGACCACAGACCAAACACAGATGGCATCCATGTTGTGTCCATGGTTTTCCCGGACCCATAGACTATAATGTGTATGAGGGATTCTTAATCACGGACAAAATTGGGTGTGCTTCCATGGTGTCTCCACAGACCCACTGATTTGTGAATACACACATTAGAGTCAATAGATGCGTCTGTGATTCATTGATGTGTGAAAGAGGCCTAACTGGTAAATCTATTCTAATAAATCCTGGACTGCGACATACTTGGCACTAAAAAGATGTCAGGGACCCCATCGGTGTTGATGTGCCATTTCCAGTCCCCCATTCTATGCAAGAGATCTGCTATACATACACAAAAATTGTCATTGTCATGCACATTAGTTCCTAGGAAGCCTCTGCCTGTGGCAGAGCTCCATAGGAACATAGTATAATCCCCATGGACTCCAATGCTAATGCATTGGAGTCTATAAGACAGTGTTTCCCAACCAGTGTGCCTCAGCTGTTGCAAAACTACAACTCCCAGCATTCCTGCACAGCCAAAGGCTGCCCGGGCATGCTGGGAGTTGTAGTTTTGCAACAGCTGGAGGCACACTGCTATAAGAGAAGCAATCTGATGATTGCTTGTTGTAGTTCTCTATAGTAACTATAAAAAAAAAAAGTGTACAAAAAAATAAATGTTTTTAAAAATAAAAACAAATAAAAAATAGTATAAAAATTAAAATCATCCCCTTTTCTCCAAAATGAAAACAAAAAAACAAAAAATAATTAAAAAAAATACACATCATGGGCATTGCCACGTGCGAAAATGCCCGTACTATCAAAATATACTAATATTTATACCATACGGAAAATGGCAAAACGGAAAGAATGTCATAAAGACCAATTCGCTTCTCCCCCCAAAAAATGAAATAAAAAGTGATCACAAAGTCGTACACACCCCAAAATGGTATGAAAAGTACAGATGATCCCCACAAAAAAGGAGCCCTCACATAGCCATACACTTAACTGCAAAAAGGTTATAGGGGTCAGAATGTTGTGACAAAAAGAAAACACATTTTTTTTCAAGGTTTTATTTTTTTCAGTATAAACACGCAAGAAAAACTATACATATGTGGTATCGCTGTAAGCGTACTGACCTGAAGGATTAAAGTAACTGGTCAGTTTTACTGTATAGGGAACGCCATGAAAACAAGACCCATAAAAATAAAAGTTATGGCCCCAGAAAGGCAGGGAGTAAAAAATGTAAAACGCAAAAACCAAAAGGTTAAAGAAACACAAGATTTGTCTCTTTTTCTGCACCTCTGAACTCCTATGCACGATATGTCACCGTGTGATGTACAGCGGCGTTGCTGCTGCAGGCATCTGTTGGCCATCATGGCAGGTTATGTATCATCCATATGGACAATACATCATTGCCTAAAGTCAGTGGTGGGGAAGAGCGTGCAGCAGCCTCACTGGAAAGGAGAGGAATCCCTACGGTAAGTTTATTGAGTTATTTACCCATTTTGAGGCCATAGACCTTATTCTCTTTTTTTCCTACAAGATCCCTTTAACGTTCTCTAATTAAAGGGGTTGACAGCCCCTGTCCATACCTTTTCATTAGCGCATCGGGATCGTACAAGTTAAAGTGGTTTTACAATCTTGGTTCACTTCAGTGGGAGCAGTGCTTCGTACAGTGGATGGAGCTGTAATTCCATCGAAACTCCAGAGCAGCTGATCGGCAGGGTGCGCCAATGTCGGACCCCTCCTGAGGATAGGCCAACAATATAAAAGGACCAGAAAACCCCTTTAAATGTTGTTTAGGGCCATCACATAATGGTCATTTGGTGCCATCTGCTGGCGAGATGGTGTAATAATATACTTGCCTTTGAAGTACTACTTGGGTCCCAGATCCGTATGCAATAATTTGTCTTCTATAACGACATGACATCACGTGACCACAGCGGTCCGTCACTGGCGGATGAGGCTATGTTTTAGTCCATAGTAACAATGTCTCTGTATTAAGTATATACTATGTTGTATTGATATTGTATGCATTTCTATAGAATTGGTCAGAAATGGTTGGAGGAACCCTGTCTGCACATTTTTTTATAAAATTCGTTTTTCAATTCAGTTTATTTTTAGGCCTCCATGACGCCATGTTCTACCTGACCTGCATCGTCCCTCTGTGTATAGCCGCCGTACAGATTATTATATGGAAGCCATACTCCATTCGGACCAGTCACGTGGCCAGCGCACACTGAGCAGCTGAATATGCAGTGACTTTTCTCACCGGTGCCTTATAGTTGGTGTAAATCCTTATTCGACATTCGACTCCTTCTTTGCCTTTATTTATTTTAGTGAATTTCTGACCGTAAAACTGTCGATCTTTGTATGTATGGAGCAGACCTGGAACCTGTTCCTGATCCCTCTTTTCCAGAAATGCAATTGAAATCTATTATAGGCAGCTATAAAATTAAAGGGGTTGTCCTATCAGGACAACCATTGCTTATTAGCCCTATTAGGGCCTAAGGACATTGTTGGGGGTGCCTCTCCCAATCAAGCTAGCAACCTTGCTTGGAGCCTCCATGTATTACATGGATGGCCATTTAAAGGGGTTTTCTGGGATCAGCATATTGGTAACCGATCCACAGGCCTGTGGGGGTCCTCCTCTTAGCACCCATGCCAATCAGCTGTTAGAATGGGCTGTGGCGCTTGTGCAAACAATGCAGCCTCCTGAGTGTGTACCTCGATCCGTCCACCTGCACCCCGTCTATTTGGCGGCAGTGCAGGCTCTTGCAACTTCACCCTATTCACTTGAATGGGACAAAGCTGCAATCGGCTTCACCACGGCTACCTTACGTATGACGTGCAGGTACATGGACCGAAGTAAACATTGAAGAGACTACAGTGCTAAGACAAGTACCGCTGTCCCTTCAAACAGCTGATTGGACCCCCACCGATCTGATATTGCTGGCCTTTCCTGAGGCTAGGCCATCAGACTGCTGAAAGAAACCCCTGTAATGTGTAGCCAAAAACCGCCTGAGGGCCAGACGGCTCTCAAAGGGGTTATCTATAGTGAAACATCTCTTCTTTTGTACTTGTTATCTGTCAATAATACTTGCACGCGTCACAGCCCGGCCGTGGGTTTAGCTGACCCGACTCATATCATCCTATGATGATTTAAGTCCAGCTCAGTTAAACTTGTGGGCCATGACTCACGCGAGTAATGCAGACGGACAATACGTCTGGAGTACGTTCATGTGAATGGCCTCTTAGGGTACATTCACACTACCATGGTACCGCCAAGCCTGTGTTGTGGACCGTGGGTCTGCAAAAAAACGGGCACCAGCCGTGTGAACTCAGCATCGTGGTGCGGACCCATTCACTTCAATGGTTCAGCGATCCACAAGAGGCGGGAAAGATGGGACATGTCCTATCTTTTGCAGCGAGGAGGCACAGACCCGGAAGCCCACCAAAGGGCTTCTGTGTGTTTCCTTGAGCTTCTGGGTCAGTGCATTGAAGTCAATGGGTGCGCACCACAAAGTGGAGTTCATACAACCAGTGCCCGGTCCGCAGCACGGTCGTGTAAATGTAGATTTATGGCGCGTGCAGACACTGCAGATTTGCGGCACAGATTCTACCACACATATGCACGGCAAATTAAAGCACAATACATGTGATATTTAATTTTTTATGGTGCCATCGTTCTCCTGGAATTGGGTAAGGGTACTTTCACACTTGCGTTATTCTTTTCCGGCATAGAGTTCCGTCAAAAGGGCTCTATGCCGGAAAAGAACTGATCAGGCATATCCCAATGCATTCTGAATGGATAGAAATCCGTTCAGTTTGCATCAGTATGCCTTCCATTCAGTCACCGTCAGGCGTTTTGGCCGGACATAATACCGCAGCATTCTGTGGTATTATGTCCGTCCAAAATGTCTGATCAGTCACCGGAATGCCGGATTCGGCATTAATTTACATTGACTTGCATTAGTGCCGGATCCGGCATTGCGAAACAACTGAAGGACGGATCCGTGCGCAGACCGGGAAAACTGTGAAAAAGACTGGAAGACGGATCCGTCCATCCGCATGACAAGCGGAGAGACGGATCCGTTCTTGAAATGCATTTGTAGACGGATCCGCACCCGGATCCGTCTACAAATGCTGTCAGTTGTCACACTGAAGGGCGGATCCGGCTGGCAGCTCCGACGACGGAACTGCCTGCCGGATCACACTAACGCTAGTGTGAAAGTACCCTAAGAGACCTGGCTTTCCTTTTATATTGTATATATAGTAATAAGATTGTATACTCCCGCATCCAGGTGCGGCATCCGTGCACAGAGGGTGTTCTAAGCTGGTGAGAGCTGCCTTACTCTTTCTTCATATAGTAATAATACATACATATGCATTTATATGACATAAAAGGCGGTGCTGTAATAAATTTGACATTCTTGGTACAAATTTAGATAAAACTACATAAGCCCTGCTACCAACTGAAATAGGACCAGTCACTCCTCCCACATGACTGTCTTAGTAAATCGCTGTCTTCCCCATGAACTTACAGTTCTGGAGCAGCTTTCACTAGAACACTACATTATACCGTTCCTGGAAAGGGTGTCCCTGCCCCCTGTCAGCACCGTCTGTCTACAGCTGGGGAGCGGGAACCCCTCCGACATCCAGAACAGTCCCCACTGAATGAACTGTGACTCCTGAAACACTGCCAGTATAGTTACTGCCGTTGGTAGAATAAGAAACACATATAGCCTTAGTCAAAGCAAAACCCGTCTTTTGCTTTCTAGGTGCCCTCCTTTGTAATGTTAGGGGCAGGATTGATTAAAAAGGGTCTAATTCCTGCTTGCGCCATATGTAATTTACCGTTCTTAAGTCAAGGAGGTGGAGCCACTTAGGAGAAGAGTCAAGGGCGGCCATGCTCAAATCCGTCTCAGTCTGCTCTGGTACGTCTTCTCAAGTCTGTCTGAAATCTCCCACCGCCGACCACTGTCTTCTGGTCATGACGCATGCACAGCAAGGCCTCATGCACGTTGCGGTATATGGAAGCGGTCCTTGTGCTGTCCACATTCTTTTTGCGGACCCATTGACATCAGTGGTCTGCATTTTGCAGACATATTCTATGTTTTTGCGAAACAGACATACGGGTGCAAGAAGCACATGGGTGATCCACGTACTTTAGGCATTGTATGTCCGTTCTGCAGAGACATGGAACATGTCCTTGGCCACGAAATACAGACCACAAACCTCTTGAAGTCAACGGGTCTGCAAAAAATTCAGATGCAACACGGACGGTATCAGTATTTCGTGGACCGGTCGTGTGAATGTAACCTCAAGTTGAGTGTAGTGGCACATGAATCCTCTTCTAATAAGCTGGGGGCTCATCCTTGACTCTTCTCCTGACAGGCTCCGCCTCCTTGACTTCAAAAAGGTAATTTACATAATGCAAAAGTATTTTTTTAACAATCCTGCTCCTACTATTCCATATTAGGATATCTTAGAATGTAAAAGATGTGAAGTAACAGGTCGTGGTTGTTTAGGGGGGGGGGGGGGGAAACTGACCGGTTCCCTTTAAAGGGCTATTCCAGTAATAATTTATACCCTGTCCAATGGATAGAGGATAACAGAATGGTGGGTTCCCAACTGCTGCGACCCCTAACAAAAACAAGGGTCCTACATGAATGGCGCAGCGGTCGAGCATGCACATTGCAACTCCATTTATTTCTATGGGACTGCTGGAGATGGCTCTCCATTCAAAGTGTCTAACGTGCATGCTCGACCGCCACTCAAACACAGGACTCCCGTTTTGGCGATCAGTAGGGTGTCTGTCTGCTGTGATTCCCACCAATCTAGCAGTTATGCCCTATCAGGAGATGGTTTGCATCCGGAATACCCCTTTAATTTACTATGAATAATTGCACACCAGAATGTATAATGTCGGGATAGATGTATAAGTATAGTGCGTTGGGGAGATTTCCACACGCGGTTACTGCCGTAAGACGGTATGTTATGTTGTCCACATTTAGGCCTCCTGCACACGTTGCGGAATACGTGCGGATTCACGTGCAGAAAAACCGCAGCGTAGTACAGTATCAGCAAAGTGTATGAAATTACACAAATCTCATGTACACTTTACTGATTTTTCTGTACGGAAATTGACCTTCAGTGTGGATTTCAAAATCTGCAGCATGTCAATTATGTTTGCGGTTTTAGCTGTGGATTTCGCCTTTTCCGGTGAAGGGTGAGATCTGCAGCCTCAATTCTGCACCAAAAACCGCCGTTAGAAATTTGTGCGGATCTTATGTGGCCTTAGGGTGGCTGCGCATGGTGCAGATTTGTGTGCACAAAATCTGCAAGAAATCTGCACCAAAACCGCACATAAATCCGCGCTATTTATGGTATTTTTGGTGCTGGTTTTCTGTTTATGTTAATAACCTCATTGAGGTCTACGGGGAAAATCACTCCACAGAAAGTGCGGAATGCTCAATAACAGTTGAAATGCTGAGGATGTTAAAATCGGCACGGCAGGTCAGTGTCCGCACAGAAGTAAAAAGCTAAGTGTGCATGAGATTTGTCAGATCCCATTCCCTTTGCTGGTGCCGTATTACGCTGCGTTTTTTTTCGCATGAAAATCCACGCAGTCGAAACGTAGCCAATCCGCATCGTGTGCAGGTACCCTGAGGGTACGGTGACACATTCAGGTTTCCTGATGCAGTTTTGGAAGCCAAAACCAGGAGTGAATTCAAAAAGAAGTCGTATCTGTCCTTTAGGCCTCTTTCACACGAGCGTGTCCGGATTAGGTCCGGATGCGTTGCGGATGCGTTCAGTGAAAACTTTGCGATTTCACAGGCAAAGCCATTCAGTTTTGCCTGCGATTGCGTTCAGTTGTTCAGTTTTTTCCGCGCGGGTGCAATGCGTTTTGATGCGTTTTTCACGCGCGTGATAAACTGAAGGTTTGCAAACAACATCTCCTAGCAACCATCAGTGAAAAACGCAACGTACCCGCACTTGCTTGCGGATGCAATGCGTTTTTCACGCAGCCCCATTCACTTCTATGGGACTAGGGCTGCGTGAAAAAAAACGCTCATGTACACAGACCCATTGAAATGAATGGGTCAGGATTCAGTGCGGATGCTATGCGTTCACGTCACGCATTGCACCCGCGCGGAAAACTCACTCGTGTGAAAGGGGCCTTACACTTTCTCTCCTTTTATGATGCACTCCTGATTTTCGCTTCTAAAACTGCATCAGGAAACCTGATCGAGCGGCCGTACGTAAGGGTAAGTTCACACACAGATTTTTGGATAAGGTATGAGGCAGATCTGCCTGCAGGATTTTTAGCCAAAGACAGAAGTGGATTCAAAAGGAATTAGAAATATAAATTATACGTCTCCTTCTTAATGGATCCTGCAGGCAGATCTGCCTCAGAACCTCGTCCAAAAAAACCTCTGTGTGGCCGTAGCCTAAGACACGTCATAGGAATCTCATGTGTAGGTTTAGGGAGTGCATTTTCTTCTATATATTGGCAGTTAGTCTGGAGGTCGGGTTGTAGTCATATTACTTTGCTGCTGCAGCTTGACCTATGACAATCTGTAAAATCTTAGATTTTGTTTATTAATGTCTTTTGTGATGGGCAGTGATGTTTTTGTTGTTTTTTTTTTTTGTATGTGTAGGATGGTAATTTGGGCATTTGTAGAACTCCATTTTGCAGTAAAAGTTGGTAAAAAAAATACTAATCCTGTGAGTCTTTTATATTCTCTAAATTTTAAATTAAAGCATTTTGTGCATCATTTGTGGGGTTTTATATCCAAAATTCTGCGCTGATCTTTTTTCTCTCTCTCTATTTATTTATATATATATATATATAGTTCCAATTTTTTCTGATATGCCCTTATAGCTTCTGTCTATAGCATGCTTTTCTTGGGGTCTAAATATATCATGCCAACTTATTACTTGCAAAACAAGCAATTCATAAGTAAGGGCTCATGCACATGGACAAATTGTGGTCCCCAATTTACGGGCACCGCACCATGTGGCTGGCACAGACGGATGCAGACCCATTCAACTTAACTGGGTCCGTGATCCATCCGCACCACAAAAAAAAAATAATAGGACGGAGGCACGGGCAAAAAAAAAAAAAAGGGTCCGTCATGCGGGTCACAAACGGTCGGTGCCCGTATATTGCGGACCTGCTGTTTGCGGGCAGCATTATGGGCACCGGCCAACAACTGTTGTGTACATGAGCCCTAAGGCTACTTTCAGTCTCCATTGTGAATTCAGGCATGCTGTTCCGGCAGAGAACCGCCTGTCGGAATCCTCTGAATCTGGAGCTGCCAGATACAAACGGGTCAGGCGGAGATCTGTACCCTGTTCCAGCACACAAGCGGAGACTCGGCTGTATGCAGTGATGTCCGGACGATTCTCAGTTTGTCTGCCGGAACGGCGCTCCGGAGTTTCACACCAGAAGTGTGTGAAACTAGCCTAGGACTTCATTGGTAACTCATCAGCTGCAGGCTCGTTTTTCTGAGGGTCTGACCTTTTAATTGCCAGTAGTCATAATCCAACTATTAGGCCTTATTCACACGTCCGCATATATGTCCGCATGTATTCCGCAATTCTGCGGAATACATGCAAACCTATTGACTGTGAATGGGGCACGGAACAATGCGGAGAGCACACACTGTAGAAAGTAGAGCATGTCCTATTCTTGCCCGCAATTGCGGACAAGAATAGACATTTCTATGGGGCTGCCGGCCGGGTGTGTTTATGGATCCGCAATTTGCGGAATCCATACATTTGTGAATAAGGCCTTAGCTGACCTACGAGGACTTGGGCGCCAATCATTCTGACGATCGGTGGGGATCCCAGACTCCTCCACCACAATCCTGTGCTGTGGATTGAGGATTAAATACATTTCATGGGATACAAATAATTTCCTGCTCTGATACTAACAAAATTTATCTGTATATATAGGAATGGCGAGACCGGACTTGTGTAGGACGTGTCGCTGATCGGTGCGCTTACTTCTCATGTAAACCCATCCTCAGGTGGAAAGATGAAAAATCTTGATCAGATAGACTTGAGAAGCATTAGGGCTCATGCACACGAACACATTTTGTTTCCGTGTCCGTTCAGTTTTTTTGCAGCCTGTATGTGGAACCATTCACTTCAACGGGGCTGCAAAAATGGAAATGACTCCACGTGCGTTCCATGTCAGTATGTCTGTTCCGCATAAAAATAAAACATCTCCTATTAGGCCTCTTTCACATGAGCGTGTCCGGATTAGGTCCGGATGCGTTGCGGATGCGTTCAGTGAAAACTGTGCGATTTCACAGGCAAAGCCATTCAGTTTTGCCTGCGATTGCGTTCAGTTTTTTCTGCGCGGGTGCAATGCGTTTTGATGCGTTTTTCACGCGCGTGATAAAAAACTGAAGGTTTACAAACAACATCTCCTAGCAACCATCAGTGAAAATCGCAGCATGTTCTATATTCTGCGTTTTTCACACAGCCCTATTCACTTCTATGGGGCTAGGGCTGCGTGAAAAATGCAGAATATGGCCTCATGCACACGACCGTTTTTTTATGCTGTCCGCAAAAAGGAGTTCCGTTGTTCAGTGATCCGTGTCCGTTTTTGCCTTCCGTTGTGTTTCCGTGTGTCTTCCGTTTTTTTTGCGGACATGACCCAAAAGATTTTACCAAAAGACAGGCTGACAATGTTTCCCAAGTGCCTGCCAAGGGATCCGCAAAAAAAACGGACACGGAACACGGATGACACACGGATGGCCATCCGCATTTTTCACGGACCCATTGACTTGAATGGGTCCGTGAACCGTTTTTCATGGACAAGAATAGGACAGGTTATATTTTTTTGACGGACTGGAATCACGGACCACGGACGCGGAGGACAAACGGTGCATTTGCCGAGGTTTCCACGGACAAATTGAAAACCAATGGGTCCGCAGAAAATCACGAAAAACGGAGCAACGGACACGGAATCAAACAACGGTCGTGTGCATGAGGCCTATAGAACATGCTGCGATTTTCACGCAACGCACAAGTGATGCGTGAAAAACATTGCTCATGTACACAGACCCATTGAAATGAATGGGTCAGGATTCAGTGCGGGTGCTATGCGT
This sequence comes from Bufotes viridis, assembly GCA_033119425.1. NCBI lineage: Eukaryota > Metazoa > Chordata > Amphibia > Anura > Bufonidae > Bufotes > Bufotes viridis. Next base: position 30,290,974 of record CM065595.1, read on the forward strand.
TCACGTCACACATTGCACCCGCGCTGAAAACTCGCTCGTGTGAAAGTAGCCTTATTGTATGCATAACTGACAAGGATAGTTCTGTTCTTTTATGGGCTAACTGTTCCCTTCCGCAAAATCCATACAGTCTTGTGCATGAGCCCCTATCCTGACATATGCACCTCCGCTGATTTCTACACTCTGCCATTGGCAGCCTGCAAATTACATTGCGGGGTGGTGATGTCTTGGCAGCCCCTGCCTAGCATGGCATCTTAGTGCCTCTCCGGAGCAGCCTGCTGGTCAGTACAGCACCAGCATAAGCAGTACAAGGGGAGTATAGAAGTGATTAGAATATTGTCTATTTAAAAAAAAAATTGTGAAAAAAAAATAATTGTATTTAATAAAAATTCCAAGTTTGAAAAAAAAACTTTTCATTTAAAAAATGCTTTTGTTGCAAAAATAAAATCCCTTCCACATATTGTCCCTAATGACCGGCACTACACAATTATCATGTCATTTATTCCGTATGGTGAATGCCACTGGAAAGAACAAATGCTGGAATTGCTGCTTTTTGCTTATTCGAGAAAAAAAAAAAAAAAAGTGTTTTGTACACCGAAATGATACCAATGGAAACGACAAGTTGTTCCGCAAAAATCAAGCCTCGGCACTGCTCAGTAGAAAGAAAAATAAAAAAGTTATGGGTCCTGGGATGCGGAGATGCAAAAACATTTTCCTACTAAAAAAAGGGGGTCTTCTAGGGTAAAAGTAGTAAAACATTAAACAAAAAAAACTATATGTATTTGATATCACTGCAATCATACTGACCCAGAGAATATTGTGTTATTTATGCCGAAAAAATTAACGCTGCAAAAAATAACGTAAAAATTCAGTGGCAGTATTGCTGATTCCTCCCCCCAAGAAAGAGTTAATAATGTTAATATGTTACGCGTTATCTGTACCCAAAATGGCATCATTAAAAACTATTTGTCCCGCAAAAAAAATAAAAAATTGTCCTCGTTAAAAAGATTGAGGGAAAAATATAAATGTTTTAGGTTTTGGAAGATGATGATGAAAAAAAATTCTTTGTTCATTAAAGCCCAAAACAGGCTGGTCAATATGGGGTTAAATATAGTCAAATATTTGTTAACTATATGCAGGGTGAGGGTCTGCATAAAAAATGTAAAAATTAAAATCAGACATCATATAGTCTATGACCATCTCTTTCTAGCAATGCTAGAACCAGCCCTGTACCTCACATGGATCCAGAGATCTCCCCATTTATTGCTCTGCAAGATTTATATCAAGCTGACTCAAGGGAGGTGTCCTTTCTGCTGCAGCTCAGGAGGCTTGTCCATGCTCTCCCTATCACAGCTCAAGAGGCAGTTGAAGGATGAAACTGGGCATGTGAGGCCATCTTAGTGAGCAGGACAAAGTAATAAGGGAAAAACAAACAGCAGGTGGCGCTATAGAGATAGATTTTATTGAATAACTGGGCTGCTATACCACATTTTTAATGACATGCAATTACAATAGTGTTCAGATCCAGGTGCTGGTTTAAAAACTGTAGAATATTTTCCGTGGGACTATCCCTTTAAAATGTTAGATGAGAACTCTATCATACAATGTTTCCTGCCAGCAGTGTAGCACGTGACTTCCACATCATCCTAGCTATTCTAAACGTGTACAGCGGAAGTAGCTACCATAGAGATAGGCTTCAGCAGTACAGCTAGGTTCCTCCACGCTTAGAGCGACCTCTGCAGTCTCTGTGTGGTGTGATCACCTGAAAAACGTCCGTGTGGAAACGGAGACTGATGACTACGGTTCCGCCCCTCTTCCAGTCTCGTTTACCCCTCCTTCTCAGCACGGTTGCTCTCCTCCCACCCATCATTCGCCTCCTCGGGCCGATGTGGGCCATGGACCGGCTCGGTTTCGGAGGACATCAGCCGAGGCTGCTCAGATGAAACTGTTCATCGGCTGGGTACTCACCTACGTGCTCTGCCTGGCCGTGGTGAAGAAGATGTGGAGCAGCCGGTACCTGAGGAGTCACCTGAGTAGATCCCTGTATATGAACATGCTGAGCCAAAACCAGGCCCCTTACTGGGAAGTGAGCCACCAGGTGTGTGCACAGGGATGGGGGTGTGCGGGTGACAGGTGCTGGGAGGACACGTCCATTGTGCTGGAGCCTATAGGCTGTGTACATAGCCTGGCCATAGGTGCCTGTGTATTGTCTGCCACATGCAGCCAAATTCTGTTAAATCCTCATCCATGTGGGAAATGGAAAGGGGGTCTGACTACCAGGGACTTCCTCCCATCCAAAGTATTAGGGGGGTTGTCAAGGATTAGAAGAACATGGCTGCGCCACACCTGTCCACAGGTTGCACCAGGTATTGCAGCTCGCAGAGCAGCAGTACCCTGAGCGACCCATGGACAAGGATGGCGCTGATTCCGGAAGAAAGCCCCCATGTTTATTAAACCTCTACAACCCCCTTTAATGGGCTGTAGCCTTCCCTTTTTGTTTCTTTACAGACACACTTCTGCCACCGACCAGGAGTGGCGCTGTTGTACAGCACAAGAAGGAGGAGCCTGTGTGCTTTGTATGGCACTCTAGCCCCTTAAATGGGTATTCCTGTTACAAGTTATCCCCTATATACAGGATATGGGATAACTATTAGATCGGTGGGGGTCCTGCCGCTGGGTACACCCATGATCACTTGAATGGGAAGCCCCGGTCGAGCATGCGCACTTCTGCTCCATTCATCTCTATAGGAGCTCTGGAAATATCGGAGCTCTGTACTCCCTATCTGTAGCTCTCCTGTAGAGATGAATGGAGCAGCACTGCACATGCCTGACCTGCTGTGCCATTCATTTTGGGGGGGCTCCGAGGGGTATGGGGTCCTAGTGATCGATCTAACAGTTATCCCCTATCCTGTGGACAACTTGTAACAAGCGGAATACCCCTTTAATCCATCAGATGGCTTTTCATATAAGTGCTTTTGGCAGATGATCCCCTTGTGATATGGACTCCTTCACTTGAATGGGTCCATGATCCACAAGATTCAGTCCACACCGCAAAAAATAGGACATGTCATGGAGGAAAATCCAACAGAAGCACTTTGTAGTGCTTCCGTGGACCTTCGATCTGTGCCTCTGCACCGCTCTGTGCCCTTATATTTGCGGACCCACTGTTTGCGTTCCGCATTACGGGCATGGAGCACACATGCTTATGTGCATGAGCCCTAAGGGTGCATTCACACCACTGTATGTATTTTGTGATCCGCAAAAAATATAGGCGACATCTGTGCTGCATCCGTTTTTTTTTTTTTTGTAGATCCGTTGTAAGAATGCCTATCCTTGTCCGTAAAATGGACAAGAATAGGACCTGATCTATCTTTTTTGCTGGGCTATAAAATGGACATGCGGATGCGGACAGCACACGTTGTTCTGTCCACATCTTTTGCGGACCCATTGAAGTGAATGGGTCTGCATCCTATCTGCAGACTATACGGATCGGATGTGGACCAAAAATACAGTCGCGTGAGTGATTTTTTTTATTTGTGTGTTCACACGTGGCAGACTTATTGCAAACGTTTCAGTGACTGATAATCGATTCCATACATGTGCGTAGCGCGGTTCCATATAAAGCTACTTTCGCACTCGCGTTTTGGCTTTCCGTTTCTGAGATCCGTCATGGGCTCTCACAAGCGGTCCAAAACGGATCAGTTTTGCCCTAATGTATTCTGAATGGAAAAGGATCCGCTCAGAATGCATCAGTTTGCCTCGAATCAGTCACCATTCTGCTCTGGAGGCTCCCTGCTGCGTTTTGCTGTCCTCTTGACGAAACTGAGTCCTGGCACATAATGTGAGTCAATGGGGAAGGATCCGTTTTCTCTGGCACAATAGAAAACGGATCTGTCTCCCATTGACTTTCAATGGAGTTCATGATGGATCCGTCTTGGCTAGGTTACAGATTATACAAACGGATCCGTTCATGACGGAGGCATGCAGTTGTCTTATTGTAACGGATCCGTTTTTGCAGATCCATGACGGATCCGCCCAAAACACAAGTGTGAAAGTAGCCTAAGCTGAACAGGACATGTCTGCCTCTTGTGAATACACTCTTATCCTAGCAGATCCTGGAGGGGGGGTGTAGACTTAGTGGATCCCAGGATCCTTCATTCATGTGTCTAAGTTTCCATTGCCACAAGCCCGTCCTCTTTGTTTGCCCTTGCCCGTCTGCGTCCCTGATCATTGCTCGATGTGTGATCTCAGAAGGTGTGGAGCACCTGATGTGATGGAACGCAGGAGGCACCTAGACATCAGCCGGCAGTGAGTGACTTGTCATTGTTCGTCAGGACATTGTGTGACTTCCTCCTGCTCATTGTCTGGCAGAGCGGCGCCGTCTGCTCATCACGGACATGCACTTCTCACCGTCAGGCCACAAGGGGCATGAACGCCGCCTGCTCGCGCCTCCGGGCACGTTCTTATTAGCATTCATTGTCTCAATAAGTAGCATCTCTACATCACTGTGAATATCTTACAGGGTTAATATTACAATATATATAGCCTTTGTGTTTGGGCCCCTTCCCCCCACCCAATTAATTTTACTCCAACTCTTTCTGTGATTTTTTTTAATTTTATTTTTTTAAACGCCATAATACAATTCTAGGCCGGCTACAGTGCCTTAAAAAAGTATTCGCTCCTCTTGAACTTTTGCACGTTACACCCACAAACTTAAATGTATTTTATTGTGATTTGATGTGACAGACCAACACAAAGTAGCAAATATGTGTGAAGTGAAAGGAAAATGAGACATGGTTTTACATTTTTTCATAAATAAAAATCTGGAAAGTCTGGCGTGCATTTGTACTCAGCCGCCCCGAGTCAGTACTTTGTAGGACTATCTTTCACCGCAGTTACGCTGCCAGTCTTTTGGGGTATGTCGGGTACAGAATATGTCTTCGAATGGGGCGTGGAAGAAGTCTATGTAACGGTCCCTGCACACGCGTGCGGGTTTACAAACAGAACTTCCACATGGGTTTAGATTTCTCTGCGTTTTTACACCAAATCCACACCAAAATCCTCATATGTTAGGACGCATCCACACAACCATATGTATTTTGCACTTCGCAAAACGCAAATCCACTAAGTACGGATTGTGTCCGTGTTGCATCCCTTTTCCTTTTTTTTTTTCTGCAGACCCTTTGTGACAGCGCCTACTCTGGACAAGAAAAGGACATGTTCTATCTTTTTTGCAGGCCACGGAACGGATGTACCGATGTACTGTCCGCATTTTTTGCGGCACCGTCGAAATAAATCTGCAAAAAATATGGATCGCATGCGGACCAAAATCTGTTTGTGTGAAAGGCTTCATGCACACTACTGTATTTTTTTTGCGGTCCGCAAATTGTGGATCCACAAAACATGGATCCCGGCCTTGTGCATGCTTTTTTGGCAGGGCCGTGAAACAGACATACGGATGCGGACAGTACACGGCCTGCTCTCTGCATCTTTTGCGGCCCCACTGAAATGAATATGTCTGCATCCGATCCACAAAAAAAATCAAATCGTATGCAGATCGAACATATGGTCGTGTGCGTGAAGCCTCGTCATGTATTAGGCACATCCTCCGCCAATCCATGCTCCTAGACAGAAATCTACGACAGCTCAGAGCTGCCGTAGATTTCTAGCTTCATTTGCACCAGAAAACTGAAGATAAATTTGTCACGCCCCTTTCCCACCCTTGTAATGCCCCCTTAAAAAAAAAATTATTTAAAAAGTCACAAACACACAACTTGCAACTTTTTAAAGCCACCCTTCTGAGGTAAGGGAGATGATAAATCATCGAGTACAGCTATTAGCTTTATCCGCCAGTGAATGGAGCAGAGGTTATATATGCCATCTACTGCTCCATTCACACAGGAGGCTCGGGGCCCCTCGCTCTTGTGATCGGCGGGGGTCCCAATCCTATCATATGCACAGCTGGATAAATGTTGTTGATGGGAAGCCCCCTTAAATCTTTGGTGGAGCCAGGGTACAGTACATGTATTGATTTCCAGGCCGTGTTGGAAGTTAGTCGGGCGCCATCCTTTACCTTCTGTCTTCCTTCCTCAGTGGTATTTGTGTGACAAAGAGAAATTAAGTGAAGATCTTCAACCAATATTTGTCCAGAGTTTCTTGGATCACGGAACGCAGACCTTCCTGAACAGGAGCATCGAGAAGTCGGGCTGGTTGTCTATACAGCTCTACCACTCCTTCATGTCCTCCGTCTTCAGCATGTTTATGTCCAGGACGTCCATCAATGGGTGAGTTGTATTACCTCCGCCCAGAGACCCTCCAGTAGAGCCCATTGTACTCTTCCTGGTATTAACCCCTTGAAGACCCTGCAATTTTTTTTTACTCCCTGCCTTCCCAGAGACAATACTGTTTTTAGGGTACTTTCACACAAGCGTTAAAATTTTCCGGTATTGAGTTCCGTCCGAGGGGCTCAATACCGGAAAAAAATGATCAGTTTTGTCCCAATGCATTCCGTTCAGTATGCATCAGGATGTCTTCAGTTCAGTCTCTTTTATGGTATTTGGACGGAGAAAATACCGCAGAATGCTGCAGTATTTTCTCCGGCCAAAATTCCGGAACACTTCCCTGAATGCCGGATCCGGCACTTTCACACTTGCATTGCAGGATTCCGGCAGGCAGTTCTGTTCTGACCCGGCAATCTGTATGCAAACGGATACCATTTGTAGACAGATCCAGATGCGGATCCGTATGACAAATGCATTGCAATACCGGATCCGTCTCCGGTTGTCATCCGGAAGACTGGATCCGTCAATACAGTAATTTTAATACCGGATCCGGCACTAATACATTTCAATGCATGTTGCGGTATTTTCTCCGGCCAAAAAACGCAAGAGGGACTGAACTGATGCATCCTGAACGGACTGCTCTCCATTCAGAATGCATTAGGATTAAACTGATCAGTTATTTTCCGGTATTGAGCCCCTAGGACGGAACTTAATACCGGAAAAGAATAACGCTAGTGTAAAAGTACCTTTAGTATGTTTTTGTTTGTTTTTCCATTCACATAGTTGTATGAGGACTTTTGCGGGACAAGTGGCACTTTCTAATGGCACTATTTAATATTGCATATGATGTAGTGGGGAAATGATATGAATTTTTATTTTTCAAAACTTTCATTTTTACACCGTTTTTTCCCCTAGGGGACTTTAACATGTCATCCTCAGATCACTTCTCTCATCCACTGCAATGAATTACCAGTATGGGGGAGATTCCACATGTTCCTATGGAGCCCCGCTAGGAACATAGCTCCCAGGGAAAGACCTCTCAGATGCCGTGGTTGCAGTCGACCACAACATTGCTTCGGGTGTCTGCTGTATAAAAGAGCAGGCGTTCCGCGGCTATGGCGCTCGCTCAGCTTCTGAGTGACCGCCTTGTTTACATACTCGACTTATGACGTACAAGTTTAAAAAAACATGGCGGCCTCCTGCACGGAACACCTGCCCACGAGTCTTTGACGTTAATGGAGCTGAGCTGCAATACCACACACGGCCTGAGAACCGGCATGGTGCTGTTTTTAAAAAAAAGCAGTCGTGTTCTTCTAATCCCCTAGAGTCCCTATAAGAACCACTCCATGTCCACAGTGACGTGCCTTCATCTGATTGTTAGTAATTTTTTTCTGGACTCATTTAGGTTTTTATGTGATGATGGTTGGTTTTTTTTGTAACAAAGAAGCTGCGTCCGTGGATGCCTCGTGAACCAAAGCAAAAAGGGTCCACTACGGTAATCTATAAATTATTATACGGCAGGTTTATGACTGTGAACCAGGGTCAGCGATGCATACAAAGCGGTAGTTTGAGGGAAGCTCTAACCCTGTCTGCCATTCTCCCCTTTGTCCTCAGGCTCCTCGGGAGGGGGTCGATGTTTGTCTTTTCACCAGAGCAGTTCCAGAGACTTCTCAAAGTCGGGCCGGATTGGAAATCTCATAGATTACTGGATCTAGGTGCCGGAGACGGGGAAGTGACAAAGGTTATGAGCCCACATTTTGAGGAGATTTATGTCACAGAGATGTCCCAGACTATGATATGGCAACTTCAGAAGAAAAAGTACAGGTATTTTTTAACCCACATGTTTATATCCAGTTTTTCCACTAGGGGGAGACAGAGTCAAAACCTCCACCAATGCTGGAATGAAGGGACCCAGGGACTCTTCTGAGCACCAGCCTGGAGATCTCTAACCTAACATGGCTGGTGCTGTCTTAAGGCCCCCATACACACTAGTGTATTGTCCGCTGAACCCGACGAGAATGGCAGGTTTGGTCGACAGCCTAAGGCCCCTTTCACGCGGGCAAGAATTATGCGCGGGTGCAATGCGTGACGTGAACGCATTGCACCCGCACTGAATCCGGACCCATACACTTCAGTGGGGCTGTGCAGATGAGCTGTGATTTTCACGCATCACTTGTGCGTTGTGTTAAAATCGCAGCATGTTCTATATTCGGCGTTTTTCACGCAACTCAGGCCCCATAGAAATGAATGGGGCTGCGTGAAAATCGCAAGCAAGAAATAATAGCATTCTTAATACAGAATGCTTACTAAAATGTGGACTGAGGGGTAAAAAAAATAATAATTACTCACCTCATCCACTTGATCGTGCAGCCGGGCATCGTCTTCTTTCTTCTTCTTTGAGGACCTGCAAAAGGACCTTTGATGACATAATCTAAGTGCGATTACGTCATCAAAGGTCCTTTTGCAGGTCCTCAAAGAAGAAGAAAGAAGACGAGCCCAACTGCGCGATCAAGTGGATGAGGTGGGTTTATTTTTATTTTTAACCCCCTCAGTCCACATTTTAGTAAGCATTCTCTGTTAAGAATGCTATTATTTTCCCTTATAACCATGTAATAAGGGAAAAAATAAAATCTATAGAATAACGAACCCAAACCCGAACTTCTGTGAAGAAGTCAGGGTTCGGCCCTGGTACCAAACATTCAGATTTTTCTTATATGTGTGCAAAACCATTAAAACGCATTGCACTCACGTGGAAAAATCACGCAATTTCCCGCAACGCACCCGCATCCCATCCGCCCCTCACGCGCGACACCCGTGTGAAAGAGGCTAATGCTGTGATGGCTAGCCTCTGGCACTCCAGCTTTGGTAAAACTACTACTCCCCAAATGTACACTTGGCTGTTCTCGGCACTCCATGGAAATGAATGGAGCATGCTGGGAGTTGTAGTTTTACCACAGCTGGAGTGCCAGAGGTTAGCCATCACTCGTCTAATGTGTATGGGGAGCTCCCGACTCTCCCCCGACAGATGATGTTACATGTCACATATACATGTTTGGCCGAATGTGTATGGGGGAGTTGGGAACGATGGCTGTCGGCCAAACGATCTATTGAATATGTATGGCCGTCTTTAGGCCACTATGAAAGTGTAAGGGAGCCTTCACATGCGGCAGATTTTGTTGCAGAAATTTCCACGACTGAAAATCAGTTCCATTCATTTGAATGGGGTTGCGAGCACATGGATTTCTGCAAGCCCCATTCAGGAGAATGGAACATATTTTCAGTTGCAGAAATTTCTGCAACAAAATCTGCAGCATGTGAAGGCAGCCCAAGGCTAGCTGGTGATGGGTGGATGGGCTCTGTGCACTAGGAGCGCTTCCACATTAGTGAATATGTGATTTCCAATATAAAACAGGCCTGCACATACCAGAGGTAAGTTGTAGGGCCCCTTTAAACCTGCCAGTAGGAGCCTAGGATTCACCCAGTACCTGCCAAAAGTACATCTTTCCAGCTCATCCCTCATGACAGCACAACAGGAGGTTGTTCCACTTTGACCTTCTTGGGAGAGGTAAAAAGGTCCCTTCCACCTCCACCCACCAGTGTTCTTCCTGTCCCTACAGAGGATAGACGCAGAGAGGTTCCCTGCTCTAGGGTTAAAGAGATTCTTCAAGAACTTTTTGGGCCTAAGGCTGGGACTAGGATCGGGGGGTGTCCGGCCTCTCCTTCCAGGTCTCGAATAGCCTTGCTAACACCTCTCGTGGTAGAGGTCCTTTAGCAGCCCGGAACCCACCTGGCGGAGTCCGAGCCTATAGGTGGGTTCTCTGATTGCCTGGGTTCGATCGTTGGGTTCATCCTCATGCTTCCAAACCTATAAGTGGTCGTGCCAATACCTCTTATGTGGAGGTCCCCTGGCTTGCTCCTAACCCTGATGAAGTGGGTAATGCAGCTGGTGGTTACCTCTCTAGGGACGGCTATGGGTTCATGGAGCTTAGATCCGCTGTTCCTTAATGGTGTTCACCAGGATCGCGCCTCAGTGCGTCTGAAAGTCAGCAGCTGGAATGGGGCAAATTCTCCTCTCTTTACCAACGCTCCGTATGCAAGTGTTGGCAGAAGCTGCATGACGTTATCGGTGCTTGCTTTGGCAGCACATACTCCAAGATTGGTAAGTAAACCATGCAAACTGTTTGTCATGTAGATTGCCTCAACAGTTCTTATTGCTTTAATTGAGAATCTGTGAGTGGATCTAAATGGGAACTCAGGCGATAGTAGCATCACCTGTTTCTTTAATGAGGACTGAATGTGGATGTAAAGTTTTCAGGCTTAAATCTTTCAGGTCTAGCAACCTGGCTTAGTTATGTCTGACTTGATTCCTTTATCTAGGAAAAACTCCTCTGTGCCCGGCGTGCGCTCCTCATGGCCTCTGTGCCCGGCGTGCGCTCCTCATGGCCTCTGTGCCCGGCGTGCGCTCCTCATGGCCTCTGTGCCCGGCGTGCGCTCCTCATGGCCTCTGTGCCCGGCGTGCGCTCCTCATGGCCTCTGTGCCCGGCGTGCGCTCCTCATGGCCTCTGTGCCCGGCGTGCGCTCCTCATGGCCTCTGTGCCGGCGCGCTCCTCATGGCCTCTGTGCCCGGCGTGCGCTCCTCATGGCCTCTGTGCCCGGCGTGCGCTCCTCATGGCCTCTGTGCCCGGCGTGCGCTCCTCATGTCCTCTGTGCCCGGCGTGCGCTCCTCATGTCCTCTGTGCCCAGCGTGCGCTCCTCATGCCGTCACACTTTGGCCACGCATGCTTGTTGCTGCATGCGGGGGCACTTCCTCTTTAAGGCAGTCTTTTTTCCCATTCTGGTAAGCATGGGGTTAAGAGGTGAGCTAGGTGGAACTGGGTGTGGTCTCATAGCTCCTATTGTTCTGGAGTAGTGAGCCTGGGGTCAGATTGTCTTCAGTGTCTTGAGGAGCTGGTGCTATTCCATCTGCCTAGTCCTTGAAGGCCACCTTATGGGACATTAATATCTCCTGATGTCACCTCTTTGTGTCTGTTTCATTAACCCTACCTCACTTGTTGTATGTTTGGTGTTATGTCTGGTTTGATGTTTCAGGTCAGCATGGATGCCAGACATATCCTTGGTATGTCCTATCCTCTGGAGTTCTCCGGAGGGGGAACTACAAGCAACGCTGCCTGGGGCCGCCATAGTTCATGCCACATGGTGGTTTCTACTAGATTCTGTGTTTGGTGGTTGTGCTGGGTCCTGCCTGGTGTGTGTGTTTGGGCCTATGCGCATTACAAGGATCCAGTGGTAACGGAGTGGACGGCTCGAGTTCCAGGTTGCAGCTGTGTCAGGTAGGTGTCCATGTTGGTCCTGTTGGCAGTGTGTTTTCTGCCTCAGGACACTTACTTGTCGTGTCGCCCACGGCTGGCTGCTTTCATCCCCTTTGTTGCTAGGCCTGTTGGAGACTCCAGTTCCTTCGTGTAGTGGAGGCCTATGCGCGCCTCATGGCCTCTGTCTGTGCTGCCTGTCTCCGAGGCATTGCTCCCGGTTAGCCAGAATCCTACTCCACACTGATGAGGGGCAACACCCCGAAACAGCTGTCTGTGGATGGATAACTGGCTTAGGTTTTCCCCGTCACATCCTTAAAGCTTGTAAAAAAGCGGGATCTTGATATAGGGGCCACTTAATATGGTGGATTTGGTGATCTCTGTAATGGAGACACCCCTTCGCTTGGTTTTCCTTCCTTTGAGGGATATCTGGCTCTCATTGTGTTGTAGACCCATAACTGGGGCTCCACATTTTTTTGCATATTTCTGTTTCCCAGGGAGCTTTGCACTTCGGATTGCTGTGTTGAGACTCTTAAGTGAGGCTCCGCGGTGTGTTTTTGTAGCTGGTCTCCCTGAGATCAGCTATTGTTTTGTTTGAGCTGCCTCCCTCTGGGCAGTGGCTGGCTGACACATAAAAGTAACCACCCAGGGAGCTACAAAATGGCAATAGAGACTGTGCATTCCTCTGTCCACATTCACACTTACAGCCATGCTCAAACATATAACCTGCGGCTATGTGCTCTGCACAGGTCCTGTAACTCTTTGATACTCCTCAGTCCCTGTGACTCCTGGCTAGTGCCATGTAAAGATCTTGTAAAACCCTTAAGACCGCCTCTGACCTTCAAGCTATGCGGCCGGTGGGTTCTCGGTTGGCCTGGTTTCGTTGGGAGGGTTCTTTCTCCTTTCTTCTCCCTTGAGTTCATACCAACACCTCCTGGTTGGGGATCCCAAGCTTGTCCTGGACCGGTATGAAGCTAGCTACCGGTATAAAGAACGAAACTTTGCTGTAAAGAGCTGGATTTTGAAAAAGGTTTTTTTTTGTACTTCGTGGGTTTGTACAGTCCAGGACCCTTATCCGTGCTCACAGCACAGAAGACCAGGTGAGAGCTGCTGCTGAGTTTTTCTATTGCTGGTATGAAGCTAGCGGTACAGTTTGGTTACCTCATCGTTGCGCTGTCAGCTTTGCTCGGTTTCTTACATACACCTTGTAGACATGCAGAGTTAGTTGTTTATCATATTATACCACTTAAGCTCTTGGGAATTAACTGCTATGGGGGTCTACAGTAAATGTTTACTCGGTGTAGTGATTATATATGATGTTATTATTTTATCTGGTTTTAAAGTGAGTCGCTTTTACGCAATGGTACTTACCATATAGACTAGGCTTAGAGGTAAAGGGCATCCTTTTGATGGACGATGTCTAATAAGACAATTTATTCTTCCTCTAATTAAGTATTTAAGTTTATAAACAGATTTTCTGGCCGAATCAAAAAGTTTCTGTCTCAGGTTTATTCATTACTCTATGAAATGGTATTTTTATCTAATGATAAATATCTGGGATATGAGTTGTCCTTAGAGACTTGGTCCCCCCCCTAAATTATAATTTGTTACGTCTCCTGTGGTGCTGTCATGAGGGATGAACTGGAAAATGGGAATTGGACTTACCGGTAATTCTGTTTCCAGAGATTCCCTCATGACAGCACCCGGACATTCCCACCCTTACTAACTACTATGTAAATATTGCATATAAGATTTTCTCATGATTTTAATAAATCGGTTGCATCCATCCTGGTGTAGTAATCTGGAAAAACACTGGTGGGTGGAGGTGGGTGGGACCTTTTAACCTCTCGGTTTCCTGCCCCAAGAAGGTCAAAGGGGAACAACCTCCTGTTGTGCTGTCATCAGGGAATCTCTGAAAATTGAATTATCGGTAAGTCTAATTCCTATTAGTTACCACTGATAAAATAAGAATGTCTTTTTTTTTTTTTTTTCTTCATATTTTTAGAGTACTTAACATTGACGAATGGCAGCGCACTGGTTTCCAGTACGATGTCATTAGCTGCCTAAACCTCCTTGATCGCTGCCACCAGCCTGTGACCTTACTGAAGGAAATGAGAAGTGTCCTTGAGCCAACACGAGGTCGGGTCATATTAGCCTTGGTCCTGCCATTTCATCCTTATGTGGAAAATGGTAAGTAGCCTTACAAAGCACCTTATCTTCATTGGTGTGGGAAGGTATTTTCTGTTAAAAATACCCCATCGATCACAGTAGACACTTCTCCGTTCATTTGCCTATGGCATGATAGAGACTAAAATGTATTTTTCTGGGTTACACTGTACTATTGGTGTGACGCGTTTTTTAGGGGCAAAACTGTTTCCTTTAAATTGCAATATCCATCAAATGCCAATTGTTATTATGTTTTTCCATTGGAAAATCTGTAACACGCTCGGCAGGACTGGTGGGGCATGTGATGGAGTCTTTGTTAGGGGACGTATCACCTGATCATTGCCTCCATAGCATTCACTGTATGAAGAGCCTGGTGAGTAACTTCTAAATGCATGTGGAAGCCGGGGATGCTACGGAATAAAGAAAAATGGGGGTATTGGGAAATATAACATATACAAACCTAACTACATGGCTCTGAAGCTTGGCTCCCATATATGCGGCATTCTGGGGGCACTTATACGTGGTTTTCTTGACGATCCTGCTAATCCTTTCCACACATTATAGTCATTGAGCAGCTACGGTTTGTAAAGTTTTATTACTAAAATATTTTAATAACTTTTTACAGATTTTTGGTCTTCTGATCTCGCCGTTTGGTCAATACATTCCTGCCTTGCGCTTCAGTGTAAATCTTGCGTGTTCTGGTAGATGCTGTCGTCCTGTATGACCTGGTTTGGTTAAGAAGGAGTAAGAGATTAGGAGGAAACTAGAACATTTACTCACCTGTCACCCTGAGCTGTAACGAGGGCAACACATTGGAGGCATTTATCATCCCCTGTCCATAAGAAAACTGGTCAAACAAAGCAATAGCTGATCTTAGGGAGACCAGCTACAAAAATACCGTGGAGCCTCACTTAAGAGTCTCAAACACAGCAATCCAAAGTGCAAAGCTCCCTGGGAAACATAAAATGCAAAAAGATTGTGGAGCCCCAGTTATGGGTCTACAACACAATGAAAGCCAGATATCCCTCAAAGGAAGGAAAAACAAGCAAAGGGGTGTCTCCATTACAGAGATCACCAAAACCACCATATTAAGTGGCCCCTATGTCAAGATCCCACTTTTTACAAGCTTTAAGGATGTGACGGGGAAGACCTAATCCAGTTATCCATCCACAGACAGCTGTTTCGGGGTGTTGCCCCTCATCAGTGCGGAGTAGGATTCTGGCTAACCGGGAGCAATGCCTCGGAGACTACTCAAACACAACAATAGCTGATCTCTGGGAGACCAGCTACAAAAAACACCGCGGAGCCTCACTTAAGAGTCTCAACACAGCAATCCGAAGTGCAAAGTTCCCTGGGAAACAGGAATATGCAAAATATATGTGGAGCCCCAGTTATGGGTCTACAACACAATGAAAGCCAGATATCCCTCAGGGGCCACTTAATATGGTGGATTTGGTGATCTCTGTAATGGAGACACCCCTTTGCTTGTTTTTCCTTCCTTTGAGGGATATCTGGCTTTCACTGTGTTGTAGACCCATAACTGAGGCTCCACAATCTTTGCATTTATGTTTCCCAGGGAGCTTTGCACATTGGATTGCTGTGTTTGAGACTCTTAAGTGAGGCTCCACGGTATTTTTGTAGCTGGTCTCCCTGAGATCAGCTATTGCTTTGTTTGAGTAGTCACCAAAGCATCGCTCCCGGTTAGCCAGAATCCTACTCCACACTGATGAGGGGCAACACCCCGAAACAGCTGTCTGTGGATGGATAACTTGCTTAGGTCTTCCCCGTCACATCCTTAAAGCTTGTAAAAGAGCGGGATCTTGACATAGGGGCCACTTAATATGGTGGTTTTGGTGATCTCTGTAATGGAGACACCCCTTTGCTTGTTTTTCCTTCCTTTGAGGGATATCTGGCTTTCACTGTGTTGTAGACCCATAACTGGGGCTCCACAATCTTTTTGCATAAGAAAACTGGTGTCAGGGTCTCAAAATTTGGTATACGCCATGGGTGGGCAGATGAAGACCCGCGTTTAATACTCCGGTCTTAATAAATGTCCCAAACAGTGTGTGGGGGATTGGCCCTACGGAAGGGGAGGCTGCCAGGAAACTAGCTGGCATCCGGACACAGACCGAGTTAGTGTATGTTTTAACGTACGTGGCAGGAGATTTTCAAAAGATGTGTGCCATTGACTGGCTGCAGCAGTGACATGCGGTATATGGCAAGTCACAGCGGCAGCCTGGTTGAGAGTGTCAGCAGTGGATCAGAGAGAGCTCAGAAAGGTGAATTCCCCCCCCCCCCCCCACCCCACCTACATAAAAATAGAACTGACAAACCCCTCTAAGCTGGGCATTAGATAAATGTTGTCCAAACATGGCTCACATAGCCTGTTGCAACGTTCTGACATTTCTGTGAGAGCCTAAGAGTTTCAGCAGGTGCCTAACACGGCGCAGTGCGGCCACAGGACCCACGTGTGGATTATTATCTATTATAGGTGCAGCCCAGCAATTAGCGGTAATCCACTTGCGGATCCTGCGGCCAGGCTGCATCATATGTGGGCACCCTTCCAGCATATGGACATCGTAGAGCTTGTCCTCTCCTTGAGATCGCCTGCTTTGTCAGGTTGTCGAGCTAGGGAAAAAAGCGGCTCCCTCTGTATAAGCTACTGTAACCATGTATTATTACATGGTGGCCATTTAATTTTTTTTTGAATGGGTGCTGACCACTACTTTGGGAAATGTCACCTCTCACAAGAACAGCTGTTCACCTGGCATTAAGCTGACCATACACATTAGATTATTGTTGGCTAAGGCCCCATTGACCTGACTGTATTTTTGGTCCACATTCGATCCTCATTTTATGCGGATTGGATGTATACCCATTCATTTCATTGGGGCCGCAGAAAATGTGCTGTCCGCATCTGTATGTCCGTTCTGCAAAAAAGTTAGAACATGTCCTATTCTTGTCTGCAAAACAGACAAGCAATGGATCCTCAAAAAATATGGATGGAACATGGATGTCACACAGACAACATCCCTGTTTTCTGCTGATCTGTGTTTTGCAGACTGCAGAATACGTACGGTTGTGTGAATGCACTCTAATCCTGCAGATTTCTGCAGGACCAGCTGACCATCTAATCCGTATGACTGCCCCCTGACTCTCCTCTGAATGCAGATGTTGAGGGTTATAAAGATCAGGCACTTAGGATTTAACTGTCCAATCCTTTGTTCTAGGTAAGATAGGCCGCCACCAGAGGTATGGGTGTGAAGGGGGTCAGGAGAGAGAGTTGGCAGCCCAATGAGCGTTCAGCTTATGCCTCATTCACACGGCAGTGTTTGGTCAGTGATTTCCATCAGAGATTTGTGAGCCAAAACCAGGTGCGGCTCTAAACAGAGAACAGGTGCAGATCTTTCCTAATATCTTATGTCTGTGGAGGCTCCAATCCTGGTTTTGGCTCACAAATCACCGATGGAAATCACTGACAGAACACTGCCGTGTGAATGAGGCATAACAGGGATCTAATGTGTATGGTCTCGTCCCTTCTCCTCCATAACTGTTCGCACTCTACTATTTCCACAGACATCTGCCATCGGGGAGACTTGGGGCATTCCCATACATGGTAGATGAAAGCTGGGCCAATACAGATTAGCAACACTTAGGTTGGTAAAATTAGGGACACACCTGGCAAATTCAGGATATTTGACAACTACGCGTTCAATGGAAGCTGTTGTATGTGCATGGACACCTGCAAGCAAGCCATAGAAATAAAGGGGCACATTTATTAAGACCAGTGATTTAGTCCGCGGTCTTAATAAGCCCTGTACCCGGCGCTGGATCCTCTGAAGTTATGTAGAGGCGCCGGCGTATCCAGTGCCGCTTCTAAATGACCTTTTTCTACACTCACCTTTTTAGACATGACATGAGCGGGGAGAAATCTGAGCCTGAAATACACCTAATTTAGGCATATTTCTGCTTGATAAATAACCCCCAAAGTATTTATTTGCAGACCCAGCTTATTCTGGAAGCATTTTCAATAAATCCTATGTGTATGACCCTCAAAAGACTGGTGGATAACACCAAATTTAGCTGTATCTACCAATGTTAAACTGGCCGATCACGGAGCCAGTGAGCGAGAGAACATAATATTCTGGGCTTTTACAATACGGCAGATGTTTGGCCGAATTTGGCTGATTATGGAATACACTTGTATTTTTGTCCGACCACAGGTGAGCTTTTCCACAGAGCAGATCACCTATTAGGAGAGCAGATTGGCACTAGTTTTCATACAATGGTTGGCCAAAATTTCACCAATTTTTATCTTGTGTGTATGGGCAGCTTAAGTCACCCATGTGTCCTAATGGGGCACAAGGACAGAGATTTTCTTCATAAAACAACTTTCCCAAATCCAAGTGTTTATCATTGTAGTTAGGCTAGATGTAGATGACTTACTTGTTTTCTGATTTTCTCATCGTATCTCTTGTGATATTCTGCTACAATTGCCTGAAAAACACTTCTTGGCCGGCGAGTTTTCTATAAGAAGGAAATATTTTAGATAACAATATGTTATAATATTGGAGTAAAAACCAAAAGAAAATCCTACTCCCCTCTCCAATCACCCCTCCGCCCCTGTTCTGATGCTTCCCCTTTCCGTATCAGTCTCTACTTCTACCTCCAAAGGTTTTTTTTTTCCTTTTCATATTTTTCCTTGTTTCATTCATTTTTAACACTATTCTACAATGTTATTGCCCAGGCAGCCTCCTTTTAATTCCTGAATCATGTAGAACAAATATGTGATCACTTACGTCCTTTTCCATGGTGAAGCCACGTTTATTTCTCATGAATTTTGGGATTTTCCATTTTGACTAGAAAAGTTTTTGAATTTTGGTTAATAATTTGCTTATAAATGAGTTATTGAAGAAGCAAATGAGCGAGAAATTACAGTAATTTAAAGGGGTTGAGTGAGATTTGAAAAGACGTGGCTGTCTCCTCCAGAAATATGGGCTATGTGCAGTATTGTAGCTCTGCCCCACTGTCTATAGAAGAAAGCAGCCATGTATTACATGCTGTACAGTCCCTTTGGATTCACCTTAAAGAGTATTAAATGGGGTTTTTCGGGGGTGTTAGACATTGATGGCCTATCCTCGGGGTAGGTCATCAATATCAGATTGGTTGAGGCTTGATACCCAGCGCCCTCCACTGATCAGCTGTTGCTGAGGTCTGGGGCCAGAAACTGTACAGTGGACGAAAATGGAAGCACAAGGTTCCATCCTCTGTGTAGTGGCCATACTGGGGTACTGCACCTGAACGCTCAATCAAGTGAAACAGCAGATCGGTGGGCAGGTCGGACCCCCATTGATCTGATACTGATGACATATCCTAAGCAGTTGAGATCAATATCTAAGCCTCAGAAAACCCCTTTAATATCGCAAATTGCTCCCTTAAAGGCTATGTATTTTACACCTTTGGGGACAATTTTTTAATGATTTGCATTTTACTCCTTAAAATTAATTTTTCAATTGGTCTTTATGAAAAAAATATTGAGCCAATCGGTCACCAAGGGTTAAGTGTTTCGAGCTGTGTGACTATTACTTTTCACTTTCAATTTATGCTGGTCAACTAATAACCATATCTATAAATTACTAAAAGGTCATAAACACTTATTTAAGCCACATACCGTATTTTCCGGAGTATAAGACGACTGGGCATATAAGGCGACCCCCTACTTTTCCTGTTAAAATATGGGGTTTGGGCTATATTTGCCGTATAACACTACCCCTCTTTCAACACACACCAGATAAAAATTGGGTGGGTCAGCTCTCCCTGCCTGCCCAGCCCACCCTGTCAGGGGCTGCTTCAGGAGCCGCAGGCTGGGATGCAGCGCACAGTAGCTCAGCTAGAGGGCGCCTGTCCATAAAGCTTGAGAAGGACAGCTTCTCCAGTCCGGCTTGGAAGTAGAGGACCTTTCACTGGTCCAACGATTGTTAGATAATGATATGTATGTGTAGAGCGGCGCCCAGGGAATCTGCCTGCACTTACTATTATCCCTGGGTGCCGCTCCGTTCGCCCGCTGTGGCCCTGATTACCGGCGCCTACGCCTTATGCTAATTACAGCTAATCTCGCACCTGGGAGGAGACGCCCTCCTCTGCCCTGGGCGTCTCCTTCTCCCACGCTCAGCTCACAGCCTGGGAGAAAAAAATCCCTGTGTGCTGCTCTACACATACCAGTACATATCCATATCTAACAATCGTTGGACCAGTGAAAGGTCCTCTTAAGTTTCAGCACGCAGTATACCGGTGTATGACTACCCCCGACTTTTGAGAAGATTTTCATGTGTTAAAAAGTAGTCTAAGGGTCCATTCACACGTCCGTGTGTGTTTTGCGGATCCGCAAAACACGGAAACCGGCAATGTGCGTTCCGCATTTTGCGGACCACACATCGCCGGCACTCTCATAGAAAATGCCTTTTCTTGTCCGCAATTGCGGACAAGAATAGGACATGTTGTATTTTTTTCGGGAACGCGATTGCGGACCCGGAAGTGCGGATCCACAATTGCGGACCCGGCCGGGACATCATCTGTCCCCATTGAAACTAATGGGTCCGCAATTCCGTTCCGCAAAATGCGGAACGGAATTGCGGACGTGTGAATGGACCCTTATACGCCAGAAAATACAGTACTTGAGCTATACTGAGTGTTTATAAGGTCAGAGATAAGGAGCCGTCAGCTGAGCTGCCTGACGGAACAGAGTAAAAAGTCAGATCCTGCTACTAGATAAACTCAAAGCTGCACAAAAACAATCGTTCAAAGTTTTTAATAAAAACCAATTTTAAAAAATATATTTTTTTTAGGTCAAAATAAGTACAATGCGATAATAACAAAAAAAATGCCCCCAAAGGTGTACACAGCCTTTAAAGTGTTCCTATCTTTACAATTACAGGTTTTTTTTATTAGTTTATATTGATTGGAGGTCCTGGCGCTGGGACCCTCTTTATTCACTACAGCAAAGCAGTAGAAGCACTTCAGCAACCCTCTGAAGGCTTTGGATTAACTAAATTAAGACCCTCCGTTCTCTCCCTTCCTAAGGCTCATTACCCACAGCACATGTTAGGCTGTTATTCAGCAATTTCTTTTCTGACTGGTGATTTAGTAATCTGTACATTATAAGCATTTTTCCCTTGCTGTAATAGAAATCTGCCCTCCTTGCACTGACTTGGTGAGACTGCCATAGACATCAGCCAGTCTGAGGAGGCAGAGCTGTAGGGGAAGGGACAGAGCAGGACCAATGATGTGACAGGAGGTGTGTCTAAGACTACCTCAGACATCCTGAAGGCACTGTAGCTGAGCTGTAGTCACAGATCGCTGCTCTACACTAACTGAGAGGAGCTAAAAAGGCAGCCACGCTGCAGGATCTGAGGAAAATAAATTGCAGGTAATCGTCCCTACATATCTTATTTGAGCTCATGACTGGACAGTTGCTTTAAATCAGGGATGCCCAAACTGCTGCCCTCCAGCTGTTGCAAAACTTCAACTCTCAGCATGCCTGGACAGCCTACAGCTATAAGGGCATGCTGGGACTTGTAGTTTTACAACAGCTGGAGGGCCACAGGTTGAGCCTCCCTGATTTTAAATAAAGCTTCCTGTTACGGTGTTAAAAACTATGGGGGTCATTTATTAAAGCGATTCTCCGCTCTTTTAATGTTGATGACTAGTGTTGAGCGAACTTGTCTTTTAAGTTCGGCGCACAAAGTTCGGGATCGGGTTATCGAAGAATCCCGTTATGGATTCCGCTACCACGTAGCATAATGGAATTCTGAATCCATAACTGGATTCTTTGATAACCCGATCCCGAACTTTGGACGCCAAACTTAAAACACAAGTTCGCTCAATACTATTGATAACCTGTCCCCAGGATAGGTCATCAATATCCGATTGGCGGTGGTCCGACACCCATGCCGATCAGCTGTATTAGGGGAAAGTGCGCGCAATGTGCACATGCTGTCTCCTATCTGCTGTCATCAATATTATATAATGATTATAAATTATAAGAAACTATAGAGCTGAGACTGAGACTAATGACCTGGGGATTTGTCTTTCATAAACCTCCATGCTATATATATATATATATATATATATATATATTGAATAGGTTATATATCAAGGATATGTGAGAACTCACCTTAAACAAGTAAAAAGAAAGTGCTGCTATACAATATATAAAAAGCAGCACACACAGGACTATTAAGGCAATGTTGGTTGGTGTAAGCACCACGTCAGGCTTTTCTGCAATAGAAGAAGGATGCGGTTACTGAGTTTTTACTCTTTGTACTTATGTCAGGAATGATCACTGTGAGAGGCAAGTGGGATTTATGCTTGATCACTTAAAAAGGACATCTGTCAGCAGATCTGTACCTATGACACTGGCTGATCTGTTACATGTGCACTTTGCAGCTGAAGACATCTGTGTTGGACCCATTGTCATATGTGCCCGCATTGCTGAGAAAAATAATGTCTTCATATCAGAAAATGAGCCTCTAGGAGCAACGGGGGCGTTACCATTACACCTAGAGGCTCTGCTCTCTCTGCAACTGCCATACCCTCTGCTCTTTGATAGGGTTAGGCAGCAAAAACGTCATCACACCTGGCCCTGCCAATCAAAGTGGGGCGCCAGTTGCAGAGAGAGCAGAGCCTCTAGGTGTAATGGTAACGCCCCCGTTGCTCCTAGAGGCTCATTTGCCTATATTAAAACATCTGTTTTCTCAGCAATGCAGGTAAATATGAACATGGGACCAACATAGATGTCTTTAGCCGCCAAGAGAACATGTAACAGGTCAGCCAGTTTCATAGGGACAAATCTGCTGACAGATGTCCTTTAAGGGCATTTTCAGGAATTACTCTGGTTTTTAACGCATATGCTCATGTACATCTCCCCCATGACCCATTTTCACCTCATAAACCAATCCCTCTGGTTTGTTTCCATCCTTTATGTAGTGCTTCCGGTTCCTGTATCCAACCAAAACCATGATGCACTTCTCCTTTGCCTGCCACAACACCCATCTAGGTTATAGCTCCTCCCATCCAGCTAGTTACATAGACCCTCCCCTATCACAGCCCCTCCCATGGACATGACATCACAGGAAATAAGAGAGCTGCATGGTCATGTGACCACAGCCCGAAACAATAAAGGTAAAAGAAAACGACAATGATTATTGTAAAGAATGTTGATGCAAACCAGAAAGATGCCTTAGAGAGCACATAAACAATAAAAATAATTTCCTTATTGGAGTTTACCAATTCAAATAATTGGGTTAGAAAAGTGACAGTCACATCTTGGGTCCTACTGAGGCCACAATGTCTGGCAATCAAACGCTCTAGTGCCACCCTTTACCTGAAGCATCTCTCAGCTTCTCTAAAAGGCTGAATTATTTTTGCATCAATCCACAAATCCATCTCCGTATCTCTAGGTATCTAATTTGTGTAGATCTTGTGTAAATGTGGGACATACCCACCATATATGGTCCATTATGGCAGGGGCAGCAGGTTTCCAGTTTTACCTCGTATTGTTAGGATCGTTCCTGGTCCTGTGACCTTTGAAGTGGGATTTGAATGTTTTTCAAATGCTACGCCACAAACGTATATTCCACTATCCTGTATTTCGATGTTCTCAATCTTCAGGGTGAGCTTATTATCCAAAACTTTAAACCGACTCCCTTTCAATTGTAGTTCTTCTACTGTAGAAACAAGATATCGAAACCAGGATATCTTCTCATTGCCGGCACAGTTGCTGGGCTTATAGTAGCACGATACATTGGCAGTTTTCTGGTCCACTAATGCTTCAGAAAACGTATCCTGTTTCACTTCCACTGTACAACTTCTAACACCTAGAGGACAAGCAAATGGTGATATTGAGACTAATGGCTCTTCCTTGGCGTTAGTTTCATGTAATAATCCAAGGAAGCCAAAAAGTGTGAGTAAATTGCCAGTTCCACCAGTAGCCATTGTATCTCTTCTGTTGTTCCTCACTACTGTGGCGGGCCCTCGCTTGTAAAAAAAAATAAAAAAAAATGGATTCCAGTATTAAACAGTACCTATAATTTCAGATTACTTTTTTTTATAAGTTGTGTTGTGTGTACGTGCGGAATAACACTACATATGGAATTTTTTACCAGTTTACCATATGCAGGCTCCATCTGTAATTATCCTTGAGCTATTGGGTGGAGACTAGCTGTAACGATATCTCCCCATTCACTGCTCCTTGGAGAAAACAGTAGATTCTACTCCCTAACCCTGGGTTCAGACCTGAGCGTTCTTGAAACGCGTTTACAGCGCGTTTTTGCAAATAGGAAACGCGTGTCATACGCGCGTTCGTGTGATTGACTACTGTGGTGTCAATCACAATACGCGCGACAAACGCCCCCAAAAAAGCTCAAGTATTTGTTTATGCGTAGGGCGTTTTACAGTGCGTTCGTACGCGCTGTAAAACGCTCAGGTGAGAACCATGCCCATAGGGAAACATGGGTTTTCGCCTGTTGAGCGTTTTACAGCGCGTAGGAACACGCTGTAAAACGCTCAGGTGTGAACTTAGGGTAAGGCCCCATGCACATGATCGTGTCCATTTTATGTTTTTTTATGGCAAATTGCAGATCAACAAAATATAGATGCGGTCTGTGTGTCGTCCTCGTTTTTTTGTGGCCCCATTGTTTTCAACAAGTTAGTGGCCCATTCCACTAAAGTTCAAAATGCGGACCTATTGACTTAAAAATTAATAAAAAATGCAGATGCGACACGGAACACTTTCTTATTTTGCGGATCCGCCCTTTGCGTACCAAAAAGTGGATATGGTCGTGTGCATGAGCTTTCAGAAGCAGCAGGAGCACCACATAGGACATTACAGAGAAGCACTGAGCAGTATTGATGTGAATAAAGCACTTGGGTTGAGATAGAAAACTTACCATTAGTTACAGCCTCCATGTGTGGGTATCTGCTTCTCTCTCACTGGGCTCCTCTCCCTCCCTCTCCATAGACTAAATGAACAGCATGTTTATATGTCTCTCAGCTTTTTACGAATCCAACACCCATCCCATAAACTTCCATGGGCAGAATGTAATATGAAAGTCCATCTTGGGAGATCAAGATGGATTTAGCATGGAATTCAGAGTGAGTGAATAGTTGAGGAGGGAGAAGGAGGATGAAAGGGGCCCGATAAGGCAATTTTCTGTGATTTATTACAAAGGTATATGTATTAGCTTGTACTGTTGATTTATGCATAGTTTGTTTTAAAGTGCATTGACATGTTACAGAATTGATTGTTATGCAGTTCTTTCCTGCATTTGTATTTGGTTCCGCAAAGGTTTGATTTCAACCTCACACATACTATACATACCTTCATACTTTCCAACTCTGAATCTGTCACAGGTAAAAGGGAGGGAATAACACCAGATAACACACAGGAGGAATAGACCGGAGTCTAGGCCTCAGAGCTGAGGGAGAGGGATGGTGACCACCTAGGAATCCCAGACCTCTCAGGGCAGTTTAAATGAAAGCCTCTATATTTTATTCAGCAAGACTCTCGAATACAGTGCATGTTATATGCCCCAACATACAAAATCCTCACCTCATCCTCATGTACCCACCCCCCCACATAGAATGCACCCATACTCCAGTCTTCTTGAGCATGTCTCTTGATGAGCAGGAGGTAGCATCACTGGGTGATACTGCCCCCTGCTGGACACATTTGTTGTGTCTTTGCAAACAGAGACGAGATTAATTCTTTCCAATGTGCCCCCTGCTCTCGGAACGGTGGGCTTTGAGGACTGAGAGGCTGGGCCTACCTAGCATTAAGGTCCTGCAGTATTGGGGACACATAGGGTGTCCCAAAAACCATAGAATTCATTAAGTGGAGCTACAATAGCCTGTGACTTATGGACATCTATTGTGTCCTGACAGAAATCAGTACTTCAGCCGTGTAAATCCAAGGATAAAGAAAAGAAATCGGTAATGATGAATGTCCTGCTTCTAAAGCTGCCAATACGATCTAGATAAATGTCCAATAAAATTGTCAACTTTGACCATTTGGACTGATGATTGTTTGTGGAATGCCGGTCGGACATGGACCTATTCATTTCAGTAAGGTCACAAAAGATACGGCCGTTCCGCGGCCCCGCAAAAAGAAAAAACCGTCCTATTCTTGTCTGTTTTGCGGACAAGGATAGGACATTTTCTACAGAAGTTAAAAAATAAATGATGCAAGCACTCGGCCGGGATCCACGATTTGCGGACCTGAAAACACTTATGACCGTGTGCATGAGCCCCAAGTCTGACATGTTGCTGGTTGGGGCAGTCATACAAACAAATCAATAAGCCATTGATCGTCCTCATTCTGGAGGTCAGATGGAAACCCTGGTGCAAAAGTATATTACGGTCGTAAACCTGAGTCAGTATTTCTTGAAATGCCAGAAATAGAGAAATAACTGAAACTTTTCAACAGGTTAAAACAGTGGTCCGCAACCAGCGCCCCCCAGCGGCTGCGAAACTCCAACTCCTAACAAGCCATGAACACCTGGGGAACGCTAGGGGTTGTACTTTCATATTCGCTGGAGAGCTAAACTGGGGGAAATAAATCCACTGGGCAAACCTGGAACACTGTCTATGGGCAGGTGTTTCACAGTGTATGCCATACATGTTTGGCTATCCAGCTGCAACCACAACTCCCATCATGCTGTCAGAGTCCAGTGCTGTAGATTGAAACAGGATGCCATATGGCAAAAATAATTTCAGATTTTGTCAGCATTACTCCCTGCTGAAGCGACACCATTTTACTGCATATGACCGCTGATGGTGCGGCCACTGCTCTCCTCCACTGTAATGAATAGCATTTACAGCGTACCTAGTGACTGCTGCAGCATTATAGCTACAAACTGCAAAATCTGTGCCTGTCCTCTTTTCATAGACGTTCCAGCGCGTCGCCAACTCTAATTTGAAAACTAATTTCTAAGTCACAAAAAAACGTTCTTGTGTTTGTATTGTGCCACGCCTTCGTCCATTCCTTAAAGGGGTTGTGTCACTTCAGCAAATAGAATTTATTATCCAGAGAAAGTGAATACAAGCCACTTACTAATGTACTGTGATTCTCCATATTGCTTCCTTTGCTGGATGATTCATTTTTTCATTTCGTTATATACACTGCTTGTTGTTTCCATAGTTACGACCACCCTGCAAGCCATCAGCAGTGGTCGTGCTTGCACTCTATAGGAAAAAGGGGTTGTCTCGCTCCAGCAAGTAGCATTTATCATGTAGAGAGAGTGCATACAAGGCACTTACTAATGTATTGTGATTGTCCATATTGCCTCCTTTGCTGGCTACACTCCTTTTTTCATCACATTATACAGTGATCATTTCCATGGTTATAACCACCCTTAAATCCAGGATTGGGGGCCGTGGTTGCATACTATACGAAAAAGTGCTGGTCTATGTCCGTTTCTATGGTCCTGGCCACCAGAGAGGCTGGTGCTTTTTCCTATAGTGTGCAAGCACGACCACCACTGCTGGACTGCAGGGTGGTCGTAACCATGGAAACAAGCAGTGTATAATGTGGTGGAAAAATGAATCGAGCCAGCAAAGGAGGCCTTGTATTCACTTCCTCTACATGATAAATGCTACTTGCTGAAGTGAGAGAACCCCTTTAAGGCTGCTCTACTAGTAAATCTGAGCCTGTGATCTTTTATCGATGGTAGCGTATTCCCCTTACCTCGGTGATAATGTAGAAGCAGGAGCTGAAGAAAAATACACCCTCCGAAGCGGTTTGTGTCCATTTCTTGTCTCTTGGTTAATTACTTTACTGAAAAGGGAACTGAACCCTGGTAGCAATACATGCCGGAGACGGCACATAGTGTTGGGTCACTTCCTCGATACAGATTTTTTTTTTTTTTTATTTGACGTCCTTTGCTTTACCCTTCATCCCCATGACTCAGCTACAGTTTTTAGTCTTATTTTATTTATATGGGCGCGGTAGGTTTTCATTTTGTGGCGCTATGGGTGGCAGCCTGCTGCATCAGAAACCTACTGCAGACTGCGATGTCTGACCTAGTCCTAATAATCATTTAGAGAAGACTGATTTATTAGGGACAGTTCGCACAGAGTTTTTGGTGCTGAGCTAGGAGCGTTTCTGCCTCGAAATCTGGTCCAAAAAACACCCCAAAACAGCCTCCAATTCATTTCAATGGGAAGCAACACTTGCTTTTCTTTACATGTGGGGAAAATAAAGCAGTGTGCCCTATCTTGGGGCAGAGTCCGCGCTGAATCTCCCATTGAAATGAATAGGAAGCAGAAAAAAAGTCCATGTTCCATGCGTTTATGTGCATTTCCCACACGTTTTTGGCACAGATCTGCTTCAAAAACCTCACGCTGAAAATTCAGCTTTGTGTTGAACTTTGTTGAAAAAAGACGTTTCAAAAAAGCAGGAAAAAAGTTTTTTTTTTATTTCAAAATCAGTCGCGTGAACTGGCCTTTCGTATGTACTAGAAATGAGCAAAGTTTTAAAACATTCAATTTGGCTACTTTGCCGAATTTTACAAAAAAAAAATATCCGCTTTGTGATAAATTACTTAGTCAAGAAACGCATTTCTTTGTAAGTAGTGGGTGCAATGACAGGGAGCTGCGATTGGGCCGCCCCCCATAATTGTACACCTCTGCTATAAATTAAAAAGTGCGAAAAAAAAAAAAAATACTTATCAGATCCATTTGCCTCTTGATTGATGATCTCGGCTGGGATTTTCGGCGTAGTGATGTCGGCTGAGATCTTAAATCAAGATGGCAGTGGGCAGCCTGTCTGGAACAAATGGATCAGGTCAGTATATTTTTTATAATTTTAATTATAGCTTTTTATTTCTTAAATATTAAAACTGACACAAATCTTAATTATTGCAATGGGTTCACTATTTTGTGACAATAACTTTTATATATGTATAGGTTTGAGAGGCGACTATGGTGACGGTTTCTGTTAGCGACTGCATTTAAAATTATTTTTTTGTACTTTTTTTTTTTTTTTATTTATTTTTTTATTTATTTATTTTTTTACTTATTTTAATTTCTTTTTGGCAAATAATATGTCCCCCAGGAGGTCATTAAAAGACCTCTGGAGGACATTGACTTTTTTTCCCCCTCTGTTTCCACTGTAACTGGGGCATCCACAGCCCCCTGTGGAGGCATGACACACAGGCAGAGCTGATTAGGGTCTCCTTAGACCAGGCATCCTCAAACTGCAGCCCTCCAGCTGTTGTAAAACTACATCTCCCACAATGCCCTGCTGTAGGCTGATACCTGTAAGCTGTGTTCAGGCATGCTGGAAGTTGTAGTTTTGCAACAGCTGGAGGGCCGCAGTTTGAGGATGCCTGCCTTAGACCCTGCAGCTCTGCCCCTGCTCCAGACAATGACCGCCGGGACTAAAAGAAGAAGCAGCTCTGCGCTCATTCAGCGAAATTTCCACCATGTGTGAGGGCAACCTTATGGTCGGTCAGTGGGCCAATCCACATAGGTCCATGCAGAGACCTAAGATTGACAGGGCCAGGCAGGTGTGATGACTTTTTTATTGTCCGTTAAAGTGCAGCGAGAACGGAGCCTCTAGGTGTAATGGCAGCGCCCCTGTTGCTCCTAGAGGCTCATTTGCCTACATCACAGCTTCATTTTTCTCAGATACAGAAGCAGATTGCTCTTGCCCAATGCTAATTAATTACCCTTATGTATATTCATAGGAGGCAAATGGGAGAAGCCATCGGAAATCATGGAAGTAAACGGGACCGTCTGGGAGGAACAAGTGAACAGCCTGGCTGCCGTCTTCCAGGAAGCAGGGTTTGTTGTGGAGGCGTTCACCAGACTCCCCTATTTATGTGAAGGTGACATGTACAATGACTATTATGTTTTGGACGATGCAGTTTTTGTTCTCCGGCCGGTGTAGGAAGTTGAGCGTCTTTATCCCGCGTGGACCAAGAAGAATAGCTTGCCCAAGGCAAATCAATAACACTCAAGGCCAAAATCAAATTGTATCTCCTACAATGCCATGTGTACATGAACGTATATACTGTATAACTTTATATGTGAGTGTATGTGTTTGTACATGTACAGAATCTCCAATAAGAATCTTTTTTTAATTGACTCAACTGTGCTAGCTTTTTTCCAGCAAGTGGACATATTTTTATGTGACAGAACAGCCGTTTGCTGCATCGATGAAATGTTGTAATACGTTGTTCCTTGTGAGAATTTTCATGTCTAATATGGAAAAAAATAAAACAACTCTCGCAATAAAATATCGAACATGAGATGTCCGACTCTCCCACGTGGAAACCTGTATGATCTACAAGCCAAAAGCACATGTCTTTTTTTAACCATGTCAATAAAGTGTCCGAAGACTCTTGTTTGTGCCGCTCTTATTTCCCTGGTTTGAAACTGACCAGATGTCCGTTCCCAGTTGGACCAGTATCGGAAAATGTGGTCTGGACTGATCACTTACCAACAGAAATTTTGAAGACTATTAGAACAGCCCCTTAAAGGGATTGTCTAGGGTAGAGATGCTCAATTTACCGCCCTCCAGCTGTTGTAAAACTACAACTCCCACCATGCCATGTTGTAGGCTGTTCAGGCATGCTGGGAGTTGTAGTTTTGCTACAGCTGGAGGGCCGCAGGTTGGGCATCCCATGTCTAGGGGAATATATTTTTTAAGATGGTTAAAAAATATAATTACCTTACTGATCCTCCATCTCTGCCGTTTCAGCGCTGCTCCAGTCACCGCTGCTCTCTACTTCTTGGTCCTGGCTTGGCACACAGGATGTGCCCACTCAGCTTATTACTGCAGCAGTGACCCGCCTCAGGCATAATTGGCTGAATTGGTATTTCCATCCATTTCCGTTCTATAGGGCCAGGAAGTGGATGACCGCGTTAGAACTGTGGTGGCAGGGCTCTTTGAGGTGAGTGATGATTAATAATACATGTTTAAAAACTCACCCAAATAAAAATAAAAAAAGGCTAATAAAAATGTGATTTAGGGCTAATGCTCATGAACGTTGGTTGTTTTGCGGTCTGCAAATTGCGGATCCACAACAAAGAGGATACAGACCATGTGCTAATACAACTGTCCTATCCTTGTCCTGTATGCGGACAACAATAGGACATGTTCTATCATTTTATGGACGGTGCATGGATGTGCGGATGCAGACAGCGCTCGGTGTGATGACCGTATCTTTTGCGGCCTCATTGAAGTGAATGGGTCCACATACAACCCGCAAAAAACGCGGATCAGAAGTGGACCCAAACCACGGTTGTGTGTATGAGCCCTAAAACAATATTTCCCCTCCCTTTAAGCCTACCAGGCCATATTTTAAATTTGAGATCATTGGGTTTCTGACACCAAGCACCCCCCATCATCAGTTGTTTTTGGTATTGCCGGAAGCAAAAAAGTGGGCACGGGGAAGCAAAACGCTCCCTCCAATGTGTAGTGGCCCTGCCGGGCTACTGTAGCTCAGTGATCTGTTCTGATGTTGATGGCATATCCAGAGGATAGGTCATCAGTATCTAA
This sequence comes from Bufotes viridis, assembly GCA_033119425.1. Classification (NCBI taxonomy): domain Eukaryota; kingdom Metazoa; phylum Chordata; class Amphibia; order Anura; family Bufonidae; genus Bufotes; species Bufotes viridis. The sequence goes on from CM065595.1 coordinate 30,322,284, forward strand.
AAGTTGGAAAACCTCTTTAACTAAGATGCTTGAGAGGTGTGACAATGTTCAGATTTGTATCTGAAAGTAAAAACCTCATGTTAAAATTGTACAGTTAAAGGGGTGTTCCGGTTTTGCCGTTTTCAGCATTAGTTGACAGGAAACAACACGTTATCATTTACTAATAGTAATTCTTTATCTGTAGTGCCCCATTGTACTCCATCGTGGTCACATTTTCCACTGTGTTGGTTCCTTATCCTGATGGCATCACGTCTACATCTCAGCCATGGCACGGCTTGTAAGGCACTGTCCTGTAGATACAATATTATCAATAACCTTGCTTTTTAAGGAGGTGTTCTGCTCATTCTCCTGGAGTCTTAAAGGAAACCTGTCACCGCTTTCTAATCCTATTTAGCCACTCACTTTTCTATAAATACTTTTTAATACATTAATAATTATATTAAAATCAACTCTGAACGAACTATCAGTTCAGAGAAAACCCTAAAATAAACGTTCCCGCCATATATGTAAATGCACGTTAGAGGAGTCCTGTCTCCTCCATGCTTCAGAGAGGAGTCCGGCGTTCTCAGACTCTTGGAGTGCAGCCCACAAACGAATAAGACACATCCTCTAGAATTGCGGATCCGCAAAACACTTACGGACGTGTGAATGGACCCTAACAGGTAATGCTTGTATACTGTTGGTCAGGACAGTTTATGGTCTTTGCTCACTCTTCCACCCCCTTCCTACCCTTATCCTCCTCCCATTTTCCTTACGCTCCCACAATCAATATCATAACAATTTTTTTAATTTTTCTTGTTCTTTCTACTTTCTTAGTATCATTGAATATCACTCTGAACCCAAATATAGACTCCTCTACATCCAAATCTCACATCCCCACTGGATCGATTAATAGTAGGACAAACTGCATGATATGCGCTTGCTAGACATTTGGAGGTCCTGCAACCCACGAGAGACTATACTTTCCATTCCATCCCTCATAACTCCTTTCAACGTTTAGATTACATATTTGTCTCAGCACCTGCCATCTCCCTCTTCTCCTCAGCCCAAACAGGCTCAATCACTATCCCAGACCATGCCCCATGCTCTGCAACATGCCATCTCACTCAACTCCCCCGCGGAGAGTGGGTATGGTGACTAAATTATTCCTTACTTGGTTCAGACTCCAATCAGACATATATTAAGCAGCATCTCCGCTCCTTTTTTTGAACATAATTCATCTCCACAGATCTCACCCTCACTACTATGGGAGTCTCATAAGGCCTATGTGAGGGGGGTGCTAGTCACAGTAGGATCAAGAGTTAAAAAAGAGAGGCAACAGAAGAAAGAATCGCCCCAAGACTAAATAGCTATAGCGGAGAAACTGAATAAGATCTCTTACTCACAGACGAAGCAGACAGAGCTAGTAGCCCTCAGACAACAACTTAGGCTACATGCACACGACCGTTGCCTGCCTCCGCGTCCGCTCCTCCTTCAAATTTTGCGTCCGTCAAAAAAAACGGATGACGGACCTTTTTTTTTGACGGATCCGATTTTTATGGTAGATCCATTGTAAAAATGCCTATCCTTGTCCGCAAACGTGAAAAAAATAGGACATGCGCTATTTTTTTGACGGAATGAAAACACGGATCACGGATGCGGAACAAAAACGGTTGACCATCCGCATTTTTTGACGGACCCATTGAAATGAATGGGGAAGCATCCTATCCGTGAAAAAAAACGGAACGGACGCGGAAACAAAGAACGGTCGTGTGCATGGGGCCTTAAGCATATCCTTGACCTCCGCCATGCCAAACAACACCTATACTTCAAACAAACTATATAGCCATGGGGAAAAAGGAGGCAAACTGATGTCTTCCTTGATTAAGAAGACGAGATAGGACCTGTATCCATAAAATCAAGGAGAGTCAAGGATCACTACACACTCAGACACCTGACATAGCTAAGGCTTTCCATTCCTACTATTTGGGGCTGTACAACTTGCAAACCAATATCTCCCCAACTGAAGCCTCCAGCCTCTTGACCCCAGTCACAGAAGAGGAACTGCGGTCTATACTAAGAAGTTTCCCTCCTGGGAAAATTCCTGGCCCAGACGGCCTTCCTCTTCTCTACTACAATATTATGCAAAATAAATGTGGAGCCCCATGTGGACGACCTATTGTTTTTACTCTCAGACACAGTCTCTGATCTCCCATTACTCAGGAAAACACTAGAAGACTTTGGCCTTCTATCCAACTTTAAGGTAAATGTGTTAAAATCAGAGGTGCTTAATATCACTACCCCTGCACATGAGGTCTCTTTAGCTAGACAACACTTCCTATCCATGGATACCCGCCTCCTTAAAATATTTAGGTATTCAATTCCCAAATAAGCTCTCGGAACTATTTAGACTAAACTTTCTCCCCCTTTTAACAGATCCTAAACGCCTCTTACAAGACTATGACTTTCTCTTTATCTCGTGGATGTGTCGCAGGAGCTTACTCAAGACATATATAGTGCCAAAAGTATTATATACACTCTCAATAATCCCTATATATTTACCGGCCACTTTCTTTACCTCTATTAGATCCCTACTCTCAAAATTCCTTTGGAAAGGACATAGACCAAGGTCATCTTACAACTTGCTTTTGAAAAAGCGAGAGAATGGGGGATTGGGTTTGCCAAATATCAAATCATACTACAAGGCCATACACCTAAATAGATATCTAGAGCTACTCAAATTCATCAAAGAGCTAGACCTGGATGTTCTGGCACAACAATCCTTAGGCTCCTCGTTGCCTAAAACCCTTTGGTTTCCAGCTGCAGGAGTCATAATGCGTTCTGACTTTGACCCACTACTAAAGGGTACATGTACGGTATGGCTCTCAATGAAAGCCACTCTGGCACTCTTTCCATCTCCAATACTCCCCTCCAGCCTATTGCCGATAGCCATCACTAAAATCCATCACCATAGCTGACCTCTTCCAGCTACGTCCTGCACAAATCAACCCACTTCACTTAGCACATTTCCAAAGAGTGGCGGAGAGATTCGTACAGGCTTTTTCCTTTAAAAGACAACTCACCCCATTTGAAGTTGCTCTGTCAACAAATCTACCATCACCCAGGCAGGTCTTGCTCCCTAGACCCACTTTAATTTCCTCCTGGGAAAGGGAGCTGAATATATCCCTTAGAGATGAAGAGGTTCAGACAATGCCCCCTTATTACTACTTATTCGAAACAAGTAGAAGATACCCTACAGAAGATCTGCTCCACATCTTTTACCCTTAGGATTGACCATATCATTTTAGCGAGAGCAAGCTCGAATTACACACCCTCCAAGATCTGCTAGCAGCAGCCAAAGCTCTAATCCCTCTGCATTGGCTTAGTCAATCCCCACCATCCTTTCAGGAGTGGGTGTCAAAGGTGAACCAAATATGCCAATTTGAGGAACTCACCAGCCTGACTAGCAGGACTAGAGAAACCTACCTGAAAATATGGTCCCCCAGTCCCCCCAAGATGCCAGTAACAAAGTGTTGAGGACACTTCACGCCCCCCCTACTCACATCGCAAATCCTTTATAAGGCTTGTATCGATAGGACCAGATACCCACTTGGCAGTTCATCATTCCACCCCAACCCCCCTAGTCTCTCCCTCCCTGTTCCCCTTTACTTTAATTACTTACTTTTACCTTGATGCTCTCCATGTTAGGCTACTTTCACACTCGCATTTTGTTCGCATTTTGTTCACACTTGCGTTCAGATAGTACAACCGTCTGCATCCATTCAGAACGGATCCGTTTGTATTATCTTTAACATAGCCAAGACAGATCCGTCTTGAACACCATTAAAAGTCAATGGAGGACGGATCCATTTTGTATTGTGCCAGATTGTGTCAGTGAAAACAGATCCGTCCCCACTGACTCAGTTTCAACAGACGGACACCAAAACGCTGCAAGCAGCGTTTTGGTATCCGTCTCAAAAGCGGAATGGAGACTGAATTGATGCAAACTGAGCAGATCCTTTACCATTCGGAATGCATTAGAATGCAAACTGATCCGTTTTGGACCGCTTGTGAGAGCCCTGAATGGAAAGCCAAAACGCGAGTGTGACAGTAGAATGCGTTTTTTTTCTGATATTACATAGTAACATAGTAACATAGTATATAAGACCGAAAAAAGACATTTGTCCATCCAGTTCGGCCTGTTTCCTACAAGTTAATCCAGAGGAAGGCAAAAAACCCCTGTGAGGCAGAAGCCAATTTTCCCCACTTAAGGGGAAAAAAATTCCTTCCCGACTCCAATCAGGCAATCAGAATAACTCCCTGGATCAACGACCCATCTCTAGTGGCTGTAGCCTGTAATATTATTACACTCCAGAAATAAATCCAGTCCCCTCTTGAATTCCTTTATTGTACTTACCATCACCACCTCCTCAGGCAGAGAGTTCCATAGTCTCACTGCTCTTACAGTGAAGAATCCTTTTCTATGTTTGTGTACAAACCTTCTTTCCTCCAGACGCAGAGGATGTCCCCTTGTCACAGTCACAGTCCTGGGGATAAATAGATGATGGGACAGATCTCTGTACTGACCCCTGATATATTTATACATAGTTATTAGATCTCCCCTCAGTCGTCTTTTTTCTAAAGTGAATAACCTTAATTTTGATAACCTTTCAGGGTACTGTAGATCCCTCATTCCAGTTATTACTTTAGTTGCCCTCCTCTGAACCCTCTCCAGCTCTGCTATGTCTGTCTTGTTCACAGGAGCCCAGAACTGTACACTGTACTCCATGTGTGGTCTGACTAGTGATTTGTAAAGTGGTAGGACTATGTTCTCATCACGGGCGTCTATGCCCATTATTGAGACCCTTTACCCGATTTCAATACCGGAAAAGAATAACACTAGTGTGAAAGTACCCTAAGCACAGAAAATTCAGCCCTTCCAACAAGCAGGTCTGTAGTGTAATGGTAACTCTTTTGCCTCCCATATAGATGGTCTGTGGTTCAAACCTGTTAAATAATTTTTTTTGTAAAAGTCTATATGCTGGAAGAGGGCCACTCTGCCAACCCATATCCAACACAGCTTCATTAGTATTCACTGTACTGAAGGGGAATACTAGTCAGGCTGCAGGCAAGGCTTGGATCTGGGATGTTAAAGTTTGGAATTGGAGGAGAAGCAAAGACCTGATACTGACACTTGCCATGAGTCTTGTGGTGGGATGTAAACACAGGGTTTGGGTCACAGATTGCAAATATGCTGAAAGAGTCAAATCGCACTCAGAAAGTCATCTGCAGTAAGGTTCAATGCTAGTATAATTTTTTTTGTTTGCGTAACCGGAAGACTCCTTTTAACTACTGCCTGTGGATGCCAGTAAATATGCAGTATTTTAATCCCTATGGTTCGGCTTTTTAACAGACTGTTTTTTGTTTTTTACCGATACTGATCAAAAAATGTGTTAAATAATAAGGAAGTTCCACAACGTACTTCCTTTTATATAGAAAACCATACATTTTATATGAGGAAATGCAGTGTGATGCAATATGCAATCTCCTTCTCACATCTTTTTGTACATTGTTCATGGCAGAGCTTAGCAGATCAGTCTGCCCGCTAGGTTGGCAGGGATTGCTTATTTATCTGCTGTACATCAGTTCCTGGTCAATAATTATTGTGCTGGTGAATAATACCTGTTTTCAAATATAATATTAGGGCATTCTGGGTAAACAAGGGCTTAGTTAGCCTTTTTTTTTCCCCCTGAACAACCCCTTTAATTTCAATGGGAACAATGTAATGTTTTCTTTCCCCTGTGGTGGGAATCCCAGTATCTGGACACCCTGTAAACAGGTAATTTTCATTCATTCACATGCATGGGATGCAAATTGTCTACAGGCTCCAAGTCAACAATTGTGACGCAGCGAGCCCTCAGCTTCTTGCTCCACCATTCCCCTGCCAGTGCTCTGCCCAGCAGCAGGAGCCGTGCAATGACATCATCGTGTCTGCTCAGCTGTGGAGGAGGTTGCTTGGGTCAAGGTTTATCTCCTGGCCTGTATCCAGCCTGTGTTTTCTGCTACTCATTTCAGCAGGCGCAATGACGTTACTGCACCACACCTGCTGCTGGGGAGAGCATGACGTGCTCCGCTCATCAGGGGAACGGGGCTAGGTGAGTTTACTTTTTTGTTCTATTAACATTAAGGGGACATTCTACTGTGCGGAGGCACCAAAAGAGCATACAGTATGGGAGCAATAAGGGGGCTGGGCAGAATTTGGTGTGTGCAGATAGACATAGGGTGGAATTAGAGAAGTGGCTTAGTGTAAAACAATTTTGCTGTGGAACGCTACACTGTTATCGTCCCTCCTTTTGGGTTTTTAAAAGTTGTGAGGTATGCCTAAGGCCTCTTGCACACGACAGTATTTTGCGGACCGTATACTGGCCGTTTTTTCAGTTCAGTATACTGACAGTATACTGAACCATTCACTTCAATGGGACCTCAAAAAATACTGAAGTGTCTCCGTATGCCTTCCGTTTCCCCGTTCCGTTTAAATATAGAACATGTCCTATTCTTGTCCGCAAATCACGTTCAGTGGCTCCATTCAAGTCAATGGGTCCGCAAAAAAAAAACGGAAAGCATACGGAAGTGCATCCGTATGTCTTCCGTATCCGTTCCGTTTTTTGTGGAACCATCTATTGAAAATTTTAAGACCAGCCCATTTTTTTCTATGTTATTACTGTATACTGTATATGCCATACGGAAAAACGGAACAGAAAAACGGAACCGAAACGGAAACACAACGGAAGCAAAAAACCAGAAAAACGGATCCGTTAAAAACGGACCGCAAAACACTGAAAATGCCATACGTTCGTGTGCAAGAGGCCTAAGGGAACTTTTTTTTAAACGAGCGCATTTTTATAATTTTGTCATTTAGATTCTAATTGGATTTCTAAACCAAGATCTGTGCTGTGGTAATACTAGTCTATAGGCATTGCATTACCAGCGTATGCAGCGGATCCATAGAGTGACCATAAGGATGTGTGTATGTAAACAGTGTACAGCACCTTGATACAGCTGCACCTTGTGTTCTTAGTTCAGCGGGGGGGGGGGTCCTTTATAGGAGAGGTTGTCATTATTCCAAAAAATGTTACATTACAGGCTCTACACATAGCAGCAATTCCTTGGAAAACACATACAAATTCATCTCTTGCACTCATGGAGAAATCTGGTGTAGCTACACTTTGAGTAGCGCACGGCCTGCTGTGGATGTGTTTTACATGTTTTGTGATAAGCAGCAAGCGTCTTGGTCAGCAGATGGCGCACTAGGATTGTATACATGAGAGACTGAACACATATATAAACTTTATGGTTGAGCAAATATCATTTATTTGTATGTTGCTTCTACTTTTTTTTATTTTTTATTTTTTCCAACTGTTACCTATCACCGAACACCACCAAGAGCTTTAATAACAATACATGCAGTTATACCTAATGCAATGGAGTTTAAATTAGTGAAAAGTTATAGTGCATGTCATGCAAATTAGCTATCCTTCCACCTATTGGGGGTGACTGCCTTGTGAGTCAATGTCTGACCCATTAAAGAGCCGTAAAGGGGTTGTCCTGCAATTTATAAGATAGGTCATTAATATCTGATCAGCAGGGGTTCGACACCAACGCCGATCAGCTGTTGGACGAGAAGGCGGTGCTTAATGCAAGCGCAGCTTCCTGGTCATTACACTACACACTGTCTCATCCTGTGGAGTGGTGGCATATTGTAATTACAAGTGCCTGTTCTATTCAAGTGAATGGAGCGAGTACTCGTCATTATACTGCCCTTCAGAGATGAAGCGCAGTGTAATGAAGAAGAAGCCACGCTAATGTAAGATAAAGAAACCGTTTATACTGTTTCTGTACACATTACTTTATTAGAACTGTCATTCTGCATTTTGCCACCAGAGGCCGCTGTTTTCCCCACACAGCTAACATACTGCAAGTAATTGAATATGCATTGAGAGGTGTGGTTACTAGCTGAAGAAGAACCAGGAAATGACTCCCCAGACATGTTTTGCAGAGACAGGAGCTGGAAGGCAGCATCTAGTGGCATCCAGGTGTCAGTGAGACCTGGAGTGGCCAGAGTTACAGTTGGAAGTGACTGATGACTGTCAGCAATCCAGAAGTCGTCGAGGAAAGAGAGGATCGGTTCCCGGAAGGCTGGAAAAACTGTGGAACGGAGCTACAGACCCTGCAGGGCCTCATTGTGGATGGACAGACTTGTTATTTGGCTTAAGTCACCATCGGATGAAGAACAGACCTGGGTCGGCTCCGCAATATATTGTGGGAGCCGGGAAGAAAACTAGAGACTGTGATCTAGCCTGCATTTAATTAGTCAGATATGGATCCTGTGTGAGGATTGTGCAACAAAGATTCATAAATTACCCAGCACCAGGACTTACTAGTTATAAGAGTATAGTTCGCTCCTGGACCAACAAGAAACTTCAATGCAAACTTCAGCTACTCCAGTGTCTTGACTGGGAGTATTAAGGACACCTGCTACAGAGTCGGTTTAGGAGTAAGGGATGAGAAAACTATTGTATAAACCTGCAAGATTGTGAGCTCTTGTGCTGCCGCAGGCCCTCTGCATCTCGCACCCCACACAATTGTTCCCGTTTCCTAGGGTAAAAAGTGGTGCGGCGGGGCAGTGATAGTTGTGCCCGCAATAGGTAAATTATTGCAAGCGGTGTCTTTTGGCCATGGGGGGGTGCTGTGCAGCACAGGGGTCTCTTATATGTTCACTACATTTGAGATTGTGTTTAATACTTCTGTTTAGTAAAGTTCCTGTTTTCATAAAACTTGGTGTCGGTGTTGCTTTCCTCGTCTGTGGCTTCGCTTTATCCTGGGGAGCCCACCCCGTTACACGGTCTTACACTAACATGGAGCGTCGCCTCCTCGTCCAACAGCTGATGAGCAGGGGATGGGTGTCGGATCCCCACTGATCAAATATTGATGACCTATCCTGATAATAGGTCAATATAAATGGCAGCATGATCCCTTTAACTAGGGATTTTGGCCAATCCAGAGGCTCCTCCCAAAAAAAAGAGGCAACCATCTGTAGACAGCTGTTTGAGGATTCCTGCCTTTCATCAGTGAGCAGGAAGCCTTTGCTTTTGTGAAGGGTACTGTTTCTTCCTGTGGAGACTGCTAGCTGGCTTAGTGTGACCATACACTGTGCGTTCCGACTGAGATAACCACATACACATCACCGCAACTTATTTTTGCAACTTAAATCACATCAAGTACAGATGCATCGCGGCAATAATCCAAACTCTGTACGGGCAACCTTAAGAACTCTTAGTAGCACAATTCTTCGGGAGAAAAGATATGCATATTAGCTCTCCTTCACAAGGCAGAAACATTTCTTTTAGAGTTGTCTAATGATAAAAAAAAATCCCTATATTTCATTTTAGCCAGAATTCCCTATTTGGCTAAAAATCCCTATAAACAATCTGTTTCAAGGTTGTTTAATGGGGTTCTCTGACCTACAAAAATAAAAGAGACAGAAAACAGTGTAAAAATAGGGATAAACATTGTTTTTGAAAGTTATCCATTCCAGAGACCTGACATTTCTGGCCAGACCAAAAGTGAAGATGTTCCATCCATGACCATGTGGTCAGCGGTGACTGGAGCACATACGGCACTTGACTGCTGAGGCTCTGTGGTCACATGCCTCATGTCCCTGCTGAGGCCAGTGATTGGTTGCAGCTGTCATGTCATAAGATGAAAACTGTGGTGCTGGAACAGTGGGACTTTTAACAGGTGAGTGTGTTTTTTCCTTATATTTATACTGTTTTTTACCTTTCTATCATTCTTTTTGTTACCTCAAATAACCCCTTTAATAGGTTGGACATTGATTCTTAAGGTACGTTTTTCTTTCTTATGGAGGAGAGCTAATTTGCATACCTCTTCCCAGGAAGCATTGTGCCTGAAAGACTCCAAACACCTATTAGCAGTCTCCGCAAGGAAAAACTGTACCATCAAAAGCTATTGCCTGCAGGGTCGAACTGGCTCACCAAAGTCCCAGAGGATCCTCTGGTGGGCCCAAGATCTAATGATAATGGATCCCCAGTAAAACAGAGCCCTTAAAGTCCTATATACACAGAGGATGAGCCTTCAGTCTGATGCTGACTTTTTTTACAGAAATATTCTAAACTTTTGAATCATTGCTTCTAGAGGAGCCACAAAACATCTATCTATCTATCTATCTATCTATCTACAGTATCTATCTATCCATTCATCCACCCATCCATCCACCCATCCATCGATTAATCCGTCCATATGTCTGTCTGTCTATCTATCTATCTATCCATTCATACATCCATCCATCTTTCCATCCGTCTACGGTATCTGTCTATCCATCCATCCATTCATCCTTTAATCTATCTATCCATCCATCTACCCATTCATCCATCCATCTATCCATCTGAATACACAGAGGGTGGACCCTCAGAATGCTTTTCTCCGGTGGGCCCAAGGGACTTCAGTCCGATGCCGAATGCTTCTCATTTTACAGAAATATTCTACACTTTTGAATGATTGCTTTTAGAGGAGCCACAAAACTAAACCAAAAACATCTCAGGTATAAATCTGCAAATGTTCTATGGCATGCGACCAATACTGACGCATGTGGTTCTAGATTTCTTCCTTCTCATTTCCTTTGTAGCCTATTACTAATTTTCATGTTGTGTGTTTTTTTTTTCCTTTTTAAAGAACCTTTGGAAAAAGTAGACACTTCAGATTTACGTAAATGTTGTAGGCAGCCGTATTATCGTTGACAGAGCACAAAGTGTTTACTAGCAGAAGAAATCAATGAGCGTTTGTTCTTTCCAACCACGCTTCAGAATCTACTAAGAAAAATAGTGACCTTTACCGGCTGAATGGCGGCTGGCTTGCTGTGTATAATTATAATTGTGCGTCTCCTGTGTGCGTATAAGAATGGACAACACCATCTGGTAATGAGACGGATTTCTGGGTGTAAGGCTGTGAAATCCAGGAGTGAACTTTTTATGGGGGAGGTTGTAAGACTTTGGATAAGATGAAACTATGCAAATGCTGCAGCACTAAAATAGTATTTCTAGTAAATACCTTCTGGATTCACATTAACATCTGTCTACGTATCTATCCATCCATCCATCTATCCATTTATCTATCTGTCCATTCATCCATCCATCTCTCCATTCGTCTTTCTATCCATACATACATGTATCCATCCATCAATTCATAATTTCATCTATCTATCTGACCATCCATCTTCCCATTCACCAGGCTCGGACTGGCACACAGGGGTACAGGTGAATCCTCCAGTGGGCCCCTAGTCTCCCACCTCCTGCACAAGTGGCACATAACACAGTAGACTTCCTGCACTACATACATATATTCAACAAACTTGATAGATTATTAAAGAAACTCCCCAGTTTATTATTATAGACACGATCAGAGCTGAGAAGACTTCTAGGTATAGAGGAAAGCTACCAGTATCTCTTTCTCCCCAGGACCTACCTCCTCAAAGCTGCTGCAGGGACCCCATATTCATAGACATCTGATAGCATCTTGCTGCTGTGAGAGAAGGTAACATATAAATGTATCTGTACGGTGGGCCCCCAAAATAAATTTCACTATCTATCTATCCATGTATCTATCCATACATGTATCCATTCATCCTTTTATCTATCTATCTATCTATCTATCTATCTATCCATTTATCTATCTATCTATCCATTCATACATACATCTATCTTTCCATCCGTCTACGGTATCTGTCTATCCATCCATCCATTCATCCTTTAATCTATCTATCCATCCATCTACCCATTCATCCATCCATCTATCCATTAATCCGTCTATCTATCCATCCATCCATCCACCTTCCAGCCATCATTCAAAAGGGTTGTCTTCTACTCCCGGTAGGGCATATGGAGGTAGCAAATCAGGGTCCTTTGTTCAGGTCCTCCAAATTAGCCAGAGCAGAAAGCTGCTTCAATGAGACTGAAGAGGCTGTAGCACTTACCCAAACACCTTCCAGCCGTTGATTGGTGGAGGTGCCAGGAGTCAGTAACATCACCGATGTAGGCGCAAATGCCCAGTTCCATCCTTCAACTGCCACCAGCCATACAGATAAAAGCTGTAGCAGTTACAGGGACAGAGCTGCAGCAGAAAGGACACACTGTGCTGTCAGCCTGAAGAAAATGTAGCAAAATAATTGGACCAATGAATGGGGAGATCCCTGGATCCATGTGAGTTACAGTACTGGTTGTAGCTTTGTTGGAAGGAGATTGTCATGTACTATATGATCTCTGATCTTAATCTCTTAGATTAATAATGGGATAAAACCTTTAAGGTCAACATATCAAGTTAGCAAAGGTGGACTGGCCATAGACCCTACAGGGAAATTTCCTGGTGGACCGTTGCCCAGGGAGGCTGTCCATCCTTCCCCACCAGCCACCAGCCAGGGACATAACAATCTGATCCTGGCCGGTTGGCACAGGTGCCCTTCGGAAGTCAATTGCATCGCTGTCCTCAGGACAGTGATATAGTGACAAGGCGGCAGTATTTTGTACTGCACTATTTGGTTCTGCTGGGGTGGTATTTTGTGCAGCACTATGGTATCGAAGGCCCCGCCTACTCGTGTTGTCTCCCCTTCTGTCAATTTGGACCCACCAACAACATAGGACAACTTTTTTTTTCTTTCCCAGGGCCACTTTACGGGTACTAGGTGTCGGACACTCACCAATCAGATACTGATGCCCTATCCAGACAATAGGTCATCAGTAGTAAAGTCTAATAAAAAAAAAGTATGTTTCATTCCTAGAGAACCTCATTTAGCTGTCCCTCTTCACTCTACCTAAAATGTATGACCAGCTTTAGAGAAGCTAAACCCACTGCTATATACATTTATTTGTCTATTTTTGTTTTAAGTAGAAATGCCTGCAGGGGTCAGAATAAAAGCTGCACATATATATTAGCGGATATACACTCATTGACAAAAAAAAAAAGACAAAAAACCTTACCTTACATGTGGACACACCCAGTCACCTCTAGGTGGTGCTGGTGCTAAATATATATAGAAGAGGAGTGGAGTTTAGCTCAGTGAGAGCAAGGTCAGTCTAGACCAGAACACTGAAATATGGTCAGTGGAAGTAAAGTCTGTAGCGAAGGGAAGCTAATCCCAAATCAGACACAAAAGTCAGATGCTTCAGCCAGACCGCGGAGTCAGACAAGGGAGCTGGCTAACTAAAGCTAGGGCTGGACCCGATGAACCCATAAGTAAATGAAAGCTGAGTTGTGCGTAGACCAAGGGTAGGCCTGATAGAGAAGAATAGAAGTGACCCAGTGTGGCAGAGAGTACAAGGTAGAGGTGAGCGTGATATCTCAGCCTATGTACTCTACTAGCACACTTTGGAAACAGGATTAGCCTACGGTAACTGTCCATGTTCTGCAGTTAAGCACAAAACTGTATTTGGAGCCGCAAGCTAAGGAAGATATATGTACTGGCCGTGTGAAACAGAGAAGTTTGTTGATGTATACTCCACACCTGGAAGATAGACAGTCAGCCAGAAGTTACAATAGCCTGAGTGTGACCAGAGCCTGTTATTAGGATTACAGATACAACTAACTTTTGATGTCCTTTGAATGGATTACAACTATTGCTTTGCATTGCAATAATCTGTACTAGGGATGAGCGAATCAACTTCGGATGAAACATCCGAAGTTGATTCGCATAAACTTTTTTAGAATACTGTATGGAGCGAGCGCTCCATACAGTATTAGATTGTATTGGCTCCTATGAGGTGAAGACTTCGGGTAATAATTTCATAAATTAATTTCTACTGTTAAAAACCTTTTACCGAACTAGGTTTCAGTTCCAAGTGATACCTTGGAACCAAAGCCAAGTTTGGTAAAATATTTTTTACAGTAGAAATTAATTTCTGAAGTTATTACCCGAAGTCATGCGAGACCTCACAAAGTAATAACTTTGGCTCATAGGAGCCAGTACATTCTAATACTGTATGGAGAGCTCGCTCAACACCTCAACACGATGCCTTCCTTCTCATCACTGCACGCCGGCCCAGGGAGCTCTGCATCAGGTCACCACACTCACGCACGCCCAGTTGCTGTGTGTCAGAATGCTACCAAACTTTGGATGTAGTTATGTCTCAGGCAGATATGTAAATGATTACCAGTGTGGCCTGATTAGATGCTGGGTCTTGCGACAAGACAACGTAAAAGTGCTTCCCCCACTGCCCTATAAAAATACTCCCAGAGGCTACTTTTGGGTAGTGTACCTCTTGGGGAGAGATTGTTAACTGCTAGACATGCCTTTACAATGCACTCAAATATGTTTTGCCTAGTTGACAGACTTTAAGAGGGGGCAGATCATTGGATTGAGAGAAGCATGATGGTCATTTAGACAAATTGCTCGCCATGTAGGCCATTCTAACCTAGCTGTTAGGAGAACTAACAGGCTCCAGACGGCCTAGACAGACCCCCAGTACAGAGGATCATTTGATAGACAAGTACGAGCAGCTGCCACAGTTTCATTGTTCACCATCTAGACACAGGTGACACCTTCATTTCATACCTCTCTCTCTGCCTGAACTTTTTCCAGGCGCTTAGTAAAAGGAAATTTGGTGCCATTGTGGCCATTATGTGTCCTGCCATTGACAAGCAGCCACTGTCGCCTAACTTGGACTGCTATGCACTGGAACCGTATCCTCTTTAGCAGTGAATCCAGGTTTTCTTTGGGATCCTATGATGGTCAGGTTCGAGTATGTAGTCCTCGTGGAGCGCGATTCATTCCTGCCTTTGCTGTGGAGCGACATACTGCCCCAATTGCTGATGTGATGATCTGGGGAGCCATTGCGTACGACAGTCGGTTACCCCTAGTAGTGATACGAGGGACACTAACAGTTCAGTGATATGTTACTGACATCCTGTGGCCACATGTGTTTCCTCTCATGGCAAGACCTCCAACTGGCATTTTTCAGCAGTACAATGCTCACCCACACATAGCATGGGTATTGCCAATCCAGCATTTATGGAACCGGCCAGGGTTGCCAACGTCCAAAAATTTCTGGACAGTCTGTAAAAATAGGTCACTCTTTTCCTGTGTCCAAAAAAAAAAAAAAAAATCGATTTTTTTTTAAGGCTGGTGGTACTTGACTAGAGTATTTTGGGGGTAATTTTCATAATTTTTTGGTAATGAGTTCTTATCAGTAAATTAAGCTATAGACCGGTATTACTTATAATCTACATCATTCATTATGGTTTTCCAGTTTGTCCGCAAAAATTTTTCTATATCTGTGATTTTGGGATAAGTTGTCCAGTAAAAAGAAAAATTCTGGTTGGCAACCCTGGGACCAGCTGGAACACCAGCTTCAGTGAGTGAGCAGGATCTGCAGGCCAAGTTGTAACACCTGTGGGCAAATGTGGGGCAGGATACCATACAGAACCTGTATCTCTCCATACCCAACCTTATCTTATCTTGTTTCCAGGCTACAAGCAACCCAACAAATCATTATCATTTACATCAGGGATGCCCAATTTGCGGCCCTCCAGCTGTTGCAAAACTACAACTCCCAGCATGCCTGGACAGCCTACAGATATAAGGTTATGTTGGGAGTTCTAGTTTTGCAACAGCTGGAGGGCTGCAGGTTGGGCATCTCTGATTTACATGTGTCATCATTACATTCACACATAGAAAACTTCATTCCAACAACTCCTTCTTGGTGCGGTATTTTTTGGTCAATGAGAGTAGTTGGATCTTTTTGGTGTAATCTGATGTCTACGTAGCCCTCTAATTATTTTCCCTCTGTTTTGCCAAAAATTGGATTTTATTCCACCACAGGGGGAAACGAAAAACCTTCGATGAAGCCTTAAAACACCTGAACACAAACCCTGGTAGCAGAAAAATCATTTTAAAATATAAAACGATCCAACAATGCTAGAAAATAAGTCAATGCAGAAACATCTAACAAGAGGAACAGGGACCTTTGTGGGCTCACGGTATCGCTGCAGCCACAATAACACCTGTATGTCATCCGATTTCACGGTCAGACTGTAATCAGATCTGGGGTTGCATTGTGAACATAACTCCCCCGGCCCATATTACGATCCCACTGCT